>CM046791.1:2061403-2708903 GCA_025617405.1 Perca schrenkii | reverse complement strand
GACGTTAGCAACCTGTCTGAAAGTGTGAAGTCTTCTGGTAGCTGTGCCAAGAGAAATCTCAATCATTCCCAATCTTACAGAGACGGAGAGCGTAGGTATATGTAAGGAGATAACATAGACACAGGTTAATTATTGATCACTAACATGATAGTTAACATTAGTAATTAAACCTAAACAGCTCATGTAAGTCCAAACTGCCTGTGAGCTTCTCCTGTACTATACGGTAATTCCTCTACTGTGCGATAAAAAGTCGCATGGTCATGACCCAATCGTTAGCCTATTTTTATAAAAGCGTCTGCTACGGAGCCATAACGTGAGATACAAAGTAATGGAGCCTTTTATACATTGTCGTGTGTCTTTAGAAATAAACAATGGACAAATAGAGTCTTTTTAAATGCTTCAGATGTAAAGTTATTCGCTGTCAAAGTGACGCCAAAATGAATGGGAGTCAATGGGATGCTAATGGGAGGTGATGGCTTGTTAGCCCCAGAAACTCCCCATAGCAGGTTTGCTTTCTGGATGCTCGCTTAGCCCCGTGGTTACAGCCAAACAGCGGAATTACAACTTCCTGTGTCCGTCACGTGATCTGGTACCCCCCCCCCCAAAAAAAAGTTTTCCATATAGAATTTCATGGCGAAAGAGACGTATGCAAATCAGTGGATACTTTTTTTAAAGTATCAAGACCCCTGTGAAATGACTCGTTTCACTATCACAATTTGATCCACTGGGTCTGATAACATTTCCAAAGTCTAGAAGAATAGTCTGCAGGCCTCACGGGGGGCGGAAGAAGCGCTGATCATCCGGGTAATTTTATGCAAGGAAGTTTTTTGGCTTCACGTGCATCCGAAGGGACGGGGCTCAGCCTCGAACGCTGTATCCAGGGTTTATTTTATACATCCATGATCGTAACCTGTTGCGACACCCACCAGAAGGAAGAGGGAGAGAGAAAAAGGGGAAAAGGAGTGGGGGAGAGAGTCCCCAAATAGAAATAGACTAAACGTGTGTGAGTGTGTGTGTGTGTGTGTGTGTGTGTGTGTGTGTGTGTGTGTGTGTGTGTGTGTGTGTGTGTGTGTGTGTGTGTGTGTGTGTAGCGAGAGCCATGGCAGCATGTTACTGAACAAGTCTGTGACAATCAAGTGAAAATGAAGGATTCTGACAAACCATTACCTACTTATGTTTAAAACTGCAATGATGTGTTGCTGTTTCTGTTGTTGATGTCACTTTTTTATAAATGAAAAGTAAAACATCTCTGCTTGCAGCTTGTTAAATTTGAATATTGTTCTAGTGTCTTCTCTCCTCTGTGACAGTAAACTGAATATCTTTGAGTTGGGGACAAAACGAGACATCTGAAGACGTCATCTTGGGCTTTTTGGGGAACACTGGTCCACATTTTGCACCATTTTCTGACATGAAAAATTAATCGACAATGAAAATAATTGTTAGTTACCAGCTGGAACAGGTGTGTGTGTGTGTGTGTGTGTGCGTGCGTGTGTGCACAGCAAGCCCTGGCAGCATGTTACTGTACAATTCCGTTACAATGAAAGAAAAATGACACTGAAGGATTCTGACAGACCATTAGCTTGATACGTTGCTATACGTGGCTCTAACAGGTTAGCCACTGCAGACAGCTGAGCCCAGCGAGAGGTCCAGGTGACTTGTAGTGACTCTGCCGAGTGGCAGAAGGCCTGATGACACTCAGCCCCAATGGCAGGGACCGGGGGGGGGTAATAAATCACGGAGCAGTGGCAGTCAGATAAACGCTGCTCTGAAGCTGATTGGGAGGAGAAACTATTGTGACGAGTGCGTGATGTTGAGGAGGCACGGGCGACCCGCGCGAATAAGGGTCAGCACTCTGCAGACGCAGACCGAAACAGCTCCCCGCGTCTTCATTTACCCTGAAAAGCCATTACAGCCACTCGGCCGGCATCTTCCTGACCCTCCCCTCCCTCCGTCCTCCCCCCTCTCTCGCTCAGGAGAACTCAGTCATTCTGCAGGCCCTCGACGGCCCTTAAGCACACACTCATTCTGCACAGGCTTGTAATTAGAGATATTCCGATCCGATAGGATCGGAAAGGCCTCCGATACGGCCTAAAATGCTGGTATCGGAAAGTACAGGAGTTAATGCAACGATCTGATACCACGTTATTTAGCCCTACTTTAAAGTAGTTTATTCATGTTGTTTTTCCATTATGACTGACTGTCAAACTGGAGAATAAAAGAAAGTTCTTTGGCGTTCATTGTCTGCGTTTGTTCATGTTCCACAAAGAGTTTAACCTGAGCCAAAATTACATCAGAGATAGAAATCATATCACATCCATACAGGGATAGTAGTATACAGCTGTTATATATCATATCACATCTATACAGGGATAGTAGTATACAGCTGTTATATATCATATCACATCCATACAGAGATAGTAGTATACAGCTGTTATACATCATATCACATCCATACAGGGATAGTAGTATACAGCTGTTATATATCATATCACATCCATACAGAGATAGTAGTATACAGCTGTTATATATCATATCACATCCATACAGGGATAGTAGTATACAGCTGTTATATATCATATCACATCCATACAGACATAGTAGTATACAGCTGTTATACATCATATCACATCCATACAGGGATAGTAGTATACAGCTGTTATATATCATATCACATCCATACAGGGATAGTAGTATACAGCTGTTATATATCATATCACATCCATACAGAGATAGTAGTATACAGCTGTTATACATCATATCACATCCATACAGGGATAGTAGTATACAGCTGTTATATATCATATCACATCCATACAGGGATAGTAGTATACAGCTGTTATATATCATATCACATCTATACAGAGATAGTAGTATACAGCTGTTATATATCATATCACATCCATACAGAGATAGTAGTATACAGCTGTTATATATCATATCACATCCATACAGGGATAGTAGTATACAGCTGTTATACATCATATCACATCTATACAGAGATAGTAGTATACAGCTGTTATATATCATATCACATCTATACAGAGATAGTTGTATACAGCTGTTATATATCATATCACATCCATACAGGGATAGTAGTATACAGCTGTTATACATCATATCACATCCATACAGAGATAGTAGTATACAGCTGTTATATATCATATCACATCCATACAGAGATAGTAGTATACAGCTGTTATATATCATATCACATCCATACAGGGATAGTAGTATACAGCTGTTATACATCATATCACATCCATACAGAGATAGTAGTATACAGCTGTTAAAACATAATAAAATATACAGTATGACACGCTGGTGTCGGATCGGTACTCAGTATCGGCCGATATCGGTTCAGTTATCTGGTAGGAAAACATGCTATTTGACCATCTCTAGCTGTAATGTAACCAAGTACAAATACTCTGTTACTGTACTTAAGTAGAATCTTTTTTTGCTCTGTGAAGCCACTTGGGAATACCCAGCGCCTTAATTGGAACAAAGAAGTGGCCCAAACCCTGATTCAGCAGATTCATCAGATGATCATCGCACATGTTTTTGGATATATTTATATTCATACGTATAACATGTAGGGGTGACACCCTATTTAATAGATCTAAGGAGCCTGATTCAATTCAAAGAAATATGTACTTTAGGATTGTACATTTGTTTGCCTTGTCTTTATTTTTATCTTATCTCTTTTGTATAATTAATTACCTGATATATTTTTCATATATATATATATATATATATATATATATATATATATATATATATATATATATATATTGAATAAGCCTTTCAGTCTTCTCTTTGTTGCTTTTTTTTTAAATTCTATTGTATGTATTTCACTTGGTTGTGCAAAGAAACTAAACTAAAGTTTCATGAGATGATCATGATCAAGATACTTTTATACAAGTATTGCTTTCAAGTACTTTTTACAAGAGTGGTTCTGACGGACCTCGATGGCCCTTAACCCTTGTGTTGTCTTTCCATCAACCATGGTCAAAATTGACCCGGTCGGTTTTTTGTTTTATTATTTTGGGGGCATTTTAGACCTTTATTTTGATAGGTCAGCTCAAGACATGAAAGGGGTGAGCGAGGGGGAATGACATGCGTCAAGGAGTAAACCTCTATATATCAGTCCCTCCAGAAAAACGTGACTATGCGATCGCATAATTCAAAGCATAATCAGCCAAAGTCCGCATTTTTTCAAATATGGCGCACTTTCGGCGCATATATAGCAGATTTTTTGCACAATATATGCGGGGCTTGCATGATTTCATAATCCCCATATTTTTGTTGCAAAAAAGTCCCATAATATATCTTAGCAGAAAGTTGAAAAATGTTGCGTTTACGTCACACAAGAGCAGCCGTTTTCCCCTGTTGCCATGGGAACGTTATGAAGTGATGTAATTACGCGACGTGAACGTCATCGAAAAGCAGGGTGTTGGAGGGATCACTTTTTTTTCTTTTTCATCAAACCACAATTTTTGCAAGTTCCCGCAATTTCATCGCATAAAATTGCATAAATATCCCGCATATTCCATCGCATTTTTTAAGAAAACGTGCTGCATAATCAAAGATTTTTGCCCGCAACAATCACAAAAAGCTCCCCATTTTTCTGTAAGGACTGATAATATATGTGCGCCTGCTCTACCCAGGCACCCGACCCGGTCGGTTTTGCCTGTTTAATAAAGCATAAAGCATAAATTATCACCCAATTTTGTTTAACATCTTCTTGGCCAACTTCATTCCAACTCATCACTGCTAGTTTTACACTTATTTTTTAGAGTATATGGTCAATAAAGCTCATTCGTATTAAATTATCCCTATTATTTTAGTTACAAACTCCTGATATTATGAATTATTTCAGCAAATAGTTAAGATCAGAGGAACGTATGTTGATGGATAAGGACAGCCTTGTTTCGTGCATGGAACCATCCATGTTATTTTTGGGCAATATAGTTAAAAGAAACCCTGTTATTGATATAAACACTTTTAAAATGGGTCAATTTTGACCCGAGGACAACACAAGGGTTAAGCACACACTCTGAAATGAGCTCTCTATCTATCTAGAGGCAGACACACTGAGGAGTGCAGGCCCCTCTGCTGGTCACTCAGGTACTTATAGACTCATTCATAGATGGTTCTTATTTTGGTTTTAAGAGCTGCTTGCTCTGGCCAAAAAAGGGAAGATTGTATTTTCCTGTGACTAAATAATAGACTGAATATGCTAGCTCAGTCTGGTGTCCATATACATTAAACTATGTAGACAAAATTTAAAAGGTCCAGAGAAGAGCTACTAAATCAATCCCAGGAATGATATATACTGTATGTCTGATGAAGAAAGATTGAGAAAATTAAGTTTGCAGACTCTTGTGTACAGGAGATACAGAGGAGATATGATTCCGGTGTATAAGCTTGTACAATGAAATATATGATGTCACGGTTGAGCCTATCTTTCAGTTTTGGAGCAATAGGGATGATTTACGAGGGAATTCTTTAAAGCTTTATCACAGAACATGCATGTCTGAAAAGAGAAAGAATTTCTTCACACACCGTGCGGTAAAATCATGGAACGAGCTTCCAGAACTCTTTCAAGAACCCGTTGGGTACGTTTTGTCTGTCAAAAGATGTAATGTACAACTATAAAGCTTGTTTGTGATTCATGTAATGTATTTATGAAAGGTTAGTAATTTTTAATCATGAAATGAATGTGATTTATGACATCTATGTGCTTCAAATTTGTGTTTTTGTGTTGTTTGAGTCTGGAATAGAGAATTTGATATCCTGTACCAGAACATTTTCAATAACATACAAAAAAAGTAAATTGTTTTTCATGAATATGAAATATTGTCATAAAAGTACACGTTTTGAAATATTGCCTATTGGTTACACTTTACTTGAAGGTATCTACATAAGAGTGATATGACACTGTCATGAACGTGTCATAAACATTACAAACAAGTCATAAACGTTTATGACATAATCCTTCTTTTAGTAAGTGTCATTCGGTTATTTTCATGACAAGTGATTGTTATGGTTAGGGTTCATGTGTCTTGACTGTGTCACTCTTATGTAGATACCTTCAATTGTTACCCAATATTTTGTTTGCATGTTAAATGCGGTGGTGCAATGCCACCTTAAAACGTCTCTTATAAAAGAGCTGAGAGTTGCAGCGGACACTTAGAATATTAATCAGCAGCAAAACGAGCACTTTTGTAAAGGTAAATACAAGCCGGACAATTTTTTAACTTACTATTAACTTTATTAACTTACATTGTTGCTTGTTTCTCCGCTGCCGGCTGCAGCGATCTTGCTTAATACTGGACCGATGTCAAAGATTGTTGTTCCCATCAGTCACTTAGACTAGTTCTGAAGATCTTTGCCCAAACCTGATGGGTTTGGGAGGGTTTCTATCATTTTACACGGGCTCGAGCCTGGCTCGGGCTTGCGCTCCGGGTTGCGCGGTAAATGAGCGGTCAGGTGATGCGTTCCGATTAGCACGAAAATGGATGCTGAGGAGGTGAAACGGAGGCTGGCCTCTGGAGGACTTATTTTATTTCTTTGTTCCAACTTCCAAGTGGCCTATAGCCTCCGTTAGACATGAACACATGATGTTAAAACATGTACAGAGGACTAATTCTTCACAAAAGGCAAAAGAGCTGTGTGCGTGCGCACATTTGAATAATGTCGGGCTGTAAATGGGTTCGGGCTTTTAAAAAGCTGTCAATCAAAATGTACTTGTCGGGCTCAATTACAGCTCTAACTTAGCTACAAAAACAGGTAAATAGGGTCCAGGTTGTAGTTAAAAAACAGTACTTATCCTTTTAGAAACTATATACTTCATTCATCGGTTGTCACAATAAACCGTACTTGTTCTACTTTTATATATATTTTTGTGTGAATGCTGTTAAGAACCACACCAAAGTTTCCAACTATTCTCACTACTTCAACTTCTTCTTTTGCATTTAAACCAGTAGTGGAGTGTAGCTTCAGCTTTTCAGCATTCACACACAATTTCTGCATGAAATGCATTTCCTAGTTATATATAAAAGTTCCTTTCTACTATAATAAGCAATACGACACCACACTTCACCCTCCTTCATATAATTGCATGTATTAGGTTATTTTCACTAAAATAAATCTTCTATGATTCTAACCTGACTGCAGGACAAATAATTGCTAATCTCTGATTTTTTTGCCTTCAGTTCACTGTAACTATAATGTGGAAATTATGTATGACTTGATTTTTATTTGTTCATTTGTCTACCTCTTTCTTTCTTTGTTTCTGGTCAAAATGATAGTGAATTCTCTGCAGATTTTCACAGCTGCTCTTCCTTCCAGACTCTGGTTGTTCACTGGTTAGTTGGAGACGTTTATGACATTCATAAAGCTATTTGAAGTTCGTACAAGAAGTCTTCATACCAATATATATTCTCAATAAAAAAATACAATCCTACAAAGACAAATCTTTGTAAGTATTTCCACAGGAGTGATGTTTTTGTGAGGACAGTATGTTGCTTTCTGTCTGCTTCAATTTGGAGCAGTTAAATAAACTTCTTGCTGTTAAATAATTGGTTTGACTAAAACTTTAAAAAAAAAAAAGTTTAAGTAAGACTAATGCCAGCGTAGGAATTATAAAGCAACCTTTATGAGTCACAGCATTCACCGGCGCCAGCACAAACACTGGTGTTGGACTAAGTGTGTGTTGTGCTACTTGGCAGAGTTAATAACTACTCATTGGAAGAAGAAAAACAGCCATCCCTCTTGATCACTAAAAAAGCTATTCAAAACTACCAAATTGCTCTTAAACTTCACTTGGGCAGTGAATTGCCACTGCCGCTTATTTTCATTACAAAAAAAACACATTTTGTTCTACAAGAATCTCCGTCAGCCTCGAGTTCAAACTACCTGATCTCAAAATGTACAGAGAGGTGGAAACGGAGAAAAGCTTAGGTATTATAAGATTTATGTAAAATGCTGTTTGCCTTAAAAAAAACAACCTTTTGCGTTGGTATATGGTAATCCAGACAGTCATGGTACTGAATAATCCGCTCAGTGCAGACAAAAGCAGGAGAACACTGCTGCTTTCACAGCAAAACAGGCCCACAGCAAGAGCAGTGTTTACTGTAGGGTCACAACAGCTGGAACACACCGGTCGCGGAGCGTAGATACGTGCCCGATCGTGCGCCTGGCCATTCATACCGGACGCGTATTTCTACTCGCCGGTCACAAAGCGATCCTTCTTCTCTCGGCTCTCACTCTCACTCTCTGTCTCTCTCTCTCAGATAGAAAGAGAAAGGATGGGTGCCCGGATAGCTCCGTTGGTAGAGTGGGTGGTCATATATAGAGGTTAACTCCTTGACTCAGCGGGCCGGGGTTTGATTCCGACCTGCGGCCCTTTGCTGCATGTCATACCCCCCTCCTTCCTCTTTCATTTCTTTAGCTGTCCTGTCAATAAAGGCCTAAAAATGCCCCCAAAATAATTTTAGTAAAGAAAGAGACACGATGAGTGGGGAAAACTGTGGTAATTATTGCCTATGCGTGGCTGTGTGTGTGTGTGTGTGTGTGTGTGTGTGTGTGTGTGTGTCTCTCGATGTGAGAAGTCAAGACCGCCAAAATCACCATGAACCTGGGTGTTTTATTTTGAAATGTGCTTTATTTTTGTAAAGCATCCTGCTGCACTGTGTGTCTTCCTGTATGCGATTACCTGCCTGGCTCGACACATGCGCTCGCGTCTCGCACAAGAAATAGAGTAGACGCCGAAAATATTGCCGCAGCGTGCTGGCCGACGTGGACACTACGTGCCCGATGTGAACGGACAGATTGGATAACATGGGCTCCGAAATAAAAATAGCGCCCGGTGTGTTTGGCTGTAAAGCAATTCACCCTGTGAACACCAAAAGGTAACCGCCCAAACGTTCTAATAACCGCACATAGCACTAGGGCTGGATTCGAATATTCCAATATTCATTCAATGTGTAGGTATTCAATTAAAATTTTGGGATATGAATATATAATTTTTTTGGAAAGAAATGGGCATGCAGGCTAGAATTCACAGTGTTTTTGTTTGTTTTCGGGATTAAGGTGCTAGCTAAATGTCCGCTTCAAGCAAGCGGTCTGAGGTTTGTAGAAGTCTGTATGTTTATACTGTATCAGCCTGGGGTCGTTTTCCAGCGATTTGATAAAGGTAAAGTGCGGCTGTGCATAATGCCACACATACACTGAGGCACCGGCTAGCTGAGCATGCATTCACACACACGCTAAGCTAAACGCTAAAGAGGGAAAGTTACCGATTTTCAACCCTTCTGGAGCGTGTCATCCAGCGGAGATTCACTAAACACAGACTTCATCTGCATGTACGACACTACAGAAAATCAGCAAACTTTCCCTTAAGTTACCAGCTATCGCTAGCTAGCTAGCTTGGTTGGCAGAACACCGAACAAGACATTTTTAGGCAAACAAAATGTTCCAGTTAACTTTGCTGAAGTGAAAACACACCGTGAGAGGGGCAAAGTTTAAGATGAAAACACGGGCAACACCCATAAACAAGTTGAGGTCTATTTTAATGTCCACAGCGTTAGCATGGTTAGCATTGCTAAGCCTCTGTCCTGATTGACAGGTCCTAAAGCATCCCCTGCTTTATCGTCTATTTTAAAATAAATGGGAGCATCATTTACTAAATGAACATCATGCTGTGTTGAAGAAGACTTGAAACTAGCGATTGAGACCATATACTCATTATAAAAATGTTTACTGAGGTAATAAATCCGAAGAGAAGTAGGCTCATTTTCTCATAGAACTCTATAGAAACAGACTTCTTCTAAGAGCCAGTGGAGTCGCCCCCTGCTGGAAGTTAGAGAGAGCGCAGCTTTAGGGAGCTTCAGCATTGCCTTCACTTTTCAGACCCGGAAGCTTTGTCCATTATTTTCAAGTCCATGGTTAGACTCCAAAGCTTAAGCTAAATAAAGGGAGAGACTCTTTCACTGGCTGCATGGATTACAGTCATTTCAGTGGGAAGCCTCCAGAAGTCCAGTCCAGATTACAGAGACAGCAATTCAGCCCCAGTCTTTGTTTTATAACAATATGGTGACTAAAGCTTGTGTACGGCGGCAGAGGAGGAGCTGCATTGTTTGCAGCGACTCATCTAACCGGGGCCCTGCCAACTCTCTCCCCTGAGTGACGCCTGTCACTGACACTCGATCAGCTGCCTACATGCCACCAACACCACCTCCGCTCCACTTCTCTCCGAGTGTGCTTTCTCTCTGTTCCCACCATGTACTGCCTTTCCTCCTCTTCTCTCTGTCTCTGTCTCTCCTGCCCTCTGCCTCGTTTTCATTCGGTGTCAACACTCCCGTCTCCCTCCTCCCGCGTTTCTATTCCAACTGGCTCTCTTTAAAAACTCTCCTCCTCCCATATCCTCCTCTCCCCCTTTACTCCTTATCCTAGCTTTTCCTTCCTATTCCCCGTCTCATGATTAGATAGCATTGGTGTTTGTGCACGGGCTCCCAGTGGACAATCTCGTTATGAGGGTGGACAAGACAGCGGGTGGGGGGTGTGAGGGTTCCATTTTCTATTAGAACAAAACATGCCTGTAGGGCCAGCACGCATCAACTGGAAATGCAATCTGGGCCTTTGAGCTGAAACCCAGGGTGGGGTAGAGGTGTGGTGCGGAGGGGTTGGGAGTCCAGAGTGAATGTTATCGTTCTCAGGAGATCCCAGGGCTGTTTCCCCGAGCCCGCTCCCTCCTTCAAACTTGGACTCCTATGGGGGAAAAACCGGTCCCAGTGGCCTGCAATGAGGAGGGCTAATTCTGAGCACGCCGCCCGCTAGACTTTCCCCTTCACCATTGCCACAAGCAACGGTCAAATGTGTTTATTGATCAAGGACTGCTTTTTCTTAAAAAAAAAAAAGGATTCTGCATTTATATGGCTATGTTATCAGATAGGAGTGTCATTCTGCACAGCACGGAAGATAAGTGAGTGGAAATGTGTAGGAAGAGTGAAAGAGAAGGACGGACGAAGGGAAAATATAGGTGGATGGTCTCAGCAGGGCTGGTGTGAATGCAGATTGGGAGTTCCTGGACATGCATAATTCACCACAGGGGAGATAGCAGAGGAGGTGGCTAGGAAGAAAGGGAAGAGAAGGGTAGGTAGGTGGGTGGGTGGGTGAGTGAGAGAGGAGAGAGAGAGAGAGAGGAAAGGAAAGGGGGAGGAAGGAGAAAGAGGAAAATGAGCAGTGCGTCTCAGGCAGCGTCAGCGTCTACAGTGAGGAGGTAATTAGGGAGCTGTCACTTGTTCCTGTCAGGCACCACTCCCGCTGAAACATCGAGCGTGTGTGTGTGTGTGTGTTAGGTTGTTCTTGTGGGGGAAGGCTGAGCTTGTATATAACTGTGTGCGTGTGAATGCATGCCGGGTTGCATGTGTATATAAATTGTGTGGCAGAGAGAGAGAGTGGGGAGGGTGCGGTGCGAGTTGAATTCAAATGAGACAGAAAAGACCAGAAGAAAAACAGAATAAAGTAACAGACTCAATGCGAGGGAATTGTAATAATGGTGGATAAATATGACTCAGAAGTACACAGCTCAAAGTATTAGAGGAGAGGAGATGGGAAGAAGAGAACTATAGCACCAGGTATTTGGACAGGGACAAGGATGGAGAAAAGATAAGGATGGATTACATTTGATAAATGATATTTGCGGCAACAAAGAATCCCTGCAACTCGCACACACATGCATGTGCCGAGTCAGGACAAAAACCCTGGTAACAGCCAAGTGATTTGTTGTGGTAAACATATTCATATGCATGCATTATTGACACAAAACTCACATATAGAGGCCCACACTCAGCAGCCAGTGTGTCTACTGTCACTCCTTTGCATGCTGATTGTGATCTCAAGTCAATACAACAATACATTAATGTTTCAACAGTCTAGTTGTCATAGGCAGTGAGAGTATATTTGACAGATCCTTAAGTTGGAAAGACAGAACATGCAGCAGGTACATAAATACACATGTATGTCACTGATTGCCAACCAGAGGTACTTCTACTGTTGCCAGGGGGTATGTGGAAAGTTTGTGGAGCAGCTCAACTAATTTGAATTTTTTTTTTTTATTATGATATCTTTAAAGGTCACATGACGTGGTGCTCTTTGGATGCTTTTATATAGACCTTAGTGGTCCCCTAATACTGTATCTAAAGTCTCTTTTATATAGACCTTAGTGGTCCCCTAATACTGTATCTAAAGTCTCTTTTATATAGACCTTAATGGTCCCCTAATACTGTATCTGAAGTCTCTTTTATATAGACCTTAGTGGTCCCTTAATACTGTATCTGAAGTCTCTTTTATATAGACCTTAGTGGTCCCCTAATACTGTATCTGAAGTTTCTTTTATATAGACCTTAGTGGTCCCCTAATACTGTATCTGAAGACTCTTTTATATAGGCCTTAGTAGTCCCCTAATACTGTATCTGAAGTCTCTTTTATATAGGCCTTAGTGGTCCCCTAATACTGTATCTGAAGTCTCTTTTATATAGGCCTTAGTGGTCCCCTAATACTGTATCTGAAGTCTCTTTTATATAGGCCTTAGTGGTCCCCTAATACTGTATCTGAAGTCTCTTTTATATAGGCCTTAGTGGTCCCCTAATACTGTATCTGAAGTCTCTTTTATATAGGCCTTATTGGTCCCCTAATACTGTATCTGAAGTCTCTTTTATATAGACCTTAGTGGTCCCCTAATACTGTATCTGAAGTCTCTTTTATATAGACCTTAGTGGTCCCCTAATACTGTATATGAAGTCTCTTTTATATAGGCCTTAGTGGTCCCTAATATTGTATCTGAAGTCTCTTTTATATAGGCCTTAGTGGTCCCCTAATACTGTATCTGAAATCTCTTTTATATAGGCCTTAGTGGTCCCCTAATACTGTATCTGAAGTCTCTTTTATATAGGCCTTAGTGGTCCCCTAATACTGTATCTGAAGTCTCTTTTATATAGGCCTTAGTGGTCCCCTAATACTATATCTGAAGTCTCTTTTATATAGGCCTTAGTGGTCCCCTAATACTGTATCTGAAGTCTCTTTTATATATGCCTTATTGGTCCCCTAATACTGTATCTGAAGTCTCTTTTATATAGACCTTAGTGGTCCCCTAATACTGTATCTGAAGTCTCTTTTATATAGGCCTTAGTGGTCCCTAATATTGTATCTGAAGTCTCTTTTATATAGGCCTTAGTGGTCCCCTAATACTGTATCTAATCTTGACCAACTGCCACTTTGCTCGTTTGAAAGCCATGATTTCTCTCTCTCTCTCTCATGGGTGGGCCAAATTCTCTGGGCGGGCAAATCAGAGAAAGGGGAGGTAACCTTGCTCCTTATGACCTCATAAGGAGAAGATTCCAGATCGGCCCATCTGAGCTTTCATTTTCTCAAAGGCAGAGCAGGATACCCAGGGCTCGGTTTACACCTATCACCATTTCTAGCCACTGGGGAACCATAGGCAGGCTGGGGGAAAGCATATTAATGTTAAAAAACCTCATAAAGTGAAATTTTCATGCCATGGGACCTTTAAAAGAATACATCAGCTGTAATACCTGAACACTACATGTTTCAGTTATGTAAGAGTGCATGGAAAGTGAGTGCACAAGTTTGAACAGGTAGCTAAAAAGAATGGTAGAAAAAACAGCCTAAAGTAATGAAGAAAAATACTTAGCTAAAAGTATTGCACAAGCAGTTGAAACAGTCAGCTAAAAGTAATGGATAAATAGTTGAAACAATTAGCCAAAGGTAATGGATAAACAGTTGAAAAAGTTAGCTAAAAGTAATGGATAAACAGTTAAAAAAAATTAGCTTAAAGTAACGGATAAACGGTTGAAAAAGTTAGCTAAAAGTAATGGATAAACAGTTTAAAAAGTTAGCTTAAAGTAACGGATAAATGATTGAAAAAGTTAGCTAAAAGTAATGAATAAACAGTTTAAAAAGTTAGCTTAAAGTAACGGATAAACAGTTGAAAAAGTTAGCTAAAAGTAATGGATAAACAGTTTAAAAAGTTAGCTTAAAGTAACGGATAAACAGTTGAAACAGTTAGCTAAAAGTAATGGATAAACAGTTGAAAAAGTTAGCTTAAAGTAACGGATAAACGGTTGAAAAATGCAGCTTTACTCCAAGTTGATGTAGTAGTACGATTGCTGACCAAACCAACCTAAAAATTGACCGTTGAGTTGTATGATAAATCAACAATATCCATATAGTAATAGTTTTATACATTTGGAACATACATTGGGAATTAATGAAGGGGTACATACAGTAAGTTCATCTAACAGGGCTGTCAGAGAACCTCAGAAAGGGTTGGGACCCAAAAACAGCAATACACTTGCGTTTAAACAGCCTAGTTGTCATATCAATATAGGCAGTGAAAGTATATTTGACAGATCCTTAAGGTGCAAAGACAACATGCACCAGTAGGTACATAAACACAGATGTATGGACAGTCAGTCAGGGAATGTGATGCATGGGTATTTAAAGTTGTGAATGCCTTTATAATCTGCGGCCCGTCAGGAGACAGTAGCTCAGCATCTGAGTGAATCAGTGTGGGCCTGTCTGTGGAGTTTTCACTGTGACATCGCCACTCATACCACTCACTGGGTGTTCCAATTAAAACCCAACCCCTGCCAGGAGAGCAACAGCTCTCCAACAATACTTGGCTCTCCCACGCACACACACGTACATGTGCACCGAGCATGTGCACACGTTCACGTACCGCTGACAGACCACAAACACAGCGAGGCTGACGATGATGGATGGTGTGCATAACCTGGCTGGTGATATAGACTTTGGCTAAACAGCTCAGGCCTTCACCAGGGGTTTGTCCTCAGGCAGGTGGTGCACTTCTTCCACACAGGTGGCTTCCCATTGATGGGGAGAATAATTATCTCACGAAGAAATTTACACGGTACTAGGAACGTTTACAGACTTGGAATGCAGCACAATACTTTGTTGTGGCAACATTAGTCTCACATTGACAGACTTATCGCCACAGCGCTGCGGAGTAAGGTCTGGCTACACCACAGATGCATTCTGGAATAGTTTTGGGGGAACATTTGAAACCCTCAACAGAAAACGCCACATCCAATATTAAATAAAGTTAACTGTTGACACAATACAGTAACGTGAGCTATTTAAATTAGCTGATACATGGTTAAACCTCATTGGCTCTTACCAGTGTATCTCCGTGTGTACGCCGTCTACAGCCATCCCACCAATCGGTCCCAAAACGTCCCAGTTAGAGAGGAAACAACCTAAACATATTCTTTGTAAATCTTTACAATCATTCCCCGAAAGAAGCAAGCAGGCCTGCTTTGTTGCACCATCCAAATCTTGTTCAAAACTTGCCATTTTCAGCGTGTGGCTGATTGGAAGTTTGTTGTTGTTTCCCTGAAGAGAACAGATTTTGAGAACAGCAAGACACAGAGAGCGGAAGGGGAGGGGCATCCCACGAGTGTCAGGCAATAATCTTGGAAATGTACTTCAGTTGATCCAGACTTTAGCAACATTAAACTGTCAAATTTTAGCAGAACTGTTTTGTACCGATCGCTTGTTTTCTTTATGCTCATGAATACTGCTGATTATTACATGAGGTTACTAATTGGCAAGTTGGAAGACGCACAGAAAACAAGCTAATGAGACAAAACTAAAACATGAATGCAAGCTCCTTCCATAGGGCTCATGACGACGCGATTAATAACCTTGATAACAATTTGTAAGAACTTCTTTGCATTGGTTTTTCTGACTCGCCAACTCAGTGTAAACAAGGCATATTGTGCAGCGATGTCACAGAGTGAGAAGAGCCATTTTCCCTGGGCTGGCCCATAAAAGACTCATTAGGGCACTTCAGACGTATTTGCACTGCGAGGGGCTGCCATTAAAACACATCACAAGGCCTAATAAATGCATTATTTAAAAGCTGTGCTCCAATTACTAATTGATTAGAGTCGAGCGCCTCATCAATAACGCAGAAGCGGCCCCTTCAAATCAAAATACACATGATTTATACATGAAAGGCTTTAAAAGAGATAAGTTCTTCTGCTAATCAGTTATAAATGTTTTAAACACACAAATTTTTACTCGTGATTTTAAAAAAAGAAATTGAGGGCCTGTCAGAATGTTCTCAGTGTGTGTGTGTGTGTATGTGTGTGTGTGTGTGTGTGTGTGTTTTTCACTGGGAATCAACAATAATGAGGCAGAAACATAGCATGAAGTGAGCCTTCAGTCAAACACGACAAGTTTATAGTAGACTAGTTAACATCACAAATGTGAAGTGAAAAAGTGAAATGACTATAATTATAATTGATTTCTATTTTCTTTGCATTCCAACCGTAATAAAAACAATTGACCCTAGAGGCAGAGTACTCTTGTCATTTGAATGCAGTGGGTCCTTTAACACACTGATGCAATATTAATTACACAATTATTTAATTAAAATGCTTGCTCGAATGTGTCGTGTACAATTCATTTAACAATGAAATATACACATTTCAATGCGGCAGACCAACAGTGGCCGACAATAGCAGTTAAAGTGCTCATATTATGTTTTTTGGCTTTTCCCCTTTCCTTTATCGTCTTATATATCTTTTTGTGCATGTTATAGGTTTACAAAGTAAAAAAGCCCAAAGTCCCCCCCAAAGGGACTTACCATCTCCAACAGAAAACACTGTTCACAAACTGCTCCAAACAGCTCTATTGTAGTCCAGCCTTTACTTCAGAGACCAACGTGGTCACTTTGGAACACATGTTATAATGCTCGCCTAGCTGCTAGCATGGCACGCCCTCATACTCTGCTTCTGACTGGCTAGTAGTCCTTACCTAGGTACTGTCAGGGCACGCCCTCATACTCTGCTTCTGACTGGCTAGTAGTCCTTACATAGGTACTGTCAGGGCACGCCCTCATACTCTGCTTCTGACTGGCTAGTAGTCCTTACCTAGGTACTGTCAGGGTACGCCCTCATACTCTGCTTCTGACTGGCTAGTAGTCCTTACCTAGGTACTGTCAGGGTACGCCCTCATACTCTGCTTCTGACTGGCTAGTAGTCCTTACCTAGGTACTGTCAGGGCATGCCCTCATACTCTGCTTCTGACTGGCTAGTAGTCCTTACCTAGGTACTGTCAGGGTACGCCCTCATACTCTGCTTCTGACTGGCTAGTAGTCCATACCTAGCTACTGAGCATGTGCGACTCCCGACAAAGATGGAACAGAAGTGAGATGTCTCACTCTGTAGCTAAAACAGAGAGCTCAACACACAGGGTGAAAAGAGGAGCTGCAGCAATGTGCAGTACAACAAAAAATATGTTTTTTTTTTTAAATTAAACCATCTCCATAAGGATTTTGATTATTAACCATAATTTCTAAACCATCCAAGGTAGACTAACCACGGGCTGTGAGATTGTGAAACAAAGGTTTCCCCTACTTTGTTTTAAGAAAAACACGTTTTATTCGCGATGGCAAGGGAAGTACTATACTACACTTATTTATATTTCTTTCTTTTTCTCTCTCTCTCTCTCTCATGTCTTGATTGGTGGAAGTCTGAGTATTTGTATCAAGTAATTGAATCAGTTTTTAGTTTGTTTTCATAGTTGTTTGTCAACATGGATGTCATATTCTTGCTGCACAACAAACCACCTATGGGTACAAATAAAGTAACCTGAACCTGGACCTACAATCTTAAGCATAACAGCATCATCTCTGATCGGTGGAGGTCACTGTTACCATGGAAATGTTTACCGAACCTGCAAATGGTATGCATTTAATGAAACGACAATGAAAATGCTGATATATATATATATATATACATTTTGTTGAACATTTCAGTATCTATGTTGATTATCAGCGCACTATGGGAGGTCTCACCATGTCAGTCTGCATGAAGAAAGGCCAGTCATCCTCTCAAAGTATGAAACATGAAACAAACTACCAAAGCGCACTACTACAGAGAATAAATAATGCAATAAAAAATTTTTTTTTGTTCTTTACCTTCCAAAGAGAAATTGCAGTAGATTCTTCCAGACGTTCAGGCCCCTGTGCTTGATCGCTCCTTCCGCTGGTGATCATAGCGTAGTGGCATACCTGGAGAAGAAGCAAAAGATTGTGAGGAGTAGCATAATGAAAAACAAAGAAATAATCAAAAGGACCCGAGCCCCAGATGAGCTGAAGGCCCCGAGGAGAGCCCGGAAAACAGGGAGAGAAAGCTCAACACAGATATCAAACAGAATAGAATGTAAAAGGGAGATGAACATGATTATGTCATGCATGTACAGTCATTCTTGCATTCACCCTGCTCCTCTGCTACTGGATGTTCAACACTGAGTCATTTACAGTTGGCATTTATGTCAAATGTAATGATACCTCAGCCAGTTTAATTATGCAGTGAACCAAGCCATGGTGATATGTATAGACCATTATAACATACAATGTGTCAGTGGGCTTAACCGGTTGACCCAGTTAAAGCTCTCCGAGAAGCCAAAACTCGCCAAATAGACCTTAAACTGTAAGCCTGTCCAAAAACTATGAAATGGGTCACATTAGTTGCGTTTCCGCTAAGCAGTTCAGCTCAGTTCCTTACACATAAGAACAGGTATCTTCACGTTTCCATTATCAAAAGTTGTGGATGGTTCCAATAGACCCAAATGGAAAGTTAGTTTACGATTACTTTCGGGTAGAAAACTCCTCCATCCCGTGTATACAGTTTAACGGCGCTGAGCAAACAGAGACGAGGAACAGCTGGATATCCTCTCATCTCCTTCATCTAAAATGCATGTTTGATGCTTTCCTATGTCTACACTTTGACTAACGTTAGCTTGGAGAGCTAATGTACCTGCTGGGCCACAGACTAAAGACAATGACCCCACCCAAACTAGCAGTCAATGAGAGCGGCGGTGACATGTCGCAGTTCGCCGATATCGCATATCTCTGCAACAGCCATTTGTCTACCCGGAAGTTATTTTCGTTTAATCTCGACGTCCCGGGGTCTCAGTCTATAGAACCAATCACTTCAGTCGAGGATCCGAGCGAGCGGACCCGATACTAGTTCAAACGCTGTAGACCACTGATTGGTCAGAGGGAATCGTCGCCAGCGTGACACGAGATATGCCGCACAACATGCTAATTTGAATTAGCCAAGCTACCGTGCTTGGGTTCAGCGTAAAAAGCATGAAGAGCTACCCCAGGAGCACAAAACAAACATTACACAGATTTCGACATATATTCAGTTATGTGACAGGGAAGGAATCTGTGGAGGGTTTGATTATCCACATGCAATCCACTCTGTACCTTTTAGTCATACCAACGCATGCTTGTTAGCTAGAGACGATAAAGCACGAGCCAGCAGCTATCTGGTGCCTAACAAAGCATCCCAATGTGATCCCTGTTCACTGAGTTGACAGACTGGAAGAAGGGGGAGAAGAGGAAGAGAAGACAAGGGGTCCTGGACCTTTGGGGGCCAACAGACTTGTTCTTTAGAGGTCAGAGCATTCGCATGTGAATGTCTCTGTATCAGCCAACCTGAATACATGAGACCAGTCATATCTATCGCACCCTCTGAACGAGCTTTACATCAAGCTGCGCCTGTCAGTCCTGAGCGCATTCAGACAGAGACAAGTAAGACAGCTAAGTTCCTCAGGGTAGGTGTCATCACTGATCAAATAAAGCGCTTATGAGCACCAGCGCTGACTTTGCTGAATCATAAGGTAACTACTGTTGCTGGAGCACAGGAGAAGGTAAGCTTAGCTTTTATTCCATTTAGTTTAACAACGGATTTTCATGAACGATGTCGTACAAAAACGTATGCACAAGTTAAGTTTAGCGGTATTCATAGACAAATCTAGCCGTCAAAAGGTGACTTCAGCAAGGTACAGAGCAACGTCAGGTGTGGGCTTTTTCAGCGCGCGTTTTAGTTTGAGTTTGCCAACAAAAGGTTGACAGTTTAGGCACCAAAAATGTCTTGTTAAGATTAGAAAAAAAGAAATCTTGGCTTGGTTAAAACACCGGTCCCCTTAAGCAGAAAGGTGACTGCCATGCGGCAATGACGTTAAGTTTAGGCACCACAACGTTAAGTTAACACAGTGAAACAAAGATTGTGGTTTGGGTTAAAACACCGGCCCCCTTATGTAGTCTTCCCGAGACACGAACACTCGTTTCCTGGGTGAAAGTCTTGTATTTGTCCTTTAACTTCTTCTGGAACATGAACTCCGCTCGCCTGCTTGAAAGCCCTGTGGTTTATGACCCATCAATCCACCCTGGCGTCATCCGTAATTCTTCGCACTCTTATTAAGCGGCAGTCAATGTGGTACATACAGTAATAAATACGTGGAATACATACAAATTACAGTGCATTACTTTTTGTAGCTATATGATATGTACGAATGGTTCATGAGAAGAGCCTGAGCTAGCTAACGAGGCTGAAAGCCGCTTATTGTGTTTACTGGCAGGCTGATACCAACTGTATGGCAAGCAGCAGCATCAACACTGATGATAATGGTGCTGCTGTAATATCTGCCACCGAAGCAATCAAGACAGTAATGAAGGTACGGCAATTAATGGGTCAGGATGCAGAAGGATATTGCAATGATGTTGATTGTGGCGCTGATGTTGAGGAGGAAGACGAGAGGAAGGCAGGAGAACGGATCTGCTCTGGAGATTCGGATGCAGCCGGTTGTCGGAGTTGTCTGGCTGAGCGCGCCGAGGCCACGGGGGGTTGTCACTTCCCGATGAAGAGACAGGTCCGTGCCTGAGATGGAATCTCCCAGCAGCCACTGCGGCGCGCCCTATGGAAGCTCATGCTAATCGCGGTGCTGGTGTTGCCGCCCCCCCCACCCCCACCCTCACCCCCCACTGTCAGCTCACTGAGCTGGCTCCACATCACCAGGGAGCTCAACAAAAACACACACACACACCGACAGAAAGCACAGCGCAGGGACACACAAGATGAAGAGGATGGATGGAGGATGATCCTGTTGAGTTAAGATGCACACATTCACTAGCGTACACTCTGCTCTGTGTGTGTGTGTGTGTGTGTGTGTGTTTGGTATGCACACACATTTCATGATGACACTAATGTGTGATAGTGCTTTAAATTTAGGCATATCGTTTATCTGCTAATGAGTACAGGGAGATGAGCCTGTTGAATATGGTAATTTGCTGCCGTATTAGCCTTCAGAGGATAGCTTAGAAAGTGTGAGCATGTGTGAAATGTGTGTGTGTGTGTGTGTGTGTATATATATATACTGTAGGTACATGTGTATGTTCTACCTCTGCTTCCTTCATAGACTGTAAAAATACCCACAAATTTGCATTTTGGCTGTCATTTGTAGTTTTTTTTTTTGGAGCCAGTGACCATCTTTGGTCACTGGCAGAGCTGGGGAGGATGTAGTGGCTAATCCAGTGTTGTTTAGGGTTTCATGGCCCTGTGCTAAGCTAAACGCTAAAGAGGGACTCACCGATTTTACCCCTTCTGAGGTTTAAGGCACTTCCGCATTGGCTTCACTTTTCAGGCCCAGAAGTTGCCACTTGGTTTGCTTATTTAGGGTGAGAAGGTTGGGAATGCGTCCAACCATGTCCCGGGCTAGATTTGTCTGGTAGAGTGGTTTTTTGCAGTTTTGAACTGGTTTCTGTTTGTTTCTGTTATTTGCAGTCTGGCTATGCTCCAACAAGTCTGTCACTTCTTTCCTGTAAGCTTTTTTTTATGAGCTGGAGCTGGAGCAGGTGACACTTTTATGAATTGTAACTCTCTGTTGTCAGCTACAGCGGCGCCACAATCATTTTTAGTTTGCTTGCTCATCAGCTAAGGAGTACCGATTAAACACTGGTGAGCTGATGGAAAGATGCATTAGCTATTACAGGAATTGTTAACAATCCATTGCACATCTCTACAACACTGTTTACTCTCATAATACATAGTAGTTTTTGTCTCAAAATGCTTAAAAATTAAAAAACGTAGCAGTGTGGATGAAGCCTGAGTGGTAAGATGGTTAGCAAGTGCACTGAACTACACTGAAGACACCATGAACAGTCTAGTTTTTCTTTGCAAAAGGACCTTGTGGAGAGGCTGTGCCCCTGGAGGATGAATTCTGGGGATGATATACTTGAGCAGTATAGTGTCCTTGTCTGTAACACGGAGCGGAGCCTATGGCGGCCGTTCATATGGATGAGATGTGACAGGGGTCAGGAAGTGAGGAGGTGTCTGTCATGCGCGGCTGTGCTTTTGACCTCATGTTCTCATAATAAGGGGTAAGGACTCTGCTTTGACACTCCTAGGTCAGGTGACAGCATGGCAGGCTCGGCGTGGGGACGGGCAGACAGCAGTGAATCTAAAACAGGGCGGTAAGACAGATACCGTGCTGTACACAAACACACGCTGACGGAGAGAGCAAAACATGCATATTGCACGTTGCTTTCCCCTAATCCTCCTCCTCTCAAGACCCCAAAGCCGTACTTAGCCTCACACTTCTCTCCCCTCTCTCTCGTCTCTTCGCCACCCCTTAAGTCCATCGGCCCACATTAAAGAAAACGCAGGGAAAATGGAGAGATGCCAAGCAGCCAAAAGGAGCATTCATCATCAGGGTCATGCTCCACCGCGCAAAACACAATCCCTCATACATCATCGTAACTGCCACCAAGTGACAATTACAATTGAGATGGCAAGAACTAGGAGAGAGCTCTTTAATTTAACATCCAATTAATACAAGTTATCACCCCTTGATCAATGTAATAGAACAGACAATCATTGTTGCATGTGACACAAGAGATGGTGGGGCCTGCATGGGGGGGTAGGGGGTTGAATATGTTTAGGTCATTTCCTCTCTAACTGGGAGGTTTTGGGACCGATTGGTGGGATTGCTGTGGACGAAGTACACACGGAGATACGCTGGTAAGAGCCAATGAGATTTAACCATGTATCAGCTCATTTAAATAGCTCACCTTACTGTATTGTAACAGTTAACTTCATTTAATATTGTATGTGGTGTTTTTCTTTAGCAGGGTGCAAACGTTCCACCAAAACAAGTTCCTTCCTGAGACTATTTAGCAGAGCCACCGTGACTGCGTCCGGAGCTTAGCACTGCCCAAGCCGATTGTGATTGGTTTAAAGAAATGCAAAACAACCTAGAGCGTTTTTTTTTTTCCTCTCCTATCCCAGAATGCATCTGTAATGTTTAAAGGTGGTAGGGGTTGGATGGTGGGGAGACATATCTCTGGGATAAACAACAACGAGTCTTCTCTTATGAGTCACTCAACACCCTCACCATGTACCACGTGATGCACAGTGAGGGTGGGGCGCCATAAATAGTCATTTGACATTATCACATTTACATTATGCACACACCCTGCAGGCTAACTACCTTGGAAGGTGCTGACAAAATAAAAACAAAAAGAGGGAGGATGAAAAGCATGCAGTATTATATAAAACCATATATATTTTTTTTTTTCCAGTTTCCTCTTGGCTACAGCATCTTCAAACACTTGAAACTGACTGCAGGTTTTTGGCAGGAGCCTTGATCATAAGACGGAAACTTGTGATGGCTTTCTGTGTGATATTCTGCCTGTCATTTCCAAGGCGGCAAAAATCTTCCGTAGATCAATCCAGAAGTGGCTTCGCAATAGCGTTCCCAACATCCATGTTATTGATTATTTAGTGGCGCAACAATAAACCAATATGACCTGTAGCCGGAGTTGCGTTACCACGGGAGATTAAGTCATAAAGCAGCAGCCTGTGCCAATAAACTGCACCGTTTACTAGCGTGATATATTCAACGGAGTCAGAGATTATTTCTCTGTTTCTAAACGGTGCTTGACACAGGCGTGTCCAGTTCCTCTGGATTACACATAAAGGTTGGTGACATGTTACAGGAGGATCATCGTTACCCTGGAACTAATGAGGCAAATTAGAGTGATGATGTCGACAATTCTCAGGACGGCAATAATCATAAAAGATGAAGAGGAAATGTAGGATGGGCTTTTTATTGTTTAAAGGTCCCATGACATGATATTGGATGCTTTTATATAGGCCTTAGTGGTCCCCTAATACTGTATCTAAAGTCTTTTTTATAAAGGCCTTAGTGGTCCCCTAATACTGTATCTGAAGTCTCTTTTATATAGACCTTAGTGGTCCCCCAATACTGTATCTGAAGTCTCTTTTATATAGACCTTAGTGGTCCCCTAATACTGTATCTGAAGTCTCTTTTATATAGACCTTAGTGGTCGCCTAATACTGTATCTGAAGTCTCTTTTATATAGACCTTAGTGGTCCTCTAATACTGTATCTGAAGTCTCTTTTATATAGACCTTAGTGGTCCCCTAATACTGTATCTGAAGTCTCTTTTATATAGACCTTAGTGGTCCCCCTAATACTGTATCTGAAGTCTCTTTTATATAGACCTTAGTGGTCCCCCTAATACTGTATCTGAAGTCTCTTTTATATAGACCTTAGTGGTCCCCTAATACTGTATCTGAAGTCTCTTTTATATAGACCTTAGTGGTCCCCTAATACTGTATCTGAAGTCTCTTTTATATAGGCCTCAGTGGTCGCCTAATACTGTATCTGAAGTCTCTATTGGGGTGTGGCCATGCTTTGCTCTTTTGCAAGCCATGATGTCTCTCTCTCTCTCATGGGCGGGCCAAATTCTCTGGGCGGGCAAAGCAGAGAAAGGGGAGGTAACCTTGCTCCTTATGACCTCATAAGGAGAAGATTCCAGATCGGCCCATCTGAGCTTTCATTTTCTCAAAGGCAGAGCAGGATACCCAGGGCTCGGTTTACACCTATCACCATTTCTAGCCACTGGGGGACCATAGGCAGGCTGGGGGAACTCATATTAATGTTAAAAAAAAACATGCCATGGGACCTTTAAAAAAATAAAAGGATAACCAGCCAAAATCAAGTTAATGCTCTCACGGATGTGAGTTCCTGTAAGCCTCTTTCAACATAAACTAAAACAAACACGCTTGAGTCACTGCGGCAAAGCATGGCAAAGTGGAGAAAAAAATCCATTTAGTAATTAAGCAAATCTGCATATCAGTATTAGCCACTATTAGCATAGCGTATTAATGTGTGAATACACACATTCCCATCCGCTTTACAGAGTGATCAGAGGTTGGGAGTCATAGCGGAATAATCAAAATAGGCCTTAAAGCTTTTAAATCCTAATTCAAATATATATGCTAATTAATCTGGATTAATATATAATTTATGTAAATGATGCATCTCTTTTAAGGATTG
Organism: Perca schrenkii; assembly: GCA_025617405.1. Classification (NCBI taxonomy): domain Eukaryota; kingdom Metazoa; phylum Chordata; class Actinopteri; order Perciformes; family Percidae; genus Perca; species Perca schrenkii. The sequence goes on along the minus strand of CM046791.1, from coordinate 2,683,641 downwards.
TGTCTTCTGTTTTTTTAAGTACATGTAGGCGGCAGCACCACCGGCTGCATTGAAATGGGAAATGTTTATAACCACAAGTTCCCTCCTCGTTTTCTTTCTGGCTTCAGTGTCTTTAATTTCCTTTGCCTTCCTCTTTCTTTTTTCTGTCTTTCACTACACGATTTTATCTCCCTCACAACTCTGCACCCGGGAGCCCAGTGACAGATTCCTTCAGCATTTCAATCGGGGCGCTAAAAATAACCCATCTTTTCCTTTTTTATTCACACTGGCTTCGCTATAACGCGGGCAGACTAGAGGTCAATCCATTATCTCACCGCTACCCATTCAAGCTGCTGTCGGACTCCTCAGCGCCAAACACAGACATAGACCTCACCACTTCTCCCCTGGCACACAATCTGCACCCGATTTAGTGTTCCCGCACCCTTCCTTCAAAGGCAAAAATCTCTATGGAAGCTTGTAGACAGAAACAATCTCAATGTTTTAATTGTTAGCCAAAAGGACTGTTTATTTGGGCTGCAACTAACGATTATTTTCAGCATCAATGCATCTGTCGATTATGTTCTCGATAAAAGGATGAGTTGTTTGGTCTCTAAAATGTCAGAAAATGGTGAAAAATGTGGATCAGCGTTTCCCAAAAAGCCCAAGATGACGTCCTCAAATGTCTCGTTTTGTCCCCAACTCAGATATTCAGTTTACTGTCCCAGAGGAGAGAAGACACTAGAACAATATTCACATTTAACAAGCTGGAAACAGAGATCTTTTTTTACTTTTTTCATACAATATGACTCAAACCGATTAACCAATTATCAAAATAGCTAATAAATGAATTCAATGGTTGCCCAGTAATTGATGAATCTTTGCAGAATTACAGCCAGTGGTGGAAGAAGTATTCAGATCCTTTACTTCAGTAAAAGTACCAATACCACCACCGTAAAAAAAAAAGTCCTGCATTGAAAATGTTACTGAAGTAAAATTATGTAAGTATCATCAGGAAAATGTACTTGATGCAGAAAAATCCTCCCATTGTAGAAAGAGTAAAGGATCTAGCCAGTTGTAGGCCATTATATTGTTGGCTAGTTTAATTTAGAATAAAAATTTTATAAACTACATGTGTTTTATGTGCAGAAATCTTAATGTGTAAAGTAACTAGTAACTAAAGCTGTAGCGGAGTAGAAGTAGAAAGTGACCTGAAAAGAAAAGACTACAAGTAAAGTACAAGTAGCTCAACATTTGGACTCAAGTACAGTACTGGACTAGATGTACTTAGTTACATCCCACCGCTGTTTACAGTTTATTACATCTTGCATAACCTGAAGAGAAAATATGATAACAAAATACTTGGTTGTGCAAGGTTTAATTCACTCCACGTCTAAACTAATCACTTCTTTTCTGTTCATTTAGCCGATAACTACAACGCACATTATTTATGTAGTATATGTTGCAAATCAACTGACCCATTTATACTTATTAGGAAGATAAATGCTATTAATGTTTTGACATGCCTTACTTTAAGGCTGCATGCCACCGTTCCCTGGGCTTTAATTTCCATACGGCTGTGGCACTTTATTCTCCATCGGCAGTAATGTGATTCTTCCTCCGAAGAGATGAAAGATCAATATCCTCTCAGGGCTGCGAGTTACGGGGGAAAAGCAAGAAAAATAAGACCATCCACTTCATCCCTATTGATATATGTCACAGTAAGATGGTGTAGATCATAATGAAATTGTTGAAAATGTACAATTTATGTGTCGATGAGTTAGCTTCTATGAGGTTTGCGCCACACTCCCCACGGGCCATTGTCAAAGTGAAACCATTAGCACGTTCGGTGGGCAACATTAACCTTTCTACGCGGGCTTACCGATATCTCATCTCAGCCCGAGTCTCGCTGCCGCGCGCTTTTAAACACTGCTCCTTTATGAGATTGGCCGTCTCCGAGGCCTTTAAAACATATACACGCATTAGAAAAATTATCATTGATAAAGTCCATCATCTGCTGCGTTTTTCTGACAATTTCTTTGAGTTACAGCCGTCTGTCCGCCTTTTTCGCCGGCTCGTCTCTTGAGGGACTTGGGGAGGGTCTTGGGTGCTTTCTGCTTTTTCAAGAGCCATCAGCGAGGCGTCATTGTCTTTAAGAGCATGTCGCTTTCCATGTTTGGGGTCAAGAGCTCAGGGGACAAGATAGCCACTCAGTGGAACAATCAGCGGAAAGGTATCGATCTATGAGCATTTGGCTGCCACGCATTCATGTGCATTAGCCCTGGCTGGACAAGGTGAGGCTGAAATATCACACACAAAATCCTCAATAATTTTCAAACGCAGCTTGGCAAATTAGATGCTTTAGGCCTCCTGCACACCGCCTGTGTGGCGTTTCTGTTGCGTGGCGGCTGCGTGGCGTTTTTTATGTCTTTGCACACCAGAAATGTGTCTGACGCGCAAAGCTGCTGCTGCTAGCCTTGTCTGTTCACATGGATGTTTCCCATTGATAAAATGAAACGTTAAACATAAATATATACTAACGTTGGCAGTATTGACGGCAAAATAGGCTACAGAATATTTCGTTCTGTATTGACAGGTGGAATAAATGAAAATCGATATTTTTTTATTATAATTTTTTTAAATGACATTTGTATCTGCACCTATGTTAAAACCTAGAGACTTTCAAACATCAAAATGTCATTTATTGAATGTATTTGTGTCTAAATGACATATAAACATCTTTTCCTATTCTATTTTGCCTGGAAATGCTTCCAACACGCTTGCGTGTCGTGTGAATAATAGGCGTCGGTCCTATTTCTAGCAGGCACGTGTTTTCAGCACGTATTGAGCCGCGCCTGAGACGTGCGTGTCACGCTGGTAGTGTGTAAGCTCTAACCTGTTACCATGGGAGCCCAAATAAAAACGGACATGCCACGCAGCTGACACGCTCACGCCACACAGCCAGTGTGCAGGAGCCCTACGTTTTTAAAACAGGACCAGAGTGTTGGAGGCGGCTTCTGGGGCTCCAGCCCCGAATGTTTTTTCACTGTCCTAAATCTTTTAGGGTCTTAAAAACTCAACAAAATCCCATCCGTTTGCTGTCCTGACTCCTGAATGGTGGAACGAGCTCCCCATTGACATCAGGAGAGCTGAAAGCCTACACATCTTCCGCCGCAGGCAAAAAAAACCCCATTTCTTTCCGACTGCAACTTGGCTAAGAAGATGAAGGTTCGGTTACACTTTACTTGAAGGTATCTACATAAGAGTGACATGACACTGTCACGAACGTGTCATAAACATTACAAACAAGTCAGAAACCTTTACGACATAGCGCTTCTTTTAGTCATGACAAGTTAGGGTTAGGGTTAGAGTTAGGGTTAGGGTTCATGTGTCATGACACTGTCATGACTGTCCTGACACTCTTATGTAGATACCTTCAAGTTAAATGTTACCCAAGGTTCTAATAAAAAATGAAATGAAAAATGTGCATTTACGTATTTGAAGCTAATGTACTTGATTCTTGCTGTTCTGAGTTTGGACATTCATGGCTGAATGCACTTACTGGAAGTCGCTTTGGATATCGGCGACAGCTAAATGAAATGTCGTGTAAACGTAACGTCACTTAAACTGCGCGTCATTTCCTCCCAGTCTCTCTGACTGGACCGGCAAATCAATGCAGAAAAAGTTCTGTTACTGCGGAAATATATCGCCTTTCATACTCTGAACTCTACTAAAAATAGCTTTCAAGATTAGTGATGCTTTTTTTTACGCCAGATTCCTACCCTACCTCAAACAATTCATGCCTTTTTCTTATTTTTTTTAAGGTGGCAGGAGTGAAAAATGAGTGGTCCTCAACATTGTGTTCTGGTTTCACAATGACGAAGACATTTGGAGAACAATAAGGTACCAAATAGGCTGATATCGGCTGAACAGGATGAATCTTTTCCTCAGAAACTATCATGCCCCCCCCCGAATGATGTACATATTTTTAGGCATCGTCCTATCAAATGTCTTGAAAAAAAGGGTGAATATAGCTGCTGTAGGCAGGTTTGGGCTGAGCCCCGAATGTTTACAACGCCTGGCTCCAAACCTGTTTTTAAATGAGTGGCCACTTTAATACTGAGAATCAGAGCCTATGTGGGAGTAGCTTACATGCTAGTATTTGGCAGTGTGTCTGTGTGCGTGTGTGTGTGCGTGACGTGTGTGTCAGCGCCTGACTCTGTGTGTGTGTGTGTGTGTGTGTCAGGAGGTTGATTGTTGTGGTGGTGGTGATCGTGGCTGCAGGGCTCCTAATGAAGGTGTGCGTAATAAAATCAGTGCACCGGGGTCCTCGTCTGCGCCCCCGCCTCCCTCAAACTCCATCTGATTGAAAATGGAACAGCTGTGATGATTTAATTTACATGTTAATAACCAACGGGCCTGCAGAAAATCGTCCAATAAACGCCTTTTTATTACCGCCTGTATCTGCTACGACGCAGGGGAATGGGTGGGGGGGTGGTGGGGGGGGGGCAAAAAGGAGAGGTGTATGGGGGGGGAGAAAAGGCGACAGTAATTAATTGTTTTAAGCGATTCTATTAAAACAAAAAAAAATGATCTGGCGGAGATGAGGACGACGCGTGTGGAAGGAACATGGAGTAGTTTGGCAGCGACTGGCATGCATGGGTTGGAGAGACGGGGTGATGATGATTGTGTGTGTGTGTGTGTGTGTGTGTGTGTGTGTGTGTGGTAGTGTGTGTGTGTGGTAGTGTGTGTGTGTGTGTGTGTGTGTGTGTGGGGGTGTTAACGACTTAGATGCAAATTATTCTTTTCTGCAGATTTTCCCGAGCTCACTTTCAGTCTGAATTTCCACGATATCCCGCCAATCTGATATCATCTCGTTTGCCGTGGTTGCGATGGCATTAAGTTGTCAGCTTGGAGGGAATATAGACTTATTCATAGATGCGTCTGTGTGTGTGTGTGTGTGTGTGTGTGTGTGTGTGTGTGTGTGTGTGTGTATATACTCCTATACAGTGCACTGTCTGCTATCGCTCACAGCGGGATGCGCATGTTTTTCTGACAGTCTTCGTGACGCTACAGTCAAAGGTTGAAACAGTTTAACTGCGCGATATTAACAACCACGCCATCATCGTCGTCGCCGTCTTTACCACCCACCCCTCCCCTCGGGTGGAGAACTCAAGTGGACGCCATGCTGCTTTTATTTATGGATCAGAAGTGCTTGCTGGGAATAAATTCTTGACCACCGTGATTTCCAAAAAAGTCCTCTACGGAGCTCGACTGGTGGCGAAAATAATCCCCCTGTCATTAAGTTGTACTGGCCTCCCGGGAACAGCTGTTACATCACCGAGGCTAAGAACTCTGGGATTGGTTGAAGTTTTTTGCCTCTTGTTTGCCTGTTGTCCTCCATGATTTAAACCCCCACTCCACCTTTTTTTCTCTTAAAAAAAAAACCACCCAAGGAACTGAGAATTCCCTTTCCCAACCGGGGGGGAATAGAGAAAGAGAAATAAGGGGTTGAACTCTGGGCTCCCTGCGCTCATCTTTCCCACCCATTTTTATTCTCTCCATCTTTTCTCCCCCGCTTCCCCCCGCCTCTCCCCCCGCGTCCCAAGTCCTCAGAGAGGTGGCCCTGCCACCGTGGCCATTCATGTCATTGTCAGCAAAGCCACATGGTCGCGTCTCCCTGCTTCTCTTGGGACGTGGCAGAGGGGGGGGGGTACAGAGACAGGGGCCTCGCTGGGTGGGAAGAGTAATTAAAGAATAGAGGCAAAAAAATAATAGAAAGAGAAAGAACAAAAGGGGAAATGAACAAAAGGAATAACAGATTAGGTTTGGGAGAGGGGGGGGGGATGGGGGGGGATTGAGACGACTGTGGAAATCATCAGGGAATATTCCCAGGCAGTGTACATACAGTACTGCAGAGCTATTAATGATCCAAATACCGCCAAGACCTTCCACTACCACCAGCGGTGGAATGTAACTAAGTACATTTACCTCAGTACTATACTTCAGTACAAATGTTGAGGTACTTGTACTTTGCTTGTAGTCTTTTCTTTCCATGCCACTTTCTACTTCTACTCTGCTAAATTTCAGAGAGAAATATTGGACTTTTTACTCCACTACATTCATCTGTTCCAGCTTTAGTTACTAGTTACTTTAGTTACTCCACTACATTCATCTGTTACAGCTTTAGTTACTAGTTACTTTAGTTACTCCACTACATTCATCTGTTCCAGCTTTAGTTACTAGTTACTTTAGTTACTCCGCTACATTCATCTGTTACAGCTTTAGTTACTAGTTACTTTAGTTACTAGTTACTTTACACATTAAGGTTCCTGCACACAGAACACATGTAGTTTCTAAAATCTGAATCTGTTTTAATATAAAGTAAACTAGCCAACAATATAACGACTACAAGTCTCCAGCTGAGATGATGAGACCATTAAACACACAACTGGTTGGATCCTTTACTCACACTACAATGGGAGGATTTTACTTTTAATACTTTAAGTACATTTTCCTGATGATACTTATACTTATACTGATGATACACACTTTTACTTAAGTAACATTTTCAGTGCAGGACTTTGGATCTGAATATTTCTTCCACCGCTGACTCCCACTCCAGTAAAAGTGGAGTGCTGCAGGGGGAAGATGCATCTGCAAAAGGCGTTTTTTAGCGTTGTCGCGTCGCGTGGTAAGACAAACTCAGAAAATGTTTTCATCCCACTGTCAGGAGCATCCCTGTCACCTCTTTGATCACCGGGTGTTCATTTTTATTGACTTGGCTTACCGCTGGTGTGTGACATTAGAGAACACGGGCTGGCTGGGGTCCTCCCAGCCCTTGGAGGGTTGACACAGTTAGAGGCGCGGTGCGTTTCGGGTGCCCCGAGGCCCTGTCACGCCGAGAAGGAAGAGCCAACCCACAAACAGCACCTGAAGCTGTTTGCCTTTTCAATCCTGAAAGCAAAGAGAGATCTGACTGTGACACTGCAGAAAGGAAGAGAGAGACGCAACCAAATTTATGCTAATGGAATATTGTTTAGTGGGCTTTAAAAAAAATAAAAATACATTCCCCCCGCTATGTTGTGTTCGCAGCTGGGACTGCCAGAGGGGGGGGAGAGGGATGCAGACAAAGATAGCGAAGAAAAAACGCAGAGATAGCAGAGAGAGAGAGAAAGAGAGAGAGAGAGAGAGAGAGAGAGAGAGAGAGAGACAGGGGAGGTAAACAGAGGGATGGTGCCGACACATTCCACCGCCGATCGGAGAAAAAGTTCTTGGGGTTGTTCCCAGGAAGCGCCAACTTTGGAGAGGTAAAAGGTCACTGTATGTGGACAATGACGCCAGCTCAGCGTCTACTGACGGGGAGGGGCCAGGGGCATTGTGGGAAGGGCACGGAGTGGCTCTCGCTGCCAGTCATGGTTGTGTAGTATTTGCATGGGCTGCCAATCAACCTCAGAAAGGAATGCACTCGGGTCAGAAGGGTCAGGCAGGCGGAGTCGGGCTGAGAGTGAACACAACAAGCCCTGACGCATCATGATGGGCCGCTGTGTGTGTGTCTGTATGTGTGTGTGTGTGTGTGTGTGTGTATACGGCGAAGACGCTGTTACTTATACCCAGAAGAACTAAGGGATATGCTTAAAATGATTAAGACCTGCTGTATGACAATGGCCCACGATTTTGTATATGTATTTAACTGCATCTATAATATTTATGTCCCTGTAAATTGTTCCCTTCAAGTGGACAAAAATTGTTAAAGTAAGTGTGTGTGTGTGTGCCATTTTAAATAGTAACATCAAACTGCAGAGCAAGTAAAGGTGCCCTATACCCAAAATTATTTGGTTCAAAGTAGAACAAAAGCACATATCCGATGATTAGTCGTACATATCGCTACGTAACAGTGATGCGCTGTAATTTGATGTATTCCATGTACTGTATTTATTGCTTTCAAGCAAAGGAGCAGAGTTCATGTCCCGGAAGAAGTTAAAGGGGAAATATGCAGTTTTTTTTTAGCTTAATTTACCTTAACTGAACAGCTTCAGAGTCATTGGAATGGTTATATGACTTTTTTCGGGTTGAATGGTGGTCATGTCTCGTGATGTAACAAATTGCTTCACAGCACCGCACAACATACATGCCCCCCCCAGGAACCGGCTAACAAGAACAAGGTAGCGATGGAGTACAATATCACAGAAATCCATTCAATGACAACACGTAATTCAGGTACCAAGCTGGTCATATCACAACGGCAGATCCCCCGAAATCAAACTCTTTGGCCCTCGAGCTGCTTTAAACTCTGGCAAACCACTTCAAAAGTTTGTGTGCCTATTCTAGCAGGGCCTGCAGCCCCCCCCCCTAACCAGCCTGACCGTGAGCCCTTCTGTGAAATGGAAGGAGGAAGAAAGCAAATTGTTTGTGCCGTGGGCCCTGACAGGAGGCAACAGCAGCCCAGTATTAGCTAAGGATAAAAGTAATGGGATTTGTAGTGGCGAGGCAGCGTATGTCGCGAGGTGCCGCTGATGGGTGATAGGGGTGAGTCGCGCGCCTTTAAAAGCTGATAAGTATCTGTGTAAGGGAGGGAACAGGGAGCAGGGAGGCCAGCAGCAGAGCCAGGCTCAGATAAATACCTGTTCCTGCGACACGCTCCGTGCATCTATACCACCTGTTATCCATGTTTTATTTTGATTCCCCATCAACGATGAAATTACATTACATCAAAAGGTCCATTTGGAGAAAAAAAAAAAGTGAGATTTATTTTTTTGTAAGAGCTGCTTCTTATTACTACTTACTAATTCATGAAGAATCTAAAAAGATCATCGATGACCACCTCCACCGTGGGAGGAGGTACAGGAGCTCTAAAACCAGAACGAACTGGTTGAAAAACAGACTCTTTCCTTTGAGCACTCAACACACTACCAAACCATTAACTTGCCTTTATTACCACGACCATAATATCACAATAATCATATCCTGTCCCGTCCTAAGTGTGTAAATGATTCTTGTTTCTAGCTATTTATTGTCTTATCTTCAGTTGTGGCACTCACAATTTCATTGGGTTAGGGTGAGGGTCTCTGTGCAATGACAATAAAAGGTTTACCTTATCTCTTTATAACGTTCCTCGTGTTTTCTTCTCGTGACATACATGTTCTTGTTATTACTAGAAACTTTTCTCATTATATCAGGTAACTTCTGCAGACAGCTGCCACATGTCTGGATCAATGGTGTAATATGTTCATCATTCATGTCATGTGACTGCTGTCCTCGGGCAATGACGGATCCTTTTCTCCTTTCTCGACACATACAGCTACGTGAGTTTGCTGTTATAACAACATACCAGCTTGAAGGAGAAACGTTTGTTTTTTTAAAAAGCTCATATTATGCTTTTTGGCTTTCCCCCTTTCCTTTATTGTGTTATTTATCTTTTGTGTGCATGTTATAGGTTTACAAAGTGAAAAAGCCCAAAGTCCCCCCCAAAGGGACTTACCATCTCCAACAGAAAACACTGTTCACCAACTGCTCCAAACAGCTCTATTGTAGTCCAGCCTTTACTTCAGAGACAAACGTTGTCACTTTGTAACACACGTTATAATGCTCGCCTAGCTACTGTCAGGGCACACCCTCATACTCTGTTTCTGACTGGCTAGTAGTCCTTACCTAGGTACTGTCAGGGCACGCCCTCATACTCTGCTTCTGACTGGCTAGTAGTCCTTACCTAGCTACTGTCAGGGAACGCCCTCATACTCTGCTTCTGACTGGCTAGCAGTGCTTACCTAGGTACTGAGCATATGTGACTCCCAACAAAGACGGAACAGAAGTGAGATGTCTCACTCTGTAGCTAAAACAGAGAGCTCAACACACAGGGTGGAAAAGAGGAGCTGCAGCAATGTGCAGTACAACAAAAATATTTTTTCGAAAATTAAACCATGTAAACCTATTCTCATATAACCTCTGAAAACAATTCTGAACCTGAAAATGAGCATAATATGAGCACTTTAACGTTGCTTTTGTGAAATAAAAGGAAAGGTTTCACAATATAAGATGACGTATTATATGTTAAAAGAAAAGAAAACAAATAACACTGTTATATTGCAAAAAGGATTTTGTTGTAACATAAGGGTTAACAAACCACGAACTTGTCTTTCCGGGTCAAAATTGAAAATGAACATTTCTGGAGTGTTATTTTTATTTTTTACTGCCTTTGACGCTTTTTTAAAGTTTTCTTTTTTTAAATTCATGTTCAATAAACCTATTTTTTATGACATAATACCTAAAAATAATTAATTTTGACTAATAGTTAACATCAGAGGATGTTGAGTGGATCACAGACTGGTTTATGTTAAAGTTTGGTCAGGATGCTTGTTTTTCAAATGCTATGAAATAGAATAAAATAAAATACAAATAAGACATAATATTAAGACAAGTACACATGGAGTGGGATGTAGAGTGCAAAAAAGTAATAGTGCAAAGTAGAGTGCAAGATGCATATTGGAATAATAAGTATGTAATGTGTAGAGAAGTGGGTGAGTGGCCAAAGTGGGGATGACCCCACTTATTATTCAGTAGAGTGATGGCAGTGGGAAAAGAAGCTGTTCTTATGTCTGGTTGTCTGTAGCGCCTGCCAGAGGGGAGGAGGTTAAAGACAGTGTGTTAGAAAAAACGTTAACCGTGTACCAAGAAACTGGGCACATTAATACCGTAGGCTTCAACATATTGTTCTCTTAACATATTGAAATGGAAAACATTATGTTTGAATTATCATTTTAAATGCTGCAAATCCTCAAAATACAACTCAACTCACAGGATTCACACGAGCAAAAACAACGAGGCTAATTTAATTTTCGCTTATTATCTGCCACCTGCTTCAGCTCTTTATTACTGTCCTTAGAGGATAGAACAATTTAATTAGCAGATAAGCAACATGGCGGCTGCAGGGTAGCAGGGAAATAACAAAACAGTCAGTTGACTCTGACACTGACTGTTTACTGAGTGTCTTCTCCAGAGTTGGAAAGTAACAAATTACAATTACTCACGCTACTTTAATTGAGTATTTGTTTTGTGTTCTTTTACTTTTTAAAGCGCCCATATTATGCTCATTTTCAGGTAATTGTATTTAGAGGTTGTACCAGAATAGGTTTACAGGATTTAATTTTCAGAAAACACCATATTTTTGTTGTACTGCACATTGCTGCAGCTCCTCCTTTCACCCTGTGTGTTGAGCTCTCTGTACCTAGATAAGGACTACTAGCCAGTCAGAAGCAGAGTATGAGGGCGTGTCCTGACAGTACCTAGGTAAGGACTACTAGCCAGTCAGAAGCAGAGTATGAGGGCGTGCCCTGACAGTAGCTAGGTAAGGACTACTAGCCAGTCAGAAGCAGAGTATGAGGGCATGCCCTGACAGTAGCTAGGTAAGGACTACTAGCCAGTCAGAAGCAGAGTATGAGGGCGTGCCCTGACAGTACCTAGGTAAGGACTACTAGCCAGTCAGAAGCAGAGTATGAGGGCGTGCCCTGACAGTACCTAGGTAAGGACTACTAGCCAGTCAGAAGCAGAGTATGAGGGCGTGCCCTGACAGTACCTAGGTAAGGACTACTAGCCAGTCAGAAGCAGAGTATGAGGGCGTGCCCTGACAGTAGCTAGGTAAGGACTACTAGCCAGTCAGAAGCAGAGTATGAGGGCGTGCCCTGACAGTACCTAGGTAAGGACTACTAGCCAGTCAGAAGCAGAGTATGAGGGCGTGCCCTGACAGTACCTAGGTAAGGACTACTAGCCAGTCAGAAGCAGAGTATGAGGGCGTGCCCTGACAGTACCTAGGTAAGGACTACTAGCCAGTCAGAAGCAGAGTATGAGGGCGTGCCCTGACAGTAGCTAGGTAAGGACTACTAGCCAGTCAGAAGCAGAGTATGAGGGCGTGCCCTGACAGTAGCTAGGTAAGGACTACTAGCCAGTCAGAAGCAGAGTATGAGGGCGTGCCCTGACAGTACCTAGGTAAGGACTACTAGGTCATTATCTTCACGGGAAAGTTGCCGGACGCCATAATCTTCTGAACATAGTCCTACTGAGAACTCCAGAGAGAGTTGTGTGGAGCTGATAGTCTGAATTAGCTTTACATAGAACATTTTTGTACTCTCTTTCCACCTCACACAGTGGCACTTACTGGCAGTAAAGACCATAATAACACAACCCTGACTACATGAATGTAACAGAATACTCCGGTAGAGAGGGTGTCGAGGTGCTGTCGAGCAAGGCAGCCAGCGCCAGGGCTGGGTACCCAAATCAATTCAATACTTTTTAGCCTAACCCTCTATTACTGTTAGACTCAGGGTCCAGTTAAAGCAACAACAAAGCAGCGATCACTGTTTTGCCACGTGGCTTTGCCAATAGTGATGACTATTTTTTTCTGCTTCAAAAACGCTGGGCAAAACGTTGCATTATCTGGGTCACATAAAAGGGAAATTATAGCTCAGATGGTAGAGCGGGCGCCCATATGTAGAGGTTTACTCCTCGACACAGTGGGCCCGGGTTAGACTCCGACCTGCGGCCCTTTGCTGCATGTCATTCCCCACTCTCTCTCCCCTTTCACGTCTTCAGCTGTCCTGTCAAAATAAAGGCCGAAAATGCCCCAAAAAATTATCTTAACAACAACAAAAAAAAAACTGGCTCTCTGCACTCTGACATAGGTTATCATGTATCCCGGTCCAAAATTTCTAGACCACAGGACATGAAGTAATTGGCCGTCCGGTGTCTTTCAGACCAAGTCTAAACAACCTGGAGGGAGTCCAATACAAGCGATGCATAATCTTGAACTGAACGAGGCACAACCCTCACATCGCATGACATAGTTTTGATATTCCTACAAATCATGTCCCACTCCTCATCATCCGATGTAATACTCCGATCCCTTTCCCATCATCTTTTTGAGAACTGTCCAGGCTCCATCCCCCAGGTTATGAATGACTATTGTTTAATATTTTTGTCTGGTATGTATGCACCAATCGCCTAAGGCAAATTCCACGTATGTGTAACTTACTGTGGTAATAAACTCCTTTCTGATGCCCGGCCCTAGTTAGTGCTGGAGTCAAAGCGCTGCAGCGAGCCCTCTGACCCCCGTCTGTGGAAGCGGGTCAGCATTAGCCGGCCTTTTGGAGCTCAGAAAGAGCAACGGGAGCGCCTGCTGATGTGTGAGTGCACAGAGCGAGAGCTGAAAACCAGGTGGAGGCATGGCCTGTACTCACTGCTGTGGTCCAACCTGCAGGAGCCAGATATGTGTCTGCTCAGGTGGGGGAAAACTGTTTTACGTAACTGCAAATAGTTTGTAAAATGAAAAATGTTTAGGGCAGTTTGGGATCTTGGTTTTGGGATTTGGGAATCTAATTCATAGCTGCAACTAATGATTATTTTGCTTGTCGATTATTTTCTCGAAGCGCGAGTGACTGTCACCCAGGAGACAGTATGTGCAAACACTAGATAGTTTGTAGGGCTGGGTAATATATGGATATTTTATTATTATCGTGATATGTGGCTAGATATCGTCTTAGATTTTGGATATCGTAACATTATTGTTATCGTCATATGGTATAAGTCTTGGCTAAGCTTGGATTTAAAAGCTACAATACAGAAAGTGATGTAACTTTCTAAACTCACCAGACTGTTGTAGCCGTTTTATTATTTGCCTTTAACCACTTAGTCATTATATCCACATTATGGGTGATTATTTATCTAAAAATCGAAACTGTGAAATATTTTAAAGCACCAATTGTCAACCCCACAATATCAATATTGAGATATTTGGTCAATGATATCGTGGTATCTGAATTTCTCCATATCTCCCAGCCCTAGTTGTTTGGTCTATAAAATGTCAGAAAACGGTGAGAAATGTGGATCAGTGTTTCCCAAAAAAGCCCAAAACGACGTCCTCAAATGTCTCGTTTTGTCCACGACTCAAAGTTATTCAGTTTACTGTCACAGAGGAGAGAAGAAACTAGAAAATTGAGTGTCCGGCGTCAGTTGTGGCAGGCCAAGTAGTCAAGACGCCGCTAACCGCTATTGGCCGACACTCAAACAGGGCCCCCAACATAAAGCTACTTTAGTTTGTTCCTAACTGCTTGCTGCTCGCATTTATGCAACCCACCTCCTTAGTAGGCTTCTATGTCATTGTTGCTGCTTTGTTCATATGGGGGAATGGTTTAGCTCTCCCAGTCTTAAACCCCCTAATGCTGCTTGCTGCTTTTTCATGGTGCTCATGAAAGGTCAGGGGACTCCTCTGCACAGAGCCATACCGCCAAATTGAATTTGTAATTTATTCAATAAAATTTCCTAAAGAATTTCCATTGTCTGTGTTGTTCTTGACTTTAACCTAACAGAAATATCCACATTTAACAAGCTGTCATTAAAAAAAATAACTCAAACCGATGAATTGATTATCAAAATAGTTGGCATTTCATTTAATAGTTGAAAACTAATGGATTCATCTTTGCAGCTCTAATTAGATTAGATTAGATGTTTTTCATTGATCCCAAAAAAATGGGAAATAATGGTGTTGCAGCAGCAAAAATATCAGACACACAGCACACATACAGAGTATACATTAAATAATAGGAAACAATATACATTAAATAATAATTGAATACTACACGAGCAATATTTAAAATATATACAATTTGGAAATACAATGTACAACTGATTCAACAGATATAGATAAAGTTATAGTACAAGTTGGGGAGTAAAAATGTACAACTGTTTCCCTAGTTTCCCTAGTAAAGATAATCTACTTGTTCTGATTGTTGATTGTCTAGACGAAGACTGAACTTAACTGCAGCTCCTTTTAATAGAATAGTTTGTGAAATGAAATAAGAATGAGAAGTATTTAGGATCGCCTCTTTTTAGCTTGAGGTGCATGTGTGCAGCAGGAGGTCAGCAACAATAATTACCATTACATATAAATAAACGCTACAATTCCTAAAATAATATCAGACGAAGCTTTCCTCGAGTTTAATCACATATCTTTATGTCTGGTGTTTATTTTCCCGGGACAGCGGCGGAGCGTGTCCCCTAAGAGCCGATCTCGCTACCGCTCGGCTTTTCTGTCAGCCACAAACTGGAAACATTGGTTCTCTCCGCTACAAAATTTCATCCTTTTCAAATTAAACCTACAAAAAGAACCCTGAACCCTTGCGCTCGGAAAATATACAGACATGTTATCCTTTGCGTTCAAAAAAATACACATACTATCAGTGACTGTTTGGAAAGAGAGGTGAGGGAAGAAGTAGAGAGAAAAAAAGGGAGCAGAGTTTCTCATATTGACTCAGCGGGCGCTACGCCACGCAATTAGTCCAAACTACGGCGAGAGAGGGGAGAGGCGGGGGGAGAGAGTGAGATAACCTAAAAAATAGAAAAGCTGTCTGTGGAAAATTTGGAGCACTTCCCAAAATACACAAACTTTCCCGACGAGCACATTTCTTAGGTATGTTGTAATCTCATATGGCTGGCCTTTTCTGAGCCCCTCCGTGAGACTTCTCTCTCCTCTGCGCTCAGCTTTCCAAAAGCTCCCCCAGCTCCCCCCCCAACCCCAGACCTCACCAGTCTACTTCACAGTCTGGCCTAGTCTCAGGCCCCCCAGCCCCTGCCTCCCAACAAAATCCCCATCCAAAACCCACTGTCCACACATGGCAATCATTAGGCAACTCTCTTAAAGAGCAACATTATACCACCAATTGCAGCCTTGCATGAAATTTTGATCACTTAAACCCATCTTAAAGAGGCAGCGGCCACTTTCTGCCCCGCAACCTCCTTTTCTCCTCTCTCTCCATGAATGGTAATGCACTTACCTCTCAATGGTAACCCTCACACCCCCCCCTTCCCCCACCACCCCATCCCCGCATTGTACCAGCCCAACAAAGCCAAATGAGGCTTGTAGCCACTTATGAGAAGCAGCACCATTAAGGGACACTCTTTAAATAAACCTCACGGAGAAGAAGAAACACAATGCTTTGTGATTATGTATCAGTTAGTTAAAGGGCATTTTCTGCTGCATTAGCTCCCGCTGTAATGAAATACATAAACTACACAAAAAAAACAACTAGTTGGTGCAAAAGAGAGGACTTGTCTTTGCAGAAATCATTCTTTAAAAGAGTAATCACTACTTGCATCGCTGTGTCTAACTACTGTATCTTTGTCATATTTGCACAGCGCTAAGTGAGTGGCAATAGAATTGCGGGTATAGGCTAAATGGGGACTATAAAGGAAGGTGGAGAGAAGCAAGCGAGAGCCAAAAAACCCTGCTGAGCTCCCTCGTAAACAATGATTAAGGCACCTCGAGCGGTGGCGTACCCACTCTTTGCCGCTCACCTCACACCGCCGGCTAATTAGCCGGGGCTTTGCTTTTACTGCTGGCTTTGGTGTCGTAAAATTAACACGTTCTGCAAAACAGCAGAACCAGTCTCAAACTGTGGGGAGGGGTTTTAACAAGCCTCTTCTGGGCGAACGGTTTGCCTCACACAGAGGGAAAGAGCACAGTCCCTACAGGCCAGCAAT
Source organism: Perca schrenkii (assembly GCA_025617405.1). Classification (NCBI taxonomy): domain Eukaryota; kingdom Metazoa; phylum Chordata; class Actinopteri; order Perciformes; family Percidae; genus Perca; species Perca schrenkii. The sequence continues at coordinate 2,667,138 of CM046791.1, read as the reverse complement.
TGCCATTTGTGGGGGCAGAAAAAAAGGGAGGAGAGAGAGAGAGAGAGAGAAAAAAGAAGATAAAAAGCAGGGATGTAAGGAAAGGAAAATGGACTGGGTGAAGAGGGGGATTAGGGCTCCATGTGGAGCCGTTTATCCTGAGGAGCGCAAGGAGGAGAGATAAAGCTCCGGAGGGCCCCACACGGCCCCTCAGACAGACCCGGTGCCAGGGGAACAGCTTACCCTGCCTGGTGCCCAGCAGATGAATGGGATTTAAGCAAAAAGTAGATTTTGCTGAACTCTTCCCCCCGCCCCCCCACCATTCATCTCATGTCTAGAAAAACTAACCCTCCCCCCCCCATTGGAGACAATGGTGTGCTGTAGATGAGCCGGAGCCGAGTCTTCCTCTCAGACCCCCGATCTTTGGCGTTGGATGAGTTCAACTGGCCCGGCCGCCAGGATTAGGAAATCCATATAATTCATATAAATCCATTAATCGAAAACGGATTCATACAGAGTTATGTGAATCAAATCATGCTCTTTTTTATTTTGATGTACTTACTGTAGTAGTCTAGAAACAATGCTATTACCATCCATTTTGGAAAAACCCATCCAAGTCTAATTACCACACAAAATAAGCTGGAGGGAAACGGATTGTACCAAGAGAACATCATATATATACATATATACATACATACATATATATACATACATACATATATATATATATATATATATATATATATATATATATATATATATATATATATATATATATATATATATATACTAAACATACTACACACAAGGATGGTAAGAAGGGCATTCAAAAAAGACCCTGACATGTAATTACTAGATATTTGCATTACAGCCCAGCCGCACTAGCACTGGGCTTATCCTGCTCTAACTTGTTTGCAGAAGATTGCAGCGCGGCTCTCAGTTTTTATATCAGATATTCAGCCGTTACTTGGCCCGTTCGATTTTCCCCCACTAATTTCTTCCTTTTCCTTTTTTTTTTTTTTTTTTCCTTCCTCTTGTGTGGCTGCATATTAAGAGGCACAACGTCGTTTGGAATGCTGGTTTCTATTTTTGAAATGTTCTGAAACGATGTTTGCATACATTTGCATAGCCAAGTGCAAATTGAGCCATGAATATGCAAATGCGGAGCTGATGTCTGTGGCAGCCTCCGCTCTGCCAGGTTTATAGAAGAATTTGTTTACACACACACACACACGCACACGCACACACACACACACACACACACACACACACACACACACACACACACAGACACACACTCCCATATGCAGATTTTCTCTCACCCCTTCCATCTCTGCGTGCTCAGGGAGGACTACTTGTTTAAAACATGATTCTAAAAATCATTCATTTGCTTGTATTGCCTTATTAAGTTGGGCATTTTTTTTTTTTCTGGGTGCTGTTTTTCGGTTGATGTGCTGGCCTGTACGCTTTTCCATTGCCTCATTAAGGCGTGAGATGGACTGCGTACTCGCATAAAGGTCCTCTAGCTGACACCGAGACTAGACGCCAGCTCATGCTCGGTGCAGCCGGCCCCTCAAAATAAAGTCTGACTTAATTTGTTTACTGTATCTGTGGGCGCTCGCTCTGCCACCCTCTCGGCTCCCTCCCTCCCTCCCACTCTCGCTGTCTTTCTCCTTCTTTTAACCTCAGAGCCATTAGAGGCATTTGACATGAGCGTTTTAAATAGAATCGTTGCGAGCCCAAACTCTGCACGAGCTCGAGTTGTGCTGGTGGTGGTGGTTGTTGTTGGCGCTGGAGATAAAAACAGACTGGAGACTCAGTGCGCGCTACAAGTCATCATCTTGGCCCCTTGCGGGTTCAATCAGGAGGTTGATCCAGATCTAGCTACTCCACTTTATTTCTGCCAGAAGCAGTTATGCTTTTGGGCTTTTTTTTTTAATCCTCACATTAGAGGGGAACATTTTATCGAGCATTATTGCCGTAAACTATGAGACCTATAATACGTTCAGTCGATTCCGGTGAACCATTGGTACATACTGTATGGCTACGAAAAGCTGGCACTGCAATCCGTATGTATTCCATGTATTTATTAACGTATGCACCACACTGATTGCCGCTGTATAAGAGTGTGGAGCTCCACACAGGGCTTGTGGGATGTGGAGTTCATGTCCCGGAACAAGTTAAGGGGGAAAACACAAGACTTTTCCCCAGGAAACAGGTGTTTGTGTCCCGAAAGTACTCCTTAAAGTCCCAGTGTGTAACATTTTTAGTTGTTCATTACCAAAATCTGTGTTGCCCGTGCACCAACGTGTCCTTTTTCATGAATATTTACCTCCACCATCAATTCCAAGTATTCCTTTTGGCTTGACGTTTTCTCTGTCACATGATAAACTCACAGCTGTTGCTAATGCTGCTAACGGGTATCGTAGCTTCCCGGCCCTTTTTGAAGCGTGAAGGCTACCGTAGCTGTAATATGTACTTTGAACTGTGTCAGAAAAATCTAATATGTCTATATATCTATCTATAGCTTAAAGCTAAGACGATATCTAGCCAGCCCTACTGTAAAGACCGCTAAACTTAACTGTCATGTGACCAGCCAGCAGTTGCCTTTATTTTGTAAGATATCATAGGAATTGTTGTGCATACGGTTTCGCACAATATGACACAAACCCATTCATTTGCTGCTACGTTTAATCTTCAAGACCCTCAGTGACTAGGCCAAAAAAATTTTTTATTTTAGAAGTAAAAGAATGTCAAACGTCTGCAGTAAGTCTGTAAGTGTGTGTAACCCTAATGTATCATTTCTTCTCCGCTTAGGTGGATTTTCAACGGCCCTCTGATTAGAGGTGGTCCAACATTTGTAATCCTCTATCCAGCCCTTAATGGCTTAAGTTTGTGTTTTTCCCCGCTGATTGGCACCGTGTCCATGCGCACTGTTATTGGATAAAGGGCACAACAACATTTTAATTAGGTAATAGGAGAGAGAGAAAAAACAAACCGTGCATTTAAGTTTTCAATTAACCCAATTACGGGCAAACGGATGAACAGCCAGAGACACAAAAGGAGCTACGTTTCTGGCAACGCTCGCCTTTACTGGTGCACTTAGGCTTCTTTAACATCTCAGAGGTTTTATTTTTTTCCTTATGATTCTGTGCCTCCATTTCAGATCTCAGTGGGGATCCCAAACAAAGCCGACGGAATCTGCACATGTACTCCAGAGAAATTATGCTAATGATGGGAAAACAAAAAAAGAACCTTATCGTGACGCTCCATTCCCCTGAGCCCCAGATTAAAAACTCATTCATTTGTTAAATATTTGACACATCTATGCTTGAGCTTTGAGCTTAGGGATTTGCCGAGTACTTCATATCAACTTGTGTGGGAGAAATGCCCCCCCCCCCGATACTGTCACAGACAACCTGGCACATTTACAGAAGGCCAGACAACGGCGTGCATGTGCATACGAACACCGATTCCAATGTAATGTGCTCTGAGCCTCCGAGCAGACAAGTCTTTGTTTATGCAGCACTAATGTTTTTTAAAGGGGCTTATTGGCTCACTACAAAAGATCTTATACGTCTTAAACAAGATTTCAATGTCATTATTATAACAAAGACAATGGATTTATCACTGCCTAGTTGCTGAACATGCACACTACCCTGGCCAGGGTAAGCAACCTTTACTATTAAAAAAAGTCATTTTTCCGACAAAATCCTCTCTAAAATTCTCTCTATTGAGTCTATATTAGCCTATGCACATTACTAACAGATCTAAATGAGCATTAATATGGTGATGTCTGTTGCCATTTTTATGGCCCTGTCTTTGACAGTCTTTGTAGAGAAGGGCAGCATATAGAGAATAATGTGCTGGGCCATAGAGATACGTAGGCTATGATGCACATTTTACTTACATTTTTTAGTTACATTTTAAAGTTTTGTATTCCTAACCTCACTTTCGGCCTACAGCAATAATACGTGGCAATTAAAATGTTTAATTAAAAACCCCTTGAGCTGCATAGATTAATCGATTAGTTGTCAACTCATAAATTAATCACCAACTTCAGTATTTTGATAATGGGTTAAGCGGTTTGAGTCATTTTTTTTCTGAAAATAAACTCAATCTCTGATTGCAGCTTGTAAAATGTGAATATGTTCTAATTTCTTCACTCCTCATCTTTGAGTTGTGGACAAAACAAGACATTTGAGGACGTCATCTTGAGCTTTGAGATACACCGATCGATATTTTTCACCATTTTTTTGACCAAACAACTGATCGGTTAATCGAGAAAATAATCAACAGATTCATTAACAATGAGAATAATCCTAAATTGCAGCCATTTCCACCCCTGACCCAGGCCACTTCGTGCAAAGTGTCCCACCAACAGGTGTTGACCTAGTAGACCTAAGTACCACTCCAGCTACAGTTTTAAACCCACTAATTCCGTCATACTGAGTTGTGTCTAAATACTGCAACTGGACCGACTGGAGCCCCTTGAATATTTCAAACACATTGGTTGCCTGCACCTCAGGTTAGCATGTGAACAAGACACACACGGGCACAAGCATGAAGGAGGGATGAGGGGAAACATGGGAGAAGTGATGCAGCAGGGCACAAAGCCATTACGCCTACCCCGAAAATAATTCACAGGGGACAAAGCAGCTTCATGGCTTCGTTCCTGGATAAGAATAAAAGGAGGTGGGGGGGGGGGAATTTTGTAGGGGGAATTCAGGGAAGGGGAGGGATGGGGGTGGCATAATTAGATGATCACAAAACTGTACCAGCGGCTCAGTTTTCACTCTGTGGTCCAAATTACAAACCGTCATATTTTTAAAGTCATGCTGACATTCTTTGGTCCCCGGCAGCTGCCAAGAACAACCGAGGCCTGGGCTTGTCTTGGCGCCGGATCAAAAAGAAAGGACCCAGTTCCAGTCACACAGCAACTGAAAACATTTACACAGCTGGGACCCTCGAACCCTGAGGCCGCCCTGCCCCGCTGCAAGGACCTGCGCTGGGGCAATGGGAGACAGAGGGAGGGAGGTCGGGGAGGGCAAGAGACCAGGTGCTTCTGGGGAATGTAGGAGGTCCAAGGATGGAGCAAAGGATAACGAGCACTATGAGCTCACTGTTACTCACCCACTGTTCCCCTTGGCCCCGAAAAGTCATGTTTACCTCCGCCCCCCGTTTTGACGAAAGGACGAAAAGTGAAGCATAAAACGACGATGAAGCCCAGTTCCGACCAAAGATTCGGGACGAGACGAGTTGAAACTTGCAACTTCTTGCAACGCGCCGGTCTGCAGCGTTCTGAAAGCTGCCGGTTTACACCAATGAGACGAGACGGTGTAGCATCTCCATAGCAACGACGCTTCGTACTTCCTTTTAACTCTCAGGCTTTTTGCGTCTAAATACAGTACAGGCCAAAAGTTTGGACACACCTTCTCATTCAATGTGTTTTCTTTATTTTCATGACTATTTACATTGTAGATTCTTACTGAAGGCATCAAAACTATGAATGAACACATATGGAATTATGTACTTAACAAAAAAGTGTGAAATAACTGAAAACATGTCTTATATTTTAGATTCTTCAAAGTAGCCACCCTTTGCTTTTTTGATAACTCTGCAAACCCTTGGTGTTCTCTCAATGAGCTTCATGAGGTAGTCACCTGAAATGGTTTTACCTTCACAGGTGTGCTTTGTCAGGGTTAATTAGTGGAATTATTTCCCTTATTAATAAAAAAGCAAAGGGTGGCTACTTTGAAGAATCTAAAATATAAGACATGTTTTCAGTTATTTCACACTTTTGTGTTAAGTACATAATTCCATATGTGTTCATTCATAGTTCTGATGCCTTCAGTGAGAATCTACAATGTAAATAGTCATGAAAATAAAGAAACACATTGAATGAGAAGGTGTGTCCAAACTTTTGGCCTGTACTGTATAAATGTGGATAACGTTAGCGATAGTGAGGTACTTGCTACAGTTGCAGTTGTAGTGATGAATCTGCGAAAATGTTTTTATTTCTCTGATTCACGGCTTTGTTCTAACGCCGCTCGCTCTCTTCAGTCACTCTCTAACTCGCTCCACCACGTTTCCGTGCTCGTGGACGGTCGTTGAGCCTCCGCCTATCTGCCATGTCGACCAGCTGACATAGAAATAAACTGGATTATGGATCATTTTATTTCTATAGTTTATAGCTGACTTTACCAGCGGACTTCTCTATTGGCTGTTGAAACAGGAGATGTCTCTTACGTTCTAAAACCAGCCTCCGGAGACTCGACCAGCTGAATCGCAGCGACACCATCAACTGGTTTGAGTCGAGCTGAGACGGGCCGGTTCAGACCTCTGCAACTTTTCTAAATTAAATTGGCCGTCGGACAGTCTGGCGAGGTCGGTGACTCGAGTCTGTTCCGTGTGTTCCGTGCCGTCATCCGTCCGTGGGGCCGACGGCCTTCGTTTTGGCCGATTTGACAAGTATAATCGGGGCGGGCACTGCCGAGCAGTCGGACTCAAATGACCCATCTGACTGGTGGAGCGCTAACCTGGAAACAGGGAGTGGGATGAGCGTGACTAGAGTCTCTCAAAATCGGAGGAAAATCTTTTAAACTGACCTTTGTTGATCTGAAATGAAGACAGATTCAGCAACTGCACGGCCTATTTCTCTCTTAAAATGTTTTCAGAAACACGTTTCGGTGAACTATTTTAGTACAATATGAGATCGTATTCTGAAAGAGCTGCCATGACTTTCCGGAGGAGCCAGATCCACGTGACGCGTTCGTCCAATCAGCTGCCGGTTTTCATTTTTGGGTGACAATACAGATTAGCGGCCCCTGCTGTTATGAAGACGTATTACGTCTTGTCTCTTCGGTGTGTTCCGAGGCACTTTTTGGACCAACTCGGGGAGACTGATCAGTCCGACTGGCTTTTCTGCCGACAGTCGGCCGTCTGGTCGCCATGTCTGAGCCTAACAACGGTTTTGTCTCGTTGCAAATCTTTGGTCTGAACTGGGCTTTAGAAACACGTAGCACACGTGCATGCACAGACATTCAGTCATGCAGGCAGGGATTGTGCTTTCTTCCTGATATCTGTGTTTCTGACTGTGCTCATGTGTCTAGGGCTGCAACTAACGATTATTTTCATTGTCGATTAACATTATTATTTTCACGTTTATTCGATAAGTTGTTTGATCTATAAAATGACAGAAAATGGTGGGGAAAAAAGGCAAATCAGTGTTTCCCAAAGCCCAAGACGACGTCCTCAAATGTCTCGTTTTATACACAACTCAAATATATTCAGTTTACTGTAACAGAGGAGAGAAGAAAGTAGAACAATATTCACATTTAACAAGCTGACATCACAAGTTTTTTTTTTTTTTATTCAATAGTTGAGAACTAATCGATTTATCTTTGGAGCTGTACATGTGTCCATTGTGGGAAGTGTTTCTGTTTGATAAGCTGCGTTTTGTGTGTTTACGCGGCGAATAGAGTAGACTTCTCGACTGTATCATGGGATATAGTCATAGATAAAGTCTGCAGCGCACTGCATGCGGCAGCATATGAACTAAATACCAGATGAGCTACACTTTTTATGCGTACATTCATAAATATACCAGATGTTTGCATTAATGCCATTTGCGGAGAATTTCGACTCCTTCACAGATTGCTTTACAGCGTATTGGAAAACCATCATAATGAAATATAATATTGCTTTCCTCTGGCTCTCCACACAGTTCAACACAGGAGGTGGACGCACACATACACCTGTCATGATCAGCAGTGAAAAGCACGGAGCTAAAGTGAGAAAAGTGCAAGCAAAGCTAAATTTGAGCCTCTGAACTGAACTTGATTGCTTTAGCACATTGAGTGCATTCTTAAAGAAAGAAGGGCCTTGCGAGGAGAGGTCAACAAGGATCTGGAATTTGCATCGAAGCAAGCCCTCCTTTTACCGCTGTTCTCATGAACCATACTGTAAGTCCATATGGCTAAGAAAAGTTAAGCACTGTAATTCCTAAGCATTCCACATTTGTTCTGCTGTATGGAACACATTGACTGCTGCTGTACAAGAACGCGGTGGGCCGTGTAGGGAGGAGGTGGATGTTTAGGTCATAAAACACAGGGCTTCCAAGCTGGGGAGAGACGGGAAGCGTCACCCAGGAAATGCGTTGCTCCTTGGGAGTGTTTTAAACCAAACCACGATGTTTTTTATAAACCTAACTAGTCGTCTTGGTGCCTAAACTTAACTGTAACGGCCGCCAGAACGACCGACAGTTCGCGGTGCCCTGTACCCGTCTCACAGTCACCTATTATCGAATAATGTGACCTACCAACTACTGCTGATGCTACGAAGCTCTGTAGCCCGCGTCACGGAGCTCTGTAGCCGCGTCACGGAGCTCTGGCGCTGGCGTCATGTGACCAGCCGGCAGTTGCCTAGTTTCGCAGGATATCATACGCATTGGTGTGCACACATTTCCGTACTATATCATACGGACCCGTTCATGAGAACACATTGCAGTACCAAACAATGAAGGGGGCTCAGGTTAAAGTCGAGGTATAAACACTACACGTTTGGAATCCAATCCAGGTGAGGGGGGAGATGGGTGAGGGGAGACTTGGAACGTATGGATAAGAAAGGTAGTGTTTAAGTGATGGTGCTGGAAAGGGGGGGGGAAGAAAAGAGCGATGAATCCAAGGTTGTCTTGACCCCTCGCGACCTCATCCCCAGTAACTCTGAAACCCCAGAGGAACAATGACATCACTCCCTCATTCCAAGACAGAGAATCAAAGCACTGCGGTGCTAGACCATCTCACACACACACACACACACACACACACACACACACACACACACACACCAAACTATTAGACCCCATTTCTAATGTGTGTACGTGCATGTGACCATTCACCACCATGGAAACAAGAGAAGAAATGGGTGGGAACTTCTCCTAAGTAGAACCAGATTTGACTTTTCAGGCATATATGCCCACCGTTTCTTTCATGCCTGATCTCCTCGTGAAAGCTACTCCTGTGAAAAGCATTTCTCAGACGTATGAACTGACATGACCGTGACCTATCGCTTCAAACACCTTATAACTTTTTCCCTTTACCTATGTTTCCACAGTTAATCCTATAAAAAAACAGGCGTACAGTGTGTCATGATTTACGACAGCAAAAAGTGAGAGGACTTAAATATCTCAACACCACAGACCACCAGACACAAAAGAAGTAATTCATCATCGTCTACGCAGGAGGCACTTTAGAACTATTGGACGGATATTTTACAGATAATTCCTATATGTCATGTGCATGCTTTTGCTGCAACAGAGACGTTCAGTACTATAAGTAAGTATAACAAACTGTATAAGGTAACCTTGCTAATGTGACATGATTGAAATTCATGAATCAACATGTATTAACCACAAAAATGGCATTAGAAAGTGAGGATACAATAACATGAGTTTGTGGTCAAATGACTAAGGCTATGTTCACACTTGGCATGAAATCTAATTCCAAGTAATGTAGAACATCCAAGCTAAGCATAGTTCCCAAAATGTCAAAGAAAAGGCCTGGACATCATTTATCAATAATCTGCTTCATTTAAAGTGCTCATATTATGCTCCAGAATAGGTTTATGTGGTTTAATTTTCAGAAAACACCATATTTTTTGTTGTACTGCATATTGCTGCAGCTCCTCTTTTCACCCTGTGTGTTGAGCTCTCTGTTTTAGCTACAGAGTGAGGCATCTCACTTTTGTTCCATCTTTGTTAAGAGTCACGCTACCTAGGTAAGGACTACTAGCCAGTCAGAAGCAGAGTATGAGGGCGTGCCCTGACAGTAGCTAGGTAAGGACTACTAGCCAGTCAGAAGCAGAGTATGAGGGCGTGCCCTGACAGTAGCTAGGTAAGGACTACTAGCCAGTCAGATGCAGAGTATGAGGGCGTGCCCTGACAGTACCTAGGTAAGGACTACTAGCCAGTCAGAAGCAGAGTATGAGGGCGTGCCCTGACAGTAGCTAGGTAAGGACTACTAGCCAGTCAGAAGCAGAGTATGAGGGCGTGCCCTGACAGTAGCTAGGTAAGGACAACTAGCCAGTCAGAAGCAGAGTATGAGGGCGTGCCCTGACAGTATCTAGGTAAGGACTACTAGCCAGTCAGAAGCAGAATATGAGGGCGTGTCCTGACAGTACCTAGGTAAGGACTACTAGTCAGTCAGAAGCAGAGTATGAGGGCGTGCTACGCTAGCAGCTAGGTGAGCATTATAACGTGTGTTACAAAGTGACCATGTTTGTCTCTGAAGTAAAGGCTGGACTACAATAGAGCTGTTTGAAGCAGTTTGTGAACAGTGTTTTCTGTTGGAGATGGTAAGTCCCTTTGGGGGGGACTTTGGGTTTTTTCACTTTGTAAACCTATAACATGCACACAAAAGATATATGACACAATAAATGAAAGGGGAAAAGCCAAAAAAGTACTTTAAGGTGAGCGTCAAACATAAGTCTTTGTGTGAATGAATTCAACTTGAACACGGACTCCAAAACAACAGAGCCAACACTGTATGCTTTACATGGTTTAATTTTTACCTTTTGCAGGTTAGATGTGGCAGAGCTATAATAAAGAGCCTTGAAAATGGCAACGCGCTAATTGTAGTAACTATCTGATTGGTGTAATAGTGCTTTACGGGTTATGTGGTGGGTAATAAAGTGACAGTGCGTTTAGCTCCAAATCATGCGGAAGACACGTGCTGAGCTGTCTGACGCTGGCAGAAAGGACTGCTCAATTAGGGAGCAGATTTAAGATGAGAGCGTTGATTCTCCAGCCCAATTAATTAGCACTAGAAGAGAGGAGAAGCAGCCAGAGAGCAGAGGAGCGATTTAGCCAGGAAGTGCCCACCAGGGACTCGCTCTCCTGCTCCTGCCTCCTCACCCTTACTCTTTTCCATGCTCTATTTCCCTCCTTCTCCTGCTCATTCTTTTATTCTTACACCAAGCTCCTCTGACTCCCAGTTCACCTTATGCTCTCCTTCTGTCATTAACAGTCTTGTAGAGGTGTAAGACTGCAGTTTTATAGTCTGCTTTTGATAACACTACGCTGTCCAATTTGTGGGTATTACAAATTCATTGTAAAGTGTTCTTATTAGGTAATTCTGAGCAAAACAATGCTGCCTCAAAAATAAATAAATAAAAGGTTTGGCTGAAGATACAGCAAAAGAACCTTGCTGTAAAACCCCTCACATGGTCCGTCATTACAAACACATGTTACGCAGCCATACATTGTTGAAGCTCACAGAACGTTTTGTTTCAGTTCAAGTCAAGATCTTAAGGTTCACAAAGACATCAGACGGCTAAATTCCATAGCAATGTGTTTAAAATGATGCAAAAATACATCTAAGGTTTTTCATCTGATATCATACAGCCATAAAAATTGGATCTAGGATTTGTTGAATGTGAGATGACTCACACCATTAAATATTTCACACACTGTAGGCACATGAGTCATGCTTTAGTGAAGTGCTGGCACAAGCAGATACAGAATATATATGTTAATGACGTTTCATCTAACCGACACCACTTAACCCTGCATTAACTGATTTTTTTTTGGGCCATAAAGTTGATACGGCTTATGTGTTACCAAAGAGTGGCTCATTTAATTTACACACCAGCAGATACAGTACATAGAAACATTTGCATTCGTTAAAAGTTGTCTGTATGTTCACCTGATGAACAGACAAGGACATCAGGTGAAGAACAGGGACTAGATAATGAACATCTGAGCGGGCATATATGACATGCGGAGTTCCACAAGGCTCCATTCTGGGGCCTTCTCTGGTTCTGATATGGAAAACAAAAAAATAAGTTCTATAATTGTATGGACGACACACAAATTCACATAACCATATCACCAAGGGACTACGGTCCAATACAAACACTCCATAAGTGCATTGAACAAATCAACGACTGGATGTGCCAAAAATGTCTTCAATTAAACAAAGACAAAACTGAGGTAGTTGTGGTTAGAGGCAAAGAGGAACTATTAAAAGTCAATGCTAAACTTTAATCGGAAATGTTAAAAACAGACACAGCCAGAAACTTGGTGTAGTCATGGACTCAGAACTGAATTTCATCAGCCACGTAAGGTTAACTACAAAGTCAGCCTACTTTCACATTAAGAATACATCAAGGGTTAAAAGACTTGTCTCAGCCAGATTTGGTAAAACATGTCCATGCTTTTATCTTCAGTAGACTCGACTACAGTAACGCTGTCTTTACGGTGTATCACAAACTGCTGGTACTTTTAGAATTGTCTAACTATAAGAAACTTTCTGAAGCAGCAGTGAAGTTGAAGTTTTGGACACCATCTTTCACGTATATATTTCTTCATTGAACACAAGCTGAAACGTATTAAAAGTGAGCTTCACACGGTATCATCCGCCCGTCACTACGTTTGGTGCTTGGCAGGTTGCATTCAGTGGGGTCTGAAAACAGAAACCTGCTGAGTCTAAAACAAGACATAAGATCAGAGCGGTGAGATTGAACCTAAACAGTTAATTGGCAGACCACGAAACCAAAAGTAGAAAGTTCTCTGTACGTTCGTCAACAAAAGTGACACCTTTTACATTAAACATACTCAATTGATCCATTGGTAATATAATATATATTAATTATAGCAGCTTAAATGACACATTTAGCAACATCAAGGTGCCAAAATAGCAGGTGCATAGGTAATGCCAAGGAGAACCAGCAGAGATGTATTATTGTTCATCTTTAAATTGAAACTACACCATCAAAACCACCTCCTTCTATGCATGTATAATGTAGTGGTGCAACACAATTAATGGTTCTCCTGCAGTCATTCGTGTCTGTGTTGTCAGAGTTAGTTCAGGTTTCATTTCAAGCAGGCCATAGATTTGTTATGATAATGCTTTTCAGATTAGTTTATGATGATGCCAGACCTTTCCCTCGGGCTCATACCTCCACAATACACTGGAAACCGATTATTCGTGCCAGAAAAAAAAAATACCAATCTGCAGCATACATATTTATTATGGGACGTAGCCGATACCTGCGATGGTTTGTCAATAAGCAAGGGCTGTGAATATATTGTGTCTGGACCCATGACCCCGCCTGCCTGAATGTCAGATAACTTACACTATTACTGCCACAGCCCACCAGCCATCTATCAAAACACAGCCGAACGTCAATATGAGAGGCTCGTCCCCAAACTCTAAAAATTACCCTGGTTAGAGAGAGGAAAATAAAAACCAATCAATGTGTGGTCTGAAAGAAAGGGCCAGTCCTCACTGTGCTGTATGAATTTTTGATGCCTCGGCTGCTTAAGCTCCAGACTATCAATTACGAGATAAACAGGGTCTAGGTGATTGTTGTCATGGTGCACAGGGCTGCCATCCAATTAGATTGGATGGCGCCGACTAATGTGTTAATATCTTACATAATTGGTGTTGGGGGGCTATTGTTTTCTCCCTCTCTCCCTCTCTCAAATGCCAGGCTGATCCTTATGGAGACTAATATTACACCATTAGCACAATCTTATCTGGGCAAAGTAATATAGATGAAATATATAGAAAAGTACTGTATAACTCAGAAACCCATTGCAGTGGCTTGACAGACTATTTTCTGCACGTTTCCTAATCATCACCTTTTTTTAGGTGCCACATTCTTTCCTATCGTCAAGCCAAAAATGTAATCAATAACATGAACAAAATGCTCCCGCTGCAGATCGCTTGATTGTTTTCGGGAATTTTTTTATCAGTTTTTTTTATACATAGCTGTGAAAAAGCTTGCAGATAAAACACCAGCTTTGTTGTCAGTTTTTTTTTTTTTTTTTAGAGGGGGAGAGCGTGGAGATAAAACATACAACAGAGACTACAAGAAAAAAGAAATTTGGGACAGATATAAGCAATGAAGAGAGCAGAAAGTAAAGAAACAACAGAGCAGAGAATATTTGTAAAGAGCGAGAGAAGAGTCAGGAAAGAAGAGGGATAAGGCAGGAAAAAAAAAAAGAGAGGAGAAAGAGAGAAGGGAGCAAGGGATGAGACGGCTGCCTGGAAAGACGATTAGTATTCATGCGGCGTGGCGCTCCAGAGAGGATTAATGGACTCTGATGCCTAATATCCTGGAGAACAATTAATTTGCCCACAGTTTTGTCATGGTTGAAAGTCAAATGCTGGAACAGATCGATGCGCACAGCCGCCAGTGAAATCGCGGCAGCCCCTTCTGCCGGGCGCAGAATTTTAATTTCATCATCATCATTTTCCCCGGCTGCCACCCTCGACGAAGCTGTCCCTGACATGGCTGAGAGGGCCGCCACATCCCAACAGGCATGGTACACACACACACACACACACACACACACACACACACACACACACACACACACACACACACACACAGCACAGGGAACACACAAACATGCAGCACACAATCACATGTATGCATACAGACAATCATACACACACTCCTTTGGTACAGACAGACAAAAAAAAAACCAGATAAATCCAGCACACACATACACATGAATCCCATTCTATACACTTTTGCATCAATCAATGACGCAGGATGTGTGAGTAGAAATACAGACGAGGCATTTTGAATCTCTCCCGTCCTAACTGCATAGCTAATCATACACATATCTCATATCTTCACTTTCATCATCCACAATACTCGTTGACAGCTGAAAGTCTCACTACGGAGCACAAAATCACACCACTGAGTTTGTTTTTCCGGGGTTAGATACTGTATGAATGAATGAATGAATCATTTTAGTATTGTGTCATGCATTAAAAAAAAAAAAAAAAAAGTACGCCCAGCCCAAACAGGCTTACAAGACACTATTATTTACAACAGGGGACCAAATATCAGACCAGCAATACAAATTAGACAAACAAACCGTCTTGTCTTTTTTGCCATGTTTTAGAGACAAAAGTCGAAAACTTATACCCATTAAATCTAAACAACCACTCCATTTCCAGGGACTACAGATGAAAATGAGCTTGTAGCTAACTCTGGTACTGCTAAGGAGCTGTGCATTGTCCCTGTCAAATAAATAATTCAAATAAATTTGGTTGCATCAGTACACCAGAATTTCAGGATTTAAGATGGGTGTTCTTAACTCATCATCATCAAGGACAATACAAATGAAAATGGGATTCAACTTCTCCTAATTCACATAGTTCGCACAACCTTGGATGTTTTTTTTTGTAAATGCCATACGTTTGAGAGGAATAAAATCTTAAAAAATCTTGGGACAATCACGTAGCAAAAGCAAAAAACCCAGACGATGGCTCTGCAAAGCTGGATGCATCTCGATCTTCAACCAGGCCGGTGCTAATAACATCAATAACACAATCACACGTCGACATCACCGTCGGCAACACAGCGCCGATCGCCACGCGCCGCCGCACCGTCGTCAGAGGCGGTAAATATGTCATCAGGGATGCAGATGTGTCAATTAAAGCCACGTAGATTCACAGCGAGATCCCTCGTCTGACTCCTTCCTTTATTTGTCTTTCAGCTCCTCCGCCTAGCTCAAGGATATTCTCATTAGCACATTAATGCAACACAAATGAGAGGGACACAGGAGACAGCCAGGGAGCCGAGTGGGGAAAATGAAGATGTGCTTTTGGAGGACGTGCGTCACTTCATGTGGGCTAGCGTCGGAGCATTACTTGGTGAATTCAGGCTGATATTGGCAAACAATCAATAAATACATGACACCATCAGATACAGCAAGAGATTTACATTATAAAGAACTCAACCCTCTCAGGTCTTGGGGCATTTTTCTCGTTTTTATACATATCTTCTTAAATTCACCTTTAAGGGTGTTTGCAGGGCTGTAGTCAAGTCAACCTTTGTCGAGTCCAAGAGAAGTCCAAGACCAAGATAAGGCCGATTCCAAAGAGGTTCAAGTCTAAGTCAAGACCGAGTCCAAAGAGGTTCACTTCAATTCAATTTTATTTATAGTATCAATTCATAACAAGAGTTATCTCAAGACACTTTACAGATAGAGTAGGTCTAGACCACACTCTATAATTTACAAAGACCTAACAATTCCAGTAATTCCCCTAAGAGCAAGCAGTTCAAGTCTAAGTCAAGGCCGAGTCCAAATGAGAGACAGTCAAGACCAAGAGAGTAAAAAAAGAATCCTGAAAATGATTGATGCCTGATGATTGAGGTATATGATGCAGCCAGGCGTATACCAGGTGACCAATCTCAACGTCCTTCTAGGTGGATTCTGAATTGTACTAATAGCTGTTTTCTGAACCAGCGCGCTTCGTCAATGGTTTAGTTTTAAAGGAAAAAAAGCATATAGTGCTGAACTCGATCGGGACCAACTACAATATTTGGTGAGTGGGAGACAAGTCCAAGTCAAAATACCAACGAGTCCAAGACAAGTCTGAGACAATAGAAAAACGCCTCGAGTCCGGACTCAAGTACTACAGCCCTGGGTCTTTGCATATAAACTGACGGCCATATCTTTGATACGGAACTGTTCTGAACAAACTCAGCTTTCTGTATAGTGAGGCCCAAATCTGTCCTAGAGCAATGTGTAAAGAGATAATTTGGCCCTGAAGCTGAAAAGTTGAAATTCACTACAAATCTCTTGTGAAAACAAACCTCTATTCATGTGGACAAATTGTTTTGGTGCTTAAAGTAAATTAGACCAAAGTCTTAAGTATGTATGAATAAAATAGTAGATGCATTTATAATAAAAACATTTTTTCAAATCAAATAGTTATATATGAAAGACACAAAAAAGCACAATATTTACCTAAATCTGGGCAGAAATCTATACAGGGTTTTCACAACCATTTTAAGTTTTAGATGCAGCACCCAAACCATTTTTGGCAGCACCTAAACCAAATGGATGTGAAATGCGGCAAAAAAAGCGCCAGGAACCTTGAAAAACGCATCCAACAAACTGAAAGACTTTTCTCAGAGATGATTGTAGTTGGACTTCTTTTTTTCTTTTTGAGTGTTTTTTATTAATCATCTGCTCTAGCTTTTCCAACGTTTTAGACACAGATATGGGGATAATAAACGGTCCAAATTTATGTCAAACTGCACCCTTTTTCTTGAGGAAGGACCCCTTAACCTCCCGCCAAATATGCACACCTCAGTCTTCCACAAACCGAGGAACAAACACATCAAATACATCTGAACCACATTTCTGAAATTGCTAAAATATTGATAGAGACATTGAAAAAACATTGTTTGGACGCGACCTCAGAGGGTTAAAAGTTGAAATAGTTAGGTCAGAGTGTGCAGAGTAAAGGTGGTTTCCAGCTATCACAAGAGCTGCCGTTTAATTTCTTCTTCATTAATGATCGCCTGTCCTCCATACGACCAGCCACTGTGTTCAGTATTATCTTACAGCCTTTGCCTTTCAGCTCCATGGTTTTTGTCATAGTTAGTCTCTGCGGGGGAGGTAAAAAAAAACCCGTAGACATCATTCTATGAATTATTAAAGGTGCTGGCGCTAATTTATTTAATGAATTAAGAAGAGTCCGGTGGGGGGTATTTCAATAATGGAGCACTGTTAGTAGTGTTTTAATAAGGATGGCACACACTGGTTGGGTAATTACATCTTAGCCCTCCCCGTGCCGCTTCACTCTGGGGCCACGGGAAGAGGAAGCAGTGTGACAGAAGGAGAAGTTGTCTGCCTTCAGTATTTACCAGAAAACACACATCGTGACATGCAGTCCTGCTCGTTGGCCGCCTGTTAGAGATGAGAGTTTCACCAAGTCAAGTTTAAGACCACTATGAATAAAATATAAGACCTATATCACGACATCAAAAGTAGGCTTTATATGTGAGCAACTGGCTTCAACCAAGCCCCAGTCTCGCATTGCCAGACCTTCCTCCACAGCGCTGCGGAGGAAGGTCTGGCTAGTCCACACAGCATTCCGGCATGGGAGGAAAACATGCTCTGGTTTATTGGCAGTTCTTTAAACCAATCATAATCGTCTTGGGCGGTCCTGAGCTAGGGATGCAGCCACGGCGCCTCTGCAAAATAGCCTCTGGAAGGAACTTGTTTTGGTGGAACATGTGTACGTTCAAAAGTAGTTTTAGTCATGCAACAGAAAACTCAGATTGGACAGATAGTCTAGCTAGCTGTCTGGATTTACCCTGCAGAGATCTGAGGAGCAGTTAACCATAGTCCTCATAAATCCACCGGAGGTTAGAACGCCAACACAAAGAAAAAGGAAGGTTACGGACATCCGAAAAAAAAGAGGGACATACGGCAGAATTTCTGGTGGCAACGGATCAATCCCAGAAACATAACGTCGTTGATATAGACTAACCAAGCCCTTAATTCAGTTAACCAAGTCAAGTATCGCTAAACTTGCACTTCTCCCTAGCTGAAGAATAAAATCTGTTTTATGTCTGTGGTACAATCTGAAAGAGACTCGCGGCAATAACACGAAAGCAGATTGGCTGCAGTATAAGTTGCATGTTGGTCTCATATGTAGTTGTAACACAGCAGATTATATTTGGAATAAAGAAAGAAAGAACTACAACACCACGGAATAAAAAAAAAATTAAAATAAAAAAACATTAAAGCGCTCCTGGAGCTTTTCAATGAGCATCAGAAGAGGCGTTGCATGGATGTAGGAAAATAAAGACCTAGAACAAAATACATGAGAACATTTAAGACTGTTTAAAAGCCTAAAATTTGGATCTTGAAATTTCAGACTTTTTAAGACCCTGCGCAAACCCTTCAGACGGAATTGGGTTGTGCCTCACCATAGTCAAATGAGAGGGTTGTTGGACAAGCAGCGCACAATCAATCAATAAGCAAACATGTTCATTTTGTCTTCATTTTTGATATATGAAAAGGTAAGGATGAAAAGGGTTTAAGTGGCTTTTTCAATTTTCAAATATAAAAAAATAAGTCAAAAGTTGTTGTTTTCTGCCAAAACATTAAGTATATTCCATGTATATTAGGGCTGCACAATTTATTGTTTTTTTCTTCTCTTCTAAAGTAAATGTATTATTACTGGCCTATAAATGAAAGTTACACATCAGAAAGTCAAACTTAAAAGGCCATTTAAAATGTAAAGAAAAAAATCAAAAGTCCATCAGTTAAAGGTGTACCTGACATATCTAGTAATACTACCAAAGTAATACTAACATTCAAAATTTTACGGTTACAAGCCTGAAATAATCATGGCCATTACATTTGTCTTAAATTCAACCGTAGTAAATCTGCAAAGCAGAGTCAAAAAAAAGCATGCAAATTAGTAACGTCAGATAACAAATCTTTATGGTTACTAACACAATAAAGACACTCGTATTGTGCCCACATGAACTCGTGATACTCAATTATGCATTATAGCGGCAGTCATAAAATATTAAAGATGTATCATATGATGAATTTAGGCACCAGTGACTTGAAATGTTGGTTTTGTATCAGAGTCACGTCATAGATGATGATAGTGATTTTGGTAGGTGGTAGGTGTAAAGTAAAAGATGAGCATCTTAAAAGCTTTTCTTTGGCTGTTGAAATACTACAATTTCAAATGTGTCATGTGAGTTTAGAGCTGCCACAATTAGTCGATTAATCGATTAGTCGATCGACAGAAAAATCATCGGCAACTATTTTGATAAGTAAGGAATTGTTAAAGGAATTTTTCACGCAAAAATGGCAAAAAATGCTGTTTTCAGCCTCTCAAATATGGAGATTTCCTGCTCTTTTCTGTGTTTTAAGTTATTAAACGGAATATATTTGGGTTTTGGACTGACAAGACTTTTAAAGACATCACCTTAGACTTTGAGAAAATGGGATGAACAATTTTCACTATCATCATTTTATAGACCAAACGATTCCGTGTTTAATCGAGAGAAAAAAAAAACGGCAGATTTATCGATAAGAAAATGAATCGTTAGTTGCAGCTATAAATGAGTAAATGGGATGACAGAGCAATTACATATCATTTTTATATCTTTGGCTATGTCATTATGTAATCTAAATCAGGGGTCTTCAACAAATTTTAAGACAAGGACCCTTTAACTGAAAGAGAGTTATATAAGTTACATATTAAACTGGGCCTACAGTAATGTGTAGGGCGACCTAAAACCTTTATACATACCTTTGTCGCACAGAATACTAAGCTATTAAAATAATAAATGTTGGCATGATTTTATAAATAATTTTTTAATGAAATAAAAAAAAAAAAAACATGGCACAGTGAATCCTTAGAATGAACTGGATCTTTGGATGGCCATCTTAGTGACTACATTACCTATAGGCCAGTGAGCAGTGGGGATTTATATTTGCTTATATTCATGTTAAGACTTTTTAATTTTTGAATTTTTTTTTAAAAATTAACAATAATTTGGAGGTGCCACTGCATTGACTCAAAGAACCCCCTTGGGGTCCTGGACCCCCTGTTGAAGGTCCCTGATCTAAGTTATTAAATATGCAGAATGATGACATATTTTGGAATTTCCATTGTTTGAATAGGGAGTTCATGTTTGGTTGATTAATGCCATAGGTTACATTCAATTATGGGGGTAGCCGTCATTTCAGAAATGAGGTGGGGGGGGACAGTGTTCAGGAGGAGGATTTTTATCGAAAAGATACTTCTCCCATTTGTCTCTCCAAATCGTGGATTACAAGTAGCCTACATTTCATTTATGATTGATGGAAAAACTGACATTTTGGCTGTAATAGCCCAAATTTGGTGGCCTCTGGCACATTCTAATGGCACAATTCCATCATATAAACTGATCTTAATTATTGCATTTAATGAGTTTTCCTCCCTACATTCTTTTGTATGTAATTCTTGTATTGCTTATATCTATATGAGTCTATCAATCAACTGACACAACTTGAGTAATCGCCTTCAAATCAACTCAGACGTGTTGTTAGTGTGGGGGACCGACTTGGAAAGTGCGGGGGACACCACCCCGAACCCTGTTTCCGCTAACGCTCTTGCTTCCAACCAAGTTTAACACTGTCAAAGTGGCAAAGTGCAGATCATTTTAATGCTCCTCCATCACCTGTGCATGTTTATAGTAATTAATAACAGCAAAACCTTTCAACCTATGTAATAGTTTTCAGCCAAAACATCCAACACCAAGCCATTGATTTTCTTAAAATCAGGAGTCTGAGGTAAATACAGTCTTTCTATATATATATTTATATTAAAGGTTCGACTGCTGCTCTAGGGGTCTAATCCAGCTTCCTGTCATCAGCAAACTGAAATACAGAAAGTTGAAACGTGAGAGAAAGGGAGGTGAGGAGAAGAAGCCAACACCTTTCAGGTTAATAGACAAAAAGCACGACAAAGCTATACATTTTAAATCAAAAGTGTGCAAATCAAGTGTTGCTGCAGCCGTTTAAGCATCAAGCACTTGTTTTAATATTGCAGTAATGATAATAAAATATTCCAGCGGTGCAATAATTAAAACACAGAAGCCATAGGAATTACGGTGTTTGTATAGAATAAGTGAAGTGATCAATCCAGTTAGTGTTTGATTTTTAACACTTAAACCAAAAAAAAAAAAACGAAAAGGAGAAGGACCATAAAGGAAAGCAGATTGAGGGGATGGAGGAAAATAATCATTCCTCAGCAAAAATGTCAGGCTCGGTTATGAATTTTTTAGAAAGCAATAAAAGCCCACAAGCCGCGTCTGGCTCGGCATTCAACACATCCAATAGCTCGCAGTGGGACAGAGAGAAGGAGCGAGGGAGAGAGAAAGATAGAGACCAAGAGACAGGGAGAAAGAAAGCGAGAGATAGAGAGAGGCTGTCTAATGGGGGGGGGGCCTTCATTGGTCCAGGCTGGGCCTGTAATGGGACTGGATCCCGATCAATAGAGACGCTCCTCGGGCCATTCGTAGGCGTAATGACTTTAGGTTTCTCAATAATTAAGATATTGTCACAGTGCTGACTGCAGGGTCAGCCAATCATTAACCCCATGTTAAATATGCCTTTGTTTTAATTGCTTTGCCGGGGCTCCTGCAGATATGCGAGGGATGAAAATTAAAGGGACAGCAACCCCTTTTTCCTGTGTGCATGCGTGAGAGTCGGGAAGACGGGGAGAGATAGCAGCCCCGAGGCGTCGATGTATATGCGTGCTGTTGAGGTGTCTTGTTTTCAGCAGCCTATTAATTGTCCCTATTTTTAGCTGTTGGAATAAATTCTCTCTTTTAACAGAGGCATCAACTGTGATGTGGCAACATTTCCTGCTCTCTTTAAATGTAAAGGTATTATTCTGGAGTTATGAAACGTGAAAGGGAACCAGCTGAATTTCTTTTCTTTTGAACGGAAGGTCGCGTCGTCCGATTTCCGTTTGGGTGTTTCAAAAGGCAACGTGAGCGCTAGCAGAGCCTGAATTGGACCAAAGAAGTTGCCGATATACCCTGGTTCAGCAGTTCCATGACACGATCGTAGCACGTGTCTCGGATATATTTACATCTTGCAGGGGCGACCTCGAAAAGTCGAGCCGGATTCGAACAGTCGACTCGTCGCAGTGTGTGAAAATGTGGTCATTATCGATGAATCTGTCGATTGTGTCCTGGACAAATCGATTAGTTCTTCCATCGATCGATCAGAATGTGGATCAGCGTTTCCCAATGTCCCGAGATGTTGTCCTCAGATGTCTCATTTTGTCCACAACTCAAAGATATTCAGCTTACTGTCACAGAGGAGAGAAGAAACTAGAACAATATTCACATTTAATAAGCTGACAGAGAATTTTTCTCAAACCAATTTTATCGATTACCAAAATAGTTTGGCGAGTGGTTTTGATGATTGACAATCGATTCATGTGTGCAGCTCTACAAAGGATCATTCCATTCATGCTATATGGGGGTGCTGAGAATCAGATTTTACATGGAATTGCTTGGTTTTTCCCAATACATCATAACACGTTGCCTGTTTTAGTATAAATGTCAGCCTAATAATGCTGTTAATAGCAAATAGAAGTAAGGGTACTCGTGTGGACAAAAATCTAAAGTGCCAGTGAGTTTGGGTGAGCACTGGCCCATTTCACTTAACTCTACACATTGTCTTTCAAATATTCTGGGCAGCGAGGCTGAATGGCGAGCCGATGGTGGTAAAAGAGGGCTGCTTAGCTCTTCTGTCACACAGACGCGGTAATACTCTAGCTCACTTCCCCCCCCCCCCCCATCCCAGCAATCACTCCCAGCCACTCCTGCCCCAGCTGGGTGATGAGAAACAATGAATTTATATCCGACGTGCTGCCATTCTTTTCTCTCTTCCCACACAAGAGTCCTGTGTGCTTCCCTCACTCCCCTCTGCCGCCTCGCCATTGGCGGTTGGTAAATGGACTAAAGCGCCACTCAATAGGCCGATGCACTCCGTCAAGGCGAGGGGGCTTGACCTTTCCTGGCGTGGGGAAACGCAATTCATATCGGCCCCAGACCAGCTGCCCGCTAAACGAGCATCTCATCCAATTTCCAGGCTCTTGCAACACACAAAACAAGACCTGTGTGTGTGTGTGTGTGTGTGTGTGTGTGTGTGTGTGTGAGGGGGGGGGGGGGGGGTTGGTAGGCTGGGGTGGAGTGGAGTGGGGTTGGGGGGGAAGAGAGGGGTTTTGTGGGCAGGGAAGTCCTGATGGATTTTAGATTGGTTTCTCAATTTCTCTTCACTCAGGAGAGGCGGGGGGAGAGATGAGACAAAGAGGAAAAACAAACAGCACAATATGTGTGAACACACACACATACACACACACACACACACACACACACACACACACACACACACACACACACACGTCACCAAAGGTTGCCTAGGCTGACCTCTTGATTTACTGATTATTTATTTACTTGTCGAGCTGTTTATTGTGCCGTGTTGTTAAATGATTTTATGGGATTTCACTTGATATATATGACTGCACCCTCTCTCTCTCTCTCTCTTCTTTTTTTTTGACTGAATCTAAATCATCAAGACCAGACAGACTATTAATGATGGACCACCAAGAGAGACGGTTACTGTGGAGACCGCATTCCCCCAGGACTCACTCATGACGAGCACACAAACAAGAATATAAACACACAAATGCGCACACACACAGGAACCCACAACCGCTCGCACACACCCACACCCCCCACCCACCCACCCACATCCACACACAGTAGACTCCACTCACCGAATGCACACTCACAATCGTACTTGGCAAAGACACCAAAAAAAAAAAAATCACACAATCATTTGCTGCAGCGGAAGGTGTTTTAGTGTGTGTAGCGGTTCATTCAACACTTGGTTGCTTTTAAAGCCCGATCATTTATTAAATAAAAGAAGTTGGTGCGCGCTGCAAAAAGGCAGAGTGAATTAAATGTAAGATTTGTCATCATATGCGCAGGCGAGGTGAGACAAGTCCATTCGGATGCAAGGCAAGCAAACTGTCGGAGAGAGAAATGAGGATCTGCCCCGAGCACGGCGATGTTTTTGCATATGTGTGTGTGTGTGTGTGTCTCGGAAATCTGAAGACAAGTGGCTGGTGCATCAAAGCAACACTGTGGCCTTAACACCACATTAAGTCCCTTCTCTGTCTTGAAGGTGGCCGCATTAATTGGACTGCGGTCTGCTAACATATCTTGTATATATATAATAGATTTCACACATGCATGTGTCTGTCTACGTGTTCCCTCCGTCTTCCCTCTCAGCTGTTTGAATAAATATTTGACGCATCATATATTATTTATTAGATACGAGCTTCATTTATCGAGTGGAAATAATATGGTATACATTTCAATTTTGCTTTGGCTGATCTACATTTTACCATGCGCTGCAGGGTTTGTGCTAAGGCATGCAGACAAATGCACTAAGTGCGTACACAGAGACACGTAAACAAGCACACACACACACACACACACACACACACACACACACACACACACACACACGCACAAGGAGGTAAACAATTCCCACTTTTGAGAGCGAGAGTTTTTGCCTTGGGCAACAAACCAATCATAGCTCTGCTGTATGAGCATGTTTTTTTTGTGTTTTTTTTAGATAAACAACTGGTATTGGTAATTTGGCACAGCTCCCTTGGATACGCCGATGTGTGAGCGGTGTGTCCTTAAAACTGTGAGTGCACCAAATGAGCCGCAGCAGCAGCACCAAGTCAGATACAGGGGTACGGCGCCTGGGGTCTCTTGGGTGCTGCCGCATTTCCCTGTAGCCCCTCAAGTCTGTCTGTCAGTGTCTGCATGGCAGTGTTAGGCCTGGCCCAATTAAACCTATTTAGAGAGCCTTCAGCCTTGGGCTCGCCAGGGACTCAACATGTCGTCCTACCTTTCACAGACATGTGACTTCCTGCCCATATGATGTAACCGTTCGACATTTTGGCGGAATATGCACTTTTTCCGCACTCAGTTTTTTTTTAATGTTTGTTATTCTTATTCCTAAGGTATCGGCGATACCTGCGTTGGGGCGACTGTCCTCGCCGGCTCCCTTCCCTCTCGGTGGTAGCGATGGGTGGGATGTGGGATGTGGGTTGGCTACATGGATGGAGATCACATTTCCTACACCCCACAAAAGCAAACACAGCTAGTCTGCAGTGTGTGCCGTGCATCCCCGGAGTCCAACTGCTGCTCTGAAACCAATTTAGCCGCCCGGGCTGGATGGAGTGAACCTCTCCCCCCCCTCCATCTTTTCTTCTATCCATCCATCCCTCCCTCCCCTTTTCCTTTCCCTTCTGTCTCTACTCAATTTGCCTCTCCCTGAGTGTTACTCCTTGGAAGACACACTGAGACAGAGGGAGAGGGAGAGAGGAAAGGGTGGGAGAGTTTTGGGCATGCGAAGGGGGGAAAAAGAAGGGGAAAGGGTTCTCCTCTTTCTGAAAATCACGCTCTGGATCCGTCTGGAGAGGCCTAGTGTGTTTGGATTGGCATGGCGGCTGGCAGACGACAGGGGGAGGTGGAGCTGGAAGAGAGTTATAAATAAACATTTCAACAGGGCTGGGGAGAGGTGTCGGCGGCCTCAGGCCACGGACCTTCCCAGGGCTCGTTAGCGCCCCTCCAGGTCACATTACACGAGTAAACGGCCGCACAGCAACACAGGGGGTGTGTGTGTGTGTGTGTGTGTGTGTGAGAGACAGAGAGAGAGGAGAGACCCAGGAGGGTGGAGTGTGCGTTTCCAACCTCAAGACAATTAGCATATTATTACATAAAGACAACATGTTGCATTCACATTTCCCTCACTGACAGCATGCTAAGATGTTGGTCTATGATGGAAAGTCATCATTCATTTATATCCATTCAACATTAATGGATGAAACGGCACGTTGCCTATACATTTAATACTATACAGTTAAATAGGGTATAAATAGGGTATATTCTTCTAAACACATAATGTCTCCCTAATACAAAAGTATCAAATAGTGCAACAAGTCCTCCAAATCACACAATGCTCTATGGTTGTTTATTCCTAACCGTCTAATCAGATCCAAAGGAGCATTTTCTGTCCTTAGGTCTGAACCAGAGACCCTAACGATGAAACGCATCGTTAACGTTGTGAAACTGTCTAGGTTTAGGCACCAAAACTACTTTGTTAAAGGACAAATCCGGCAAAATGAACCTAGGGGTTAATAACACGTGTCCGAGTTTGACCGTTCTCTGGGATTTGTTTTCATGCTAATCTAATGTGACTAGTTTTAGCGCAAACCGCTAACTAGCTTATAACGCTAGCAGTCGGGGCACGGGTAAAGTAAAAAGAAATCTCTATTTTTACACCACTAACAAGGCTCAAAATATCACCACACTTCCACGGTAGCATAATGAGGGTCCCTACATTTAAACACAAGCATTGAGAACTTTGTAAGTGTACAGTTTATTAAAAAGATAGTTTAGAAAGACGATACTGTCTTCATGTATACATGCGGGCGCCATCTTGGGAAAACAGTCACGACCGTGCAACGTGAGCTGAACTGTCATGCTTTTCCATGTAATTACTTTTCACAAACGTAATACCTATCGACCCATTGGGAAATCACAGACCATGGGGAGATTTCAAGTGATTCATAGCGATTTCTTTTTACTTTACCCATGGCCCGATGACTAGCGTTATAAGCTAATTAGCGGGCTAAAACTGGTCACATTTGATTAGCATGAAAACATGTCCCAGGGAACGTTCGACTCGGTACACGTGTTATTAACTCCTTGGTTCATTTTGCGCCAGATTTGTCCTTCAAGTTTAGAAAAAGATAGAGGTTTGGGTTCAAATCAGACATTACTTCACCTCCGATTACGCATGTGACGCAGAATGTGACGCAGAACG
Organism: Perca schrenkii; assembly: GCA_025617405.1. Taxonomy (NCBI): domain Eukaryota; kingdom Metazoa; phylum Chordata; class Actinopteri; order Perciformes; family Percidae; genus Perca; species Perca schrenkii. Next base: position 2,639,903 of record CM046791.1, on the reverse strand, counting down.
TGAACGCAGAACAGAATTCTGGGATGGAAGAAAAACGTGTTCTCGTTCATGGGCATTTCTTTAAACCAATCACAATCGTCTTGGGCGGCACTAAACGCCCGACGGAGCCACGGTGCCTCTGCAAAATAGCCTCTGGAAGGAACTTGTTTTGGTGGAACATGTGTACGTTCAAAAGTAGTTTTAGTTGTGCAACAGAAAACTCAGATTGGACAGATAGTCTAGCTAGCTGTCTGGATTTACCCTGCAGAGATCTGAGGAGCAGTCAACCATAGCCCGTGCGCCCAAATTTCTGGTGGCACCAGAGCAATCCTCGCAGACTTTTTTCTTTTCTTTTAACCGTTTGCAACTTTTTTCTTCCTCTATGTGCAGTAGATTATAAAAACAGCCAACACACTACACCAAGAACACACGGAAAATAAACCCCAGACAATGAAAACACACACACACACACACAGCTCTAAGCAGGGCCTTGCTCTGATCCATGACTACATTGAAGAGGAATAAGATGAAAAATTGAAAAATGTTGCACTTCTGCCAAGCACATCACTGGCATTTTGAGAGAAGCCACAGGGTTAAAAAGAAAATACAGTGAATCCAATCCTGGGAACGAGAACAGACGCCCAGTACTCTGCCAGCCTCTGGCCAGACTCAGAGCTGCGGAGTTGGGCACTGTGTAAGAAACCCTTGGCAGCAATGCCTGGACTCTGCACTACTTGTGTGTTTTGGTATGCCAAAAATGGATATCAGTGCAAGGTGTGGCCTAAGGAAAGAGTATAATGCAAACTATTTAATCAATTTAACAAATACAAATACAAACTATCACACAAATAAATAAAAAAGTATGCAGCAAAACTATGGAACTCCCTACCCAAGAATATCAGACATGCTAGCTCCCTGAACATATTTTAAACGCCAATTTACAATTATTCAACGTATTTAGACTTTATTGATGCCCTGAGGGAAATTGTTAAGTTCAGCACTGCTAATTGTCACACTGTTTGTTTTATTATCATAGTTTACATGTTGAATTGTTCCTAATATTTCCCCATGTTTTATTTTGATCTTTCACATATTCTCCTTGGCATACCTGTTCTTGATAGTTGCTGCCTCTCGTTGCTCATTTGATTTTATCACAAACGTGTCTGCACTGTTTTGCGGTTTCCCACTTTGTTGCGAAGCACTTTGAGCTACACTCTCGGTATGAAAAGTGCTATATGCTGTAAGAATGTCATGTACTGTATCTGTGTTTACTGTGTGGGATGTATGCCTCACAAAATTGAAGGTCCGTGTGAGAAAACGTGTGCGAGTACACTATGTTTTATGACTTATGTGTGCAGATTTCTTTGTCCAGTACAAACTCTGGCTCTCAGATGGTTTTCCACCCAATCAGGCCTCAGCACCCCCCTCAAGTTCCCCTGTGTAACCCCGGCTCACAGTCGATGGGGCAGATCCCACAGTTCTGCTATAGGAAAAGAGACATTTTGGTTTCATGGTTACTTATTGCCGGCACATTTTTCATGGTTGTACTTTGGCAGGGAGAGCTGGTGCCTTTGGCTTGAGCTGACCACATCTGTGCTCCACAGGGGTGATCCTGCGAATGGGGTAATGGTGATCATTTTCGGATGCTCTAAGGCACATGTGTCAAAGTCAAGGCCCGCGAGCCGCAGGTTTTTATCCGGCCCAAATATCAACTTAGGTTCACAATACATTTAATCTGGTTGCGTGCTAAACCCAGAAAGACAGGAAACGGTTTCTCAAACTGCAGTTACGCGACACTCAAAGCAGAATTTGGCAGATTTAAAGACTTTGAGACTTAGAAATTCCCCCAGAAGAAGCAGAGTGTTTTCATATTCGGGCTGTGAAACAGGTTGGCTGTGAGTCGGCTGTGCGGTTAGCGTGCTTTTAAAACAACATCATCTTTATTTTGCTTGATTTGCGAAGAAACTCTTTTGCTGCCTTTTGTAGGGCTTTAATGTCAACAAAAATGAGACGAAAGTCGGAAAAAAGCGACAAACGTTTCAGAGAAAGCATAAAAAATGACAAAAAATGTGACAAACTGCAAAAAAAGCAACATGCAACGTAATACAGTCATAAGCAAGTCAATTTACTCGACATGTCTGGCCCTTGATGTGCTTTTTTTTATTTTCCAGGGTGGCCCTTAGTGAAAATGAGTTTGACACCCCTGCTCTAAGGTGTGGACGGGAGCGGGCCTATGTTCCCACAGCCCTATATATGTTCCCACATTTCTAAGATTTTTTTCCAAAATTAGGCCCTATGTTCCCACATTTCCTTTTTCATAAATTTGTATCAGATTTTATCCCCCTAACACTAAAACAATCTTGTGGGAGGATAGGGCTTAAATTGAAGGGAAATGTAGGAACACAAGACTTAATTTTGAAAATGTCGTAGAAATGTGGGAACATAGGGCTGTTGGAACATAGGGCCTAATTTAAAAAAAAATCTTAGAAATGTAGGAACATAGGGCTGTGGGATCATAGGGCCTAATTTTTTGTGAAAACAAAAATCTTAGAAATGTGGGAACATAGGGCTGTGGAAAGATAAGTAGTATATACAATACAGTAATACATTCTAAATAGTGCAAATAGGGCTGTGGGACCATAGGGCTGTGGGACCATTGGGCTGTGGGAACATAGGGCTGTGGGAACATAGGGCTGTGGGAACATAGGGCTGTGGGACCATAGGGCTGTGGGAACATAGGGCTGTGGGAACATAGGGCTGTGGGACCATGGGCTGTGGGAACATAGGGCTGTGGGAACATAGGGCTGTGGGACCATAGGGCTGTGGGACCATAGGGCTGTGGGACCATAGGGCTGTGGGACCATAGGGCTGTGGGACCATAGGGCTGTGGGAACATAGGGCTGTGGGACCATAGGGCTGTGGGACCATTGGGCTGTGGGACCATTGGGCTGTGGGACCATTGGGCTGTGGGAACATAGGGCTGTGGGACCATTGGGCTGTGGGAACATAGGGCTGTGGGACCATTGGGCTGTGGGACCATTGGGCTGTGGGAACATAGGGCTGACCCCGTGTGGACAACACGTTATAGAAATGTGCTATCGGACAGAAAGTCTTTGTACAAATGATTGTGTTTGAAGACAAATTCTGCAGCTGGACCATTATAAAGCAGCTAACTTTGGGACTTCTTGAACACATTAAGGCTTTCATAAAAATAAAAAAAATCTTCCAAAAAGCCAAAGCGATAAAATAATTTTTTTTTTTTTAAAAAAAGGGCTAAAAACAAAGAAAACTATTAGGACAAATGGTGGATCCAGCTGCATTTTTAATTTAAGATGAAAGGGGAAAAAGAGAAGGGAAAGAACTCTGAAGAAGAGAAAAAAAAGAACTCAAAGGGAGATGTAGACCACAAAATGCTATGAAGTCAGAGCGAGCCTATCTCCTTTTTAGTCAATTGTGGTTTTGCTCCACGATTTACTACAAAAACCTGGCAGTGTCCATTGGGGCTAGTTAGCAGATCCCACTGATATGACTGGAGCTGGGGGGCTTCACCACATGCTTGGCCGGGGGTGAAGGGACTTGTAAACACTCGGAGGCTGTGGCTGTGTGTGTGTGTTCATCCACCTGCAGTGTGGACGGATACAACTCAGACTCAGCGGTCGGAGACTTCAAGTCAACTTTATTGTCAATTCTGCAATATGTGCCAGACATACAGAGCAATTGAAAATAAATTTTTCTCCGACCCATGGTGCAATAAGAACACGAACAACAAATATAATATAAAACATAACAAATATATATGAAGAAAGATAAGTAATATATTCCAACAGTAATGAATTCAAAATAAGGCAAAAATCAAACAGTACAGAAAACTAAAGTCAAAGTAGCCACCCTTTGCTTTTTTTGATAACTCTGCAAACCCTTGGTGTTCTCTCAATGAGCTTCATGAGGTAGTCACCTGAAATGGTTTTACCTTCACAGGTGTGCTTTGTCAGGGTTCATTAGTGGAATTATTTCCTTATTAATAAAAAAGCAAAGGGTGGCTACTTTGAAGAATCTAAAATATAAGACATGTTTTCAGTTATTTCACACTTTTTTGTTAAGTACATAATTCCATATGTGTTCATTCATAGTTTTGATGCCTTCAGTGAGAATCTACAATGTAAATAGTCATGAAAATAAAAGGAAACGCATTTGAATGAGAAGGTGTGTCCAAACTTTTGGCCTGTACGCAATCATTAAAAGGTGACTGTGGGCCAGGTGCCGGCCACCGTGAGGTGACGGACGTTTCTGCCGGCGTTGCAGTTAAATTTAGCCGACAAAATGACTACTTAAGACTAGAAAAGAAGATTGTGGTTTGAGTTAAAACACTAGTCCCCTTAAAGGTACATTTCTCCCATCTAGCGGTGAAATTGTATTTTGCATTCAAACGAATAGTGCTCTCTAGCGCCTCGCTTTTTCAAATGTGTGTTGCAACTACGTTAGCTGTTACGTACCAAGACGCTATTCATCGAGTTTTCTTTCGGGTGATGAGGTTCGTTATTTCAAACAAACTGCCAACTGCATTGAATCATTAGTGTGAGCATGTATAAGTAATTACTAGGGGTGTCCCCGACTAAGGATTTACACATTCGAATCAGAATTGACGAATCTTTCTATAGTCGACTGATAGTCGAATCATCTGTGTGTGTGTGTGTGTGTGTGTGTGTGTGTGTGTATGTGTGTGTGTGTATGTGTGTGTGTGAATGGGTTGGGAGGGGCACGACCATAGTCAGCAGGAGGGTAACATGTAAACCGCAGGCGCGTATGGACGCGTATTTTGCATCCGCCGCATGCATAACCGTCTCTCTTTTGGGAACTGTGTATCCTGGCTCAAGTGTGCGCATTAATTCTTTAAAACCTTCACCGTCCACAACATTCACTGGCCTCATTGTGAAGCGAAATAAACTGCAATTTTGTCTCTTTTGTCAAATTTCTCTTTTCCTTTTCTATTTTTTGGCGCAGCTCCGGTACTACTACTACTACTACTACTACTACTACTACTACTACTACTACTACTAGATGAACTGCTGTCGTCAGTCTGATACTGTGGGTGGATCTAGAAAAAAGACTAACATATTTTAAGTCACAACATATGATATTGCTATTCGTAAATTAAAAGCGCCATTATATATGAAAAAGTGAAATGTCTTTATTGGTAATAAACTTACCCTTTTTAAGTGGAAAGCCATGTTTGTTGTTGACAAGTGGTAGGACATGAGCTGTTGGCACAACTTGCATTTTACTTTTTTTGGATCATCTTTTACCATTTGAAAGTGCATCCACACTTTAGATTTTCTTTTTCCAGACATTGTTAAATTACGTTAATCTCCTCGTCTGATGCTCCTCGTCTGTCGCGGATCAGGGAAAGTGAAACTTAAATCTTTCACAGCGGTGGTTGGATTTACACACACACGTAAAAAATATTTATTGAACTTTTCTTTCTTTCTTTTCACGTTTTTTTTTTTTACAGCATTATCATAATTAAAGGCTGTATATAACTTAATATAACCGTACAAAACCAGTAGTTCTGTGTGAAATTAGACATTGAGCACCCCCATATTGCCAAAATGGTATGATCCTCGTTTCATAATAACACCCGCGAAGATCCGACTGTGAGATTGGTGGTCGAATCAGGCTCCGCATATCGATGCATCGAATCTTCGACTATTCGGGGTCACCCCTAGTAATTACCCTTGTAATTTAGACCGTAACATTGACTAACCTTTGACTAAATTTCGACGTCTTTCTCCTTCATTAGCTTTTTCCACCTGGGAAAGGCTACCCCGATGTTTACCCTCGTGTTTTGAATTCGCCGGTCGCGTTGCTTTTTTAAATCCCTTTTTCGGCGACAAGGATTCCTCCTCCTGTGGCTCGGCATAAGTATGATCCTCCATTATGGACTAAAGTGCAGTGCAGGCTTTTCAAATTTGCCAAGGAAGTGAAAGTCTTGCGTTTTCTCCTTAACTTCTTCAGGACATGAACACCTGTTTCCTGAGTGAAAGTCTTGTGTTTTCTCCTTAACTTCTTCCAGGACATGAACACCTGTTTCCTGGGTGAAAGTCTTGCGTTTTCTCCTTAACTTCTTCCAGGACATGAACACCTGTTTCCTGAGTGAAAGTCTTGTGTTTTCTCCTTAACTTCTTCCAGGACCTGAACACCTGTTTCCTGAGTGAAAGTCTTGTGTTTTCCCCTTAACTTCTTCAGGACATGAACACCTGTTTCCTGAGTGAAAGTCTTGTGTTTTCTCCTTAACTTCTTCCAGGACATGAACACCTGTTTCCTGGGTGAAAGTCTTGCGTTTTCTCCTTAACTTCTTCAGGACATGAACACCTGTTTCCTGAGTGAAAGTCTTGTGTTTTCTCCTTAACTTCTTCCAGGACATGAACACCTGTTTCCTGAGTGAAAGTCTTGTGTTTTCTCCTTAACTTCTTCCAGGACATGAACACTTGTTTCCTGGGTGAAAGTCTTGCGTTTTCTCCTTAACTTCTTCAGGACATGAACACCTGTTTCCTGGGTGAAAGTCTTGTGTTTTCTCCTCAACTTCTTCCAGGACATGAACACCCGTTTCCTGGGTGAAAGTCTTGTGTTTTCTCCTTAACTTCTTCCAGGACATGAACACCCGTTTCCTGGGTGAAAGTTTAGTATTTTCTCCGTAACTTCTTCCGGGACACGAACTCCGCTCCCTCGCTAGAAAGCCCTGTGTTTTACGCAGATTTTCACGCTCTAATACAGCGGCAGTCAATGTGGAGCATACAGTAATAAACACATGGAATACGGATTACAGTGCACTTAATAAAAAAGTACTGTCCGTACGCATGGTTCCTGAGAACAGCCTGCAACTTTACCAAAGCATGAGTAAAAATTAAACAGGCGAAAAAAGTTTGCAAAGTCGGATTATTGCAACAACAAAGAAAAAAACACATGCTTGTGGAAAAGATTGGGTAGATGTAGGTCAAGCTCAAGATTTTTTTTCTTCAAACAACAGTCTGACAACTCTTATTGATTGATCATATGGCAAGCATTTTTTTTTCCCCGACATGGATTTTAAAGAAAGTGCAAAAAAACAGTATGTGTACCTTTGGTTTATTTTATGGTCTAGGGCCATTTTTCCACACATATGTTATTACACGTCTGTTTTTTCTCCTTTTTTTTTTTTTTGTTCATTCAGAGGAGAGAAATGGGGATACAGATAGGGGGAGGAAAAGCAGTGCAATACTATTACCATTTCCTGTTTCTGCGGAGCCAGGGGTCTTCGGGGAGCGAGCTGAGAGGAGTCCTGGCAGCCGGCCGCCTCCGACGGGCCAAGACACACTGTGGAATGGGGAGAGAAAAAAAATAAAAAAATCATGAAACCTGCCTGCAGAGAAACCACTTTTAAATAATCCCAACGCACGGCTTGGAGCGCTCTTTATACACCACCAGCGTCCTAATGAGAAATTAACTTATAATCAGATAAGCACTCAAAATAAATCGCAGGAACGGCTGCATATTGCGGTTCCTTAACTTCAGCCACTTTTCCTATGAAATATCTCTCGTCCTCTGAATATTAGCTCTCTGTATTCTCTTTGTTTCCCGTCTGGATAAAACTAGTCGACTCAAAAAAGACTTTGCTCGAGGCGTCTCATCTTCACAACAGTAAAACAACTGTTTCTAATTACATTTTAGTATCATTTTCCACACAGTCTTTACCAAGGAAACATTCTTATAACTCGGAGTCTTTTACACTGTGGCTTTTGCACTATAAACACTCATAATATTACACCACAACTTTATTGCCAAAGGGAGGGGGGGAAAAAAAAAGAAAGAAAAGAAACATTAGCTAAGGAGTTTGCATGCTGGAGGTTTGATTAAATATGAAAATATGTACATGCAGCTATCACAGCGTTACGCAACACGCTCTAAAACACACTTTTGAGCAAAACAAATCTCAATATTGGTACAGGGCAAGAACAAACAATTCAGCCTCTTTGGCAGCAGCGAATTGAATAACATAATTACTATTATCGGAGAGAGACTATAATTAGTTTATTCTTAAAGAAGTAGGCATTGTACTGATTACTTGAAGTTATAATTAATTACTTATTCTCCAAATTATTTGGTTATAATAAAAATATCCCACAAATAATCACAAAGCTCTTTTTTCTAACTAGAGAGTAATGCATTCTGTTATTATCTATTATTCTGTTATGTGTGAATTACATCCACACCTGTGTAATATTTACAGTTATGATAGCGTTATACAAACTCTTATTCAAGATTACATTGGATTTATAGTTTACTTTCAGGGCTGCAACTAAAGATTACTGTCATTGTTCGATTGATCTGTTGATTATTTTCCTCGATTAGTTGTTTGGTCTATAAAATGTCAGAAAATAGTAACAAAAAAATTCCATCAAGCATTTTTTTTACCAAGCCTCAGATGTCTCGTTTTATCCCCAACTCAAAGAGATTCAGTTTACTGCCACAGAGGAGAGAAGAAACTAGAACATATTCACATTTAACAAGCTGGAATCCCATTTGGACTGGACCGGATTTTTACATATCGAAGAAGTTGACAACTAACCGATTAATCATTTCATCTTTGCAGCTCTTTTCTCTTAGCTACTTTTAGGTTTGAACCCATGTTGCTGGCTGTTTATGTCTGCTTGCTCAAGTTGTTTTTATGTCCTTGTAATATTATTTTTCCTGGATATCTTCAGCACTGATCCGGAGAAGCGCTCCTGAAGGATTTCTATACATCTACATGTTTAACCTAAAACTGGAAATCTGTTTAGTGAGGGATCCGTTAACCCTCGTATTAGAGCATGGTAATATATAGATATTATATCGATATCGTGATATGAGACTAGATATCGTCTAAGATTTTGGATATCGTAATGTGACATAAGTGTCTTTTCCTGGTTTTAAAGGCTGCATTACAGTAAAGTGATGTACTTTTCTGAACTTACCAGACTGTTGTAACTGTTATATTATTTGCCTTTACCCACTTAGTCATTATAGCCACATTACTGATGATTATTTATCAAAAATTTCATTGTGTAAATATTTTGTGAAAGCACCAATAGTCAACACTACAATATCGTTGCAGTATCGATATATTATGGATTTTCTTCACATCGCCCAGCCCTACCTCGTATTGTCTTCCCGTCAACCATGCACTTGTTGTCCTCCGGTTCGGTTTGCCTGTTTATAAAGCATAAAGTAGCCTCGTAATGATTACCCAATTGTATGTTATATCTTTTTAGCCAACTTCATGAGTTGTAACACTAGTTTTACACTTCTTTATGGAATTGATTGGTGAATAAACATCATTAACATGAAATTATCGGTCATTTTTAAGTAAAATGAGCAGAAATTAGGAATTATCTTGACTAATAGTTAAGGTCAGAGAAACATATGTTTATGGATGATCCCAGATTTTTACCCGAGTAGACCATAAAATTAGTGGATGGAACCATCCATGTTACTTTTGGAAAATATGGTTGAAAAGAAAGCCATATTTCTGATGTAGAAACTTTGAAAACGGGTCAAATTTGACCCAAGGACAACATGAGGGTTAAGTAAACAGAGGTGAATGTTTAGGGAGCCCACCCTGTAGGAGACCCCCCCCTTCCCTCCCATGACGGTGCTCCCTGAACACAACCTCCAGCCCTGCCAGCGTGCTGCGCTCCTGACAAGCACCGGCTCGGAGGCCCAGAGAAAACAAACTGGCTCTGATTGTGAAAATAGTGCTGTAGGGCCCTCCTGGTGCCCACCGCTTATCTCGCACAAGGCGAGCTTTGTGTACTGAGAGGGGGCTCCTCGCTGGCCCTCAACCACCCCACCAGGTGGAGACTTCCAGGGCCAAGCTCTCCTCCTCCGTCACCCCCCCTCCCGTCCATCACGTTCCCTCTCTGCTCCATGCATACTGTGCTCCCTCCATTGAGACCACGGTGTATATTTTTCTTGAAAGGGGAAATTGATCCACAGGCCCCACAGTGCTCTGTGGGCAAAAGCAATTCCTTAACAGTTGGAGATGATGAGACTTCCCAACAATGACATGCCAAACATTATTTCAGATACACAGTATTTTGAATGCAATGTTGACATATTAAAATGCCATATATTAAAGATGAGCATGTATTTAAGCGGGAGATAAACGGTATAGTCGCACTACATATACTGTAGTGAAGTTACTAGTTGAACTACATTTCCCAGTAGCTGTCGCGTAGCATAGCTATTTTTTTTTAATCATGTGCAGTTTACCATAACAAGCTAAGCGCAGTGGTAAGTCCAAACACTATATTGCTACGTTTTATTTTCTGTGTATTCACATGCAAGGAAATTTTGGGCTATGGGAAACACTGATTGAAATTTGTTTGACCTATTTTTTGACATTTTATAGACCAAACAACTAATCCATCAATCCAGAAAATAATCAACATGTTAATCGACAGTGAAATCAATGGCTAGTTGCAGCCCTATATATAAAGCAATAACAAATAACATCCAATATGAAAACTACTGCAGTACGCTCCCCCAAACACGTCTGTAGATTTTGAACAGGAGCTGGGCTGGATTACCCCCCCCCCAACACACACACACACAAATCCATTGGGCTAGAGTGCTGTCAATCTGACAATTGTGATTTCCATTGGATCAGAATTCTGTCACTTAGCTGCCTGTTCTGCCAACTTTCCCAGCCCTTGTCACATGACCCAATTAATGTTTCCATGACAACTATCCAAAATTCAGATACCATGGAACCAGCACTGGAATTGTGGAACTGAGCCTATAGAAAAAGATGTGTATTGTATTCGGATATACAATTTGTTTAAAATGAAAACAAGTGAAAGGAATAATGAATGTGATGTTTTATTTAGCAGAATTACATTATGTTGTTTTATCCTATCCAATATTTCCTATATTTATGATAAAATGTCCCTCTCCCTACCCCCTGGGCCTGACTGATTATTGGTCCCCACTGTGTGACCCCACTTAAAAACTCCTGGAATGGCCCCCACTCTGAGTTCATTACCTTAAAGCTTTGAACACATCCACCTGGCACACGAAAAGGCCTGAACCCATCAGTAACTTTAACTACTTGATTGATGGAGCCTGGCGTGGGCTGTACACAGCCTTTACACCGTGGGTGGACAGAATGCTAACTGTTTTTGCCAGCTGAGAAAAAGTGAGTCGCCCCTGACGCAAATGCCTTACATAATGTTTAATGCATAATTGAGGTTGTTGGTGAAGGAACTGGTTGGCTCTAGGGTGTTGTACAATGATTCTCTCCCCGTAGGAGTGCTGAACGTTGAGATAAAACTGAGACCATGCCTTTCGAATCGGCTGCCTCTAAAAACCTGATTAGCACCGATGATTTAGATGGCTGAACTTTTCCTCCTGCCACATTCCACAGCTGTCAATAATTTTAGAACAATTTAGAATAATTCTGATGATTCTTCTTCTTTTTTTTTCCTCAAGAAGACTTGCGCTGGTTAGTTTGCCAGTAACGCAGCAATCCCATGCAGTCATTAGCTGCTGCTAAGTAAATCAACAACAGCAGGCATCTCCAGTTGACAAAATGATCTCGGAGATTTGAGGGATGACTCAGAGACATGAACGCAAATGAGACCATAAACTTGCTGACAAGATTAAAAAAGAAGATTCTCCACCATTATTATGGTCGATTAACGCTCCACTGAGTAACAGTTTTGATATTACCATTGAATGAAGGGCTGCAAGTCCTAACCCTAGTGAGAATCTCTGTACGCAAATGGTTGACCAACGGCTCCATCAGCACTCAAAATACAGTAAAAATGTGGCAACCCATCTCAGTACAAGATGGGCTGACACACAAGAGACTTAAGCTACTGCAGCCCAGCATGAAAGTAGAAAGCTCAAGCAGACAATTGGCTGTTAAAGAGAACTAAACATCCAACCGTGTATTGCAGGAATTATCTGCATTCATGTGGTGTCGAAATAATAAACGAAAAATGACTTCCCGATTGGGTTGGGTACCAAAACCTAACCTGCTAATACGGTACCGGTGCCTAAACGATCGAATTGCAACGCAGATTTCGGTGCCAATGAACTGCCTTTTGCACTGCTCTCTGATGCTCCGAAAAAGACGTTAAAGGCAACAGGAGCATCGCTGCACGTGATGCTAGTTAACGCTTCACTTGACAGCAGGTAATGTTAACCTACCGTTAACTAGCAGCTGGATTAAACACGGTTAAAATGCTGACAGCTAAACGCTGTAAAGTGTGACTGTATTTCACTGTAGAGGATTCCAACAGAAGGACGTTACCCAGTGTGCAGCTGCCTTTGTCGGAAAAACAACACAGACTGTGCGTTCACTTGAAACTAGTAAGCCTTGTGGTGCATTCAAAGTTATTGTAAAATACCCTTTTTTTTTTAAGTATCGGTTCAGGCACCAAGTATAGTAAGTATCATATTAGCACCAGTATCAGAAAAAACCCAAACGATACCCAACCCTACTTCCCGACTGAGAAAATTCACGTGAATGCCGCCTCAAGTCGGAAAGACAACTTTAAAAGTCTACAAGGTTTGCTACACGACTTGCCGAGATAGCGTCATATTACGCAGAAACATGGCGGACTAAAGTAAATGTTGGGTTAATGGTTATAAGCGTTTTATTAATTCACGTTTTGCTTCCTTTTTTCGCTCACGTAATAATTTATAAATCTCTACTTTATAAAGACGATCCGATATGTATCTAGATGCATGTGCTACGATACGGTTCAGAGACGATACATTTTAATATGAAATGATTTAGTTTCATTCCATGTTGAAACGATTCGGTGCGACAGAAGATACAATTCAATCTGATCAATACAGTAATATTTGTTTAATGTACACAGTACACACATTAATTTCCCATTATAATATTAAAATAAGCCAATTCTACAAAAGAAGCATTGCCTACCTTCAAATATATTTTCTAAAAGGGACTAGAGAATAGTAAAGCCACTGTTAGATGATAACAGTATGAACTGTAACTTCCAGTCCATCAGCTAGCCAATAACATCCACATCAGCTCCATGTTAAAAGAAACAGCCTGCATGCTGCTGTAATCTTAGAGACAGGCTCAAACAATCAAAGCTAGTCGACCACAACCTGAAATTTAGAGGAAGCAACATGCATGCATTATTAATAGCATTCGCTTTAGCCTGGATTGATATTATTATATAAATACAATGTCATGTCAGTCAACCAGTGTATTTCTTCCTAATGTCCCTCTTCAGAAGAGTAGTCACAGCGCTTACTTGCTTTGGTTTTTGTAAAGTATTAAAGTTCAACAAAGACTGAAAATTTCCTTTTTCATTTTTATTCTCTATGTAAAGCAGATGCACTCCCTTACAAATTCACCCCAGTATTTGAAAATGATTTAGTATTTCTAAATAATGCTATTTGTCATCTTTTAAAATTAGTCTTTTTTTCATATCGCAATCTATCTTGCAGGGGGAAAAAAAAATCGCAATGTCAGTTTTTTCAAATATCGTGCCTAGAATCACTATAATCTCGTATCATGGCAAAACCTGAGATTAACACTTTTTTTGATGCTTTTCTTTAACGCCTCCCCCCCACTACCATTATTATTTAAACCACTAATACCACTTTGTTACCACTAATTGTACAATTATTCTTGGAATTAATGGTCAATAAGCCTAATTTCTATGCAATTATATCTAATTTATGAGTTAAAAAAGCAGAAACTATTAACTATTTTGACTAAAAGTTAAGATGAGAGGATGATAAGTGGATGATCACGGACTGGTAGAACTGAAAGTTTAGTCAGGATGCTGTTTTGAAACCATTCAAAAAATGTTATCAAATGCTATAAAACTGAATAAAAGACCCAAAATTCAATGAAAGTAGTGAACTGATAATTACTTGGCGTAGAGCGTTGAATGGACTCATCCATGTTAAATTCGGCAATTTGGTTGATGGAAACCCAAATTTCTGATAGAGAAAAAAAAAACAAAAAAAACAAAAGGGGTTAAATTTGACCCGAGGACAACAGGATGGTTTAACTGAGAAATCAACGAATGCCGTTGTTCTTGCGAACATTTCAGTAGGTAACATCCCATACTCCTCGGTCCTCGACTGAACCGGGACTAGTTCAGTCCCTCCTCAGTGAAGGCCGTCTCAAAGCTCTTATTTTTGCCCCGAGGAGCGAGGACCGAGCATCGAGGAGGGATCATCGAGGATGCACGAGTGGAGGACTCGAGGAGGCAATTTAAGCGACCTGAGATGCAGCTATTGTCTAATAAAAGTCTCGCTTCAACAGGACATTTTAAACGGACAGCAATCACACTCGGGTATGGGCTTTGCCAATGAGGAGAAAAATCAGCCTGATAATTGATTTAGTCTAATAGCTGGGATTTAGCTCTGCTGGCAGCTGTGTACACACAGAGCACCTTAACCATCCCGTCATTCATTCAACTGGTTTGATGATAGCAAAGTTGGGTGGGGTGGATAAAGAAAATGGGTGAAAATCTGTTTTACTTAGAGGTTTATTCAAAATGGGCAGGAAATATATACAGAAAAAAAAGACACTGTTCTACTTCTGGTTAGGTTTTTCCACCTCATCCCCCGAAAAAAATAAAATCCAACGATCAAATTTGTACAATGGCCAAAAGGGGAAACTAATATCTTCCATATGGAACTTGAAACGCTGAACCGCAAAGCCTTGTTTGAGGTACATGCTGTTGCACCAACCATATTTCAGTTGGAATTCATTAAAAAAAAAATAGGGGCTACATTTTTCTTATGGAAACCGAGAGAAATGAGAAATGGATGAGGCTGTTTTTTCCAACGTCCTTGGAGAGTGTGTAAGTGATCTTAGACACTCAGGGTGGCGTCTGGATGAGCCTTGGGTTTGGATCAGGACCCTGCATCTGGGGCACATGTGCCGTCAACAGGGACAGAAAGACTGGAATACAGAGCCAAAACCTCTCTCTCTCTCTGTCTCTTTTTTCCCTTTGTCTAAACAAAAAAAAATTTAAATCCAATGTCTTTCTTAACCATGCCACAAATATGTACCTATTCCCTTTTATAACTTCACAATGTCATTTATAAACGGCTCTTGTGGCAATGAATGTTGAGTCCAATAAAACGGCTTACAATCAAATGCGTTTAATCCATTTAGCCTCTTTTTCCTTATGTTGAACAGCTATTTTGTATATATTTGTTTCTGCATTCATTGTTTATTTCATATTAATGTTCAATATGCTTATGTATGCACCAAGCACCCAGGCAAATTCCTTGCAAGTCTAACTTACTTTGGACAATAAACCCCCATTCTGATTCTGATTGGCACACTCAATTGAAAAATGATCTTTGAAAAGATTTTCTCTGTGGTTAAATGTGTTTGGTGGCGCAAAAGGAAACGCAAACCAGCAACAGAAACACAACCACTACTAAATACAAAAAGGAGAAAAACAATACGGAGGGGATAAACAAAGAAACAGCTGTAGATGCTGCGGTTCCTTGGCTGAACACGCCGCATCTAGTCCCCCTGTTGCACTGTGTCTTGGCATCTCTCCGGCTACCCGTCCATTAGCGGCATCAGGAGGCCCAGGGCAGCAGACAGGAGTGCGACCTAAGATTATTGTCCTGCGTGCTTGTTTGGGTTAAGGCTTTAGATGGGGAAATGGGATTAGGATAGGCCCCGGCTGGAGATACACACACTAATGGGAAGCAGAGGAGCACTCGCCTGATCCTCCTCCACTCACAGAGAGCAACCCTGTTATCCCACCTGATTGGATTAGCCCCCTGTTAAATGTGCTATGATAAGGGAGGACCACTGCTGAGACTCTCCTCGGATGCTGCTGGGATGGAGGCACGCAGATACTGTACAGGCAGCAAAATAGATTCCTACACACTGTTTTTAATGGATTGTATCTGTTCCGTGGTTGGCGCTGCATTACGCTGAGATAACACAATGATGGTGTATATACACAACACCGGCCGCCATTGCAACAAGTCCTCCAAACTAGGGGTCGACCGATACTGGTTTTTCAAGGCCGATACCGATTATTAGTTGTTAATGAAACCGATAACCGATATTTGGAAACGATATGCATTTAGAGTGAAAATGAAAATCTTTAGGTCAAAACTAAGATTGTGGGATGTTACAAACTCCAACACAAAACTTTGTTTAAATGCTTTAAACAATTATTAAATTAATTAGAAACTTTCAACATTACACACAGTAAAAAATAGATTGGCACACTTTTTAATTCCTTAACTTTATCAGTTATCAGGCAAATAAAACACAGATACACATCATCTGCAAACTGCCAAAAGACGGCCCGATATTCGGCCAGGGCCGATAATCCCTACTCTCCAAACTATACGACGATACAGGTCATTTATACCCTCTAATCCGACAAACAAGAGAGTTTTCTGTCCTCATATCTAAAACAGAGAAGGTAACGGTTGCGATTTTGAACACATCGTTAACGTAAAGAAACAGTCGCAGATTGGTTAGGTTTAGGCACAAAAGCTACTTGGCTGAGTTTAGAAAAAGATGTTGATTTGGGTTTAAATCAGATGTTAACTTTACTCCCGGTTACGCAAGTGACGCTGAATGTTGCATAACTCTATTTGTTCTGTAAAGTTAAAAAATAAACTCGCCGTGTACTTTTTTTTTTAAAAGCGTTCATGAACACCGTTCTCCTGGGTGAAAGTGTTGGTTTGACCCATCCACCCACACAAACTGCCAACTTACGTTGAATTTGGCACTCTTATATTTCGTCACCTCACTTCCTGCTTTGCTCCATTCATAACTACTACGGTCACTAGAGGGCGCCGCCACTATAAACTTAAAGACGAGTCGTAAATGCTGTTTTAACAAACGACCTATGGGAGCGTTTTTCAGTTTCTACCACTGACATGATATTTGTGTCACCAATACCACAAAGATTTGTTGGATTATTTTTGTGCAGTTACATTATTTTTTTGTTCGTCCTTAGCTGTTGAGTGGACCACTAAACTATGCTAAGGCTACTAACAATTATTTTCATCATTGATTAATCTGTTGATTATTTTCTGGATTCATGGATGTGTTGTTTGGTCTCTAAAATGTCAGAAAATGGTGAAAAATGTGGATCAGTGTTTCCCCAAAAAGCCCAAGATGACGTCCTCAAATGTCTTGTTTTGTCCCCAACTCAAAGTTATTCAGTTTTACTGTCACAGAGGAGAGAAGAAAACTAGAACAATATTCACATTTAACAAGCTGACATCAGAGAAGTTAGAATTTTTTTTTTTTTATTACAAAATGGCTCAAACCAATTAATCCATTATCAAAACAGCTGGCGGTTAATTTAATAGTTCACAACTAATCAATTAATCTTTGCAGCGCTACAGTTCTTTACTTGATCCTCCCAGAACTTTGTCTCATTCTTAACAAGAAACTAGAAAATATTCACATTTAACAAGCTGGAATCAGATCATTTTTCTTTGTTTTTCATTAAAAAAAAGAAGCAATCGATTATCAAAATAGTTGTAATAATTGATTCATCTTTGCAACTCTAAACTATAAAGGACTTTACAGCTACCTCTCCTTGCTACACCGAGCTTTTCATATATATGCAAATCTTTACGACATAAACTTGCTAATTGCAGCCGCTCTACCAATCAGACAGTAATTGCTGGTATCCTGCCTGCCTTTTCTTCCAATGGCTGAGCAGCTAATTTGAGTGGTGGTTTAAACAGCTGCAAAACTGGAGGTCTGTGTTTTAAGCACGTATGAATGCATGCGTGTGTGTGTGTGTGTGTGCTGTCTGTTGCCATTTATATGTATGGTGTATGGCACTTTTTGGAAAATTCAGTGTAAAGTATATTGAGTTAACTTCGTAGGAAAATGTGTCACACACATTCTGGGCAAAAGCGTGTAATGTAATTTTTCTCCAGAATCTCGGGGAGAAAGAGAACGCCTCTATCAATATGTTAACTCTATGTGACCTGCCTGTCAGCTTCCTCCCCTTCTGTGTGATTGATTAACATTTTATTAATGTTTCCATTTGCCCACCGGTTCAGGTGATACAACATGACACACGGCGCCTACTCTCGGTTGATGATTGGATTAAAAAGGTTACTGATCCCATAATTGCTTTTAGATTACACTCCATGTGAGCGTGTGTCATTAATGTAATGATTATCCACATCGCACCGATGTTACCTCAGTGAATCTTTAGCCGTTTAGTCTCGATAAGGTGACATGTCACACTCATCATCAAACACAGGCAAAAATCTTTCTGAGAAACCTTTTCAATAAAATGGCAGTAAGAGCAAAAGCGGCGGCGCCCTCCCGTTTGCTTGGTCGGTGTCATTTCCCCCAGCTGCGCCTCATTTGCGGGTCATTTCGGTAAAGTACAAACGCCACAGCCGATGACTTTTACAACAGCAGGGGAAAAAGTACATATAATCAATTAAACCAAAGCCACCGCATGTCCAGCTGACAGCCACTTAAGGAATTAGCCTTCGGTATACAAATCACTGTTAGCTAATTAACTAAATTGTTGTTAATGTGGAGCATGTACAAAAGCTTCTACTCTAATGGCCAACCAGCTAGAAATGCCTCTGTTTGGCTGCTACCAAACAGTTGTAACTTAGCCTGGAAAAACTGTCTGAAGAGGAGTAGTGAAGACATCTTTTACCCCAATTAAAAGATGCCTTTTGTCAGTCAACGGCCCAAAGAAATTGTCTGTTTTATGAATCTACATTTCAACCATTTGCAAATGCTTGTTTGCTTTACTTAAAGGGGCGCTATGCAGTTTGGGCCATTTCTTCGCTGTTTTCTTGCTTTTTGCTCGCAGGTTTGGCAGCTCCGATGTTTACTTGTGTCTGACTCCTCTCTTGGTCAGTGTGGCGTTTCCTCTTGCTCTGTTCCTCCGACAATGCTTTCCTGAATATCATTGAGTTGTGGACAAAACAAGACATCAGAGGACGCCATCTTGGGCTTTTTGGGAAACACTGATCCACATTTTTCACCATTTTCGGACATTTTAGAGAGCAAACAATTTATCCATTAATCCAGAAAAAAATCGACAGATTACTCGACACCGAAAACAATTGGTAGTTGCAGGTCTAGTTGTGTTCTTCCAGGGATAAGAAGTGCTTCATGCTCATGCTACTGGTAATTAATGTCTGTGGAGTTCTTGGCTCAGGTAGGCGCAAAAACATCTGGCTCAGGGCCCGCTGGTTGGGCTTGATGTAAACTTAGCTTGAACCCTGAACACACCGACAGGTCAGCAGCTCAGTGGAACCTGAAAAGAACAATTAACGATTTAAAAATACTCCAAATTTAAGACGATATCTAATCTCATGAATCGATGACGATAGAATATCAATATAGCAGCGGCTCACAACAGTCAACGGTGATTCCTTGTGCATTATACAGTTATGACGGTCTGAGAGACAAAATGAAAACAGAAGCCATTTCCCTTCATTAATGACAGAAGACAGACAAATCCTTTTGCCTATTTTTTTTTTTCCTGCACAAAGAACCTGCTTTTCCACTGGAACTAACAGATAGCAGTTGTTTGGTCTGGGATTGTTCCCCCCTCTGTTGTTGTGTTTTTATTCCAGATAGTTTCAGCTGCAAATACTGAAACTTGCTGCCGATGCTGACACATCACTGTGAGAGAGCACATGTAGGAAACCACAGCTTTTTAAGGCATTAGATGTAACTCTTAAGTATTTTATTTGGGAATTTGCACGGGGATTGGCAAGGACGAACAACAACAGATTCCTCCCATAGTGGAAAAATGAAGAAGGGGAGTCGTGCTGTGACATGTGTGGGGCAGAAAACATTTCAAAAGAATATGATGTGATTCTCCGTTTCTTAATTTAATTTTTGAATTATACATTAGAGTCATAGTACAGTTTAGTGTGTGTGTGTTTTTTAGGTGTTCAGCTACAAATCTGTGTGTATGTCTGGGTAATGCATTATCTATATGTGTCTGTGTCTTCGCCTATATGTATTCATATTTTCTGTGCGTGTGTGTGTGCATGCGTGTGTGTGTGTGGCTCGTTCTCATCCAGAGCAAGTCGTGAAACCTAATTGCTTGCACATGTGGAGAATTTTCAAGTGTTTAGAATAAAGTTAGTTTCAAGAAGAAGCAAAAAAATGTGTGTGTGTGTGTGTGTGTGGGGGAGGGGGGGGGGTGGGGAGGGGGGGGGGCAAAGCAAAGAACTGAGCCGTCTGCAGCTAGAGACAGCCAGCCCGAACACCCCTCCCTCTGCTGAAACCAATTCCTTTCTCTTTCTCTACTCGCAGGAGTAAAGGTCGGAGGTCACGGGGGAAGATCTCTGTGATTGGACACAGGCCTGTTGTATCAAACGGCGAGGACACAGTAAAGCTACAGAGTGTGTAACGTGACACTTCTGCTGCCGCTGATCAAAGTATCACGAACAAAATCCCACTGCGATCTACCTTGTAGTCACTAAATGTATAAGCAGCGCTGGAATGAAACTACTTACACAAGTACTCTACTTAAGTCCAAATGTTGAGCTACTTGTACTTTACTTGAAGTCTTTTCCTTTCGTGCCATTTTCTACTTCTACTCCGCTACATTTCAGAGAGAAATATTGTACTTTTTACTCCACTACATTCATCTGTTCTAGCTTTAGTTACTTTACACATTCAGATTTCTGCACACAAAACACATAAAATATGTTTGATTCTAAAGTAAACTAGCCAACAATATAAAGGCCTACAAGTCCAGCTGAAATGATGAGACCATTAAACACACAACTGGTTGGATCCTTTACTCTTTCTACAATGGGAGGAATTTGTACATTGTCCTGATGATACTTACAGTCTTTTACTTAAGTTACATTTTCAGTGCAGGACTCTTTACTTAACAGAAGGATCTGAATCCTTCTTCCACCGCTGTGTATAAGTCAATACAAAGAAGAAAAAAAAAAGAAGAAAAGTCTGGCATACCACCCAAAGCTCGCCTCACCCCTCCTCTCACGCCGCGGCCCTTCTTAGGGGGAGATAAAGTGTTCCAGAGACAGGGAACCAAGCACAATTTCAAAGATGTATCAGAGGGGTAAAGATGGAAAAGTGCTTTTAATCTTGTGTAACCCTATAGGGCTCTAAACCGGGGGAAAGGGCTTCAGAGAAAAGGATCCTTTAAAGAGGACATATAATCCTAATTAAAACACTGAGCAGAGCTTCCACTTGATCTCCGCTTTAGCCCGACCGTCATCTAGCTCAGAATCTTTTATTGTTGTTGAAGCCACGATAATCAAATAATGGTCACAGTCTAAAGAAGCGAATCGAGCGATCATTACTGCTACCCTACACGGCTCTAATGAATACCTTGGCTTCATGCAAACCCCTATTTGTAGCACGCGCAGGCTTCAAAGCATGCATGAAAACCACTGCAATACCAGAAGGTCATTACCGTATAAATAATCTGAAGGTATACATTACTGAAAGCCTTTAACACTGCAGAAAATGAAAGGTTTTTTGAAATCAATGCCAAGAATCTAAGGAAACGCACGTTTTGCATCATTTTGGCCAATCCTCAAAACGAATCCTGTAAACGTGCTGCATGAAGACGCACTTTTTTTTTCTGCAAACCTGGTCCCGGGGTGAAAAAAATTCGTACTTGCGTATCCATGATGTCGCCACAGCACCCCTCGACCTCTAGCCTTCGACCTCTTACCCCACGGCGACGTCTCGTAACAACGCCACCTACATAAACACGCCTCCGTCCTAATGCCCTGTCGCTACCCGATGTGAGGCGAGTGCCGATGTGAGTCGCGTATGCTCAGATTTAAACGGTTTACGGCATAACGTGTCATACTGAAATTTGTGAAATCCATAAAATAATAAAGTTTTCTCTTTACATAAAATAACAGAAGATGGAAATCATTTCAAAAACGTTTTAGCTATCTATGATTGTTTGATTGCTAACGTTAGCTCAAAACACTGTTAGCATCTTGTAGGCTACTTGTCGCAAAGTGACGCATGCGCGACTCACATCGGGTAGTGACAGTCCACAACCACATGGCACAGTGGCATATAGCTAACTAGCTTGTGTTGCATGCTCCGCCTCTTCTTCTCCATTTCTGGTGAATTTCTGTAGCAGAAACAGCGCCACCTATAGGCCTGGCACATGAGGTAGCGTGTTGAGTCATTTATAATTGGATCCGTTTGGACGCTAATATTCTTGAAATGATGCCAGGGAAGACGGGGGGGGGGGTTTGGTACGTGTGAATGTGTGAACGTGTGAACGTGGCCTTAGCATAGCCTACCGTTCGTATTCACCCGTAAGAAGTTTTAGTGATGGTAATGACACTTCTTAAGGGCTGCAACTAACGATTATTATCACAGTCGATGAATCTGTTGATTATTTTCGCGATTAATGGATTAGTTGTTTGGTCTCTAAAATGTCAAAAAATTGTGAAAAATGTGGATGAGTGTAGGGCTGCAGCTATCGATTATTTTAGTAATCGAATATTCTACCGATTATTCCATCGATTAATCGAGTAATCGGATAAGAAACACTTAGTAAGAAATACTTAGTAAGCAGCAATAGTAAATATTTATTATTGCCGTTTACTAAAAAAAAGGAAACCTGTAGCTTGTGTATATATACAAAAGACAGGTTTCCTTTTTTAGAAAAAGCAAAAAAAAACGATTGCCAAATTCCAAGACCCTTAAAAAAACAAAAACATTACAATAGTACATTTTTGGTGGCCCAAATGTTAATATTTTTCACCCCATTCCCCTTCTTGCCTCTGGCTCTTTGCACTGGATATGCAAAAGAGCTGTTCACTGACCAGAGGGTTTACAGCAGGGCTACTCAACCTCACTGTTCTGGGGGACACATTTTCAGAAGCCTAATACACAGTGAGGAGCATTATAGATATATATATGGTGAGGAGAAAGAATAAAGAATGCATGATGACGTCATTCACGTGCATATTAAGTAGCCATGCTGGGGGGAGGAGCCGGTTTGTCTCTGGCAGCGGCTACATTTCCAAAGATTAGAAGCAAACTAATAAACAGTTAGACTACAAACCGACAGCTTTCGTTTTAGCTTGTTGGTAAAACATGGCTGTTAGCAGAGTAGCATGCTGTAGGCTAGTTGTGTAAAACATCGCTATTAGCAGAGTAGCATGCTGTAGGCTAGTTGTGTAAAACATCGCTATTAGCAGAGTAGCATGCTGTAGGCTAGTTGTGTAAACGGCGCGGTGGACGAGAGCAGCAGACGTTAGCTACCTTGTGTCGGGTTGGCTCCGTGGAATGGATGAGTACACTGGAGGTTTGTTACAGAGGTGATGCAGCAGCATGTTTGCAGCTTAAAATGATCCCAAACTTTCTGTGATTTTCTCTCGCCTGTCTCTTAGACCCTCGCTATTTTCGTCTTCTTTCATTTGTAATCGGGGCCGTCTTGTGTTTATATACTGTCCATGCTTATGTTGTGTCCGCAGAAGCGCAAACCTCATGTGCGCTAGTAATAATCCTCTGTGCGGAAACACAGTGAGCCGTACAACCTTAATTACATTGATTTTACGAAGCTTCGAGGCAAAGAATTTGCTTCGAGCATTTTTTGTAATCGAATTATTCGAGTTATTCGAGGAATCGTTGCAGCCCTAGATGAGTGTCTCCCAAAAAGCCCAAGATGACGTCCTCCGATGTCTCGTTTTGTCCCCAACTCAAAGATATTCAGTTTACTCTCACAGAGGAGAGAAAAAACTAGAACAATATTCACATTTAACAAGCTGAAATCAGAGATTTGACCTTTTTTTCATAAAATTGACTCAAACCTATTAATTGATAATCAAAATAGTTGGCGATCAATTTAAAAGACAACTAATAGATACATCTTTGCAGCTCTACACTTCTTACTTGATCTTGCCGTTATTTTGTCTCATTCTTAACAATCTGTGTCCTCCATCCCAACTCACCCCCCCCACCTCCATTGATCATCAGGGTAATTGAGAACAGCCATGTCCTCTCCCGCTGCCCCTCCCCGGCCTCATGAAAGCCCAGACATCTGGTCCACATACACCCCCCAAGTCTTCCCCCCCCTCCCCACTGAGTCACCTCCAAGCCCCCTGTCCTTCTCGGGAATAACCAGACTGGGTCCCAAGACATTTGAGCGCTTGAAGAACAACAAGATGGAGAAGAAGAAGAAGAAAAACATGAATGTGAAGAGGAAGAAACAGATGAGGGGTTCATAAAGCATTCTGTGAAGCCACAGAAAGCTTTATGAATCCCTTGCTGTGAAGCAAAACGTGCTGTATTATAACATAAAGATGTATTCGTAATGGATGCCTGGTTAAACGTACAATGATTCGACACATTCTCGTGAACGGGTATGATATCGTACAAAAACGTATACACAATTTGTACGAAATTACGGCGGCCGTCGGTTTATCACGTTACGACCGGTTGATCACGTTACGACCGGTTGGTCATGTGACGACCAGTCACATGACAGTTACATCAGTTTAGCGGCCCAGTGTTTCCTCTATGTTGATTTTGTAGTGGCGGCCCGCCACGGCAAAATTTCTGCCACCACGATAGAAAAAGAAATAGGGCAGACGCACAATGTAGTCACGGTTGCCTTTTAAATTATCCTGCCGACATAATGTTGGCTGCCACTCACATTGCAATTTAACAAGTAGAACGATTCGGAGGTTATTGGGCCCGTCCAGTTTAACTCCACATACTGTTGTGTTGATGGAGTTAATTGTCAAAACATTCGCTTTCTTCCAAGTTGACTATTAAACGAACAGCTGCACTAAAAACGTCACCGCGGTGGGTCCATTCTAAGTGTAGACCTGTTGTAGATGTTATAGGAGAACTCCGGGCAATTTTTCCGTTAATCTTGATTGCTATATGTATATGAGTACTGCCGATAGCAAAAAAAACGAGCTGAATCGGTGCTAGCAACACGGAGCTGCTGCAGCTAATGCCGAGAGCTCCCACTCAGCTAACGACAGTTATGCGGGCATAAGATAAAGAGTGCCTTTGTGCCTCTTAATAGACACAAAATGCAATTAAAATGTCTGTGCAACATGAACAGGCCCCTTACGTGACAACAAGATGCATTTAGCAAATTAGCCATTGTTTAAATTCACCTACCCTCTTAGCTGCTAGCTGCCGTCTGGGATGAGTGAGAGTGTTCAGCCAGGCTCCGGTAATAATCATCACGCAGCAGTTCCATGTGTATTTGTAGCATATATATCCATTTTGTGTGCTGTCGTTGGTGAATATGAGTCTCTGCAGTGGCGAATTGTGTGGTAGTTTCCTTAGCCAGGCTAGCAGCCCGGACCGGATCCTTCTACTTCCTATAGCCGCCCCCCTCGCCTGCTGAGGCCGATAACAAACCAACAAGCGCCCGCTGGTCGGGTGGAGGTGTTCCAGAAGACCGTTCAAGCCTTCGCGGCGAAAAATTGTATTTTATTTTACCCTCACAAATAGGTAATTGGCACTATAGTGGTTATGACCATATTATTGACTATGTAACTACATGGAAACGGACCAAATTATGTTTATGCCCTGTACAGTAAAATAGTGTTTTAGACTGCTAGCTGTAGTCTTGCGCTGAAGTCCCGTGGGAATTCAGCTGTAGCGTGAAAAAGGTAAATAACACACTGCAGGTTGGAGGAGCGTAGTGTGTGAAAAGTGACGATCGGAGGTGTTCACAAGGGAAGAAGCTTAGAGTAACGTAACTATGGAGAATACAGAAGATATTGAACACATCGAAGAGGCTTTTGAGTTTTTAGTTATGGTCATAACCACTACAGTGCTCAATTACCTATTTGTGAGGGTGAAATAAAATACAATTTTTCATCGCGAAGGCTTGAACGGTCTTCTGGAAGACCTCCACCAGACCAGCGGGCGCTTGTTGGTTTGTTATCGGCCTCAGCAGGCGAGGGGGGCGGCTATAGGAAGTAGAAGGATGCCGGTCCGGGCTGCTAGCCTGGCTAAGGAAACTACCACACAATTCGCCACTGCAGAGACTCATATTCACCAACGACAGCACACAAAATGGATATATATGCTACAAATACACATGGTACTGCTGCGTGATGATTATTACCGGAGCCTGGCTGAACACTCTCACTCATCCCAGACGGCAGCTAGCAGCTAAGAGGGTAGGTGAATTTAAACAATGGCTAAGTTGCTAAATGCATCTTGTTGTCATGTAAGGTCCCTGTTCATGTTGCACAGACATTTTAATTGCATTTTGTGTCTGTTAAGAGGCACAAAGACACTCTTTATCTTATGCCCCCATAACTGTCGTTAGCTGAGTGGGAGCTCTCGGCATTAGCTGCAGCAGCTCCGTGTTGCTAGCACCGATTCAGCTCGTTTTTTTTGCTATCAGCAGTACTCATATACATATAGCAATCAAGATTAACGGAAAAATTGCCCGGAGTTCTCCTTTAAGTGCCCTATAGTTCTTCAAAAAATACAGTTCAATCACAACTGAAGTAATGCCTCATTGTGTGTGAATAGAGGTGAATAACTAAATCGTTTCAGCAGTCGTTGCCTTTGAGTGTAGCGGACATAAAGGGACCGTCATTCCACGACAACACCAACAACTAGTTAACATTAGATTTAAAAAAGGATTGAGGTTAGGGTTGGCAACACCGGTCCCTTTAAGTAGTTCTCCCGGGACACAAACACCCGTTTCCTGGGTGAAAGTCTTGTGTTTTCACCTTAACTTCTTCCAGGACATGAACTCCGCTCCCTGTCTTGAAAGCCCTGTGTTTTAGGAGCCAAACACAGGATCTTCACGCTCTTATGCAGAGACAGACAATTTGGTGCTGACAGCAAAAAATACATACAAATTTAAGTTCATTACATTTCGTAGCGATAGGTACGAATGGTTCAGTAAAACAGCCTGAATAATGTGATGTTACATGAATGTTTTGCTTCTTACCGTCCCTCTTCGTGGGAATGGAGAGCTCTTTTCTTTTCCATAGCACGGACTGAGAAAAAAACGCCATATGAAAGCTGACGGAGAGGCCTGATTCTATAAGATTGTGAGCCTTTATGCATATAATTATATAATATGGAAATAAAAGCTATAGTAAGATTGTGAGCCTTTATGCATATAATTATATAATATGGAAATAAAAGCTATAGTAAGATTGTGAGCCTTTATGCATATAATTATATAATATGGAAATAAAAGCTATAGTAAGATTGTGAGCCTTTATGCATATAATTATATAATATGGAAATAAAAGCTATAGTAAGGTTGTTAGCCTTTATGCATATAATTATATAATATGGGCATAAAAGCTATAATATTAGGTATCACGTTATGATAAAGAATATCAATATCACCGATTTGAAAATATATTACACCACTCTGAACTGCCTTTATGTTATGAAATGTGCTTTCTTTTCTGTGGGGTGATAGAAAGGAAGTCTGGGATTTTAAGTTGTTTGTGTGTGTGTGTGTGTGTGTTTTTGTGTGCGTGTGTGTGTGTGTGTGTTCATCCAGCAGCAGCAACAGCAGCAGCGGTGTAAGTTACGTTCTACAGATAGAGATCAGGCAGGGACAGATTTAATTAACAGATATCTCTCCTTAATGTAGATTCTTTTGGCTCCCTCAGATACATCCCCTTGTGCTTATCCAACCTGAAATAACTTATCTTGGCTCTGCACTGGTCGTAATGTATTTCCTACAGCGTTTAAGAGGGAAACAGGGGGTTTCGGCAGAGAGACTACACCTTCGTGTTTACCCAAACGGCAGTCGGTGAGATTAGCGCCCGGAGAATTGTCGCTAATATCTGCGGTATGTCTTACATTCACATACATTCTCCATCCTGCACAGCTTTCAACACATTGTTGAAACACATTGTCTTTCAAAAGTGTGTGTGTGTGTATGTATTAATGTGCCCGCCATAAACTAAAGCTAATAGAGATTTGCCCTTTTAACTATCTCTCAAGGTGACCAGATTACTGACATCAATTAAAGCAGGGCCTGTTGGCAGGGTGCCCAAAGCACACGCTCACCCTGAGAGGAAAAGAAGGGATCATCATCCAATAAATCAGCCAAGGAAAGGAGAGAAGGGGGAGAGAGAGAGAGAGAAAAAAAGTGGATGAAACTGGAAAAAGCAGAGAGAAAGACTTTTAGTATCCTCCTAGAAGCTTTTTGCCCTACAGCAAAGTACACACCAAGCCTGTTCCAACGATTCCAATAAAGTAAATAATGAAATAAAGTTTTATGCTGATGGATTCTAAAGTAAGTACAGTTTGCCCGTTGCCACAGCTCGATGATCTGGCAAGAGTCAATGGGATGGAAGAAAGAGAAGGAGAAATTAATGAAATAAAAGAGGGTTTTAAAAAGAGATGGTCAGGGGGAAAAAAAATGCTATTATTAACACGAGCAACAAATGTTTGTTTTTGCGTAATTGCATCATTTCATTCAACAGACTGTTGCAAAGTGTGTGAACACAGAGTTTATTTGTTGGCTTGATGATTTATCACTGTAGCGTGTGTGATCCGATACATGATTGCATGTATCGGATGATTGCATTAATGTGTGTGTCTTGTTATACATTTGGTTACAATTCACGTCTGTGTTTGTATGCACATACATACTGAATGGTAGTGTGGTTGTAGCAGTTTGAATATATTGAGTGTGCATGTGTGTATATTTTTGTTGTTTGTTTGTGCAAATGTATGGAATTAGAGCTGCAAAGACCAATCGAAAAGTTGCTAACTATTTTGATCGGTTTGAATTTTCTGATTCCAGCTTGTTAAATGTGAATATTGTTCTAGTGTCTTCTCTCCTCTGGGACAGTAAACTGAATATCTTTGAGTCGTGGACAAAAAGAGACGTCATCTTGGGACTTTGGGAAACACTGATCCACATTTTTCACCATTTTCTGATATTTCTTTTTGTTTTTAGAGTGAACAATTAATCCAATAATCAAGAACATAATCCAGGAATAATCAGATTAAAATGATCATTAGTTGCATACAGCCCTACATGTGTGTGAATGTATCTGAGAGGGCATGATTGCATTCATGTGTGTCTGGTCATACATTTGGTTACAATTCCCAATCTGTTTGTATGCACATAAATATGTTTGTGTGTTTCTAACAGTTTGTATATTTTGAGTGTGCAAGTGCGTATATATTTTGTGTGTGGTGGCATGTGCACAGGCATGGGATTGAGTGTGTGTGTGTGTGTGTGTGGTGGGGGGGGTCTGTGTTTGTGTGTGTCTGCTTTTCTGTGTGTGTGTGTGTGTGTGTGTGTGTGTGTGTGTGTGTGTGTGTGTGTGTGTCTGTCTGTTTCTGTGTTTCTGTGTGTGTGTGTGTGTGTGTGTGTGTGTGTGTGTGTGTGTGTGTGTGTGTGTGAGGTGTGTCTGTGTGTGTGTCTGCGTGTGCGCGTCTGTGTCGGTCCGTGTGTGTGTGTCTGTGTTTCTGTGTGTGTGTGTGTGTGTGTCTGTCTGTCTGTCTGTCTGTCTGTCTGTCTGTCTGTCTGTGTGTGTGTGTGTGTGTGTGTGTGTGCGTGTGTGTGTGTCTGCGTGGCTCTGTGTGTGTGTGTGTTTCTGTGTGTGTTTCTCTCATCCCTCAGGTAATGGTTTTTCCCTCTCATTAACACTCTACGCTGATCGTTGGAAGCTAAAGTTGCCTCAGTGTGAGTCAGACTCCCGTATCGGAGTCCGCCGGCAGGCAGCCCACTCCACTCAAACTTCACCTTGTGGATTCAAAGTATTACACATCATTAGAGAGGAATGTGAGGGCCTGTGGCTCGGTGGCTTGTTCAAGAGAAAGATCCACGAGTCGAGCTCCTGTATTTACCCCCGGTCTCTCTTCTTTTGCAGTATTTCCCATTTGGCCTCTGGTGTACGGTTACTTGAAACCGAATCAGTGGGAAGTTTTTGGTGAATTCATTCTGCAGGTGACGCAACATCGCCGACTTTGTGTGGGTGGAATAACTGATAGTAATCACTCCCTTATGGGCGTGTGGCGTACAACATGCAGCTACTGCTAACACGGGGCTGTAGGGCTAACACGCTAACATTCACCAATGTGAGACCGGATTGCAAAAGACGGCCGAATTCCGGTGGTATTTTCAGCATCAAAATCGACATGCGTGCATCGTGTGTTTGAACCCATTGATGATATGAAATGTGCAGCATGTCCATTCAAACACACCCATGCGTACACACGTGCACACAAACACACCCGCACGCACACATGCAGAGTCCATCATTAAAAGGACTAAAATACAATCCAATGACACATAGCACTCTGTTTAAAAGCATACTTTGAGGGGGGGATGAGGAACTTTAATTAACCTGGGCTGCAGATAGGAGGGAAGGAGCAGTTATCCGTTGGCCTCTGGCATGCTGCCTGTCCAGCCCTGAGAGGTGAAATATATTCTTATGGATCTGAAGTCATCGCCATGCAATATTCTCTTCCGTCACATACACATTAACCTTGCAGGTGTGGACATGGACGGAGATTGGGACAGATGATACAGGGAAGAGATACAACAGATAAGGTGGCAGATGAGGGATGGAGGGAGAGAGGAAGGGAGGGGTTGCACGACCACTTCACTGTAGGGATTCAGTATCGTTCTTCCGATACCCGCGCTAAAACAATACTTTTAAAAATGGTGCCAGTGCCTGGCAGTGCATTTTAGGACTTGAAAGAAAATCCATGTGGTCAAATGTAAAACGATTTATTTAAAATGTAACCTTAACTTATTTCACCAGGCAATTGCTGTTAAATGACAAAAAAAAGAAACACTACATGGCAGAAGGGAACTTTACAACAACACTGAATGCACCATGAGCTTACGAGGTGCATCTGAACGCAGTGATAGGCTCGTTCGAGATGAGCCAGATCTGTGCAGAATCGATCACCGGCGATTGGCGCCCAATGCACGCCGGTTAGATTTGTGTCCGACTCGATCCCGACTTGCTCTGACGTCATGAACACGGGGGCAACGGTAACCTCACTAGATCAAGGCGGCTGCAGTTCTGAGACGCAGGCAGTGCAGTTGCTTTTCACCGACTGCAAGAGCCAGGCGGACCCAGGGCATGCTGGGAAACGCCGGCCTCTCAGCTGATTGGTTCAAAATCGACTCAACATGACCTTTTATATGAACTTTTTATTGATTTGGAGGGATTTTAACTGTTATTGGTCTGATTTAAAAGCTTATTCAGAAAACAAAACACATGTTGTGAGGCTGATCGTGACATTTAGAAGTCAGAGAGACTAAATCTGTTCAGATTACAGATCATCTACAGTGTAAATCAGCAACAGATCGCATGTAGAGCACTCTGACAGCTACTCTGTCATAATAAAAACAGCAGGAGACTGTGTAGGAGCTGATATATTGGTCTGATAACATTTTATTAAATCTGAATCGGACCACAGTGTTTCTGTCACTTCCTCTTCAGCCTGAAGGCTGCTGGAATCGGCTGGAAAACTGTCCGACTTGACAGCGGATTTTTGTCACCGCCCCCGACTGCTCTCGTCTACTTTACAGGCGAGGCGCAGTTCATCTCAATGTTGTTTATCCGGGCAGTGTCCACGGTGTCTCAAAGGTCAGCCAGTCTCCTCTGTGTCTTTAGCTGCAGACTGTTGGACGGCCCACTGTTGGAATCCTTAGCCGTGAGCAGCTGCTAGCTAACGGTACGCTAACTTTACCTGCTGCCAAGTGTAATGTTAAATAGCGTCACATGCAGTGATGCTTCTGTTGCCTCTGACGTACGTTTCAGAGCACAGCGCAGTTTTGCGATGTCATTGGGACCAGCCAAAAGGCAGCAATGTGATCTAGGGTCTAACAAACATTCTGTGATTTCTCAGAGTTGGACTTTTGAACTACAATTAATATATAGCCATCCCTAATGTAAGCTAAAGACTCTGTAAAGAAAAAATTGTTTTAAATGAAGGAGTCAAGATTTAAGTGATAGTTTTAACGATTAAGACATTTTCCTTGCCACAATGAAACTGCACCCCTAAACTTGTCAGTTCACAATGCACCACCTGTCCCTGTGGCCTATCCCGTCTCCCGCACCTCCCCCTTCTGAGCCCCCCCCTGGGTTAGTAACTCTGTAGACCTTGAGTCCAGCTTTCCCAGACGGTGATTTAAAATAACAATTGCAATGCATCTCAGGTTTCAGGCCTCTGAAATACATGTGAGATGAGGTAATGTGATCAGTCCAGAGCACCATCCAAACCGCTCTTTGCTCTCCCTCCCTTTGTGCATGTGCACGCATGTGTGCACATGTGTGTGTCTTAAGTATTTGTCTTCATGTTTTAGGTTAAAGGTTAGCAAGAATGTATCTACGTGACGTTGGTAAGCAGACATGTATCTTTGTTTAAAAAAAAGTGCCATGTGAAGAAAAAATAATACACGTGAAAAACAACTAATCTCCGTCATATTGGACACCGTGTCAAGCGTGAGAGCTTAGTGCCTGTTTTCAATTAGATCCCAACTTAAAAACGGCACTAAACTCTTACATGTTTTATTGAGTCAAAATTACAACTCAATTAATACCCCATAAAATGGTCACGGAGTTAACGATTGAGCAAAGAGACGGAGCCATAACGTTACCTATAACATTAAAATCAGAAGTCGGGGTTGCAGAGCCTCGCTGCACATGGACAGACACAAGACCCTTGTCGGGCCCAGTAAGTGCCAGTGAGTAAACACTAATAATAGCTTCCATAAAGCCACTCGTATGGCACTGCGGGCCAGGCCCACAGGGACCATTAGATCGGGGGCAGAAGTGCTGCGGTTTGCGTGACACTGGTGGATGCACGGCGGGGCGAGGCGATAAGAGCGACTCGTGGAAACAAAGAGCCGGAGGGACGGATCCGACAAGCAATTAGAGGGGAGAATAAAAGCGGCCATTATGCTGGAAAAGAAAGTACAGGTGAATGCTCTGCAGTGATGGAGCGGCGCTCTGATTAACAGTAATACCAGGAGAATTGTTTTTCTGATTAGGAGGGACCGCAGCTGAGCATGGCGTTTCTATTCTCTGGGATGATTTGTGGACTTCTCAAGCAGCTCTGCATTAAACACTAACACACTACCCGAATGCAGTACATAAATAAAATCCTAGAATAGAAAGAAAAGAGCAGGAAGTTACTCATTCAAATGAATAAGAACGGGCAGGCTACTGTCCTTCGACTGCTTACCTCCACAGACAGTACAAATAATTGACTTACCATCAGTGACGTCACCCATCGGGTCACCTGATTGACAGGTCCTAAAGCATCCCCTGCTTTATCGTCTATTTTAAATTAATTGGGATCGTAATTTAAAAAAAATGGAAATTGTGCTGTGTTGAAGAAGACTTGAAGCTAGCGATTGGGACCATAAACTCATTATGAAAATGTTCACTGAGGTAATAAATCAAGTGAGAAGTAGGCTCATCTTCTCATAGACTTCTATAGAAACAGACTTCTTCTTGGAGCCAGTGGAGTCGCCCCCTGCTGGAAGTTAGAGAGAATGCAGCTTTAAGGAGCTTCAGCGTTGGCTTCACTTTTCAGACCCGGAAGCTTTGTCCATTATTTTTTTACAGACCATGCTTACCCCCCCCAGTCCAACTATCTATAATTCTCTTCACTCATCTCTCAAATTTCCCCCCACTCCCTCCTCCCCGCTACATGGCTTTAATAAACACGCGCTCCTGGTTTAATCTCACAGCGACACGTTTATCTCACTGCAGAGACGGGATGGAAATCACTCACTCCCACCCCCCCCAACCCACGTGTCTCTCCTATTCTCCCGGCCCCTTTCCTCCCCCATGACAGGTACCTTTCAATCGGGTAATCATTGGTTAAGTAGCCATTTTCCATTTTTCTTCCCTCCATTGAAGGCTGGCCATGTAGAAAAGGCTGGGCCTTGTAGGTATGGCTGCTAATGGGGCGACAGACAAGGCCTCCCCATTCTGTCAGGGGGAAGCTGAGGAGGAGAGCCTCTTATCAGCAAGCCACAGCCACCATTCCTCACCAAATTGGCTTCTCCCTACATCTCACCCCTTTTTTTTTCTTCCACTCTGCCTTTTTTTTCCGCCACCATTCCCACCTGCTTATCCATAGCTCCGACCCGCCCTTGAAACTTAATATAACTCAACAAATCAAAAAGGGTAGCTTCCCTTTTCATTCGCTCAGATCATCGCACCGTATGAGGAATGATGACAGCTTACTTCCCAGGTTGTTCAAAGTGCAATCTGCTGCACTCTGGAGACGAGAGTCAAACCGTCATTCCAAAGAAGTGTAGAAAATGGAATTTTCCATAGTCCCTTTTTCTGTTTCTCATTTAAAAATTTTCCTTTCTCTCTCTCGCTCTCTCTCTCTCTCTGATTCCAATTTTTAAGTGAAAACACTGAAACAACTTGTGCCATAATATGCAATCGACCATTACGTATCGCTCCCTGTTTCTCAGCGTTTCTTTCCAAATATTCCTACACATTCCCTTTTATCCCTGGATGTGCGCAATTAAAGTGCAATCTCCTCTCCTGCCCCCCCTACCCCCCTTCAATCCCATATGTCGTTGAGTAGTGAAGCTGTTGAGAAAGAGAAGTGTTAACCTCCTCTCCAAACCGCAGGCAGAAGGGCTGCATTCCTCCCCGAGTACTCAACGTGCTGTTTATCTGCATCCATCCACTGTGTTGCCATGGCAACCCCAACCAAATACACACTGGCCTGTTCAACTCTATTTAATATTTTTCCTCCCTCTTTTTTTTTTTTTTTTGATTTCATCACCGGGCTCCCATGCTCACTCTCACTAAGATAAACAGAGATGGAGCCCCCGGACGAGGCCAAACCTGCGCGGGTTTATTTTGAGTCGCCGCCCGGTTCGGTCCATGACGCTGTTTCGCCATCCCTCTCCCTTTTCACAGCTTGAAAACTGGAAAATGCTCAGCGTTTGCGAAGGCAGAGGAGACTGCAGCCTGTGGTTTTGACTTGGCTCGGCTCGTCTGAGACATAACGCCCCAAATAGTTTGAGAGCAGCGTGTTCAGTGCACGGCTTACGACACGTCAAAAACAGAGATGAGACTAGTCTAAAAAAGTGGGGCCTCTGGGAGCAGCGAATATTCATTATTTATCTGTTTACTGGCTGTCACACGCTGCCCGAAATAAACAAATTTTATCCCTCTCTCATACCCAGAGTACACAAGCTTGTCATATTCAGGAAACCAAAAGGATGCCAGGGAGATGAGCCCGAAAACTCGCATTAATGGACTAGCCCGTAAGACGACACTCAGTTCTCTTAATTAGCACCTCCATTCAGCCGGCGTTCCAATGGTTGACTATTCCTTTATTAGGCAGGATTCCATCGCCAGCTTTCCAATAGGCACTTAACTCCTGCCTAATAGAGGATTTTCCCACACTTCCTCTGACAAGCCATTCAACTGAGAAGAGTTAATTTGTTTCTAATGCTTGGCTAATGGAGGATCCTGATGGCAGGAATTGAGTGCTGGATTTTTTGGGGGGATTGACTTCCCCCTCGCCACACGTCCTCGTCTGAAATAAAGTCTATGAAGATGAGATTTTTTCTCTCCAATAAAACCACACGGTTTACCTCGAAGACTGAATAAAGGGGGGTGCAAATGGAAATGAAAACTTCGGCTAAGTTACACTCTACTACACACGAAAGATTTGAGCGTTGAGCGTTTTGAAGGCTGATTCGAGGACACAATTTTTGCACCCAGAAAGGACCTCCCTCATGCAATGGTGCGTACATTGTTGCTTTTAATTCTTCTTCTTTTTCTCACAGTGGATGTCGGAGTGAGGGGGGGGCTCTTCGGGGATATCTCGGCCCTGCAGTGGCCAGTCAGTTAGCGCGTGAGTGACAGCCTGTGGCACTATCAGCTGTCCTGCTGCACAGCAGGAGTGTCAGGGAGAGGGAGAGAGAGGGAGCCGGGCCGAGGGGTGAGGACTCAAACAGAGCCACGCCAGGCGAAAGGGGATGAGGCTCACCGAGGGCTATCTGGAAATAGCACTTTGGCCCAAATATGGCTCCTCTAATCAATCTAATTCCGTCTGCAAGCTCTGGCCTTCTCTCTCTCAGACGTTTCACTGCGTCGAGATAACCTTATCTTAACCTGCCACATCCTTTACAATTAGCGCTCTAGCTGCAGACACACACAATAGCGCACACCAATGCAGTCAAACGCACACACACACACAGATGCATGTTCTCATGCGTGCACACACGCAAGTCTTCCACTGGCTGCGTGAATGCAGTGGAAACAGCTGCAGGGAGCCTTCTGTGTGTTTCATTGCTGCTTTAAATTTAGCCCATCTGCGTTTGAAAGTAGCTTTGTGTGAGATTTAGGGCGCGTTCACACCTGCAGTTCGGTAGATCCCGGACTCGGAAATAATGGAACACCAAATTTATAACGTCTCGAGCAGCTGACAGACAGCGAGGGAAGGAGAGATGATGACGTGTCGTCACACGGTCGACCAGTGATGTAAGGTCATAATCGGTTATGGATTTGACAGTTATTGTCCCTTAAATGTATACATGCACACATTAGAAAATTACAGCCTAGTAAATGCACTGCTTTTTGGTTCACTTCCTGTATTTTATCTGTATTATATCCCTTTGTCTGCTGTACACCTGACTGTCTTATAGGCCCTCCTACACAAATCTGGACTGTGGTCATAACATCTACATCTTATAACTTATTCCCTGTTATATATTGTTCTGTTAATATTTAATAATAAGCTTTTGCACTACCACCACTGCACACACTCTACCACAGAACCTTATCATGGTCATTGCATCACATCACAAATTGTTAACCATTTAAATTTCTGTGAGGGATTTTTAGGTATGTGAGATACAGTATATGTGTGTATGTGTGTTTGTTGTGTTATGTGTGTTGTCTAAGCTACTGGATGTAGCATATCTATAAATATATATATGTAAATACCCCTCAGGATGTATAAAGTATCTATCTATCTATCTATCTATCTATCTATCTGGGTCGGATTGCGTTTTCACCTAAAGTGAACCGAACTTTAGAGCACTTGGAAGCAAACCGAGACCCTCGTTTTCAAACGGACCAGAGTTCGGTTGTTTGGTCCGCGCCCGAGTGTGAATGAGCATTTCACACGGCCCCTAACCAAGCGGACCGTCCCACGAAACGCTCAGGGTTCGGTTTAAAACGGGGCCAAACTGCTCAAGGCGTGAAAGCAACTTTAAAAGAAAACATGTCTTTACAAACCAGACAAATGTACGAAAATCCTCTCTTTTTCTGTGTCAAACATTCAAGCAGGAGATGTGGTAAGTGAAGTGCTTCCTCTGGGACAGCGCGTTGACAAGAGCGTGAAAAGGGCCAGCGCTGCGTTGTGGAGAAAAGTTTAGCTCGGCTCTGCTCGTACTTCACACCTGTGTTCTGGAAGAGCGAGCAGTACGCAAGTGACAGATATTCATCAGAGCATTTTGGCATGGCTAGTGTGGGGGGGGTGGGGTGGGGGGGGGGTGTTTATAGCGCCTTGGGCTCCAGCACGTCATCTCAGATAGGTGGGGATGGAAGGATATGAAGATGAGACTTTAATGAGCCCGAGCTCAACATGGCGACACTCACCACACCTGATCAGCTACTGATTGCCATGGGAATTGGAGGGAGGGGGGAGGGGGGGGGAGACCAACACAGTCTCACTCCCTACTCGTCAAATGTATGACGCATGGTCAAGGACCCTGGCGTCAAGTTTCAACGAAATAGGGGTACCCTTAACTTCATTTTTCAACGAGGGGGTCCGTCAGATAGACATACATGTTATTCCCTCACCGTCGGATATTGACGAAAGAAAAAAACACGCCCCCCCGTCCCTTAACTCGAAATCTGGGACAGTTATTGGTATTTTTAGCCCAATAACCGCTGTTTTAATCAACATTATTCATGAGATATTCCTATTTCTTTTAATGTTATTATTTCGGTCTATTTCGGCCAGGGAAGCTGGGTTGCTTTTTTGTTGATTTATATTTTTTAAACTATAACACCAAATCTATCAACATTCATTTAGATGTTATCATGGTATTCATTTCTTTACTTTAATAATATTATTTCGGTCTTATTACCGGTGAAATATTACAGTATATGCTGTAATACAGAACATAACTCTATGATCCGAGCTGGACGCATTCAAAGCCGATAGGCCTATCCCCCAATGCAATGCGGCCATTCATTTCAAAGAATCGGGCAGCGATCAGCGGGTCTTTAACGCCAGGATTGCTTCAATATCCATATATACAGTCAGTGGTTGTGTCACCAGCAACAACACGTTGCTCAGTTTTGTTCCAGTAAGTTATGAACCATAATAACGTTTAAACGAATCCGCGGAAAACTCCGGAAGTGACGTAGTACGTCCCGCTCAGCGGATACGAAGATACAAATATATAATATTCATAATATTGATGTTTTTTTCTAACATTGTATTTGAGGAGTTAAACAATAAAGATAGTTATAATAATAAAATACAGTTTCATGTATTTGTCTCATATATTGTGTGCTCGGCCGGCCGGCGGGCGTCATCAATCTGAAATGGAATCAAGCCATCTTACGGCGGACAGCAGAAACAGGAGCCGAACGAGTCCCCCCACCCACCCCGGAAGAACTACAAGTGCTCAAGCTTTGTAACATTTTCTGTGGCGTTTCTTATGGGAGTTGTAGTTTTAAAGTATATTGGTATATTTCTCATAGTTAGAAGTTGTAAGTGTATCATTTTGGATACACCCTGGGGTTTTTTGGTATGGAGAACACACTGGTGTCTTCAGATTTTACAAAAAATAAAATCGTTAAATAGGTGAAAATAGCTTATTACCATATTTGACAGTGCTTACAGTAGTTACAATTTGGTGACCATATCTACATGATAGCTGAGGTCCAGAGCTTTCTATAACAGCTGGTCTTATGTGTGTAGAACCTTCTGTTGCTAAATGACAGGCCTTCAAACATGGACTGGGTTCAAGGTTCAGAGGTCAATATTTCAAAGCAGGAGTAATGTATCCTCTTCAGACTGACATATGTTACTCTCCAGGTTGAGACCTTTCCAACGATGTGTTTGCTACGTCCTACGACAACGTTTTAATTTTTACACATCATGGAGACCACTTAGCAGGAGATACTTTATTGTCCCCAGAGGGATATTTGCCTTGAGTTCAAATGCTTCACAAATAACACTTGACATATTGTTCTATCATACAGCTGACATACTTACAATAAAAACAACATGAACAAAGAGATATAGGCTAGACTGAAGCACATCACACAGCAACAATCTATTGCTTATCTTTCACAAACAGTGACAAGAGCAACACAACCATGCTTCATATCATGAAGCTATTGCACACCCTCAATCTCAAGCAACATTATTTAAAGTTTTAATTGAGGTAGGTCCAAATTAGGCCTATAGTTTAGAAAAGTTAAATTTACCCATATCTTCTGCCAGAGGATAAGAGCTCATACTTGGCATGGAGAATAAAGATAGAGCAGACCATATTCTGCTTGCCTGGAGAGACTGTTTCTATTCCTCTACACAACCTTCATGACAGTCATATTAATATGCTAATGCAGCCTTGTATAACATAAACCATCTGATTCACCGTGGGTGTCTGCTCTGAATGATAACACACACTTTCAACACGGGCCTTCCAGCCAAAGGTGCATGTTGTCCATATGAACACCATTGGGCCTATAGGAGCAGAGCTGATGGATTGGTTCATCATTTATGACCTCTGATATCCTCTGACCCAGCTCTATCTCGAGAGTTACCTCAACTTCAGTTTCAAAGGGGGGGGTCAGCTTTTCTTAGACATGAGTAGGGGGGGCACCAAGGAAAAAAGGTTGGGAACCACTGCTCTGACCCATGTCATGACCTTTTCTCAGCTTGTGAAATGGTTGAATGAGATGTGTGAGTTTTGTCTTTGTGCAGTAGGGCTGAGGTAGAAGTGTGCCAAAAATGCCAAAACACATGTTGTATATGTACACATACCCAAACAAAGCTTTATACATCTTAATCTGTGAACAAAAACCTCGGCAACAATCTGCTTATCCTTATAATTTCCTGAAAATGCTTAATTTTGAAAAGGTAGTCTCAGTAAAGGCTACAAAGGTTAGGATGGCTACAAGCTGTAACCACGGCGATTGATTTGAGGATCATCTTCTGAATATAGTAATTAATATGTTAGGCCTAAAATAAATTGATATTTCAAAAAAGTAATTTATTTAAAACAACTAATAATGCAGTGTGATTTTAAATCAAACTAAGTCCCACACATAAATATACTCTTATACTGTTTTATTCCCCTTTAGTCTTTGCTATTAATATTAATCAACTGCAAAATTAGAAAATTGCGTTTTTAAATAACTATGCATGGAAAATAAAATAAAAATGCTTCTCTTTGTATATAGTTTATTGTTTTTCACAACAGTACAATTCAAAACAAATGCAAATTAGTCAAACAAGCCATTAGGCTGTAGTTCTAAACACTCAACTGTAGGTTGAGGCAAATCAAAGTGCTAAATATAAAACACAATTTTTTCATTATTAGTATTTTATTGTGTAAATTCTCACGTACAACGTGGAACATTCTTTCACAGACGAGATGTGGAATTTCTACTTCACTTCTGCGGATTCGTTTAAACGTAGACAAATACATGAAACTGTATTTTATTATTATAACTATCTTTATTGTTTAACTCCTCAAATACAACGTTAGAAAAAAACATCAATATTACGAATATTATATATTTGTATCTTCGTATCCGCTGAGCGGGACGTACAACGTCACTTCCGGAGTTTTCCGCGGATTCGTTTAAACGTTATTATGGTTCATAACTTACTGGAACAAAACTGAGCAACGTGTTGTTGCTGGTGACACAATCACTGACTGTATATATGGATATTGAAGCGATCCTGGCGTTAAAGACCCGCTGATCGCTGCCCGATTCTTTGAAATGAATGGCCTCATTGCATTGGGGGATAGGCCTATCGGCTTTGAATGCGTCCAGCTCGGATCATAGCGTTATGTTCTGTATTACAGCATATACTGTAATATTTCACCGGTAATAAGACCGAAACAATATTATTGAAGTAAAGAAATGAATACCATGATAACATCTAAATAAATGTTGATAGATTTGGCGTTATAGTTTAAAAAATATAAATCAACAAAAAAGCAACCCAGCTTCCCTGGCCGAAATAGACCGAAATAATAACATTAAAAAAAATACATATAAACCATGATAATATCTCGTGAATAATTTTGATTAAAACAGCGGTTATTGGGCTAAAAATACCAATAATAACTGTCCCAGATTTCGAGTTAAGGTGCGGGGGGCGTGTTTTTTTCTTTCGTCGATATCCGACGGTGAGGGAATAACATGTATGTCTATCTGACGGACCCCCTCGTCGAAAAATGAAGTTAAGGGTACCCCTATTTCGTTGAAACTTGACGCCAGGGTCCTTGACCATGCGTCATACATTTGACGAGTAGGGAGTGAGACTGTGTTGGGAAGACACAAAATCCTGACTGAAACATGGGCAGATCAAAGAGAATATGCCAGAGATGAATATGTTTAGGCTCGTGTGCATTAGCATAAGCGGGGAGAGATTTCATACGTGTAATGATCCAAGTATTCGACTGGCTGCCTTTTCTTTCTGTTCCATTTTTATAAAATGTGCCCAGTGTTATCCCGGTCCAATCTGGGGAAATATCTGCACACGAGATAAATTTCAGCAAGGTCAAACTAACAAAGACTACCCCCCCTCCTCCCCCCAGTTTTCTCTCTCTTGCCTCTGATAACTCTTTGGATTTCAAATACCTTTTCTGCTGCCTGCCGTGAAGTCAGGGACACAAGCCGGCTATTGATCCGCTGCTTCGCTGTTTTATGTCGGTGCATTCAGTGTACGTTTGTGTCTGTGCCAAGAATAATGGGGTGTGTGTGTATCTCTTGATTTTACACACACACACACACACACACACACACACACACACACACACACACACACACACGCACGCACGCGCACACACACCAACAGTGACTTGTCAGGATAATTAGGACTGGTAATGAGATGTGGTGGGTGGACTGCGTTTACCTCACCAATGCTGATGACCAATGCCCTTGACGGAGAGAAGCGATAGATACAGATAGAGCCTGATCAGCACGCAGCCCGTCACGCAGAGAACGGCAACAATACAAACACCTAACGCAGAGCATTTCAAAGAAGCTGTCCATTTTATCTTTTCTCCTGTAAATAACAAAAAGGACATCTTTTTGTTACAACCTATACAGAACTAACAAAACGCATCACTTGCTTTTTTTTGTTGTAAAACACTGACTATGCTTACATGCACATAATATTACATACTATTTTTGCCCTCATTCCTAAAAAGACAATATGACAATATTCTAACTAAGCTGTTTACACGGCTAATGAAAGTAAATATTACTGATATTCCCGTTTACATGCAGCCGTGCAAAACAGGATTTCTTTTTCCAAAGTGTTCCAGAGGAGGAGGACTGGTTGGAGCGTGTGAACACAGCGTCCCTCTTTCAGTCCTTCAACCAGCTTCTAGAAAGGGTCGGCTCATATCCACAAACCTGTTCATATCTAACTCTTTCAGAATGTTTAAAAATAGCTGTGTTTCGGGCCGTGCATCTCTACCGCAGCGCTGCAAACTATCGGCTGGTTGGTTTGTGTACAGTAACCGTAGCAACGCACAGTAGCTGACCGGAAGCCGTAAAACAGGCGAGAGGCCGTAAACTGTCACAAACTGCAGTAAAAACCCTGATCGAGACCAAGGGCATAAGCTTTGCTTCAGAACTCGTAGCTCCTATGGCGCCATTTTAATGCTACAAAGCGATCACCTCCCGTTAGCATCCCATTGACTCCCATTCATTTTAACGTCACTTTGACAGCGAATAACTTTATATCTGAAGCGTTTAAAGACTCTATTTGTCCATTGTTTAGTTCTAAAGAAATACGACAATGTATAAAAGGGTCCATTACCTTGTACCTCACGTTATGGCTCCGTAGCAGACGCTTTTATAAAAATAGGCTAACGATTGTGTCACATAGAGGAATTACCGTATAGTACAAGAGAAGCTCGCAGGCAGTTTGGACTTACATTAGCTGTTTAGGTTTAATTACTAATGTTAACTAGCATGTTAGTGATCAATAATTAGCCTGTGTCTATGTTATCTCCTTACACCTACGCTCTCCGTCTCTGTAAGATTGGGAATGATTGAGATTTCTCTTGGCACAGCTACCAGAAGACTTCACACTTTCAGACAGGTTGCTCACGTCACATCTACGTCTTCAAGCTCAGTTGGAGGCTGCTCAGTAACGCTCAGCCAGCACCGGGAAAGAGACTTCTAATATCCTTCACTGGTCTCCGTCCAGAGACATGGGGTCTGGTGGTCCATTCTTATATACGGTCTATGATCGAGATGACCAAAAGAATACTGTTTTATCAGGGCTGGGACGATATGCTATTGATTTTCCTTTCTTTTTTTTCTA
Organism: Perca schrenkii; assembly: GCA_025617405.1. Classification (NCBI taxonomy): domain Eukaryota; kingdom Metazoa; phylum Chordata; class Actinopteri; order Perciformes; family Percidae; genus Perca; species Perca schrenkii. Next base: position 2,596,375 of record CM046791.1, on the reverse strand, counting down.
CCCCTACGGTATATCCCACGTCTTGATCAGAAAATGCTTTTTTGGATGAATTTGGAAAAAGGCCTCATTCAGAATGTGCTGATTACATGACCTACATCAAATTTGGAATAATGTGATATTGGGAATGATAGTGAAATAGTAGTGTGCATGTAATGATGATTCACTACAACGCTCTTCACAAGTAAAATAAATGATCAGTTCACTTCTTTCATTGACTTTGGGTGATTTTTTCAATTTTATAGCATTTGGAGTAAAAAGAAAATCATAAAACAACATTGAAAAAAGTGTCGAAAATGTTGGAAAAAGATACAATAAACGTGGGAAGAAAAAACATGAAAACGTCAAAAGGCGCAGGAAAAAAATAGACAAAGACACATCGGGAAAAGTGACAAAAACGTTGGGGTTAAATGCGACAAAAGTGTTAAAAAAGACGACCAAAAATACACAAAAAGTTGCAAGGTCCACGGGAAGACAACACAAGGGTTAATGGATTCACTGTGACTTCCACATGTATGTTTAACATTAAAACATTGTTGTATACTGTAAATAATACATTAAAATCCATCAATTGTCACCCATTCGGCCCAGTTGAACATGCAACTTTATTAGCCCTACTCCGTCTCTCTTTCAGTGAAAGGGTCCTTGGCCTAAAAAATGTTGAAGACCCCTGTCGTTTGGACATGCTTTAATAAAGCAGCATTGTATCGAATAACCTCTGAAGAGGGCAGATCATTTAGAGACTCTTTACAGAGAAAGAGAAACAAGCGTTTAACTCAGAGCAGTTTGGCCCTCATGTGACACCAGACCAAAGATTAAAATAATTGATCAATTTACTCAGGGGCCAAACTGATCAATGAGATACATTATTAAAAGAAGGCTATTGATCGGGACGGAGGCAAGCCGAGTAAAATGTTTACCGCAGCAGAGAGACCGGGATCAATTGTGCAGCCAATGCAGTTGAATAGAGCCCCATATGGATCAATGTGTGATGGAGCAATAGGGCTTATGGATCGGCCCACTGTCCCTTTGTAGCAGAGTGAAAGAGCGAAAGTCGGAGATACAGTGGAGATCGAGGCTGCGGTACGACGGGCTCGGCCATCGCCGTTACCATGACAAACCGTTTCATCGACGAGCACGGCAGCAAGGGAAGAAGCATGGACTTAACCGTGAGCTGGCCCTGGCTCGTTCCCCGCTGCGAGTGTGCGGAGTACGTTTGCATTATGGACATTTATGTCACTTTTTATTGATGTTGATATGTAAAAGTCAGTGCTCTATAATTAGGAGTTGTATGATGTAGTAGAAAGCCAACAAGCCCTCCCTACTCTCCTCCCTACTCTCCTCCATATTCCTACCATCTAACACGACCCACACTCTGCCTGTTTTGGACTTTTGCCTGTGAGTTATTGTCTAAATTAAATCATTTGGACTCCACCTGCTTCCTCCTCATCTTTATTCTGCACTTGGGTCCAAACCTGCCTTCCTGAAGTTGTGACACGGGAGACACAAACAATCTAACAGTGGCAGATCCAGCTGCTACTGTATACACCAACAAGTCCTCCATACCATACGTAGCTCCTATGGAGCCATTTTGATGCTAACAAGCCATCACCTGCCGTTAGCATCCCATTGACTCCCATTCATTTTGACGTCACTTTGACAGTGAATAACTTTACATCTGAAGTGTTTAAAGACTCTATTTGTCCATTGTTTATTTCTAAAGAAACACAACAATGTATAAAAGGCTCAATTACCTTGTATCTCACGTTATGGTTCTATAGCAGACGTTTTTGTAAAAATACGACGATTACGATACAACGATTGTGTCATAACCACGCGACTTACTGTCGCATAGTAGAGGAATTACCGTATAGTACAGGAGAAGCTCGCAGGCAGTTTCGACTTACATGAGCTGTTTAAGTTGAATTACTAATGTTAACTAGCATTTTAGTTAGCAACAATTAGCCTATGCCCATGTTATCTCCGTCTCTGTAAGATTGGGAATGATTGAGATTTCTCTCGGCACACCTACCAGAAGACTTCACACTTTCAGACAGGTTGCTCACGTCACATCTACGTCTTCAAGCTCAGTTGGAGGCTGCGAAATAACGCTCAGCCAGCACCGGGAAAAAGACTTCTAATATCCTTCACTGGTCTCTGTCCAGAGACACAGGATCTGGTGGTCCATTCTTATATACTGTCTATGATCGAGACGCAGATTCTGAATACCATAAAAGGAAATATAAGTCGTAATTGCTGCATGAAAAAACGACCTATGTGGCCGTTTTTCGGCAGTTCTGAGTTGCATGAGTAAGACATCTATAAATGAATGCTAAGAAAGGGAACTCCTTACATTTATGCTGTCTTTTAGGATAGCAATTAATATTTTCACCATGTGTTATAAAATATCAATCAATTAATCATTTAGCCTATAAATACGGGGACTGCAGATGGAAACTAGCATTAGCTAACTCTGGTACAAAACATCTTTTTGTACATTGTCCCTGACAAATAAACTAATTAAATTAAAATTAAAATTTTTAAAAAATGCCCATCAAAGTCCAAGGTGCCGTCTTCAAATTGGTTCTTTTAGTCTTACCAACAGTACAAATGCCAAAGATATTCAACTTAACTGTGACATAAAAGAAGAAAATCCTCACGTTTTAGAAGTTTGAGAGCAGAAAATGGTTGGCCATTATTCTTAAAAAAAATAATTATTGTCTAAGAGTTCGATTAATTCAACAAATTGAATTGAAAGCAAGTAGAAAATCATGGCTAACGTTTTGTAGTGTAAACTAGGCATAAATTGTAAGCATGCATTTTTTTTTTTCAACTGCATCTCCATCATGATATAGTACCTACGTTTACAAGATGAAAATAAGATTTTCAAGTCTCTGCAAGTTGATCTCCACGGCGTACAAAGTCAACGGCCTGCCTTGAGGGGAAAATCCCACTCAGTCTGCAGCGACTGTATGCAAATTCATGTAAAAACATGCAAACACACCAGTTTGGTCTTTTAAGAAAAGTTATTTTCAGCAGGCTACCGGCTTCTTCAGAAGTGTCTGAATACAGATCACATTGAATTAATAAATATTTGTGCGTGCTTTAGGCGGATATCCGTCAAAGCCGAATGTGTATAATATACCTGCATCAATGCATAGCTACTGTATGCATAAGCTAGTTCAAGTATGTGTGCACATCCATACGTGTGAATATACGTATGTGTGTGTGTGTGTGTGTGTGTGTGTGTGTGTGTGTGTGTGTGTGTGTGTGTGTGTGCACAAAGTGTGTGAATTTAGGGGCTATTGATTTTGGATGGAAACATTTGAAAAAAAGTCAACACAGACCTCTACTCCGCCATCAGTTCAAGGAGCTATTTTCCACACAAAAGAAAGCTTTGAGGAGAGAAAAGAGAAGGGCAGAAAAAAGAAACAGATTTTAAAATGTGCTCTAAAGAAAAGCAGACTCGAGGCTAACCCTTCCCTCCCTTCTTCCTCTGGCTCCTTTCTCTGCAGCTATAGAAAGGAACAGAATGATTGTGGGGTGCAAAACGGGTGGGGGTTACTGAATAGACCTCAACGCTTTTACAGATTCCCTCTCTCCCCACCATGGAGGACATCTGACCTTTGAGGAGGGAGTATGAGGGAGAGATGGGGGGGAGACAGAGATAAAGAAGGAGGGGTGGGCTGCGAGAGAGGGGAGGGAAATCATAATGAAAAGTGGTAATTCCTTGGAGAGGGAGTGAGAACGAAATGTCTAAGGGCCAGTAATGAGATCGTCTGACTCGCGGGTTGCTATAGCAACCACCACAGTATTACTACACACTACACTGTATGAATGAGAGAAAGAGCAGCTATTGTTGCCACAAGTGGATGGGTCAAAGAGAAAAGAAGACACAGACTGGGAGCGTGAGGCGTGGAGAAGCGACTCGGTGTTAAACGGGCGACGCGTTAGATGAATTCCAGACGGTTTAAAGGGAGGTTATGAGAGAAAGGTAACTTTTGAGTTAGTAGAGATCACTGTAATGCACTGAAAGGCTGTTCTAAATTGGTTGAATGCTGGGAGCTCCACTTCCGGGATGCCCAGGTCGAAGACCGTGTCTGCAGACTGATCTCATGAAGTGGCGTATGTATGACACGCCAATTCGTATGCCGTTATTGGCGCGTTATCAAGACGCAGACTCGCTTTTTAGCGTGTTTATCAACGCCGTTTGGCCTCCGTTGACTTACATTATCGTGCGATTCGCATATTCTCGCTGTTTAGCGTGTTTATATAGGGTCAAACACAGGACTTTCACCCAGGAGACCGGGGATCGCGTTAACACGCCACGTGGCGTGTAGGTTTACGTTTACATCCACGCATATGGCTCAGAATGCGTACAGATAACACACCACTTGGCTTAACCCTCGTGTTGACTTCGGATCACACTGACCCGTTTGAAACTTTTATTTTATATCAGAAAATATGGGACGTAGAAACAAGCGCTGGAAATGTGTAGGAGAAAAATTTAACAATTTAAAACGTTGGAAAAAGCCCAAACTAACAGTGAAAAATAGGCATCAAAAACGTCGAAAAAAACAAGGGTTAAGAAAGTGGGCGTGTATGTTTACGCAAAGTCATGATGCCATGTTGGTGTCTGCGGGTGCTGCTCATGGATGTATTATCAGAACTTCCAGAGTTTTTTTGTGATTGTTGTGGGCAAAAATCCTTGATTATGCAGCAGAAATTGCGGGAACTTTCAAAAATTGCGGGAACTTGCAAAAATTGCAGAAACTTGCAAAAACTGCGGTTTGATGAAAAAAGTGAAAAAAAGTGATTCCCCAACACCTTGCTTTTTTTTTTTTTACTTTATTTCCAAAAATAGTTTACAAATGTTCAGTCATCGCAATACGTAAACAAATAAGATACAAAAATATATACAAATAATATAATATGAAAGTAAAAATAAAAGTAATAGTCTAAACAGAGGGAAATAAAAGATACAAAAGAGACAGACTTTAAAAAATTGTTAATAATATAGACAGCAGGAGCACTTAAAGAAATAAATTTGAGTAGACATCAGATATTAAAGGTATAGTGGAGGATTTTCTTTTTCCGGGTGGATCATCAAGACTATTGGTCCTCCTGGTTGTCAATCATTCTGGTGATATGTTTACGTCCCTAGCTTTCAGGTGTATATGTGTGGTGAGCTTGAGCTACGGTTTCAGCCATTCATTGAAGCATTGAAGCTTTTGGGAGAATATTTCACACGCTGGCGTTCGCTAAAAGCACAGGTTGGGCTTCCCACTGATGCCTCAGTTGTGAAGTTTCTACTCCACAGGTAAAGTTTGGCTATTTGGAGAAATCCATTTAAAATCACTGCTAGTAAAAGTTGATGTAGCTAAGCTCTGATTAGCGATGCTAGCCCTGGCACAAGTCACGCACCGCGCACACACGGTAAACATCTCAATTTGTGAAAAAGTGCAAATCTTCTTTTGGAAAGTAGGCTTGTATGAGCCATGCCGACAGCAACTTGTAAACAGTGCACTCTCGTGCACACGTTTAATAGGCGTTCCCTCTAGGGAGCAGGCAGAGTGTTGCGCATGTGCATTTTTTCAAAAAGTACAGAGGGCGGTTCTTTTCTAAAATTCGGGAAAATCCTCCACTATACCTTTAAGATAGTTTTCTTATTGGATACCAACTTAAGAGACTCAAAGTACATGTCGAAATCAACCTCCAACACCCTGCTTTTCGATGAAGTACGTCGCATTACGTCGCTTCATAACGTTCCCATGGCAACAGGGGAAAATGGCTGCTCTTGTGTGAAGTAAACGCAACAACTTTCTGCTAAGATATATTATATATACTTTTTTGCAACAAAAATGTGGGGATTATGAAATCATGCAAGCCCCACATATTTTGCACAGAAATCGGCAATTTATGCGTCGAATTTGAAAAAATAATCGCGTTTTTCTGGAGGGACTGTATTGTAAGAACTGGATGAAGCGTTTGAGGCGGAGCCCCGTTCATTCCTATGACAGTTGTTCATGAAGCCATCATGGAGCCAAAAATGACCCAGAGGATCGGCTAGAGACCTCCGCCGGCAGAGTCTGGCTACTTCCGGTTTAGCGCTCTGCTAACTTGAATGGGGATTAAATCATTTAATCGCGCGCCTCTTCTAGACTCTTCCAAATGTTATCGGACCGAAGGGATCAAATTCCTAAAGAGCACTGTTCTGCCTTTGCTTCTATTTTGGATCAATAAAGTCTATATTGGTGTTTTTTTCTATGTCTGCTCAGCCAGAATTGCTTTCAAAATAACAACAAAGAACCATGGATGGGTAAAAGAGTAAAAGACGGAGCCCTGTTTATTCCTATGAGAGGCAAAAAAAGTTAAACTTCCTGGTATGAAATGACCCGGATGATCGGCGCTGCTTCCGCCCTGTGCGGCCCAAAGAGAAGGGTATGAGGGTACTTCCAGTTTAGCGCTCCGCTAACTTGAATGTAAACGATTTCATTGTGGGACTCTTCTAGACTTTTCCAAATGTTATCGGGCAGCATGGATCGAAATCCGATAGTAAAACCAGTCTATTTATCCACTGATTTACAGGCGTCCATTTCGCCATTTTGGGCCCAGAGGGCATCACGTGACGGACACAGAAGTTGCAATTCCACCGTTTGGCCCCTATGTTCAATGTGCTTCAAAGCTCAGCGCACTTTATGGGGGCCTGGTGCTGCTTCCCCCGGCTCAGTCACCACACAAACTCTAATTGGCCGGCCAGGGGTCCAGGTGGGGGGGGTGAAATTGTTTTGGTTGGTTGGGGGGGGGGCAGCGCTGGACTCCCCCAGCTCTGAGTTGAGCTGCAGATCTGATTACTGTGGTCTCTTCACAAAGCCTGCTTCCACCACCTGCTCCCACTCCACTCCTCCAGCCTCTGATAAACTATCATCACGGCCGATTGAGACAAATGATCCCCCCCTCTCCCTCGTAGTCCCACTGCCCAAACTGTTTGTGCATGTGTCAGTGTGTATATGTGTGTGTTCAAGAGAAGTAGAGAGCGAGAGAGAGCGAGAGAGAGAGAGGGGGAGAAACGGGGAGGCAGATGGAGAGAGAAGTAAGAGCCATCAAGAGAGACTTCACGATTACAAAAATGCAGCTGAAGTGGATTACGTTCATGCCTCTTCATGTGAAAAATCTTGGAATAATTTGGATTCCTTAGTGAGAGCGCAAAGATCTCCAGGAAAGGGGGCAGAAAAAGATCAGTTGGCAGATGATTTTTTTTTTTTTCTTTCAGTCAAACTTGCCTTTTGGGGTCTGTACAGTGTAGTCGTGTGACACCGGCCCGTGGGTAACAAACGTTTCCTTCCTCGGAGGAAGTACTGGTTCATGTGAGCCCCGGAGACAGGAGGCGGTGTGGGTCAGCGATAATCATATTGAATGGACAATGCCGCAGATATAGGTGTGGGCGAGCTAACAACACACATGCCTGGTTTGACAGGGAGGGCCTGCAGGAACTGGCCGTGAATACACACTCACGCTATGAGGTCAACAACAAAACAAAACCAGCCAGATAAGAAGCACAGACATCCCACTTCCTTTTTTGTTCAGTTGGTTTGTGTGGGTATCATGGAAAAAGCACAAAGACGTGGCATTTAGAAAAAAGCGAGCAGACATCATGCACTATTCCTGTGCTGTGTGTGTGTGTGTGTGTGTGTGTGTGTGTGTGTGTGTGTGTGTGTGTGTGTGCGCGTGTGTGAGAGAGAGAGACAGAGAGGTGGGGAAAGGGTAAAATATCACCCTGCTCGCTGGCAGATGTCATATTCATTCATTAATAGGTTTAAATACATTTTCTTATATATGTATACACACACTGTAAGATGGATTTTGTATTTGGAGTACTTGCCTTTGATCTTCTCTCTTCGCACAGACAAACTACCTTAAACAAGTTTTGGTGGAAAGTCACATTCACCATATATGGGTGGAAATGGAAATAGCGGGGGTTAAAGAGGGCCGGAACGATCCGGAATGCTGTTTCCGACAACTTTGATTAATAAGTAAATATTTCTAACTGGCAGTTGTTTCTCGTTGGTTTGAAATAACGCCAAATATCCATTGCCGTGTTTCCCCTTATTCACTCTCAGCAGCGCGGCGCCGGGAGTCCATGAACGAGGCAAACTGTCCGTGGTGAGCTCACATGTCTGTAATAAAAGCAGGACAGCCGCGTACTCCCTGGTGAAGTCAGTCGGACGGTTGAAGATCCCGCTGCAGAGCCGGCGTTTTCAGCTGAGCCGGACGGAGAAAATGTGGGTGTAAAAGAGATCGGTAACGCTGTTCTGCCCTCATTGTTCTCCGTGAGGTAAGCTGGACGTGAATGTAGCTACGGTGTGTTTTACGTGAAGTGACGCGTGAGTGTCGGACTCGGTTTAAAAGAAATAGCATTTTAAATGATCGTCTGTAAACGGTCATTTGGTAACTTATGTGTGCTCGGATTAATTTGGCATGCAGGAAACACACCAGTCATTTTCTTTTATGAAAGCTTTAACTCCTGACAGCTGCTCCCGGAGATCTTCACCACTGTTTTGGAAGAAGAAAATACCAGAGTAACTAGCTTTAAAAGTGAGTTATCTTTAACCCTGCTGTTGTCCTCGGGTCAAATTTTACCCGTTCTCAAAGTTCCTACATCATAAATTTGGGTTTCTTTTAACCAAATTGCCCCGAAATAACATGGATGGTTCCATAAGACGCTCATCACAAAGGAAATTAAGGATCAGATATCTATTTTCATAGAATTTTGGGTGTTGCATTCAATTTTATAGCATTATCCTGACTAAACTTTGACATATCTGTGATTATCCATTGCCTTCATTCATCTGATCTTTAGTCAAGATCATTCGTCATTTCTGCTTTTTTCTTATTTAAATCATTTCATTTATATAAATGAGGTTTATTGACCATGAATTCCAAAAAATAAGTGTAAAACTAGTGCAAATAAATAGGTCTAGACAGAGAGAGGTCAGTGTGGAAGGATGAAGGGAGGAGGAGGAGGAAAGGGTTGACCAGTCAATCAGTACGTTTACATGAACACCAATATTCCACTATTATTCCAAATATGAAAATATTACGAATTTGATAGAGTTCATGTAAACAGCATATTCCGGTTGGATATTCAGAATAAGACCTTTTTCCGAATATAGCATTTCCCGATTAAGACAGGTGGGATATTCCGGTACTATTCTTGTTTTACAAGCATTCTTTGGACATGTATACAGCACATTCGGAATATGCGTCTCAGTCAGGGTTTTCACCGCAGGCTTATGGTCAGGTCTGTGCGTTGCTATGGTTTCTGTACACAAACCAACCAGCCAACAGTTTGCCAAAGTGGAGACCCGATATTGGTTTTTGGATATTCGCACACACTGCTACGCTGACGTTTTCAAGAAGCCGGTTGAAGGAATGAAAGGGGGATCCTGAGTTCACACGCTCCGTCCAACAAGTCCGCAGTCGCTGGTAAAAAAAAAATCCTGTTTTGCACAGTTACATATAAACAGGAATATTAGTGGAATACTCACTTTCATTAGCCATGTAAACAGCTTAGTCGGAATATCATCTTTTTCGGAAGTAGGGCACAAAAAAACTAAAAATAGGGGAGATCGAGCGTGGAATGAATTGCCTCTGCATGTCAGATTGGCCCCCAGCCTTCACATTTTTAAATCACGACTTCAAACTCACTTTAATTCATTGGCCTTTAAACCTGCTTGAGAGTTGTATTCTGCATCTTCATCTTCTAGTTTGTAACTTGTTGTAAATGTTTGTTTTGTTACTCATGTGTTTAGAAATCATGTCAATGGCCAGCACTTTGGTCAACCTGGTTGTTTTAAATGTGCTTTACAAATAAAGTTGGATTGGAAAAAACTGAATATTATGTGCATGTAAACGTAGTAACTGAACTGACTCCATCAGGGTCTTTTTTTTATATTAGCAGCCAGGTTACATAATTATACAGTACTGCCTGTAAATGACCCTGGAATAAAAAAAACATACTCACCCCCATACAGAAAATACAAGAATATACTAGAAATAATAAATAAGATAAAAAAAATATATCAAATAAGATGGCAAAGATAAACATGACAGAACTACTGGAAAAAATATACTTAAGAGGGATGCAAAGAATGTACATGTATATACATGTGTAGAATAAAATAATATAGTATATAGATATACAAAATATGTATAATATTAAATAAAAAGTATAGCAATACCACAGTGTAAAAGCCCTTAGTTTCACTCAAGTAAAAGTGCTAAAGTATTACATCATATATACTTATATATACTTAAAGTACCAAAAGTTGAATTTATTATTAATTATCAGTATTACTGAAACTTTAACATTGCAGTTGGTAAAGTGGGGGCTATAACGACTTATAATTATATACTGCTGGGTAGCTTTTGAATTTCCTGCCAGGGATCAATAAACTCTTATTTTATAACAACACAACATTTATTTGTTGATTACATCGTATATAATTAATCCAAATCTGCCGATTAAAGTTACCATATTAATGTAATGGTGTAAAAAGTACAATACTGAACAGTAGTGGAGTATATGAGTATGAAATAGCTAAAACAACTTGTTTTTATGCAACATTTGAATCGTACTGCCCTTCATCTATCGTCTTAAATATATAGTCTCCTTCTGGATGACTGGATGTATCCTCCAGAACTTCTCCATTCCCTGATAACTTAAACTGCCCAGTGTTAAAGGTGCAGTAGGTAAGACTTATGAAACTACCTTTCTGTCATATTTGCTGAAACTGACCCTATGTTCCAGTAGAACTACACGAAGCAGGTCATTTAAAAATAAATCCAGCTCCTCTGGCTCCACCTACAGCCTGTAGTGAGATTTGCAAAAATCCACCGCTCCCTGTTCAGATGCACCAATCAGGGCCAGGGGGGGTGTCTAACTGCGTGTCAATCACTGCTCATGCACACACATTCATTCTCCTTTGTGGGGGGAGGGGCTTAGGAGACTGTTTTGGGCTTTAGCAGAAAGGGGTGAGGGCTGAGAAGTTGTGGATGTTAAAATTGTTTGGCTAAGTCCTGGATCTTCACAATCCTACCTACGGCACCTTTAACTTTGCAAGTTGGAAAAAGTCTCTATATGACAAATGTACCTGCATCCATGTCGATTAACAATCCTCTACTTATATTAGTCTATAGTTAGTCTATATCCACAACCTCCCAATTCCGGGATTCGGGTGCCACCGGAAATCCCGCCGGATGTCCCTCTTTTCGGCCGGATGTGCGTCCCCTTCCGCTTTCTTTGTGTTGGCGTTCTAACCTCCGGTGGATTTCTGAGGACTATGGTTAACTGCTCCTCAGATCTCTGCAGGGTAAATCCAGACAGCTAGCTAGAATATCTGTCCAATCTGAGTTTTCTTTTGCACGACTAAAACTACTTTTGAATGTACACATGTTCCACCAAAACAAGTTCCTTCCAGAGGCTATTTTGCAGAGGCACCGTGGCTCCGTCCAGAGCTTAGCCCCGCCCCAAGACGATTGTGATTGGTTTAAAGAAATGCCAATAAACCAGAGGACATTTTTCTCCCATCCGGGGAATGCTGTTTGGACTAGCCAGACCCTCCTCCGCAGTTCTGTGGAGGAAGACCTGGCAATGCGAGACTAGTCTATAGCTCATGCAGTAATGATCATCGCTACATTAACCGTGGTGTACAATGGCAACCTCTTGGACTTTTTTGGCCTCAGTGTGAAAATCTCCATTTTGTACAGAACCCACAGCACAAAGGAACAACGTGTTGGATTCACAATAATACAACCTGCCAACCAGGAACAGCATCTGTATAAACGTTCTAGATGTAATAACTTTCCATTTATGCTGAATGTGAACAATGAAAAACAAAGTCATCAGATAAGGCTGATTGGAGTTTACATGGCTTTCATTTCACAATTTTGTCAGACCACCAAATCCACATTTAAGCACGGACCACCCTCCCAAGTGGTTGTACCAAGATGTCACCCTGTTCTTCCCTTTCTTTCAAAGTGCTGTGAATGCAGCATCAATCTAGAGGAAGAGGATTGTCTCACGCTACTCAAAAAGGCAGGTGGCGAAACCATCGAAGAATCAACGGCCCAGAAGCTTCAGACTTTAAATCCTAGAGGACGTCTGTGACGGAGGAGGCAAAGCGAGTGACAGAACCAGAGACAAAAACCACAGAGATGCCAAGTGTTGGAGAAAAGCCTGTGAAGACAACCAATGCTGGGAAAAAGTCTAGTGCTGGTTGATCTTTATGTTGATGGCCTTAGTATATAATGTGGCCAAAATAACAAAAGTCCCATTTTTTGTCTGCACTAGAAACCTATTAGAAAACATTAGAAAACCTATTATTTTCTTAAAGATTTCACAATGAAGAAGTGTTTATGTTCCTGATCCTGATCCGATGTTTAAAGTGCTCATATTGTGCTCATTTTCAGGTTCATCATTGTATTTAGAGGTTATATCAGAATAGGTTTACGTGGATTCATTTTCAAAAAACACCATATTTTTGTTGTACTGCACATTGCTGCAGCTCCTCTTTTCACCCTGTGTGTTGAGCTCTCTGTTGTAGCTACAGAGTGAGACATCTCACTTCTGTTCCATCTTTGTTGGGAGTCGCACATGCTCAGTAGCTAGGTAAGGACTACTAGCCAGTCAGAAGCAGAGTATGAGGAGATGTTTTCTGTTGTTTATGATTTCTGTCGGAGATGGTAAGTCCCTTTGGGGTGGACTTTGGGCTTTTTCTCTTTGTAAACCTATAATGTGCACAAAAAGATATATAACACAATAAAGGAAAGGGAAAAAGCCAAAAATCATAATATGAGCACTTTAAAATATTGAATACCTGACGATAACAGAGCTGCATACCGTTTTTTTGTTTACAAAAACAACTAAGTAACTACAAGATGCCTTCAGCATAATATATTTAACTTTGTCCAGCTAGCATTTTTGTAAAACTCATATTAAACCAAACTTGCAAGTTTACCTTCTGACTTAAATTGTGCTCAGCTGACGTAAATGATCGGAGGAAGTCGATAGGGGGCACGGCCGATCACCGGTCAGTCAAAAAATGCCCCAATCTCGGCTCTGATCCAATACTTGCAATCGGGACATCCCTAGTTCTTAGCCAGAACTTTGTTAAGGCAAACAGTTGACTTTGTGCCAAATAAATAAAAGAATGTTAAAATTGGACCCAAAACCGTGATATGAACAGAACCGTGAATTTCGTGACCCGTTCTAATCCTAAATACATCCCTACCCAACGGAAGCTATTGTCTTCCGTGTCTCAGAAACAAAAGGGGACATTTAGTGACAAAACCGTGCATGTGACATAACTTTGCTTTCACTTGCTATTTGCTCTTTGCTGTTTTATGAAATGGGTAACCAAGGCAACCTTGGGATGTTTTTGCTTTCCCATAGCAGTGAGAAGGACAGAAATGCCTTTTCTAGCTCTGCTGTTATCAGCACCGGACCGGAGGACACGGGCTGCCCTTCCTTGTCCCTGCGACTACAGCCTCTTTTAGGAATCTGGGGGCCACCGCGTACCATTGTGCTGTCCTACAGGAAGTACGGTTCACTGCTCACTCCCAGCATTCACTGGGTTTCCTGTGTCAGGTTACCACGTCCTGTGTTTATTTTCTTTGCTTTTTGTCTGTATCCACCCTATAGGATTTTTCGAACATCCACCAAGCCATACAAAAGAGAAGATGGCACTATCTCTAACTATTGGGAGGACACAGGCATCGTTATCTCTTCAGAGATACACTTCTCCCACCATGAAGGACTCGGCCTTTTTCTTACTGTGACCTGTGTCTTTTGGCGTGGCTATAAATTCCCGACTCTCTATCAGGTCTGCAGAAAAAAGTTCCCCCCCCCCACCTAAACCAAAAAAGAACCTCAATCAATTTCAAATTAAGCAGTCCACTCAATGGACATTGTGTTTGACAGATAAGCTTGTTACACCTTGAGAAAAGGCTAAAGGAAAGACTTTAAAACAATCTCTTCAAAGTAATTATTGCTCCGTTTGTAGTTTTTTTTTTTTTCCTCTCGCTACTCCTCTGAAAACAAACTGCTTTGGAAAACTTAGCAGGGGTGTGATTGATAGAGCATGAATGATGTATAAAGTCTACTTTGCTCAGATCGATACTGAATTTCATTAGGACACACCTTGCATGGCACACACACACACACACACACACACACACACACACACACACCCATCGTTACACGGAGGACACTGCGGTGTTTTCGCTGTTAAAAGCCCTGCTCTGTATTTCCATCGATGAACAAAACAAGATTCGGGGTTCAACGTTAAGGTGAACGGACCAGGGGAAAAAAGTTATACTTGCCCACAGTCGATTTTACTGGCCCCTATACAAATTGGTTTGGTTTTTTAAGGATAAAATGTCGGGGAAAAAAAAACATTTGAAGAAACGTAAAAAAAAAAAAAAAAAAAAAAAGTCAAAAACATAGAAAAAAAAAGTAACATTTCAAAAGAACATATAAAAAAAAAAAACAATAAAAGAAATGTCAAAAAACATGCAGGAAAATGTTCCAAATAAGCGTCAAATGTCAAAAAAACATTGAGAAAAACGTTTTCAAAATAATGCAGGAAAAAGAACCAAATGTCAAAAAAAAAAAGTCAACAATAAAATACGTCAAAACGGATTCAAAAACGTTGAAAGCATCAAAAGCGGAAAAAATGTAGAAAGTGCTACCTCAATTCTTGATTGGCAAACTCAAATCCAATCATTCAACCAGCGTTCTCTGACATGACAAGAGAACGATAAAGTCATTAATGATACCATGATGAGGGGGGGTTGTATTTACTTGCCCGACCTGGTGTTTCCCCTGTCCCTGGCCATCGGGCACCTCTTACAGCTCCTGCACACTGCCTGTGTGGCGTGAGCGTGTCAGCTGCGTGGCGTGTAACGAGTGCATGTTAGAAATAGAACAGACGGCTATTTTAAACGCAACACGCAAGCGTGTTGGAAGCTTTTCCAGGCAAAATAGAATAGGAAAAGATGTTTATATGTTATTTAGACACGAAAACATTCAATAAATGTCATGTTGATGTTTGAAAGTCTCTAGGTTTTGACATAAATACAGATATACAGTACAGGCCAAAAGTTTGGACACACCTTCTCATTCAATGTGTTTCTTTATTTTCATGACTATTTACATTGTAGATTCTCACTGAAGGCATCAAAACTATGAATGAACACATATGGAATTATGTACTTAACAAAAAAGTTTGAAATAACTGAAAACATGTCTTATATTTTAGATTCTTCAAAGTAGCCACCCTTTGCTTTTTTTGATAACTCTGCAAACCCTTGGTGTTCTCTCAATGAGCTTCATGAGGTAGTCACCTGAAATGGTTTTACCTTCACAGGTGTGCCTTGTCAGGGTTAATTAGTGGAATTATTTCCCTTATTAATAAAAAAGCAAAGGGTGGCTACTTTCAAGAATCTAAAATATAAAACATGTTTTCAGTTATTTCACACTTTTTTGTTAAGTACATAATTCCATATGTGTTCATTCATAGTTTTGATGCCGTCAGTGAGAATCTACAATGTAAATAGTCATGAAAATAAAAAGGAAACGCATTGAATGACAAGGTGTGTCCAAACTTTTGGCCTGTACTGTAAATGTAATTTAAAAAAATAATAAATAATTATCGATTTTCAAATATTGCACCTGTCAATACAGAACGAAATATTCTGGAGCCCATTTTGCCGTCAATACGTTGTCTTTGCTGTAATCAGATCAGTATATATTTATGTTTAACATGAAGTATACTGCTTGAGTGCAGGGGAAATGGGAAACATCCATGTGTACAGACGAGGCCAGCAGCAGCAGCGTGTCAACACGTTTCTGGTGTGCAAAGACATAGAAAACGCCACGCAGCCGCCACGCAGCTGACACGCAACAGAAACGCCACGCTGGCAGTGTGCACGAGCCCTTACTGTTGAACCCTGGGACGGCTACGTGGCGGTTATCATTTCATATCAGCACCTCTAAACAAGGTGCCCTGTCTCGTGCTGACTCTCACAGTTGCCCTGATATGGTTAGGCTTCCCACGTGCTTCGGCGAAGAGTTCCCCTGCATGTTAAGCACTGACCTCTCAACCACAGCAACGCAGCCCGTCTTCAGTTACCGCCTGTGAGATTCCCCCTGAGGATCGCTCACCTCTACTGTCCTTCCTCCCACTCCTCTGTATGCCCGCAGTGATGACCATGCTGCTGCTGCATTCACATTCAACATCCCCCCCCACCGTCCACCTTGGCAGGGGGAGTGGAGCCAGAGGAGAGGGAGTGGACACATTCATGATCATATATTGCACCATTTGGGCTTAACTCTTAATACAAGCCCTGTTCAGACCGCTCAATGGGGTTTTAAGCCCCCAATGTCGACTTCAAGGCACCCGTGGACTTCAAGGCACCTAACCCTAACCTTAACCCTAAGCATTGCCTAATCCTAGTGCCTTCCAGGCAGCGCTAGGATGCCTGGTTGCTGAAATATTTTGTTCCGATGCTTTCATAGACTCTCTATGGGCTTCTCCTTTGACTGGATGCCTCCACGTCCCCCAGATTGCCTGACTATACGGTAATTTCTGTACAGTCGCGTGGTCATGACACAATCGTTAGCCTATTTTTACAAAAACTTCTGCTACGGAGCCATAACGTGAGCTACAAGGTAATGGAGCCTTTTATACATTGTCGTGTTTCTTTAGAAATTAACAACGGACAAATAGAGTCTTTAAACGCATAAGATGTAAAGTTATTCTCTGTCAAAGTGACGTCAAAATGAATGGGAGTCAATGGGATGCTAGCGGGAGGTGATGGCTTGTTAGCCTCAGAATCTCCCCATAGGAGGTACGCTCACCGGATGCTCGCTTACCCCCTGGGATTGCAGGGACCCAGGTTCCATTCAGCACAAGATTATTTGTGCTAGAAGATGGATCAACCCTAAGAAGGATAGAAAAGCACATAAAAAGTTGGGTCCAAACCAGTTTAAGGACAGCCAGACAGATTCTTCTAAGACTATGGAGGAACAAATGGGTACGTTCATCCAAGAACAGGCTTGTGAGATGACTTCTGTTGTTTTGTTTTTATAAATAAGAAAAAAAATTGTTAATGATGAAAGAAAAAAAAAAAAAGAGCCTCTGGCGACTTGACCAGCTGGTTCGAGTCGAGTCGGTTCAGACCGCTGCAACTTTTCCTGCAACGTTTTTGTCCCGTCACAAATCTTTGGTCTGAACTGGGCTTTATATATTCATGTCTGAATCTCTCTCTCTCTCTCTCTCTCTCTCTCTCTCTCTCTCTGTGTCGAGATGAGCAGCGAGTGTTAAACGAGGAAAAGACTAAACAAGTATGGTGGACGGAGAAGAAAGCAGGGTCTGGAAATCATTCCCTTCCTTTAGTGTTTATATACAGAGCCAGTGCTGATCTTCAGATGGTGTTTAGACACAGCCCAGTGTTTTCATTCACTTCATACACCCCTGGCCAGACACACCAGGGACAGAACTGGTGACAGATGAGGACATGAGAATAGACTCTCTTTGACCCGACTTAAATAGTTTTTTGCTTTTTACAGAAACTGCATTTCGGTGCGACGGCTCATTTCCTCGCAGCTTATCTGCGGCATTACAGGACGGATAGAAGGATTCAATGCAAATCAGTGAGCTCAGCGAGAGAGAGAAACCAACTCAGTGGCATGCTTGCTCTGAAATCTGTCCACACACACAAATATCCATGTAAATAACACAGAAGTACAAGCTTTTTTTTTTTTCCTTCAAGAAAAAAAAATAATAAATACACGCTTGACGATCCCTCCCAGTAATTTCCTGCGGTATATGTCACACATGCGCTGTAGAGTAAATATTGCCATCTGGATGGATCCCACTCACCAAAGAATATCAAACAAAAATTCAGAAACAATCACAAACATGCTCTACAAAAAGCCACGCGCGTCCACGGAGGGCCGACAGCGTCTGGGCGTGCATCACGCTTGGCGTTTTTTTACGACAGGAGGTCAATCGGCGTGACCTCGGCAGGCTTGGGTTTCACGGTCGGGACTCGGGCAGTGGACCGTGATGTGGGGGTGGGGGGGATGTTACTGCTCAGGAGCTCATCTCCACGACTCCCAGGGGATACCAAGCTCGGGCTAGTAATGAGAGGCTTTAACTTATTTTAGTGTGTGTGTGTGTGTGTGTGTGTGTGTGTGCTACTGGGGGGTCCTAAGGGCGGGTGGGGGGGGGGAAGGAGTCTGCATTGTGGATGAATAACGAACCTGTGTGTGTAACTTTCCATAATGCCATTTGAGATAAAATTGTGTTTTTCCTGCACACCCCCTTTGCTTTTGGGGGTACCTAGTCTGGATCAACGGAAGTACATTTCCAGGACAACATTTCGCCTCCCGCTCTCTGTGTGTCGCCGTTCTCAAAATCACTTTGCTTCGGGAAACAACAACAACAGCCTTTGAGTTAGCGAACTACACGCTGGAAATGGCAACTTTTGAAAAAGATGTGGATGGTGCAACAAGTCAGGCCTGCTTGGTTCTTTCAGGGAATGATTGTAAAGATTTACTAAGAATATGTTTAGGGCGTTTCCTCTCCAACTGGGAGGTTTTGGGAGCGATTGGTGGGGTTGCTGTGGACCGAGTACACACGGAGAAACACTGGTAAGAGCCAAGGGGTTTTGAGGTTTTCTAGCATCACCGAGAAGAATGCACTATTATTCAGTTTTTTTGAGATTGTTGATTATCTTGATTATGCTGCACTTTTTTTTTTAAATGCGATGGAATATGCAGGATATTTAAGCAATTTTATGCGATGAAATTGTGGGAACTTGCAAAAACTGTGGTTTGATGAAAAAGAGAAAAAAAAGTGATCCCTCCCCAAACACCCTGCTTTTCGATGATGTGCACATCACGTAATTACGTCACTTCATAACGTTCCCATGGCAACAGGGGAAAATGGCTGCTCTTGTGTGAAGTAAACGCAACATTTTTTAACTTTCTGCTAAGATATATTATGGGACTTTTTTGCAATTAAAATGCGGGGATTATGAAATCATGCAAGCCACGCATATTTTGCGCGGAAATTGGTAATTTATGCGGCGAAAGTGCGCCGTATTTGATAAATATGCCGTCCCCGCATAAATATGTGGACTTTGGCTGATTATGCATTTAATTATGCGATCGCATAATCACGTTTTTCTGGAGGGACTGATTACTGTTGGCAGTGAGAGGTTCGGGGCTCCTCATTCAGCCCTCGTCGGGCAGTTCTGTACATCGAATCACGCTCTCTCTCCACGCAGGTGGGCAGTGATTGATTTGATTAAGCAAAAGTGCACCTACCAAACATACTGTTGTTACTATGGCTCAGTGTTTCCTTCTGTCAGCGGAAAAAGGTTTTTTATCATATCTAACTCATCATATAAATATAGCCGCGCTCAATTCCCAGCTTCAAAATAAAAGCCCAGACACAAGAAGGAAACAATGCTGTAGGAGTCAGTAGAGAGCAGGCCAAGGTATCAGTGGAGGAAAAGGTGCCACAGCCACACACTGAGCATGCACTCTCCCAGTAACGCTCATTTGTTTCTGGCCGGGAGCAAAAGTCTTGGTCCAAACTCCAGTTATTATCATATCATGATGTTAAGAATATATGCATAGAGGCGTGGGGCTTGCACACTTATACTCTAAGATCAGCTGACACACACACACACTATTGTGCTCTCTCTCACACACACACACACACACACACACAGTTCTGCTCTCACACACGTACACGCACACACTGTTGTGCTCTCTCTCTCACACACACACAGTTCTGTTCTCTCACACACACACACACACACACACACAGATGTGCTCTCTCTCACACACACATACACAGTTCTCTCTCTTATGCACACACTGTTGTTCTCGCGCACACACACATACACACTGTTCTCTCTTACGCACACACTGTCGTTCGTTCACACACACACACACACACACACACACACACACACACACACACACACACACACACACACACACACACACCTCTCCCTGTTTTCTGGGAGTTACATTCCACGCATAAAATATGCAACCCTAAAAGCCGCTGGGCCCCCTAAGAAATAAAGAGGACAGTTACCCGGGCAACGTTAAACAACAGCAGCACACAACATCGTGCTGATGGACAGCGCACTCCAGGAGGCCGGTGCACAGGTGCTATTTTCTTTCAAAACATAAAGAAAGAAAGAGAAAGATCAGAAAAGTGCTTACGTTTTTAAATGTACACAACATTACCTTACCAAATGCTTTTTTTCCCCCCTCAGCTGTCTTTATGAATTTCACAGCTCAGGCGACTTGTGTCCAGCGAACATGTGTGCTTGGTACATAGATCAGTTGTTTGGGCTCTAAAATGTCAGAAAACGGTGAAAAATGTGGACCAGCGTTTCCCAAAAAGCCCAAGATGACTTCCTCAGATGTCTCGTTTTGTCCCCAACTCAAAGATGAGGAGTGGAGAAACTAGAACACGTTCACATTTAACAAGCCGACATCAGAGAATTCATAAAAAATGACTCAAAGTGTGTCAACGATTATCAAAATAGTTGACAACTAATTGTTTCATCGATTCATCTTTGCAGCTCTAATCATTATTTTATTTTTTGTATCGCTTCCTTCAGACATTCAGATAGTATGAGAAATTCTGGTCTTACAGGACACTGCCCGCTGTGCACCCACATTAATTATTAAAAAAAGTTTTTTGAAAATTGGTCTCATCTATGTGTTGTCAAATCTGATTTGCCTGTGAATGCAACACATTTTTTTTTGGGGGGGGGGTTGAGAATCCAAAGGAAACCAAAGCAGTATTAATGTGAGATCTCAAATTCGTTGCAGGTAGAAACATCCGTTGGCAAACAGCGAGGGACAATGTAGCGAGTGCCTCTAATGTGATCATAAAAAAAAGAGATGAAAACCTCCAAAGGAAAGGACGGGAAGGATAAAGGGATACAGAGAGGGGGGGGGGAGTGGGAGTCGTGCTGTAGGATGTGTTAGTTTCGTGGAGCGTGGGTCCGGTTCCCACAAAACACTTGATCAGCCTAATTAAAAAGAACCTTGGCATGATACGTTGTGAACAGCGGGCGGAGGTGGGGGGGAGTCTCCGGCCACGTGCCAAGTCTGCACTCACCTCCTCTCTCTCCCACACACATGCAGACACCGCCATCAGCCACCGCGGCGTGAGGAATCAAAGAGAGAGAGAGAAAGCTAATTCTGGGCAAACTCAAGACGTGTTGCTGTGTGATCCAGCAACAAAAAACAAGGCAGGAGAAGTGGGTTTGAAGAGCAGCAGAGGCTCGCTGTCGAGAGATGGATCTGCTGTCACTGACCGCCGGCTCTCCCGTTTGGTCCTCTTAACTCTGAAAAGCGCGCTCCGAGTCCTTTCCACAGGGTACCCTGAGTGCTAAAGTGAGTCATCTTTGGCTACTCCTGGAAAGAAAGCTAGTCTTCTGGAGCACTACTGTACATATGAATCAAACTTATGTATGTGGACGGACGGACTGCCAGGACTTAATGCGTTGCACATTGCTGGAGCATGCAAACACATGTGTACTGTATGCTAGCTAACACACACGCACGCACGCATGCACGCACACACGCACACGCACACGCACACACACACACACACACACACAGAGAGAGACTCATACAAACAGCTATGCATGTTTGTTTAAGCATTTTTTTTCTTCTTGTTCTCCAAAATAGACACACCAGGGTTGCTACAACAGTAGGACACAATCTACAAAACAACCGAGCTCAGTAGAAGAGTATCATTTTACACGGGGAAAAAATTTTATATTTTTATTGGGTAAGAAACTGGAAAATATTAGAGTACTCTGGACATTGGCTTTTTTCTGAATTCAAAACGGGACAATCTTGGCTTTATTATTGTAAATGATTACATTTTTTTTTTTATTTCCCTTCCATGATAGATTATATTGAACACTATGCAGTGAAAGATTTTACTCTGGTAAGGCCATCTTCTGTTCCTACTGTAGACCCCATTCACAGGGTTTACCAACCATTATAAGGCTCACACCGGGAACACACCACAGGCGTAGCAGCGCGTAGCGTAGATACAAGCCTGATCAGGGCGCCTGGTCTCTCTCTCTCTCTCTGATAGAAAAAGACAGGATGAGTGATTATGTCTGTGTGTCCCTCTGTCCTTCCGTCTGTCCGTCAATCTCTCCGTGTGCCTGATCGCACGTCTCGCTGTGAGAGGTCGAGACAGCTGAAATCACCATGAACCTGGGCGTTTTATTTTTGTAAAGCATCCGGCTGCACTGTGGGCTTCCTGTATGTGATTACCTGCCTGGCTCAACACATACGCTCCAAGGGGGTACCTCCTATGGCGCCATTTTGATGCTAACATTCCATCACCTGCCGTTAGCATCCCATTGACTCCCATTCATTTTGGCGTCACTTTGACAGCGAATATCTTTACATCTGAAGCGTTTAAAGGTTTTATTTATCCACTGTTTATTCATAAAGAAACACGACGATGTATAAAAGGCTCCATTACCTTGTATCTCACGTTATGGCTCCGTAGCAGACGTTTTTGTAAAAAAAAATAGGCTAACGATTGTGTCATAACCACGCGACTTACTGTCGCATAATAGAATTACCGTATAGTACAGGAGAAGCTCGCAGGCAGTTTGGACTTACATTAGCTGTTTAAGTTTAATTTCTAATGTTAACTAGCATTTTAGTTAGCAATAATTAACCTGTGCCTATGTTATGTTTCCCTCAGCTTTTCCAACGTTTTAGCCACAGATATGGAATGATGTGAGACTGCCTTTTTTTTTTTTTTTTTTTAAAAAGGAAAAACATCACGTCTTCTGGAGGGAGGATCCCTAAACCCCCCGCCAAATATGTGCACATAAGTCTTCCACAAACCTAGGGGAAAAAACTGCACAGTACATGTGTGTATTACTGAATGAATCCTTTGAATGGCCATTGCAGAGCTTTTCAATCATTGAGACAGGATTCAAATGGGAGTGTTTATTCACAATTGTTTTCTCTGAATCATAAATTCTTGCGCTCTGGAAAGAAAAAAAAAAAGTTTGAATTTGCCAAACAGCTTCTTGTGAGAAGTACATCAGTGGTGCACGTTTGACCTCAATTATCTGCACCCTCTACCTGTTCTGTGAAGTTGAACCACACTGCCTGTAATTTCCAATGGTAAGACGGCGATGTATATTCCTACCTCTGCATGTCAGCACCACCTGTCCATTCTACGCCCCTGTTCCTCCAGCGCGCTACAGCGAGCAGACAGCAGAGGACAAGCAGGTAATGGGATTGCCACACCCTGTTTGGGTTCAAAGCCACAGGAGCTCTCAGCTGTAGGACAGCACGCTGGGATGTGTCTGGGGAGCATCACCTGGATGCTGGAATCACTCAGCCTGCACAAGCTCATTGTTCGCCGCTGTCTCCATCTACCGTATGTCGGCAGGAGGAAAAGGAAGGACGGAGAGAAATGTCCCCAAAAGAAAGGGTGTGTGCATGCCGGCACGTGTGCACACAGTACATAGAGAGGCGAAGTCCCTCGGGACTTTATTTGAAGAAAACATATGTACAGTGTAGAACCCAAACGATATATCAGTGGGCCAATATTATTGGCCGATATTAGACATTTTCCAAACATCGGTATCGGCGATTGTAATGGGCCGATAAATGAATATTTAAAAACAGAGGACACTCTACAACGTCCCTGTTGGCAACACTCGTGTTTAACCCTTTAAGTTTCATATCTTGTTTGTATTTTTATACATTTTATTTATCAGAACTTTAATATATTTTGATGTTCTGTTGTGACAATAAAACATACAAGTTTATTTTTAAACTGCATTATATTATTTTAGTGAGGACTCAGGGAAATCAGTTTGTTTTGTTACGCGTTTCTGGATTTAAAAAAAAATATATATATATCAGATATATCGGAATATCGGATTTTTAAATCAAATATTTTTATCGATATCGGCCTTAAAAATCCTTTATCGGTCGGGCTCTAGTACAGCAGTGAACTGAGAGATGAATAACGGTTTGATCCTGTTTGAATTGAGCCATTAATTACATAACGTATAATAAGATAATTCAGAAAGTGAAGAAAGGTTTGTGGTAGTACCACTTGGTTTTGCGTGAAACCGCTCAGTGAACTACATCTCTCGTCTCGCACAATATACGTTACCTCGCTAGCTAGCTAGCTAGCTTATCGCTGTTCCACAACACATGCAACATTATCTTACCCGGTGCGTTTTATCCAGCGTCTGGAGAGAAAGAACGAGCAAGGCGTCCGCTGCTCGTGTGAGTAACGTTACATCCCGTTAGCAAACACACAGACATCGTAGCTTCAGAGATACGTCACGTAGAGACTTTAAGGTAATTACGTATTTTCAGTCCGATACTTCAACAGTTTTACGACAAACTGACTTTCTTCACTTGCAAAATTACCTTTTAAACTGACCAGCATCTTACGTGTAATTCATGGCTCAATTCAAACTGGATCAAAAAATGATCTGTCTCTCCCCGTTCACTACTGTACATATTTCTTTAAGATCCCATGGTGGTCCACCGGAAGGGTAAAAGTCTTCGCCTCTCTATATGCACAGTAGTGCCATGACATGGCTACCCCCCCCGTCAACTCTCTGAATGTGCACCTTTGAGATAAAAGAGACGAGAGGAAGCCTTGTTCTTCTTCAGCCCGTTCTCTAATCCTTCACATTAACTATTACTCCCCTTCTGCTCTCTTTAGTTTTCTCTATCTATAGAACACAGGTTGTCACCGTTAACTTTTCAGTTTCCCCGCAGCGCTGAGGACCCTATGCTCTGAGATTTGGAGCCTGTAATTCCTTTTATTGTTGAGGCTATAATGAATATCATAAGATGCTTAATTTGTGAGTGTCAAGTCTGTATTTTGAATGACGAGCATGTGCTCTGGGTGGGTTTTCCTCTTTTCAACCATGCGTCATTCTCTGCCCGACACCACGCCTTTCCGTTCGGTGATAAATCCAACGGCTCCATGCCGCATCCAGCATCGTTCTGCCCTCCCTCCCACCTGAACTAAAAAAAAATAAAAAAAACTTTTCCATCTTCTAAATCCCTTCATCCATGGCCTACAGGTTATCTTCCCCTACTCTACACATAATCCTGGCCCCTCTGGCAGAGAAAGAGAGAGAGAGAGAGAGAAAGAAAGAAAGAAGAGAGAGGACCATATAGAGACAGAAATAGAGAGACACAGCGGGGGAGACAGAGTCAGACAGGGAGAGAGAGAGAGAGAGAGAGAGAGAGAGAGAGAGAGAGAACAGCACAGGGAGGAAACACAGAGAGGTAAATGCACAGAGAGAAACAAGAAGTACTGTATAGAGACAAACAGCATTGCTGTTAAAGTCAGTGGAGTAACAAGAAGGCGTAAACACGTTCCCTTCTCCAACGGCCTTTAACAGAGGGGGGTAGGAGGGGTAGGGGGGGGCGAACTGTCAACGATTGTTAACACGTGTCCAGGCTTCCTCTAGGCCGTTTACTTGGAGACTGAAGGAGGCTCGGCACCAAAGATTTATGGCTCCCGGGGAAGAAAGGGAAGTGTGTTATTGATAAGGGGCAGAGAGAAAGCGTGGGCCCCCACTGCAGTAATTAGAGGATGAACCTGCAGCCCATTGATTGAATGAAGTCCAGGACAGACACCAGAGACACCCTCATACAGTCTAGTCACAGTGGGACTTTATCGTGGACAGGTGACCGCAACTCTGGGCTTAGTGTTATCATCAACTAAGGACTCTGAAATTTGATGTGTCTACATCCTGGACTGTAAAAATAGTGCATGTAGCATCGGTGACATCACCTATTGGTTTGTGGACTGGCGTTTGGAAGCCGGGAGATTACATTTTGGCCAGAAGTGACCGTACTGTATAGAGAGAACGGTGGAGCTAAGGAGGAGGACGCGTCTAAGCTGGCGTGGGTTACGGTTTCAAAGGCGCTGCTCTAAGCTCAAACGCTGAAGGGAAACCTGCAGACTTTCTCTTAAGTTACCAGCTAACGCTAGCAGTAGCTAGCTAGCTTGGTTGGTTGGCAGAACGCTGAACAAGACTAATTTTTAGGCAACCAAAATGTTCCAGTTGACTTTGCTGAAGTGAAAACACACAGTGAGAGGGTCAAAGTCTGAGATGAAAACCTGGACAACAGCCAAAAAAAAGTTGAGGTCTGTTTTAATGTCCACTGTGTTAGCATGGTTAGCATTGCTAAGCCTCTGTCCTGATTTACCGGTCCTAAAGCATCCCCTGCTGTATCGTCTATTCTAAAATAAATGACACCATCATTTACTAAATGAACATCATGCTGTGTTGAAGAAGACTTGAAACTAGCAATTGAGACCATCAACTCATTATGAAAATGTTTACTGAGGTAATAAATGAAGTGAGAAGTAGGCTCATTTTCTCATAGACTTCTATAGAAACAGACTTCTTTTAGAAGCTAGTGGAGTCGCCCCCTGCTGGAAGTTAGAGAGAACGCAGCTTTAAGGAGCTTCAGCGTTTGCTTCACTTTTCAGACCCAGAAGTTGCCACTTGATCTTAATACGATAAACAAAAAAAGCCTCTGCAGTTGGTGCTGCATCAGAACTCAGCTATATAAGAATCCATGAGGAGCAGCCAGGCCCAAGCTGTAGTGTCTATGTAATGTGCGTGTCTTTGCACGCGCAGTGTGTCACTGCGTACATGTGGGTGTTGCTTCTGTTAAAGCCTAGTATTATCCCAGCATTCACCAGTGTTTCCAGTGACCACAGGCTTGGAGGCCGGCCCAGTCTTTCTAGACACACTGCTTTAGCAATGGGACTCACCATTGTTGGATTTGGCTGCATATTCCAGTGTTTTCAGCGTTGCCTAAAAAGAGGAGGGGTCAGTGGAAGCACTGGAGAATTCTGGGCTGAAAAGGAGGAGGAGAAGCGAGGGGTTCAGTCGGCCTTCTTCCCATTCCTTAGCTTTCCTAGAACCTAGGGAAAAAAACAACAGATGCAGGGGCTGCAGTTCAAGTGCTGTTTCTTTTGGGTTTTTTTCCCTCCATTTGGTACTAACAATAATTCTCAGCTTGTTTCAATCGGCTGTTGCAGCATAAGAAGACAGTGATTGGTATCTTTAATCAAGGCAGAGAATGTTAAATACATTCCAGAGTGAACGCAATCATTGGGTCATACTATTTTGTCCACGTTTGCACGAATGTGTGTGCATGTGTCACTTGTCGCCAACTTAAACACTTAAGTAAGAAGCACTATATCGTACTAAAACTCTTTTCAGTGTAGGTTCCAACATTTCAATCTGCCATCTACATCGCCTGTACTGTCAAAACAGGACCCAAACTATTTTATTTATAGCCTTGTCATAGACACAGATTGTACTGTAGCTACCCTCCATAGTTATGCATGTAAGGTAAACTGTGCCTGGAGTAGAGCTGCAGAGATGAATCGATTAGTTAACTATTAAACTAACCGGCAACTATTTCTTTGGTTTGATTTGGTCAGATTTGAGTAATTTTTTATGAAAAAAAAGGAAAAAAAGTATGTGATTCCAGCTTGTTAAATGTGAATATTGTTCTAGTTTCTTCTCTCCTCTGTGACAGTAAACTGAATATCTTTGAGTTGGGGACAAAACAAAACATTTGAGAACATCATCTTGGGCTTTTTGGGAAACACTGATGCACATTTTTCACCATTTTATGGGATTTTATGGACCAAACAACTAATCCATTAGTTGAGAAAAAGAATCGTTCGTTGCAGCCTTACTGGAGAGTGTTCAGCGTGAGCAGTTAGTCGTAACTAACGCTGAGGTACTTCCAGGACACGAGCCCACCTGAATCCTCCTTTGTCCTCCAGAGTCAACATTGTAACAGTGCGGAGCTCCCATGCGTAGCCAGGAGCTGGTCTGGAAATCTGAATCCCTCCATCTCATTAATAGTAGATGCCCTCCATCCAGGGTTGGAGATGCCTGAATAATCCTCTCCTGGGTTTTTGTCATTCAAATGTATTCAAACCGATGAGACACCTGTTCTGCAACTTGGGCCTCCCATTACTTTGCCAATGTGCTTTCCTCCTACGGCACACCACAGTCTCACGGCAGTTCGTGAAATGGTCACGTCATTTCACGTCATCATCTATTGATTTGTGTACACGGACACGTTTATCTCAGGTTTTTTTGTGGGGGTCAGTACGTAATGGGAAGCATCTATACGGAGGTTGGGTTTAGGAAATACATTAGTTCAAAAACATAATCTCTTCTTTAATCAATTTGAAGTCACACTTTTGATATTTCCACAATTTTATTTTGTACTATTGGCACTTTTTTCAATGCTTTTTTTCCAACGCTTAATATAATTTCAATAATTTACGATAATGGTGTTGTGACTAGCTTGTGACTATCTTAGTGATATCCTCCAACAAAAATTAACATATGGAACACATGACCAACCCATGCAAGACTTTAAATTAGAATCCAATAGAACATGCACATTGTTAGTTGTCCCACACAATAACTTATCGCTGAAATGCAGACAGATAAAATTGTGTCGCCTACGCCTCCAAAGGTTGTCCAAGTACAAATCAAGTTCCCATAATGCCATTCAAAATGTAAATAAAACCCGAAATACAACTGTTCCATGGACAATTTCTGTTAAAATATACAACTGTTTCTACAGAGATATTTCTTAAGAGTGTAAAGTGCACTCCTCTTTAGGGCCGAAAGGTAGGTAGGTACCAAATTCCATACTTTTTAGGTGCCGACCAAATTGCCTCTAAAGGATTGAGTATCGAAAAAATGCCTTGTTATTCAATACCCAAATATCAATACCTAAGGAGTAAATCTCGTCGATCAGTGAGCCAAACAGCACGCAGCATGCTTCTACCAAGATCTAACAATGTCTGTGATTGGCTGTCTAACGTTACACATCGTAGAGACACACAGAGACGGACTCACGTAGTAGGAGCTGGAAAAATAAATAAAAAGATTTGTGCTGTAATGTAAAGTCACAGTATTGGTATCAGTACCAAAAATGTTTTAAGAATACGCAGCCTTACCACTCTTCCTCTTACCAAACCCAGCAACCCTCCCCCCCCATCCACTCTCTGCAACTCCCTATCGCACCCATCTTACCCTCCTCTTCTGCCCAGGTGAGTGTTGTTCAAGCTGCAGCAGCGGTGGAATTACACAGGCAAGACGAAGAAAGCGGACAATTATCTTCAATATCTGTCAGACACATGACAGCAACAGCCCTCCCCACCCCCCCTCCCTCCCACCCACCAACACACACACACACACACACACACACACACACACCAAACGAAAGTACAAAGAATGGGGGTGTGCTGCTCTTTTGATTGTTTAGAGGCATAAAAATTGTCTCTCTCTCTCCCTCCCTCTCTCTTCCTCAATGCCTTTTTCTGCTCATTACCCACCACATTTGCATGCGGGCTGCCAAAGAGCAGGCAACGATGGGGAGGGAAATAAAATAAAAGGATTAGAACAATGGTAATCACTGGTGCTGCTGCTGGGTGTGTGTGTGTGTGTGTGTGTGTGTGTGTGTGTGTGTGTGTGTGTGTGTGTGTGTGTGTGTGTGTGTGTGTGTGTGTAGTGTGTGCATGTGTGTGTGTGTGTGTGTGCGCAAGTGTTACAGAAAGTGAAGTACAGAAAAAGCGTCCAATATGGATTCATCTTCGACAGGTTTTTAAAGAGGGATAAGAAAAAGCTTAAAAGACGCAGGTTTAATTATAATCCCAGGTCGACCCTTCCTTTGTGTCAAAATAACTCTAGCTTGCGTTATTTTCTCCTAAAGCTGAAATGATTAATCGATTAGTCGTCATCTATTGAATTGATCGCCAACTACTCTGATAGTCAATTGAACGGTTTGAGTCATTTTTTGTTTTTTTTATGAAAAACAAGTCAAACTTCTCTGATGTCAGCTTGTTAAATGTTAAAGCTTGTTAAATTGTTCTAGTTTCTTCTCTCCTCTGGGACAGTAAACTGAATATCTTTGAGTTGTGGATGGGTTAGGGTCCTCAAATGTCTTTGGGAAACACTGATCCACATTTTTCACATTTTAGAGCCCAACCAACTAGTCCATTAATCAAGACAACAAACAGAATAATCGTCAATGACAATGATCCTTAGTTGCAGCCCTATTCCTCTTCTTAAAAAGAATAGCAACATTTTACAGAAATTCACAGATTCAATCTGAAAACGAAGAAAAGCATGGAATCGCATTTATCCAAATGCCAACATTTGGGGGGGGGGGGGGGGGGTGTTAAGTGTATTGTGTAGTGTGTATTTACATTGCAATATAAATGAAAACATAACTTAAACACTACACTGCAGTTTTTAACACTGGTACACTGGTCTGTCTGTTCTTTCGTGATGAAGGATGTGCCTCTTCTGCGCGATGGTGCCGCTGTGTTTTAATGTGCTGGGTGACGCCATGCGCTACATTAAAATCAATGCGACACACCTTACAAAAAGCATGGAGGCTGTCGATATGACTGGGTAAGATGCATGGGAATTGTTGTGCCCAACACTGTTGAAATTTACAGTTATATTTTGATTTCTTTACGGGGACACCGCCTTCACCTGCCATTTTGATCGGCTCGCTTTCGGGTCTGAAATTATTTCCGCGAAGCTTGCGCAAAGATCAACTGATCAACTGGGTTCTAGGTTGCCAGGGTTCTAGGTTGCCAGGTTGAGGGTTCTAGGTTGCCAGGTTGAGGGTTTTAGGTTTGCCAGGTTGAGGGTTCTAGTTTGCCAGGTTGAGGTGACAAACAGGTTGAAAATTGTATAGGTGTGTGGATCGTGTGAATAGGATGCGTTTCATACAAGATCTGTCAACTGGTCAACATTAGACAAACATATTGGTCCGATTATTTATAAAGGAGTTTGGGCCATGCAAATTACGGGAGTTTCCCGGGAGAAATAACAGACCGGGAGAGGTCCGGGAGATAGGACAAAAAAAACGGGAGAAACCCGGGAAAAACGGGAGTGTTGGCAGCTATGGTTTATAGCCTCAACAACAACAATTGACCAACCAAACCTTTGTGTGTTGGCGTTCTAACCTCCGGTGGATTTGTGAGGACTCTGGTTAACTGCTCCTCAGATCTCTGCAGGGTAAATCCAGACAGCTAGCTAGACTATCTGTCCAATCTGAGTTTTCTGTTGCACGACTAAAACTACTTTTGAACGTATACATGTTCCACCAAAACAAGTTCCTTCCAGAGGCTATTTTGCAGAGGCACCGTGGCTCCGTCTGTTGCTTAGCGCCGCCCAAGATGATTGTGATTGGTTTAAAGAAATGCCAATAAACCAGAGCAACTTTTTCTAATCAGACCTTTCTCCGCAGCGCTGTGGATGAAGGTCTGGCTATGCGAGACTACCCAGCACTATACTAAGAAAGTGAACTAAAGTTATAATAGTTTCTAACTTTTCAGTTAAGTCCTTGGGGTCTTTACCTTCCAGAGATGCCAACTAATGCCCCCTGGGTAAAGTAGCTCCATAACTGACATGAGCTCAAGCATGCAGACAAGAGCTAATAGAGCTGGCCCATATCAGCAGGGCTGGAGGGATGGTGGGGGACCGGCCATATCGCAGCCGTGGGAAAGACCTGCAGGAAAGAAGTCTTTCAGAACAGGGAAGGTCGATGAAAGACCCCCGTGTGCCACAGAATGGATTATGTCTCCTTCCCTCTCAGCGCACTGATAACCACATCAGCTTCAAGGACCCCCTCAGGGCCGGTGCAGGTGAGGCTAGCTATCTCTCTCACTTACAATCATGAATCCTTGACGCATTAACTGGGTTTCAGATGCATGCGAGTGCCACGCGGTCCACGCTAAAGGGAACAGATGGAGATAAAGGATTTGGAATGTGTTCGCGCGGAGGAAGTGGAAACAGGAGACCAATCAGCAGAAGCACAACAAAGCAAGGGAACGCTAACCTTTTGAAGCACTAGCAGTTTTGAAAAGAGAAGGGGGTGAGTGGGGCTCTGTGATAATAGCGCACACTTGATCACGCCATTACCCTGAATTAGGGATAATTAGCCTCGGTAAACTGGGCACGAAACACGCCTATGATGTCGGGCCCAGAAGGCATGCTGCGGTACCTTTTACAGCCCGGTGGCTGATTTTTGGGCACACACACACACACACACACAACTGCTGCTTGCAGCACGGCGAGGAAGCGAATAAAGAGAGTGGGCCCGGCTGGCTGGTAGCAAACTGGGAGTAATTATCAAAGAGAGCTTATAATCAAACATCCGAATCGCAAACACGGACTATAAAACCCCTTTGGCTTACATCCAGGAGTCGTTTTATCCAATTAGGTAAATTGCTGTAATGTGGGGGATTTGAGGCAGGGATAAGGGGGGAGGAGGGGACTGAGGCAATAAACCAATGGAGCTCCACAATCATGCGTTGCAGGAGATATTTGTCAATATTTTTGTCTTTCAGTTATTATCCTATTGTTTTTTCCGTTGAAAAAGCCCCCAGAATCAGACGACTGAAACTAACTGTTGGGTGCAAATTCCAGTCACTTCAAATCCGGCTGCTGCGATGTTGTGATTGTGACCAAATGTTGTATATTGTGACCAAATGTCACAATATAGGAATAGGTCAATCAAAAGATAGAGCTGCTCGATTATGGGGGAAAGAAAA
The DNA here is from genome assembly GCA_025617405.1 of Perca schrenkii. Classification (NCBI taxonomy): domain Eukaryota; kingdom Metazoa; phylum Chordata; class Actinopteri; order Perciformes; family Percidae; genus Perca; species Perca schrenkii. The sequence goes on along the minus strand of CM046791.1, from coordinate 2,563,622 downwards.
TCTGAATCAGAATTATTTTGGTCGATATTGAAATCATGATTATTTAAGGGGATTACTCATTGAATTTTATCAAGATGTTGCATTTATTGAACTTGAAAAACAGGGACACAGTTCAACAAATCCACAGTGAAATTTCCCTTCATACTTTTCCTGTAGAAGCTTTGGAATTGTCCTTCAGAACTGTAGGCAAAATAAGAGTTTACCTGCGAAATGTAATGTGAAAAATAATAGTTTTTCCTCGATTACGTTGCATCTACGCTCGTCAGGAGCCGAAATTGAATTGCACAGCCCTAATCAAAAGGTGTACTTTATATTCTAGATAAAAGGTTCGGCTTTGCACAAAGCAGGATTAGGCCTGGTCAAGAGCGGCTGACCGAGTGAGCAGACGCTGGATGATCCAAGGAGCTGCGCGATCTGCAGCCGAGTTTAGTCTCCTTAAATACTGAGTGTACATACAAATCACCATCAACCACAAAACAGCGCGGTAATGACTGAGAGACAAACCAGCGACTTTAGCTCTCATTTTAAAAGGGTCCTGGTGGTTTTGATGTACCGCAACCCCCTTGTCATTCCCTTTCAAGATCAGTATTTAAACTCTGATTGCGACAGCTCTCACTTTAAAGAGCTCTTGCCTCACTTACCTCGCCTCGCTCTGTGCGAGTTAACTGGGAGCTGAGCTGTTCAGTGGTGATGAAATCCAGATACAACCCTCTGTGTGTGTGTGTGTGTGTGTGTGTGTGTGTGTGTGTGTGTGTGCGTAACAACTCCCCACCTTCACCACATTAGAGAGGAATGTACCAGGCAGGGTAAAGAGAGACAAGATGCTAAACTTTGTGGCCTCCAGAGTTCCTAAATCCTGAAAGTCACATTCCACATCATGCCGACACTTCATAGGCTACTAAACAACCCGGGCTTCCCTTTCTGTGAGTGACGGGCGTTGCACTGTGGGCTGTTGCCGTGCACTTGTTAACCCTGCTCCTCGTTCTTCCCTTCTGCCATTCGAGGCACGGCTCACACTGCAGCAATACTATGTTAAGAGCTATGCAAATAGCAATTTCAGACACCACAAGCAAGGGCTGGATATTTATGGAGAAGCCTCAGAGAGTCGCACGGAAAAAAAACATGTGCAGTTAACTGGCTGACACCAATTGTGAAGGGGCAGTACAAGTGCCAGGAACTGTTGTGTTAAAGGCCCATTTTAACGACCTGAAAGCAGCAGGGATGTGAATAATTAACCGTTTAACCGTTAACCCACAATTCGAATTTTGACTGATTAATACCATCAGTTAAAACTGATATTGAAAAACGTTTTTTGCATCATAAAAAGGAAAAAATGTGCTATAAAATCTTTTTTCTTAACTGCTACTTACTTTGCACTAGCCAGTCCGTGGTAGGGGTGCATGATATATCGACTCAATATTGTTATCGCCATATCACGTTGCACGATATTATATCGAAAGTGTCGATAAGTATGCAATGTTGTGTTTACAGTATATTGTGGCGCGCTGCTTCCCGTCCGTTGGCTGTGTGTGAAAAATATCGATCTTAATATCGATATCACAATATTCATAATCGATATCGCAATATCAAATTTTGTCAATATCGTGCAACCCTAGTCCGTGGCCCTCTTGGACAGCCCAGCTCAGATTCTTCCTTTCGATACTGGTTCTTACCGATTCTTGATACCGATTCTTTGAGAGGTGGAGTTGAAAGGGATCACATGCTTATTTCACAGATGAGAGATTTTGATTCAATCGGGATTTACAGTTTTACCGGGCTTTTTCAACGGAAAATAAAGCCACACTAGAGCGCTCGCTTAGGCCGGTTACACACTGGCCGCGTGGCGTGAGCGTGTCAGCTGCGTGGCGTGTCCGTTTATATTTCGGCTCCCATGTTAACAGGTTAGAGCGTGCACACTGCCTGCGTGACACGCACGTCTCAGGCTCGGCTGGAGCCGAAAAAGAATGCCTGCTAGAAATAGAAATGAGGCCTATTTTTCACGCGACACGCAAGCGTGTTGGTAGCATTTCCATTCAAAATATAATAGGAAAAGATGTTTATATGTCATTTAGACACAAATACATATTAATACATGACATGTTAATGTTTGAAAGTCTATAGGTTTTGATATAAATGCATATATATAAAAAAACGATTTTCTAATACTGCACCTCTCAATACAGACGGAAATATTCTGGAGCCTATTTTGCCGTCAATACTGCCGACGTTGTCTTTGCTGTAATCAGATCAGTATATATTTAGGTTTAACATGGTATTTCATTTTTTTATGGGAAACATCCGTGTGTCCAGACAAGGCTAGCAGCAACAAGCACAACAAGCGCCTGGAAGTACAGTGGCCGCCTGGAAGTACAGTGGCCGCTGCACAAACCCATACTTGCGCTTGTTAAATTTGGAACTGATGATCAGATTCTAAACCAAACTTTCCATCCGACGATTCCAATAATAAAAAAAAACTAAAAACGATTCCATGTCAGAACTGGTTACAGATCCTAGTGGAAACAGGACGCTCAAACGGTTCCAGGAAAGTTTCTGCACGAGTCCAGAACAATCAGCATCATTTTATTTGTCATTGTAAAACATTGTCACAACAAAAATTAAAGTGCTACTCCTTCTGGTGCCTAGAAGTATACATTCATACGCACACGCCATACCCTTCCACAAACTATCCCCTCACATATACATAATGGGACACTTACTCACGCCGTACTCTCACACCAAAAAAACCTTAGGTTAAAGTGTAAATAAAGTGAAAAACAGGCAAGATAATAATTCGGCATGATGAAGTCCTATTTCTGTAATTGAACGTTTAGAGTTGTGATGGCAGTGGGGGAAAAGATGTCTCTGAACCTGGATGTGCGGGTTCTGACAGACCTGTAACGCCTTCCTGAGGGGGGGGGGTTACTGAAAGTGTTCGGTAACATCGTGGCTGCACGACCCGTACAAGCCCACAGCTGTCCCCGGAATGCAGCAAAGTATGTCCAAGCCTCCCAGACGGTTGAACTGGGATTTCGTTGCCTACTCGTCAGTTAACGGTTAATGATCTGTTAACGAGGGTCGGCTATCTGTCAGAAAAAAAAAAAAGTTTGAAAAATTGGCATCTTTAAAAAGCACCATTCAAACATTTTGGGAAATTTATATGTGAGAGAAGATCAATATCTTTTTTTGTATTCAGCTCTGTGATGTGCTTTGCCTCTAGCACAAAGACGGTAAGCAGAAGGGACTGTCACTTGAACATATGCTTAGAATTTCATTTTTTAAGATTTAGATGTAGGTAGATTCCCTCTCGGCTCAGTATATCACTCGACTCATTATTCTTTTTTTGTGGAGTTTTACATACGGCTCAACATTATTTTCAGTCTTAATCAAAAGGAGTAGATCAATATAAACTGATTTCCACTTGGATTTTAATACTTAAAATAAACACTGAGATATTCAGACTTTTTATAGTAAAAATTAATTCTGTATTTACTCTACAGAATACACCAACATATCTAATTTTAAATCTGGTTATAAACAACCCCCTACAAAATACAATCAACCCGAGGTAAATGGGACACTGACAGGATTCGGTTACGTATCACTGAAACCAGCGGTTATGCATGAAAGTAATGATATATAACCACCAACCCAGGGGGTAAAGAAGCACAGGTGTGCAGTAACAAGAGTGCATGCAGGTGTGTCTGTTATTGTATCGATGCTTCTTTTTTTTAAGCGTGCAAGAGTGCGTGTGCATGTGCAGGGTTTCCCCCAGTGTATAGCAAGCCTGGTGGCCCGCCGGACCTAAGTTGCCCCCCACCAGGCCTAAGCCACTAGGAATAATTGTTTAGATGTATTTTTGAAGACCTTGTTTCTTAAACTAAAGTTAAAAACTTAGACGGAGCCATATTTTCAAATCTCTAGTTAACTTTTAGCACCGACTTAATGTACAGCCCCTATGGAATCTGTGTTAAGCTTTTTTTAATTTTCAATTTCGCGATTCCAGCCATGATTCTGTTAACATAGAAAGTATTGGGCTCTACATTAAAGGTCCCATGACATGGTGCTCTTTGGATGCTTTTATATAGGCCTTAGTGGTCCCCTAATACTGTATTTGAAGTCTCTTTTATATAGACCTTAGTGGTCCCCTAATACTGTATCTGAAGTCTCTTTTATATAGACCTTAGTGGTCCCCAAATACTGTATCTGAAGTCTCTTTTATATAGACCTTAGTGGTCCCCTAATACTGTATCTGAAGTCTCTTTTATATAGACCTTAGTGGTCCCCTAATACTGTATCTGAAGTCTCTTTTATATAGACCTTAGTGGTCCCCTAATACTGTATTTGAAGTCTCTTTTATATAGACCTTAGTGGTCCCCTAATACTGTATCTGAAGTCTCTTTTATATAGACCTTAGTGGTCCCCAAATACTGTATCTGAAGTCTCTTTTATATAGACCTTAGTGGTCCCCTAATACTGTATCTGAAGTCTCTTTTATATAGACCTTAGTGGTCCCCTAATACTGTATCTGAAGTCTCTTTGATATAGACCTTAGTGGTCCCCTAATACTGTATCTGAAGTCTCTTTTATATAGACCTTAGTGGTCCCCTAATACTGTATCTGAAGTCTCTTTTATATAGACCTTAGTGGTCCCCTAATACTGTATCTGAAGTCTGTTTTCCAAAATTCAGCCTTGGTGCAGAATTACAGCCACTAGAGCCAGTCCCACAATGAGCTTTCCTTAGGATGTGCCATTTCTGTGTCTGTAGCTGTTGAGGAGGAGAGAGGGGGGGGTGGAGGGTGGGGGGGGTGGCCTTGACCAACTGCCACTTTGCTTGTTTGAAAGCCATGATGTTTCTCTCTCATGGGTGGGCCAAATTCTCTGGGTGGGCAAAGCAGAGAAAGGGGAGGTAACCTTGCTCCTTATGACCTCATAAGGAGAAGATTCCTGATTAGTCCATCTGAGCTTTTATTTTCTCAAAGGCAGAGCAGGATACCCAGGGCTCGGTTTACTCCTATCACCATTTCTAGCCACTGGGGGACCATAGGCAGGCTGGGGGAACTCATATTAATGTTAAAAAACCTCATAAAGTGAAATTTTCATGCCATGGGACCTTTAAAGCTGCCATCAGTCTGTGACTAGTCTATAACCACAACGTTCCACTTCCGGGATTGCTCCGGTGCCACCGGAAATTCCACCGTATGTTCTTCATTTAGGCCGGATGATCGTCCCCTTCCTCTTTCTTTGTGTTGGCGTTCTAACCTCCGGCTGATTTGTGAGGACTATGGTTAACTGCTCCTCAGATCTCTGCAGGGTAAACCCAGACAGCTAGCTAGACTATCTGTCCAATCGGAGTTTTCTAAACTAACTAAAACAACTTTTGAACACACACACGTTCCACCGAAACAAGTTCCTTCCCGAGGCTGTTTTGCAGCGGCACCGTGGCTCCGTCCGGTGCTTAGCACCGCCCAAGACGATTGTGATTGGTTTAAAGCTATAGTGCATAATGTCTGTCGCCCCCTTGAGGAATTCTAAGTAATGACAACAACACTGCCAGCGCATCCACATGATACAAGCCATCTGTGATTGCGCACGCGCCCCCACCCCTCCTCCACGCAGCTGCTAGTAGCCAAGGAGGACACAGAGGATTAAAATAACATGATGGACTCTTCAGAAGAGGTCATTATCTTCACTCGAGCTTCAGCGCGGGACGCCACAATCTTCTGATCGTAGTCATACTGAGAAATCCAGAGAGAGTTGTGTGGAGCCGATAGTCTTAATCAGCTTTGTAGCAACTCATTTGAACGGACGATCATTAATATCAAAAATGCTACACATTAAAGCTTTAAAGAAATGCCAATAAACTAGAGCAAGTTTTTCTCCCATCCCAGAATGCTGTGTGGACTAGCCAGACCCTCCTCGGCAGCGCTGTGGAGGAACGTCTGGCAATCCGAGACTAGTCTGTGACCTCTTCGAAAAAGACACTTGCCACCGGGCTAAACAACTTTTCTGGGGAAAACCCTGACGTGTGTGTCAGTGCTCGTCCGTGTGTCAGAATGATTGTGTGTGTGTGTGTGTGTGTGTGTGTGTGTGTGTGCATGTGTGCTTTTGTCCGAGAGGGAGGCAAACACAGACTCCTCCAGAGATGCCAACACCTACGCTGCGCTCCACTTCAAACTCCTCCGCTAATAAAGTCCGATATTAGTTACAGCCTCTAAACTCAGGAATGTGGCACTTTTAACCCTTTCCTGCCCGCACAGGCAGCACTCGACGGCCCTCCCCAACCCCGATGCCCCCAGCAGACTCACTCAGGTGTGAGATGCTGGCTGTGCGTGCATGTACGGGGCATGTCCTACATGAGCAGACACATACAGGGCTGCCCGATCGTGAGGTGGCCTCTATCCCCGCGGGGCCTTAACACGAAAAAACACAAGAGCAACCGGGATGGTGTTTCCTGTAAACACCGTAGTGTTACAGTGCAGGTGTCAGCACAGGTTTGTGTGTATTCGTGTGTGTGTGTGTGTACGTGCCAAAAGACAATGTGTTCATTCTTGTGTTTGTACTCCAAGAAAGCGAAGTGGCTTTTCAGGGAAATACATGTTTTGTCAAACACTACAGATGTTTCAATTAGAGCTGCAAAGATGAATCGATTAATCCATTAGTTGTCAACTATTAAAAGTAACCTCCAACTATTACGATTATTCCGAGTCAAGTCATTTTTTTATTACAAATTCTTTAATTGCAACTTGTTAAATGTGAATATTGTTCTAGTTTCTTCTCTCCTCTGTGACAGTAAACTGAATATCTTTGAGTTGGGGACAAAACAAGAAATTTGAGGACGTCGGCTTGGACGTCGGCTTGGGCTTTTTGGGAAACGCGATCCACATTTTTCACCATTTTTTGACATTTTATAGAGCAAACAACTAATGGATTAATCAAGTAAATAACAGATGAACGGACAATGAAAATAATCGTTAGTTGCAGTTTGAATCTGTGTCCGACGACCGAAAGCTCATTTTCTCCTGGCTCTGCAGCACTGTCAGGCTTTTAGTATTTCACAGCACCACCCGATCTCTTCTGGTCTTACATACAGTAGTCTGTGGTCATCCATTACATCATTATTCTCCACCCTACATCATGTGGCAAGCTGATGAAGAGGAGAGACTCAAGTGGGGATTGATGGGACTTACTGCATGACCTCAGAATATTAAATCATTAGGCTCACTTCCTGCTTTAAACGGATTTTTAAATCCTGTAGACCAGATAGCAACGCTAAAGTCTTAAAACATTTACTGGTGGCTGCTTTGGCATAACTGTGGGCACAGCTGACATATCATCTGTGCCATCACTCAAAGGTTCCCGACGCAATGTTTTCAAGCTTTGATTTGGGTTTGCTGCTTGCTCCCCGTCATCTTGGTGGAGCCACAAAATCCAAACTTGGTGGAAGAGGAGGAAGCCTTGGTGGAGCAGCAGGGAGGAGTAAGTGGCAGCCACCGCAGTGAGGGGGCGCAAACACCCGTCAATCAAGCAAACGCACACCAAAATTCTCTCTCTCCAATTCTCCTTAAGCCCCAAAACGCCCTTAATGGAACAATTATTCGGAAAAATCCCAATTTCAGATGGATGTTTTGGAGTCAGCAAGCGCATACAGGCTATCGGAGGAACAGTTTGCAGATTATTGGTCCCAGATTTTATAGAGTGTGTGTGTAAAGCTAGCCTCCTTAATGAATCATTAATCCGCAGACGAGCCACGCAGGCAACAGATGCAGCCGCAGACAACTTCTATGGGAACTGCACAGGTGGGAGGGAGTGTGTGTGTGTGTGTGTGTGTGTGTGGGGGGGGGGCAGGGGGGATTTAGACAATTTAGGAACAAATGAGAGAAATATAAGGATTAGAGATTAGATATGTCCATAGGTTTTTGATTTGATTAACATTATCTCAAGATGCACAGCAGTGCTATGGGGAATTTCATATGCAAAAGGTCAAACAGAAATTGCATATCACTTTTTTTTCTCCTGCTTGTATCATTCACACGTTTACACGCATGCATCCGTCTCTCTCTGAAGCGTGCAAGCGTATCACTCCAGATTTGTAAAAGCATGAAACAAGCAGTATGTGTGTGCGCGCGTGTGTGTGTGTGTGTGTGTGTGTGTGTGTGTGAAAACGCCATTTCTGGTTGACATTCTCCAAATCAACCTCAACTTCCAGCCTGAGGACCAGGCAGAGAGAGAGAGGAAGGAAGGAAGGAAGGAGGGATGCTCCGGGCCCTTTAGCAGCAGAAAAATTCACAGTATGATTCAGCTCGCACTCCCACAGAGGCGCCAGCCAATCTGTGGATTGGTGGCAGTGTGAATCAGGACTGTTGCAAACTCCCACTGCCACACTTTGCGACTGAAAATGTGTCTTTTGGATCACAAGTAGGTGTGAGTATAGCGAGGCTTGAGCTCTGGAGAACAGTTAATTTTAATGTGCCCTTAATGTGACAACGCATTTCCAAAAAAAAAAAAAACAGAACACCACCACTTGTGAAATAAACAGTGAAGTGATCAGAAGATGTGGTAACGTGTCTAAAGTAAAACGGACAATCTATAGTCTTCCTCCACGCATAACATGCCTAAACCCACATGAAAAATCACTGCATTTCCTACTTTACTTGCTTAAAGGCTTACTCTTCTTAAATGGACCCACTCAGCACCTCCCACTCATAACAAATGGATTTATGATATAGTGTGCTGTATTACATTAGAAAAGATAAGGTTCTCCTTGCAAGCTTCTTTATATATCTTCTACAATATATGGCAGCCCTGTCCTCTCCTAGTAAACGTTGACTCTCTGGCCCCTTTAATGTTTTTGTAACTTGTAATTTTAGTTGTCGCTTGTTTGTTTGTCTGCACTCTTTGCCCTTATTTCCAAGATCTACTGTAGAGGGAATCATCCAATATGGTACACCATGAACCTGTCCATTTATTTTTTATACAGCGTTTTATGTGCTTGTGAATGCTTGTCGTCTGTCTACCTTAAGCTGTGCGAGCATGTAGTGTGGCCGTGGGCGAGTGGGAACTGAGCTGGGTGGAACTAGTACAATATCCTGTACTGGGTAATGCCTACGACACGCTAGAAGACTTTAAACAGACTTTAAAAAGACTAAAGTCTGACACCATATCACATCTAACCCCAGAGATCTTGCAGGGTCACACGTTGCAAGACTACAACTAGATTTGTTTTTAAAAAATGTAACCAAGCTAGCTACCGCTAGCGTTAGCTGGTAAGTTAAGGGGAAGTTTGCCTTTTTTCTGTTGTGCCGTACATGCAGATGCAATCTGTAACTTGGTTCAATTCTGTGCAACAACATTTTTTGGGGGGATTTTGGACACCTCAAATTGCCACTTTATTTAAGTGTCTTCTATCTTTTACTTCAGTAATCAGTATCTACTGCTCAGGACACATCGCGACTTTGTGTTGTGTTAACCGAGCCGGTGCTTTAAGCCAGCAAGTGAAAACGCAATGTCCCTACGGAGACCAATAAAGTTTTGTTTTTGTAATTTTAGAACTGGGATTGTCATCATTTAGGTAAACAATCACAGTTAAGACTTCCAGAGCTTGTCCATGCTCTAAGGAGCACAGTGTGCAATGTATGGGCAGTTAGTGGGGCTATTTAGGTGTCAGGTGGATTGAATGTGTCCTTTGGAGAAGGCTAGCGGTGTTAAACTGCAGGGCTGCAGCAGGGCAAGCTGCAGGGGCATGACTGATCTATTGGGGAGAGCATCAGTGTGAATGCAGCCGGGGCTCCAATCAATATCGCCTTATTTGTTTGTGTGCACCAAGTGTAAAATTGTGTGTTGTGTCTCTCTCTGTCTCTCTTTTAAGTTGTGTAAGTTAGGGCCGTGCATTGACACACAAAAAATAGAAGGGCTGAGAGCGACGAGGGGTGGAACGGAGAGATAGTTGGCATTTCAATCCCACAGAGAGGCGAGCGAGGAGAGTATTCATAAAATGATCCCGGCTTCATTCACAAACACAAAGGCCACTTGCTCTTTCCCCCGTGGCAAAGACGCCAGCTCATTCTTTTGCATTTACCTGCTTAGCATCGGGATGGCATTCCTCTGGTTTGATTCAGCCGCTGCTATCGAGTGGCGTCTTTGGAGCCTCTTGAAGACTGAAAGAGGATGAGCAGTCAGGGTGCTGTAGCTGCTGCCAGGGGAACCTTTAACTTTACATCTGCTGAGAGGGGAACCATATCCACACGGGGCTGTCCTCAACTAAAGAAATGCTTAGTCGCCTAACACATTTTGTCGACTAATCGATTAGTTGATTTAGTCGACATATGTGTAAAACTGAGTTTCTCCACAAAGAATCGCTCCACTAAAAATCTTGTGTTTATTATTATATATTTTATACTGTCCGACCAGTAAAACATGTCCTGTTCTGTAGACATGGTCCTTATTTATTTATTTGATACTGTCCAACCAGTAGAACATGTCCTGTCCTGTAGACACGGTCCTTATTTATATATTTTATACTGTCCAACCAGTAAAACATGTCCTGTTCTGTAGACATGGTCCTTATTTATATATTCATGTTGGACCAGTCCAATATGAACGTCAGTTGAAATAACCCTTTTGTTGTATTTGTTATGAATCTATTTTGATGCGTTTTCCCGTTTAAATATGTTTAAAATTATCGAAATTAATATCGCAGTATCGCATTATGTCAATATCGTGCAACCCTATTACCATCGGGCAACTCTTTGTGTTGAACCCTGAAAGAGCAAAACGACCGATTACTCGACTAAGACGGGGCCGCTTTAATTCACACGATGGGTCCCAAACACAAAACACACTGCAACAAGTGGCCACGAGTGACTACAGACAAGCCTGACCAAAGGTTTTCTGGAGGCCGCACTTCAACCGTGAATTGGATTAACACAAACACACACTACTTTGTAAAATTCATTTGTGCTACATTACACTCTATTCCTTCAGTCACTGTAACACCAACCCAGGGCTTCAATTAACTCTTCCTGAATGTTGTGCACTTCAAGGGGCTTGAATGAATCCCCGGCTTTCGCCCGAGGCTCATGTCTAACAGAGACTCATTCTTTGTAAGCAACATGAATTCACATGTTCAGATGAGGTCATGTAAAACAAAAATTGCAGTACACTTTCATGAGTCACTGCATCCCAATGCAAACCTGATTATTGATCACAGAGATGTGATTTGTCATAGTATTGTCGGTGTTAGTTTCCTGCAGTCTGTGTTATTTTCCTGCATGTCATTCAAATGTAACAGTTTGTACTTCCATTTTTGTGAAAGTGTGCTGTACATCACGTTAAGTGTTGTGACAAAGAATTTCCCCTTTGGGGCACAATAAAGTCTAAAGTTTAGCATTACTGTGAAAAGATAACTGCTAATTATACAAAATGTTGGGTTGTTCTACTGGTTCTGATAAGAGATTAACTTGAGGCCATTTTAAATCATAATAACTGAATGTGTAGTAAGGCTGCAAGTAACAAATATTTATTTAGTTTATTAATCTGTTGATTAATTTCTCGATGAATCAAGTTTGATTTATAAAATACCAGAAAATGCTATACATTTTTATTTTTTTTCAAAAAGCCCAAGATGATGTGGTTGTGTGTGGGGGAGTGGGTGCGCGATTACGGAAGGCTTGTATCATGTGAACGCGCCAACAGTGTTGTTGCCATTAATTGGAATTCGTCATGGGGGCGACAGCAACTACATGCTATAGCTTTAAGTTATTAGTTGACAACTAATCTACTAATCAATTGTTTGCAGATCTAACCTATACTGATGATGATTTAGTTCCTGTTTTTATTTTTTTAGATTTTCCCTAAATATTATCCCAAAGCCCATCTGAGGTCACAACATAGATCTACTTTATCCTCACCACACTGATCTAAGAATCAGAATTTGTTGCAAAGTTCTAGAGTTTTTTGAGTTTTAATCAAAATGAATAAATGATCTACAACCTGAAACACTGTGATGTCACTGTATATTACTTCAGAGAGAATCAAATCTCATACCACCAGCTGAACTGTAAGAAATACAGGTTTACTCCTCGACACAGCGGGCCCAGGTGCGACTGCTACCTGCGGCCCTTTGCTGCATGTCATGCCCCCCTCTCTCTCCCCTTTCATGGTTTCAGCTGTCCTGTCAAAAATTAAGGCCAAAAATGCCCACAAATTAATCTTAAGAAATACATTGATGCTGCTCATACCGCCCACACATATACAGTACAGGCCAAAAGTTTGGACACACTTTCTCATTCAATGCGTTTCCTTTTTATTTTCATGACTATTTACATTGTAGATTCTCACTGAAGTCATCAAAACTATGAATGAACACATATGGAATTATGTACTTAACAAAAAAGTGTGAAATAACTGAAAACATGTCTTATATATTACATTTTTCCAAGTAGCCACTCTTTGCTTTTTTATTAATAAGGGAAATAATTCCACTATTTAACCCTGACAAAGCACACCTGTGAAGGTAAAACCATTTCAGGTGACTACCTCATGAAGCTCATTGAGAGAACACCAAGGGTTTGCAGAGTTATCAAAAAAAGCAAAGGGTGGCTACTTTGAAGAATCTAAAATATAAGACATGTTTTCAGTTATTTCACACTTTTTTGTTAAGTACATAATTCCATATGTGTTCATTCATAGTTTTGACGCTTTCAGTGAGAATCTTCAATGTAAATAGTCATGAAAATAAAGAAACATTGAACGAGAAGGTGTGTCCAAACTTTTGGCCTGTACTGTATAAAAAAACAAAACAAACATAATGATAACTTGTGCGTCTCACACACACACACACACACACACACACACACACACACCCCTATTCCAGTAGATAGTGCTGCCCTGATGACAGCCCTATGATGAGAAGGGCTCAGTGCTATAGAGCACATGACAGTCAAAGGTAGCGTCCTGTCAGTCAGTCAGTGTTACAGTGGGATGCCAGGGCTGGAAGATGGCAGTTTTTTGAACTCTGGAACATGCTGAAACCTGAACCAGGCCCCCAGGAGAGCAGCCACCAGAAAAAAAAAACAGGTGCCCTGCACATGATGTGACTGACGCTGGGTTGGGGGGTTGGACGGGTGACAATCAGCCCCTGATCCTCCTCATCATGCAATGTCCCCGCGGCTCATGAGCCAATGTCCCCTCAGGAATAGCCCGGAGTTGTTAGGACACAGTGTTCTGATGAAATAACATCATCCTGTTGACTTCTATGAACTCCAGTCCAACCAGAGACTGTAAAAATAGTAGACGTAGCATTGGTGACGTCACCCATTGGTTTGTGGACTGCTAGTCTTACATTGCCAGCTCTATCTCCAGAGCGCTACGGAGTAAGGTCTGTCTACAAAAATAACCAAAATTGCTCTGGGTTGTTTGCATTTCTTTAAACCAATCACAACGGTCTTGGCAATCACACCAATCGGTCCCATAACGTCCCAGTTAGAGAGTTAATGCCCTAACCATATTCTTTGTAAATCTTTATAGTTATTCCCTGAAATAACCAAGCAGGCCTGACTGTTGCACCATCCAAACTTTGTTTAAAACTTGCAGTGTGTAGCTTGCTAGCTCGAAGGTTGTTGTTGTTTTGGAAAAGAACAGGCGAGGGACATTCGTCGATTATCCAGTGAATGAACCAGACTAGCGGACTGCAGTTTTAAAGCCTCGACTTTGGCAATATGACCGTAGCCACCTTGTTTTTTTTTTTAAACTGGACATAACGATTATTGGACAAGAGCATGGACCTGGGGAGGATGACGCAGCCAAGCCAGTGTTGTTTATGGTTCCATGGTGCTGCGCTAAGCTAAACGCTAAAGAGGCAAAGTCGCTGATTTTCAACCCTTCTAAGGCAAGTCATCCAGCGGACTTTTACTGGCAGCTAAACACAGACTTCTGAGTACTGGTGCCATTCATCTGCATGTATGGCAGAACAGGAAATCTGCAAACTTTCCCTAAAGCTACCAGCTAACGCCAACGGTAGCTAGCTAGCTTGGTTGGCAGAACGCTGAACAAGAAATTTTAGGCGATTAATTATTTATTAATTAATTAACTCTGATGAAAATACACAGTGAGATTAAGATAAAAACACGGGCAACATCCAAAATCGACTTGAGGTCTATTTTAATGTCCACAGTGTTAGCATGGTTAGCATTGCTAAGCCTCTGTCCTGATTGACAGTTCCTAAATTATTTAGTTAGTTGATAGTTGCAGTAACTAACCTTTGTAAATGGTAGCATTTGAATGCCACAGTTTTTGTATATTGTCCAAAAAGCAATGCCCCGAGTATGAGCTGCTACTGTAGCCTATTTTTGCATGTTGACTTATTTGTATGTCAACCGACATTCAAGCAGAAATAACAGAAAACAGCAGCCCAGCAGGCCAAGGCAGTGCAACAATGTGCTGTCAGCCCCTCCGCTGTTTCCTAGCCTTCGATGGAGAAGACGGGTCAAAGGTCGGGGCTGGGCGCACACAGAGGAGATCTCCCTGACCTGTGCACACATGGCCTCTCACTTCATCCACGTCACAGTAACACACACAGCACACAACCTTACTGAAACATTTAGTGGCTATGAGAGAACTATTTCTGAGAACGATGAGGAGCCTCTATTATTGGCGTACTGGTTTGACCTTGCACCTGTTCAGTGTGTGGCATTAATGGAATGGGTGGGGGGGGGGCGGGGGTGGCTGTTCATGTGAGCGACGGGCTATGCACCCTTGTGCTTTTCACCTTGTATTTCACATCAGTGCATCTTGACGTATTTTTGAGTACACTCACGCGGCACAGTATGGTTTTATATCCTTACGTATGCGGTATTGTGAGAGAAATGTCTTTGTACTGTATGTGTGTGGTGCTCCCCCATCGGTAAAGCTTCACCCCCCCCGCCCCCCTACAGAGACAATGCAATCAGACGTCACCACAGGAACCTGATATAATGATCGCTGTGGAGTGTGCTAATTAACACTGAATAGAGCTCATAAGCGCGGCCCTTTTGCCAACAAATCAGCAGAGAGCACACGGGCGTTTGTCAATGAGCTGAGCAGAGGCAGCAGCGCCACCCACTCGGCACACAATCCAGCTCATTCCCAAGGAAAGTGCAATGGCACCTCCAGACACATGTGCAGCACATACATGCTCCTTTATTATGGGTGTAAACAGCATGACAAGGCACAAGACTTTGAAGGAATCGTGTCCTTATTCTAGTGCCCTCAAGCTGTTTTCACTCCCTGCTGCAGTAAACAGTATCATTATTTATATCACCATCGCCTGTGAGGGTGTGTGCAACACTGGCTGTTAGTAGCACACAAACTCAAACAAACACACACTCACACACACAACCGCTGGTCTCCTTTGAGATGTCAGCGATCTGCTCACGGTTTGGTGGAGCCATTGTTCAGAAGGGCTCATATTCTTTAACGGGGGGCCTTTTGTTGTTGTAAACAGCATGAATTTTTAATCCAGCCCAAGATTCTGGGCTGGTAATGAATGTGTCTCGGCAGCCAGCGTCTCTCTGGGGAGCGAGGCCCCTGGCTCCTGTTGCTAAGTTTCAGCAATGCCTGAGTTCTGGAGGAATCAGCTTGTTACGCCCCGCCCAATCTAGCGCGACACACACACTTACATGTGGGCACACGTGTACACACGAGTACACTCTTTTACATACACCAACAGTCACTTGGGCACACAACCACCGACTTCAATACACAAAAACAGCCTTTAACATTATACAAAGACAAATACACTGTATACAATATAATGTAAATTAATACATTAATATTCATTTCAAGCGACAACTTCCGGGTCTGAAACGTGAAGCCAATGCTGAAGCTCCTTAAAGCTGCATTCTATCTTATTTCCAGCAGGGTGCGACTCCACTGTCTGTTTCTATAGAAGTCTATGAGAAAATGAGCCTACTTCTCACTGCATTTATTACCTCAGTAAAGAGTTTATGGTCTCAATCGCTAGTTTCAGGTCTTCTTCAATACAGCATTTTGTGTCATTTAGTAAATGATGGTCCCATTTATTTTAATATAGACGATAAAGCAGGGGATGCTTTAGGACCTGTCAATCAGGACAGAGGCTTAGCCATGCTAACACAGTGGACATTAAAACAACTCAACTTGTATTTTAATGTTAAACTTTGACCCTCTCACTGTGTGTTTATTTCATCAAAGTTAAGTGGAACATTTTGGTCACCTCAAAATGTCTCGTTCAGTGTTCTGCCAACCAAGCTACCTAGCTAGAGAAAGTACTGTCGCGTTTACCCACCACTAAATCTTCGTTAGATGATTCGCATCAGTAGGGTTGAAAATCAGCAATATTCCCTCTTTAGCGTGTAGCTTAGTGTTTAGCTTAGCGTTTAGCTTAGCGTTTAGCTTAGCTCAGCACCGTTGAAATCCATACACAACACTGGACTAGCCGCGGCATCCTCCCAGCTTCGCCCTTTTGTCCAAATATGGTCACTTCTGGCTCCTAAATGCCAAGATGGCAGCGATCAAAATCGAGGCTTCAAAACTGCAGTCCACAAACCAATAGGAATCTATGATTTATTTAATGAAAATATATTGATGCACACAAGGAGCACAACTTCAAAATATCCATACTCAAACACCCAGGCATTCACAGAAAGACGGCAACATTTTTCAATTAACTCCCTGCCTTTTCTATTAGGTCTCTTTCTCTAGCCAAGCTCATTTGAGGAGTGGTTCTGCCTTTTCCTTTTTCCAGCATGCTTTTTTTTTCTCCTCAGAGGATCCATATTTTCGATTCCGCAGCCAGAGGCTGTCACTCATTTTATTAGTCTAAAGCTTGCTCGCTCGATAGTGTCAATTCGCCGCCTCAGACATTGACCTAAAGGAGTTCCTCCTCTACACACAGCACCAAATCAACCACTTCCTCCACAGAAATTTCCCTCCATCTAGCACTTTCACCACATCCCCTAAAACTCCCAAACAGCTCACCCCTGACCTCACAGCTCCAGCTACAATTTATTTATCTGCATCTTTCCGTGAAGTTGCAGACGCTCTCAGATTGCACATAACGACTGTGTGCGAGCTTTGAAAAAAAGCACGCACGCAGTTAAAAGTTAAAGCTCTACAATGGAATTTTCTCATTTATGCCTTGCTCTATTTCTGACACATTAACCGTGTCTCATCTAAGACTGCGGAAAGAAACAGTGGTCGTGTGATCTGGAGTCTGAAAATAGATCTGCTCCCACTGGAGCCTCTCCTGTCATAGAGGAAAGCTTCAATAAAGCAGAGAGATGTGTACTATATGTCAAAAGGGTTAAATCAAAGTGTAGCTTTTTTTAAGTGAAAAAGCAGTGGAATTCTCCCCTGCCCTCTTTTTTTTTTTTTTTTCTGTCTTCCCCCTCCCAAAGCGATTAAATTGCTGATTGATTTTTGTATCTCAGCTCGATTCCTTGCCCCGCGCTCTCCGTCTCTTGCCATTGATCCACGCAAGGCTGCTGACTCCAAAGTCAGAGGACCCATCCTCTCTGGCCTCCGGAAATGAACTTGTTAGATGGGCTGTGCGATTTATTGCTCATGAGGCCGGGGTGTCTCTCAGTGTGAATGTGCGAGTGTCCATAGGGGCTCTGTGTCTATGTGTGTGTGTGTGTGTGTGTGTGTGAGCCAACTCTGCTTTCACAGGGCTCGAAATTTATTGCATGTCTGCATTTCCCTGCGCGGCAGTGTGCACGCGCGTCCGTGTGAGGGAGCTAAGTGTTGAATTCATTTACCAGCATGCGTTAGTGTGTACATTATTCATCTTTGACAACGTTACATATCATGCCACACAAGTTGGTTAGTTCTTATCTATTGTGACAAGTTCATGACCCACGGCGGCGTCTTGCTCAACTTTCACTGCGTCGGATCGTGTGTAGGAGGTTGTGTAAGCATCCAAAACATAAGAGTTATTGATCACGCTGAGATTTTTGTTTGGCAGTTTTCTGCAGCGGTACGCCGTTGAGAGGTCCTGCTGGTATTCTTAGGTGTACTGCTCACTGATGTGCCCCGTCCCCATCGAACCTGCGTCTGTGTGGCGTCAGACACGGCCCTGTCCTCTACTGCAGCCTCCTCTGACATATTGATTGGGTTTCCATTTAAAAGCCCTGTTCTCCCGCCGTTATTTACTCCAACAGTAAATCTTTACAATGCCGTAAAAGACTGTTTTACGCACTTGGATTATACAATCTCCCTGCTGCAGCGGCCAGACAGGCGTGTGTCAGGAGAGGAGAGGAGAGGAGAGGAGGGAGAAAACAAGAAAGGAGATACAGGAGAGGAGATACAAGAGAGGAGGCGATAGAGGGAACAAGTGAGGAAAGGAGATACAAGAGAGGAGAGGAAACAATAAAAAGAAGACAAAAGAGAGGAGAGGAAAGGATAAACAAGGAGAGGCGAGAGGTTTTGGTCCATTTATTGGACCATTTCAAAGAAGAAACACAATCACAAAAATCAAAAACAAGTCAAGAAAAGAAAATACTAAATAATAAATAAAAAAAACACATCAAAACCTGTCAAACAAACAAAAATGTGCTTTCTTAATCGAAAGACGAGAGAGGAAACAAGAGAGGACAGGCGATACGAGAGGGGGCAGGAGAAAGGAAACGAGAGAGAAGGGGAGAGGAGACGAGGTGTGGTGCTCTGCACCTCATCTCTCCCTGGAGGCAGAAGCAGTGCAGTGGCACCAGAAAGGGCCTTGGCACCACTTTAAAAGGGTGCTCCGAGAGAAACGAGCTGACTGCTCTCCTTTAACTTCACTCTCCTCTCGCCAGTGGGATTTGGCACCTCTCCATCCTTTTGTTTTAAGCTGCAGAAATGTTTCTCATAGCATTTAATGCGATAAAAGTGCCAACTACTGTTATTGGTTTATTGCTCTGCAGAAACCGATCTTGCATAGCTGACCCTAACCTGGAACAGAAGCGCCGTCTTACATTATCCGACTAACTGAAGGCCTTTTGTGTGGTTTCAATCACCAGCATGACGGGAATATTTTAGTGATGGTGATTAATTTGAAGTGTGTGCCGCAGCTAAGCTAGGTATGGAAATTATAAACTCTCGACAAACTAACACCATGGAAGGGCTGAATGATAGTACCTGTCAGGACATGTGTGCCAGGTAGTAGTCTGGATCCACGGAAGTACATCTGCACGGTAAAGCCTGCCACCGGCTTTGTCCCTCACCTTCCCCACTCTGTGTGTCGTCGTTCTCAAAATCCATTCAATTCAGGAAACAACAACCTTCAAGCTAGCAACCTGCATACTGAAAATGGCTAGCTAGCTACCGCCAGCGCTAGCTGGTAGTTTAAGGGAAGGTTTGCAGATTTTCTGTTCTGCCGTACGCAGGTGAACGGCACCAGTACCAGGAGGTCTGTGTTTACCCGTCGGTAAATCCCCGCTGGATGACTCGTTTCAGAAGGGTTGAAAATCTGCGACTTTCCCTCTTTAGCTTTAGCTTATAAAGAGACTTTGACTTTGGCTTAGCGCAGCGCCATGGAACCATTAACAACACTGGCTTGGCTGCGTCATCCTCCCCCAGCTCCATGCTCTCATCCAAAAATTGTTACGTCTGGTTAAAAAAAAAAACACACACAAGATGGCTATTGCCATATTGCCAAAGTCGAGGCTTTAAAACTGCAGGCCGCAAGTCTGGATGGACGACAGTTCATTTACTGGATAATCGACGAATGTCCTCCGAGCTAGCGAGCTACACGCTGAAAATGGCAAGTTTTGATGAAAATCTGGATGGTACAACAAGGCAGGCCTGCCTGCTTCTTTCGGGGAATGATTATAAAGCTTTACAAAGAATATGTTTAGGGCATTTCCTCTCTAACTGGGATGTTACTTAGCTCACGTTACTGTACTGTGTGAACAGTTAACTTCATTTAAAACCAGGTTTTCCCTACCTTTATAAGGTTTAGGCGCAGCAGTTTTGGACACCACCCTAAGCCAAATAAAAGGAACTAAATGATTTTTCTCCGATCTAATGATTGTAGTTGGTCCCAGTGGACTTCTTTAGACAAGTTTGAGTGTTATTTATTATCTGCACTACCTTTTTAAACGTTTAAGACAGATATATGGTAATATTATTATTGAGGAATAGGGCTGGGCAATATATCAATAGTATATTGATATTGTGATATGAGACTAGATATTGTCTTAGATTTTGGATATCGTGATATGACATAAGTGTGGTCTTTTCCTGGTGTTAAAGGCTGCATTACAGTAAAGTGATGTACTTTTCTGAACTTACCAAACTGTTCTAGCTCTTCTATTATTTGCCTTTTCCCCACTTAGACATTATGTCCACATTACTGATGAGTATTTATGTAAAATCTAAGTGTGAAGATATTTTGTTAAAGCACCAATTGTCAATATCAAGGTATTTGGTCAAGAATCGCTCAGCCCTATTGAGAAACAGATTTTCTTGAGAGAGGACCCCTAAACCCCCCCGCCAAAATCGTGCATATAACCACAAACCTAGGGAAAAATCTGTAATATTGTATGTGGCATTTTCTTTTGCGGGGTGCAAATGTTCCACTTTTTAGAAGAGCCGCCATCGCTGCGTCCGGAGCTTAGCGCCGCCCTAGACCATTTGGATTGGTTTAATGAAATGCAAACAACCCGGAGCATTTTTTTCTCCTATCCCAGAATGCATCTGTAGTGTAGCCAGACCTTTACTCCGCAGCACTGTGGCAATGCGAAACTAGTCAGGTAGTGAAGAAGTCACCCACACGCTTTGACTGATGAATTCTCAGAGGTCTCTACGCATCAGCGTTAATCATTGGGCTTCATATACCCGAGGTCTTTATTTCATTAGGACATATGCTCCGCCTGTTCCCTCTGCCGCTCTTCATTGCCGACCCCAGGCCTGCAGCCCAGCCCGGGCGCAGCGTTGCTATGGTCCACATGGCCAAGTCACACCGGGGGTAATAAGTACTTAATTTAGGAGCGGGGGAGGTGGGCCACGGTTGGCGTTTATTGGTGTTGATGCCGAGCAGACTTCAAAAAGCCACTAGGCTCATAATTTATCTCTCTCCATGGACCCCGAGTGTTTTAGGAACAGAGGACGACACAGAGAGTAAACGAGTGTGAGAGAGAGAGAGGAAGAGAGGGAGTGTGCGTCGGCCTGTCTTTCAGTGGGTGTTTAATACCGCTTGGCTGCTGACTTTGGTGTACGTATTCTTTGATGTCAGTAACACGATCATCAAGGATATTTTCCCCAACACTCTGCAGTAGTTTTGCACCGGCAGCTGCACATTTCCCCCCCCACACTTCCCCCTCCCACCCCCTGCACACTTATCCAAGTTGAACTTGGCTGTCCACTTCATCTGCTGCTGGTAGTGCCTCACATGGGATACCCAAGCTGAAAGTGTACGCTCGAGATCATTTGGAATAAACAATAAATAATTCAGAAGAGCGACTAAATAAGTAATAGTGTGATATCTATTTCTTTGGTGGCGCTATTGCCTTCCTTTATTTATTAATGGGCTTAATGACACCGTGTCCTGCCGTGAAGAGCAGTCTCTTGAACCGAGTCCTTAAGGGGAAAAGAGAAAGTTACGGCTTTGTTTATCTCGCCTATCTCTCCGTGTGCCTTTCTGTCCGTCCCAGCGAAGTGGCGAGGCGCAGAGCGCAGTCTAGACTTTTTATTTTGTGGGGGAAAGGGTCAAGGAGTGACATGGGCCAGCTGTGGAATCGTGATCGTAGTGGCTCCCCCCCCAATCCCCCCCCTCCAGCGTTTCACACACACACACACACACACACACACACACACACACATTCCCAGGTCTCCTGTAATAGCCATGAGATGCTCCAAAAATACCCTCCCCCCACCACATCCAGAGCGGGATATCCACCCCTCTCTGGGGAGATAGAATGTCTCTCTCCATATCTGGCAACCATGACCACAAATTAAGTGAGGGCTTCTGTGAAATATTCCCTTTGTGTGGCTCTGGCTTTAAAAGTGCCCAGAAGGATACCGAAACTCTCCAGTCTAGAATCAAGCATTTGAGTGAACACTTGAACATCCATTTACAATTAAGTGATACAACAGCCTTCTCGAGCCCTCTCTAACTAGAGGGCTTACGGTCTCTGAGCCACCCAGCTTTCACTCACAAAGTCGGGATAAAAACATTCGGTACGCCTCGGAGCAGATGTAAGGAGAAGTGTAGAAGTGATGCATGACTTTTCCTGCACCAGCAAATTTGCACCAGCAAGTTTTACTCGCACAAGTACTAGTACCGCTTGTACATTATACAAGTACAAGTTTTAGTTGTCGGTTGCTCCGGGACTTTGGAAAGCTCTGCCTCCACCCTTAGCGTCTGCGGCATCTGTGGGCTCTTTTAAAAATCAAATCAAGAAAAGGCGTTTGCTGAGCTGTCTGCACTTTTTTTCTTTTATTATTAGGTTTTTTTATTTGTGTATTACATTTTTAATTCTTAAAATGTTCTCTTGCATGTCATTTTTGACGTCATTGTAAAGCTCTTTGTGTTTAGATCTGTGAAAATCTGCTTCATAAATTCATTTTACTTACTTACTAACTCCTATATTGTGAACTGTAAAATGTGATTAGTTCCATGTTTTGGTTTAATGATTACAAATGAGCTCATTGGAAACCTAATCATTACAAGTCAACCACAAACCACAAAAAGTAACAAATATGCTAACGGTTGGTGATGGTGTGCCTTCCTCTAATTCTTGAGGTAGTAAAAAGGTAGAAAGGATGCAAGTGGCAGTGGACGAAGGTGGGTGGGCTGATGGGCTGTTGTTCAAGCGTAGACACCTTCTAATATGTTGACAAATGTGCGCTTTAGTGGCCAGTCAACAACTTGCTAATATACGGCCACGACACGTTGTGCTGCGGAGGACGGAGGCCGCGCGGAGCCGAGCCGAGGAGCCTGAAGTGTTTTAGCAGATAGGTGGACGAAAACACGCCGTCATCCTGAAACATGGCCGGCTGCAGCCAGAGGCTGTAAATCTAGCAGAGACAGAGTTTCAGCACTGGCTACAGTGTGACCAAGCACCTGCATTCTGCAGTCTGTAATGTACTGTGGACACTGCAGTGTTCAGTAGAAACACACGCTCCAGACTACAGCAGTAATACAATAATGCAAGTTTCTGCAGCGTTATCAAGGCAAGGCAGCTTTTTGTTGATAGCATGTTTCTGCAACAAAGCAATTCAAAAGTGCTTTACATAAAACATTAAAAAGCAATTAAAAACACGTGTTAAAGAGAATATAAAAACAGGACAAGACAGGTATGAAATACAAGAATAAAAGTTACAGTGCAGTGTTAAGAAATTACTTTAAATAAATGCAGCATCAAAAGAGAAAAGTCTTCAGCCTTGATTTAAAGAAAGAGTTGCAGCGGACCTGCAGCTTTTTGTGAGTTTGTTTCAGATATTAATTTACTCCAAGCTGTTGCAGCATTTTGAGATCATCGCACAAAAACATGCATGTGCATACCTGCATAAATACACACATTCTGCACACATTACACACATCACACACACACACCCTTCGCCGTCTGAGATTGCCCGGGGTGGAGAGAAGATAAGAAAACACAGCCAGGTCTGCCCCCTCAGGCCTGGGGCTGTTGGGAGGAGAGGATGCCTCTCGTCCTCCCATTTCTCCTGGTCCACAGGAGGCCCATCTCCACGCAGCCACTGACCCATCTGTCCCGCACGGCTAACTGGGCTCCTGTGTATTCCCCCACAGCAGAGCAACACTGAGGGGGAAGGAGGGGCGAGAGGGGCCTACAACATCTGGGAACCATCAAGCCAAAAGAGCCTTAGATCCTGAGATTCCAGCCTCCGACCCCTCTCCTCTCCTCCCCCCGTTGCCTCTACTCAACCCCGCCACCACCTTTCCTCTCCATCTGTCTCCCCCCCCCTCTCCTGTCCTCTCCTCCCTCCTCTTCCTCTCCTCCCCTCGTCCCGGCTGCCCATCATTTCCACGTCTCTTCGGCAGTGGGCCTAATCCAAACAGATTGTCTAACTGTTTCAAAAACATACTCCCTTTCTTGGCCCTCCTCTGCCTCCCCCCCCCCTCTACCCAGCGTTCATCCTGAGGAACAGACTCTCTCTTTCATAGTGGAGGAGGTGCCGGTGTCAGTCTGGCCCGGGTTAGCAGGTTACCGCTGCACAGAACCATTTCGGGAGAAATGAGCTCGCTAGGCCTCAAAGCACTTTGGCAGATCCCCATTTAATACTCAATCCTGACACATTACACGCCATCCAACCCTCTCCTCTCCCTCTGCCCCCACCTCCCTACCAGCTCTGTATAGGAATGGCCACAGCTGGCCACATAGGCACACTGTGTGTGTGGTTCAAAGCCTCTCGGGCATATTGTCCAGCCCCTGCCACCCTATTCCGCAGGCTATTTGGCGGGGCCAGGGAAAGCCTTCGGGGGGAGCCACAGTAGGGGGCTCGGGAGCTGGGAGGTATCCGAGGAGACCACCAGGCCTCCCACTGGGCAGCCTGTGTACATCAGAGGCTCCCCCTGCCACTGCCTGCTGAACTCCTGCATACTGGGTTTTGTTTAGAAGGAAGCCCTGTCCCTATTTACCATAATTGAATTAAAAGGATTAACATGGTTCCAGTGTTGCTCACATCTGTGTTCTCTAAGATTCCACCTCTCTCTCCCCGTGTCTTGGATTCTTGGGGGATGGGGGGGGGGATTGGGAGCCTCATAGAAAATGTTTTCTGTGAAATAAACGCAAGATTTTTCATAATTAAAGCAAATTTTACCAAAAAACATGCAAAATATGCTATAAAAAAAGCCATTAGATTGTACTTTATTCAAATCGGAGCTGCAAAGAGAAGGATTAGTTGTCAGCTATTAAATTAATCACCAACTATTTTGATAATCGATTTGTCAATTGTCATTTTTTATAAAAAGAAGAATTTTCTGATGTCAGCTTGTTAAATGTGAATATTGTTCTAGTTTCTTCTCTCCTCTGTGACAGTAAACTGAATCTCTTTGAGTTGTGGACAAAAACAAGACATTTGAGGACATCATCTTGGGCTTTTTGGGAAACACTGATCCATATTTTTCACAATTTTCTGACATTTTAGAGACCAAACAACTGATCCATTCATCCGGAAAATAATTGGCAGATTAATCGACGGTGAAAATAATCTTCAAGAAATGTTCATTCAAAAGGAAATGAATGAATATAAAGAGGTTTCTGTAAATGGAGGTTTTAACCCTTGTGTTGTCATCCTGTCGACCACGCAGCTTCTTCTCATTCTGGGTCAAAATGAAAACCTTTTATTTTTCCAATGTTTGGTCGTTTCTTTTGAAGCTTTTTTTCCAAGTTTTTTGTCACTTTTTCCGATGTCTCTGTCTAAAATAAATAGTTTTTATTTATTTATTTTACGTTTTTGTATCAAGTTTTTGAAGTTTTTTCTGACTTTTTTCACTTATTTTCACGTTATATGTCACTTTTTCTGACGTCTCTGGATTTTTCTTTCAGTTTTTCTTGTTTTTTTCCCACGTTTTTGAAAAAAATTTGGATTATTTTTTTTTCAACCTTTCCCAATTCTTCTTCAAATGCTATAAAATCTAATAAAATACCCCAATTAATTGAAAGTAGTGAACTGATCATTTATTTTACACTAAAGAACGTAGTAGGGAACCATCCACGTTATTTTTTTGGGACAATTAGTTGAAAGAAAACCACAAATGTTTGATATAGAGACTTTTTTCAAAATGGGTCAAATCTGACCCGAGGACACCAGGAGGGTTAAACAGATGCTGTAAAAATCCAGTGGAAATAACAGGAGGATTCTCGGTGTTGATTTTAGCCCTTTTGTGAGGCTGCTGTCCCAACTGGATTGTGACCGAGGGTCAGGAGAGCGGTGGTCTGCAGATCAGAGGCTGGATTAATTGTTGACACTCTCCCAGTCCAAACAGAACCCTTACCACCCCCAAACACACACACACACACACACACACACACACACACACACACACACCAACTACTGACAGACACTTTGATTTATGTCTAGCCACTAACAAAAAAAGAGAACAAAATCAATTGGCTATTACCGCACTTAACACCGGGCTTTCACCACCTGGGAGTAGGGTGTTGAAAATAAAAGACAGAGTCCATACAACTCTTCCATACCACTCCATATACTCATTCCCACCGGGGAGACACAGATCACTGCTCAATCTCCATATACACAGCCAGTCTCCAAACACAGTGGGCTGTAACACTTGCGCTCAGGGGCGGCCGCAGCCCAGAGGTCAAAGAAGCCTGGCTTGTGACTGAAATGTCGAGGGCTGGATTTGCCGGACTGGCTGGAAAACTGGGGTTGGAGAACGCAACGAGCACTGCCACAACACCCGTGAGCAACGTAACGCACAATGTTGATGAAAAGAGATCAGACGTTCAACGTTAAATAAATGTAATACCTGAATCACCTCAGTTATCCTGATTCTCCACTGATTACTGGCTGTGAGTTACAAGAGTTTCAGCTCCAGTAGCACAACTAATCTCTGTCCATATTAACACATCTGACAACACGTATCACATGACCGTTCACACACACACACAGGGCATGTGCGTGCCGGTGTAAACAGGAAGCAGACTGTCTGACGTTACTCTGTGGTTGGAAATCATGGATGTAGAAGTTAAAAAATACAGAAACATCTTTTGGAGAAAGAACAACAACAATGAAAAGTAAGAGCAGGGATTTATTATTATCTTGGAGCGATGACGAGGTGGAACTGTTACTGAAAGGTCTGTAAGCTCCCTAACTGATAAGACTGACTGATGTGCGTCGTCGTTTCCAAATGTCTCCGTTTGTGTCCGTCCAGACTACAAAACAACCTCAGAGTTATTACACCAAAACGGGAACAGCAGGGTTTCCAAATGTCTTCGTTTTATGGGCTCGGAAACGCCGCAGTAGTGTGGACGCGAGGCGTAAACTAGTGCTGCAACTAACGATTATTTTAATAATCGATTAATCTGTCGATTATTTTTTTGATTAAGCGATGAATCGAAAAAAAATAATTGATTTACATCAACTCAATACATACATACTTGTTGTTTTAGTTAATAGTTGTGTAAAGGTAAGTAACCTAAAGAGCAGATACAGACAAGACACACACACACACACACACACACAGAAACACAGACAGATATAGAAACACACACAGGCACAGACACACACACACACTTGAAGCTTATTCATTAAATTATTACCATCATTGTAGTAAGTGCAAGTTAAGTTCATTTATACAACACACACAAATATATTTGTCAACAATAACTGATATGGGACAAAGCACATAATATATATACATGACAACAGATTGAAAAATTAATGGGCCAAAAAAAGCGAGTGAATAAAAACATGTCTTTATCTTGCAAACTAAACCACCCCTGCTTTATTACAGTTATTAACGAGCTAACGCTAGCTTGTCATGCTAGTCAGCTGGATAACGAGTAAACAGCAGCACCAGAAGAGCTATTGGAGGGACGGTACGTTCATCACTTCAGAACAGAACAGAAGTAGGATAGTGTAGTGACTTTACCCTGCTGTTGTTGTTCTGTTGAACAGAAGTAGGATAGTGTAGTGACTTTACCCTGCTGTTGTTGTTCTGTTGAACAGAAGTAGGATAGTGTAGTGACTTTACCCTGCTGTTGTTGTTCTGTTGAACAGAAGTAGGATAGTGTAGAGACTTTACCCTGCTGTTGATGTTCTGTTGAACAGAAGTAGGATAGTGTATTGACTTTACCCTGCTGTTGATGTTCTGTTGAACAGAAGTAGGATAGTGTAGAGACTTTACCCTGCTGTTGATGTTCTGTTGAACAGAAGTAGGATAGTGTAGTGACTTTACCCTGCTGTTGTTGTTCTGTTGAACAGAAGTAGGATAGTGTAGTGACTTTACCCTGCTGTTGTTGTTCTGTTGAACAGAAGTAGGATAGTGTAGTGACTTTACCCTGCTGTTGTTGTTCTGTTGAACAGAAGTAGGATAGTGTAGTGACTTTACCCTGCTGTTGTTGTTCTGTTGAACAGAAGTAGGATAGTGTAGTGACTTTACCCTGCTGTTGTTGTTCTGTTGAACAGAAGTAGGATAGTGTAGTGACTTTACCCTGCTGTTGTTGTTCTGTTGAACAGAAGTAGGATAGTGTAGTGACTTTACCCTGCTGTTGTTGTTCTGTTGAACAGAAGTAGGATAGTGTAGTGACTTTACCCTGCTGTTGTTGTTCTGTTGAACAGAAGTAGGATAGTGTAGTGACTTTACCCTGCTGTTGTTGTTCTGTTGAACAGTAGTAGGATAGTGTAGAGACTTTACCCTGCTGTTGTTGTTCTGTTGAACAGAAGTAGGATAGTGTAGAGACTTTACCCTGCTGTTGTTGTTCTGTTGAACAGTAGTAGGATAGTGTAGTGACTTTACCCTGCTGTTGTTGTTCTGTTGAACAGAAGTAGGATAGTGTAGAGACTTTACCCTGCTGTTGTTGTTCTGTTGAACAGAAGTAGGATAGTGTAGAGACTTTACCCTGCTGTTGTTGTTCTGTTGAACAGAAGTAGGATAGTGTAGTGACTTTACCCTGCTGTTGTTGTTCTGTTGAACAGAAGTAGGATAGTGTAGAGACTTTACCCTGCTGTTGTTGTTCTGTTGAACAGAAGTAGGATAGTGTAGAGACTTTACCCTGCTGTTGTTGTTCTGTTGAACAGAAGTAGGATAGTGTAGTGACTTTACCCTGCTGTTGTTGTTCTGTTGAACAGAAGTAGGATAGTGTAGAGACTTTACCCTGCTGTTGTTGTTCTGTTGAACAGAAGTAGGATAGTGTAGAGACTTTACCCTGCTGTTGTTGTTCTGTTGAACAGAAGTAGGATAGTGTAGAGACTTTACCCTGCTGTTGTTGTTCTGTTGAACAGAAGTAGGATAGTGTAGTGACTTTACCCTGCTGTTGTTGTTCTGTTGAACAGAAGTAGGATAGTGTAGTGACTTTATCCTGCTGTTGAACTCCCTTCCTCCTCATCAAGGACTCCAACATGTTTACGTTTTAGGTGCTGACTCATCACCGTGGTGCGCCCGTGCCATGCCGTGTCGCTTTTGCTCATCTTGCAATTAACACGTTTTTGATTTATTTAGTGTGAAATGCTCCCACACCTTGGATGACTTAGGTCGTACTGATTTCTCTGCCTCTGCCGAGTGTTTCAGAACAACGTTACGGGTCTCTCCGGTCTCTCTCAGTATTTCCTCTACCCGCGCTCTGCTCTTTTTTCTTTTCTTTCGCTCCGCTCTGTGCTCAACTACATTTTTTTTTATCTCCGCGACTGAGTGGCGTAATAGTTGGGCGACACAACGAATCAAAAATAAAATTGCCAACTTTTTTAATAATGGAATTTTATCGATGTTATCGATTCGTTGTTACAGCCCTAGCGTAAACATAGCAACAGATACACAGTATGTTTTTAAACCAAAAGGGAGTAGTGTAGATGTAGCCTTAAGGCGGTTATACACCAACCAGACAGCCGACCTTCGGCAGAAAAGCCATTGTGACTGATCAGTCTCCCCGAGTCGGTCCAAAAAGTGCCTCAGAACACACCGAAGAGACGAGACGTAATACGTCTCCATACCAGCAGGGGTCGCTAATCTGGATTGTCGCCGAAAAAATGAGAACCGGCAGCTGATTGGACGAACGCGTCAGGTGGGTCTGGTTTCTCCGGAAATTCAAAGCCAGACTGTGATGGTGGGTCGTTCAGAATACGATCTCATATTGGACTAAAATACTTCACCGAAACGTGTTTCTGAAAACATTTTAAGCGAGAAATAGGCCGTTTTACCAATTATCGGGTTAGTGTGTCAGCGCCTTTAGACTCTTTTTGGTTTAATTGAGATCATATATTCAAGGCCAAGGGCACCAATTGTGCATCAACTCTTTTGCACACCACTCCTATTCCCTGACATAATATAATACAGTCAGCTGTGTACGGTTTGGCTGATATACCCTTTCTGTACCCCTTCACCTTCCCCCGACCCCTCTTGTCCTCCACTCAAAATTGTCCTGCTGTATTTAGGTCTTTATATTCCCCAATGGAAGGTATTCCAGGTATGCATTATGCAAGCAATAGTGGGATATTTATATGGTCAAGCTTCAGGGGGTGGGGTGTAAGGAGGTAGAGGGTCGCCGCGTGTTAGGTATGATTTAGGGAACCATGACGCTACTGGACTGAGGCAGAAATGTTTACTCAGACGCAGCGAGAGACTGAAGGAAACGGAGATAGAGAGGAGAATCAGAAAAATCACACTACTGTACACCACCTTTCCTCCTTCCCCTTAGAGGGGCGGTAAAATAGGCCACATTGCATCACTCTCTCTCCCCCCCCCCCATGTCGTCTTGTCCCCGGCCAGCCCAGGAACCATGTCTGACCCAACAACTGTGTGTCTGCCAACTGGAATGCAGGCCAGGGTCAGTGGCGGGGGCCTCACGGCCTCCGAGGGACTATTCTGAGAGCGGAGCTCATCTCTGTTCTAACCCTACACTGGCGTCTTGTGACTGTGGTTAAAAATGGGCCTGTGTACTCACTGACTCTAAAACACAATCTCTCTCTCTCTCTCTCTCTCTCTCTCTCTCTCTCTCTCTCTCTCCCCCCTCACTGGGGAGCTGCAAAGTAAAACCTAGGGGGAAGTGAAGCCACAGAAACATTAAGTTTTCCCGTGTTAAGCTTATTTTTAAATGTTTGCAGTGTTTGGACACAGGCATCATCACAATCAAACGTTCGCTGGGTACAAGGCGTAATGATAATTTAGGAAAAACGTGATATGATAAAAACATGCGTGCTTGTACAGCCAAGCTCAGTCAGCACTGTTTAGGTGTTAACTAAGTAGGGCCGTCCACAGATAGTCTAAATTTGATTATATGTTTGAATAGTAAAAGAAAATGTCAAACTGGAGAGAACTTCTGTCGATAAGGACAGAGACGGCGGGAGAGAGCTCTACGGTTTTTCAATTAGGTTTTACATTATGCAGGACATTGTTTTGTAATATGTAGGCATGTAGATCTTTTAAAATACATCTTAATGTTGAAACAAATATACATAGAATATATGAGGGTAAAGAAGGATACGCCACAAAGACTGCAAGGAAAATGTCAAACTGGAGACCAGACTACATTCAGACACCGAAATCTTCAGACGGATTCAAGAAATGGAAAGAGAGACTGTTGTCTATGGTGTCTGAATTAAGTTTAACATTATATAGAACATTATTTTTTTGATTTATTTTGTAAGGGGTCGGTATGTAGATCTTTGCGTTGAACTAAATATACCTATTCAAGTATGTCTCCCGTTTGGGTTTGCCCTTTTATGGACATAATGTGCAGAAAGAAATATACGCATATGTTGGAACCATGTGTGTGTTTTTTTTTTTAGAAGGAATATTCATTGTCATTTGACAATTTCGACAGGCCTAGTGCTAAGATAGTAATGCGTGAGAAGTGGACTCCCCCCACCGCTGTGAACATGGTCACAGTCTGAAAAAAGGTTGCTCATACATGTAGAACAGTTACAATCTGCAAATTATCTTTGTGTCCATCTGCACTTCCGCGTTCCAACACGCTGACCGGACGCTGACCGTAGGCTGTAATCACTGTGTATTTAGCATTATCTTCAGAGAACTGGCCTGCGTGAGACCTCTTTACGACACCGTAAACTTTAACTGCCTGGGTCTTACTGCTTTGACTCTAGTCCAGCCACCCGAGGGAACCGGGGAGCTTACGGAGGGAGCTTATGGGATTGAATGGGAGAAAGCCACTGTTGTCCATCTCTGCAGCAGCAGCAGCATGACAGCCCACAGCTGTGCAGCCAGTAAGGTGCACTATTTAACAAGTTATGTCCAACAGATTTACCTGTCTATACACAATGGGGTATATGCTTTTGTTTTACTCATATATGAAGACAATATTAGCCTGACGTGGTCATACTCAGATTCTAGTCAGAATATGAGTCTGATACTGCTCCATTGGGCTGTGATTAAGGGGCGTGTTTCAACCGAACCAGGAAAGAAAATGCCTCTGCACTCAATCGGATAGACCGACAACCAATCAGAGCAACGGATAGACTTACAACCAATCAGAGCAACAGATAGACAATAGGGCCATGGAGTGCAGTACGGTCTTAACAAGCACTTAACGACTTAACAACTGTGTCCATGTTCGGACACAGAAGTAAGAACGCTCGGGCGATGCTCAGGTGGTGGTATAGCTTCACATTCAATGTGGAAATTAAGAAGCTTCTACTGAATCATTTGGAGTTTTTGAAGCATGCCATTTATTGTGAAGAACAGAAGGTCCCGGATGTGTTGACAGCATCGATGTCCATTGTGCGACTCGTTAACACGGAAAAAAAACAGCAGCGCCCAGTGAGATTTATCAAGCAAAGAGATAGGGGTGTCCGACTATGTCCAAGGGTAGAGCACAGCTAATGGTACAGATCCACTTTTGCGACACGACTGTCGCATGGTGTCGCGACGCCTCCCCTCATTTGTACGTTCCTCAATTACAGCTATGGGCGGGTCCAGCGGGGAATGTTGTTGAATTTTGAAATTTGGAGGGAGAAGTGATCAGAGCAGACCTCTGTGCTCTACTTCTACTGGATAGTCGCGTCACATTCAACGGATTCATTTGCATAAAGCTGGGCATCTACATTTTCTCAAATGTAGCGCCACCTTCCCAAAATGCTTTGCATGCGCTTGACATCACCCATAGGAATAGAGTGGAGCGCGACGCGACAGAAGCGTCGCACGGACAAGTGGATCTGTACAGTTATTTAGCGTTGTTAGCTTCCTTTTGCCAACTCTTGTAAAGACAAAGCTAAAGTAAGTAAGAAAGGTAAGAAGTTACTTTAGTTTCACACCTTTCCATTTACTGAAAATATTACAAGATCATTTATATTTGTAATACAGAGATATTCTGATAGAACCTCAGCCAAAAAGTCTCAGAGCATGAGCACAGTTCTGTAATGCTGGCTACACACTGCCTGCGTGGCGTGAGCGTGGCGTGAGTGTGGCGTTTCTGTTGCGTGGTGGCTGCGTGGCGTTTTCCATGTCTTTGCACACCAGAAACGTGTCTGACACGGCGCTGCTGCTGCTAGCTTTGTCTGTACACGTGTATGTTTCCCATAAACATAAACATATACTGATTTGATTACATCAAAGATAACGTCGGCAGTATTGAGGGCAAAATAGGCTCCAGAATATTTCGTTCTGTATTGACAGGTGCAATATTTGAAAATCGATAATTATTTATTATTTTTTTAAATTACATTTATGTCTGCATTTATGTCAAAACCTCGAGACTTTCAAACTTTAACATGTCATTTATTAAAAGTATTTGTGTCAAAATTACATAAAAACATATTTTTGTATTCTATTTTGCCTGAAAACACTTCCAACACACTTGCTTGTGTGGCGTCAGTCCTATTTCTAGCATGCACGCGTTTTCGGCGCGGCTCGAGCCGAGCCTGAGACGTGCCATGCAGGCAGTGTGTAAGCTCCAACCTGTTAACATGGGAGCCCAAACGAAACATGCCACGCAGCTGATACGCTCACGCCACGCGAAACGTGTGTAGCCGGCCTTAGTATATTCTGCTGTATCTAAACAGTCCTCGTGATGTCGTCCCAAACCACCTTATACCGTCCGTAATTTTAAACAACCACTAACTAAATTACAATTTGTATATTCTGTTTTACCTGTGGCTGGAGGATATGGATAAACTGATAGCGTACTGCCTCTCCAGCTTGAGATTGGTTTTATCTCCAACTCTGCATGTGATGAAGAGGATCCTTGCTGTTAAATCATCTATTTCATGAGTTGCTGGCACTCCAAGTGGGAAACGAAAAAAAAACTAAAAGGAGGCTATTAATGCCCGGCTGTGTTAATGCAGCCACGCATTAAAACATCCCCACAGAGCTGAGGAAAGTGGACTCTTATACTTTTAAATATCTGAACACACACGACAGGCTAAATATCAATCTGGACGCAAAAACATGCAATCACAGACTTGTGCACATACATTATTTGCCTTATAAAGACATGGCATCCCAGACATCCACTGCACCCTAATGTACGCTTAAAAAAAAAAACATTAGCTGGATCGGAATATTCCGTTAATTGTTCATTGGGTAGGTATTCAATTTTCAATATTGGAGTTCGAATATTCATTTTGATTTTCCTTCAATACTGTAATAAGGTTGAGACAGTTTCAACTTTTGGAGAAACAACCCAACGTCACGCTGCGGTGGATCAGACTTGTCAGTTTGTTTTGAGGCGGTGCGAGAGTCCTCTACAGGAAACAGGAAACATCATTCCCTTTATCTCTGTCACCAGAACGTTTTACAACCCCAAACACAAGCTCTGAACTGCCCGGGAGTTTGTGGAACAGCTGACAGTTTCCTCAGTCCCTCCTCTCTTTTCTCTCTCTCTTTCTCCGGGAAATGAAGCTGCCTTCAAGTGGTCGGAAATGTCGAGATCTATGAACGATCCGATGGAAAACAATAATTGTGATAATATAAAGTCTATTTGTGTTACATTGTCGGGGTAAAGAACACAACAGGATGTCACACAAATGGGCCATTTAAGTGAACCTCCCAACGCCACACAACCCACCGGCGATCTCTTTTGTTGGTCTGTAAATGCCCCAAGCCCCCCCCCCGCCAATGGCAGCCACCACCGAAGCTTCAAATATTCGCAGTTTATTAGTATCGAAGCACAACAGAGTGGTATTCGGGAGAGCCCTATACAATACACAATCTTTTTTTTTAATTTAAATATTTCATGAAACATTTTCACAGGTGCTTGGTCGTAACCAAAATCCAGAACAATGATACGGAACATGTGCACAGACGTTGTGCAACACATACCCACAGAGACACCTGTTGTGACACTCAGATAGCCAGAGCCCTAAGATAGTCGGTCATCTCGGAGAGCGCGCTCACGTGAGCTCCTGGGTGCTCGGGACAGAGCTGCCTTCTGGTGCAATACAAACAGGACTTTTATAGGCATGTTTACAAGCTGGTGGTCGTAGTCCCCCGTTTTGGGACAGGCTGGGCTGAGCTTGGCTGGGCAGGGGTGGGGGGTGGGTGGGGGGTGGGTGCAGGCGAGGATTTATATCATGGAGGACAGTATAACCCTGTCTGGGCGTCTGGGTCATATACCATGGCCTCTGCTCTCTCTGGTTTCAGCTCAGGTTGCCGTTTCATGTGGGCTCTCCTGCAGGGGGACACTAACTGTCAACATAGCTCCTGTGTGAATGGCATAGGTCAGCGCACACATGTGGTTGTAGGGTGCCTAGTTGGTGCTCACAATGGATCATGTAGAGAAAGCACCCCGCTGTGAAATGAACCCGATAAATAAAGAGCTAAACATGCTGCTCTACAAGCGAGTGGTCCCAGTAGGCATGTCAACGAATATTCTAAATTTGAACTCGGGGTGAAGAAGAAGCCACAAAGACGCCATTAAAAATTAACTGGAGGAAAGACGAAAAGACACTTTAGGAAGGAGCGATGCCAAAATTGTCAGAAAAGAATCAAGAGAGTAGCAAGAGACTAATGAGTTTGTGACCAAATTACAAACCCAGTGTAATTTGCGTCACGTCCTGCCTCCTGCACGCTCCAAAGAGAGAGGGAGAGAGGTTCTACGGTGTTGAAATTAAGTTTAACTTGATATGCTACATTATTTTATTAGTTTGTGTCGGTATGTAGATCTTTTAAAATACATGTTTAGTAGTTATGTCTCCCATTGTATTGCTTTGCCCTCTTATGTGCAAAAATAGATACTGGAAAATAAGCCAACCAGTGTGTTTTTCAGAAGGAATATATTTAAACCAAGTCGATAGATCCCAGTCAAACACGGTTATATTGCTCGGGTCGATGCACTGATGTTTCAATCACGTTCAAGTTTACATTTAAGGCCAGGATGAACTTTCAGCCAAGGCATGCATGCATAGCATGGTTTGCTTTCTAAGCTTCTTTATTGTGTAGCGTTACCACAGCGGTGCTAAAGGCCGGACAAGGCCCTGACTCCGTGGGCTGAGGAATCATTATGGGCTCATAAAAGGGCCCTGCGCCAAGCCTCCACTCAATAAGCCTGGATCCACATGGAGCCAATGCAGCTGATTAATTAGTCAAGCAATCAATGGGCCTGCGCCTTCCACCCAATGATTTCCTCTAGTATTTTGCCCAGGTACTGCAGCAATTAATACATATACAAACACACACACACACACACACTTTTACACACAAGTCATCACACACGTTTCCCTCCTTTACACTCACATACACTTGCCTACAAAATGATAATGAGATACAAAAACAAAGAAAAACACTTTGAATTGGGGATAAGAGGCGACGAAGGGAGAAAAAAAAAAAGCTGTGGGAATAAGTAAGAAAGTTCTCACCTTCAAAGCGTTGAGAGCAGGCTGGCTGTCAGTCAGGAGTGGGAGGTGCCATTTGAAGGATCACTCATCCCTGACAGTGCTGTCATGGAGAGCCTTAATTAGCCAGGATTACTTCCTCACCTAATGAAGCATGCGCTTCTTCGTCTCGGCCCAAATACCACTCTCCCCTCTCCCTATTTTCCCTCCCTCAGGTTTTCTCCTCCGTCTATCTCCCTCGCTCATTCTCTGCAGCTCTTTGCTGTTCCGTGTGCTTCTCTCCAGGCAGGCTGCGCAAATCGCTCTTCATATTGGAGACTTCTCGCATCCCCTATCACAGACGCTCTGTCACTTTCACTAACCCAGGTGTGTGTGTGTGTGTGTGTGTGTGTGTGTGTGTGTGTGTGTGTGTGTGTGTGTGTGTGTGTGTGTGTGTGTGTGTGTGTTTGTGTGTTCACTCTCCTCTCTCTTTATTCCTCATGCACCCTCAATTCCTCATCAGCTCAAGTTTTACCCGAACCGTGCTTAAGCACCGTGCTTGGACAAGACCTGCTGGTTCGTTTGTCTATTTGATTGGCAGACCAATATACAGTCTGAGAAACAAACTTGGTGAACAATGCATGTTGCGGTCCTTCCCAAGATGGATTGCAACGATGACCCCGCAGGAGAAAAGGAGTTTCTCAAGCTAATGAAAGATGGTTGCAAATGTAAAGACAAAAAAGGAACTTTATTTCATATTATGTGGGAGTGTCCACAGAGGCTCTCATTCTGGAGGAAGGTGTTGGACCTGGCAGGCCAGATCACTGGCGAGGAGGTGCCCCTTAGCCCTGAATTATTAAATCTCTACCCAGACGGCTTTATAACCTCTAACAAAGTTAGACCATCAACTGAATATTTGTTTTTTAGTAGCCAAACGATGCATTGCCTGCTCATGGAAATCAGACACATCTTGTGGCGGTTGAGGGTAATGACTTTTTACTTACTTAGCTTTAGAAAAGCTAGGCTTGAAACGTTTTGGAAAATTTTCTTCAATTTCCTTGAGAATAACAATATGGATGTGGATGGTTGGAGTCATAACTAGCTGGACTGAGTGGTTTTTTTTTCCCAAATAAAGATAGCTGTATTTATTTTTTGTAAGCATACACCTATGGATGTACAGATTCATGACTGTGGGTACTACATTTGAACCTTGGTCTCCTTTCTGTTTTATGTTATGTGCCTTGTTGTACTGTTTTTGTTTGTCAAATGTACAAAAACTCAATAAATACATGTTTAAAAAGAAAAAAGAAAGATGGTTGCTAGTCTGGGATTTTGCAGCACGTGAAGATAAAGTCAGCATCCACGTTTTTTATATTCTCTCGCTCATCTCTCCATCCACTGTATTCTCACCGATAAAGTTAAAGGCATTACAATATCTTAAAATCTCATAAAGTAGGCATTTTAAACCTGTTGAAGGACTGCAGAAAAAGTAGGAATAGTTGACAGGTGAGGATGGGGTGGGAAGGGAGAAGAGAGTGGTGATGGAGAGGGCTGACTAATAAAGTAGTTAAAGGATGGGCAGAGTATGAAGAGAGGAGGAGGAGTGAAGGAGAGGTATAGGCTTAGAGCAGCAAGGAGAGCAATTTGCCGCCACAGCGCACACAATGTCCCCTCCATGCCTGTGGGCCATGTGAAGACTGCTCCTTCAATTACACTTCACACTGGACAGGGAGAAAGAGAGAGACAGACAGACAGGCAGACAGACAGAGAAGGTAAGAGATGGAGGGAGAGACGGAATAGAGGCACAGAAACCTCAATGTAGATATGGACAGACGGCATGCCTTCAATACAGCAAAAATGCAAAAAAGAGTGGAGCGTACAGGTCCAAATATACAATACTGTTCCATGTTATTTGATTAGTTAGCTTTGATCAAAATATAAAAATGGCCAGGACCTCTTCAGTCAGCAGGACTGTTCGGACATGAAAAATGACATCTGTAATTTGTTCGAATGCCTTAAAGTTACATGAACCTGACAAGGACCCCTAGTGACCATGCAATATTATCTTAATCTTAATTTAAGGTCCACAGGCATCCTATGTGGTATTTTTCAGCTCAAAGTCTGTGACTGGGGCAAGATATCAACTAAGGAAAGTCCACTTGCACAAAGCGGTGGCACCATCTACGGCCCTGTAAATCTTGTACTAAAAAGGTTTTGGGGAATTCAAAAGCAGTGGCTTCAGTAGCTGCTAAAATCTGCAGACTTTTAGTCGCTAGTATGGGTCAGGCTCTAAAAACAGCAGATCCTTAGAGACTGCCTAGTCTCACATCTTTTGAACTCCTTTTGTACTCTCACTCCTCATGACATCACCTGGGTCGTTTTCTCAGACAAAGGTCCTCCAGAAGAACCACAGAAAATATTACACAACCGTTTTCACAGACCGAGTAGTAAACTGATCGTCATGTGTAAAACCAATTCAGTGCCTCTTTAAAACAATATCTGGGATTTTCTACACAAATGTATCCTGTTACTGAACTGATGAAAAATGGGGCCCACACATGGTCCAATGTGCTTCTCAACCACATGAGTAAAAAAAAGGATCTGGAAGAAGACATCCAGTCCACATTGGACAGGACACCAGACACAGAGGGAGCTCCAGCAGGCGGCTGGCAGCCGGCCAGATGAAGTGATAGAAGGACCACAGCCTCGTGGCTAACATGGCTAACAGATATGAAGCCAGCAGAGTGGCTGAGTGAGGGTGACAGGAGGGCACGCTCTAAAACAGACCAGAGTCACGATGGAGGCTGCCCCCCCTCTCCCACCCCCCACCTCAATAGGTTGCCCAAACATGCCCACCAGGCATGGGCCGGCCGGCTGCTGACGGAGAGGAGGGAGGGAGGGAGGGAGGCGGAGGGATTGAGGGATGGAGGTGGAGGTTTGGGAGTGTCGGGGGGCGGAGGGCTGGGGGGTGTCTGTATCAATCCGTCACAGGCTGACAGCTGACTCCTGCGCCCGCCGTGGCCACGGGCAACTGACCAGAACCAGGCCAGCGAGCTGTGTGTGTGTGTGTGTGTGTGTGTGTAACCCCCCGACACACACACACACACACACACACACACACACACACACACACACACACACACACACACACACACACACACACACACACACACACACACACACATATATACGTCTCATCTTCCATCCAACAGTAGCCTTATCCTTCTCGCCATCTCTCTGCCTCTCTCGCTAGGCCTGCCTCCCCAGCCTGTCCGTGACATCTTACAAGTCAATCAATCAGTTTCAGCGAGCTGGCATGAGAGCACTGCATTTATCCAGAGCACACCCTGCCTGTCATACTTTCTGAAGTATTTTTATTTAAACTGACCTTCAAACCAATCCACTTTTCTCCCTCTGTAGTGCCTCAGGTATGTGCAACAACATTAGAGAGTCTTCGGGAAAGGAATGGCATGGAGGGCAACATCTGGTGTCTTTCAGTTCCACCCTCAGCACCTTTCTCCTGGTATTTGAAAAAAAAAAAAACCTATGTCTCTGGTATGCCCTCAGAAAACAAAACCATTGCTTCATGTGTATCCAATCTGTAGGTGTGTCAGCGCTTGTGCGTGCACTTAAATGTTCAGGTGCCCTTTCTAGTGGAACGTTGATCCATTGCTGCTTATTTTAAAGCCGTTTAAGTGTACCCAAATCATGGACACTGTGGGAACTAAAAGGCTGTTACTTGCTACTAGAGCTGCAAAGACTAATCAAAACTGATCAGTTGTCAACTATTGAATTAATCTGCAACTATTTTGATATTCGATTAGTCTGTTTAAGTCATTTTTATGAAAAAAAAGTTAAATTTCTGTGTGAATATTGTTCTACTTTCTTCTCTCCTCTGTGACAGTAAATGTCTGAATATCTTTGAGTTGGGGACAAAACAAGACATTTGAGGATGTCATCTTGGGCTTTTTGGGAAACACTGATCTTATCCAATAATCCATTGCTGCCAAATTTAAAATCATTACGTGTACCCAAAACTAGGACACTGTGTGAACTAAAAGCATGTTCCCTGGGTGTATTTTTTAAATATATCATGTTACATATATATAATGCAACTAGCAGTTGTGTTCTGTTGTCTACTGCAATTTGTTAAGAGTTGCCCACCTTACTTTTTTTCCCTCTTTCTTCTAGATTCTTGTGCTCCATATGTTTCAGTGTTGATTCAACACACACACACACACACACACACACACACACACACACACACACACACACACACACACACTTTCCCTCCCCTTCAAATTTAGGAGGACCCTGTGTTTCTCATGTCTGTTTTTTCAGCCTGATTTTACCCCCCTCATCTCCATTCTTCTACAAACCTCATCCCACCCCCCGGCCCCTCCCTATCGTGCCCCCTCCAGCTTCTGACAGTACCTCAGCGGGAGAGCGCAGCCCTGATGGATGCCACAGATGGGCCTTTCCCTTAGAGCTCCCAGCCACGGCGCAGTGTGTGCTCGGCAGGGTCAGAAGCCAGGGCTCCCCATGAAATGCATGTTGTAACAGGAAACAAAAGAAGGGCCCCCGTCCCCACCAAACAGCCACTGCACCCCCCTTCAGCCTCCTCTCCCATCCCAAAAAACACTGAGAAGGGGGAGGGGGGGGGGGGGGGGGAGGCGTGAAGCTAGCTGCGCGAGAGTGAGGGGTGCTGGAGGGTTAAAAGTCGACAAGGGGAGGTGGGTCACAGTTAAGGGGGAGCAGAACTTAAAAGAAGAACACAAGAGAAGATGTGAAGGGACATTTTCAGCTGGGGGTGTCAGATGGACAACGATGCTTTGTCGTTTGCTCTTTGTTCCACGTGACGGTGTCCCTGCCGACGTGTGGGTGCACGGCTTTCACGCTAGAGCATGTGAGCGCGTTTAGAATTGGGCGGCTCAGAGCGTGTACACGCGCGCTTGTCGTTTGTTGCATCGTGGCGTACAGTTGTTGTCCTGTGGGACGTCCACCCACATCCCCACCCAGTCGTCGGCAGCAGCTCCACTGCACGTCAGTCTGCTGAATAGATCCGTTGAATGACGTTGAGAGACAGGCCTTCAAAGTGCAGCTCCTTCAGTCGGAAAGAGAGAAGCCTTTGATGCCCGGGTATCGCTAGCAGCATCACTTCACACTCACTGAAGGAAGCTGCTATCAGCTCGGACTGTTAGACCCTCTAAAAGGGTGCGACTAAATATATAAGAGCTCATTACATACGGATACTGTGATCAACGGGTTTTTATTATGAACTACGCAGCTTTCTGTCGTTGTGAGTGAGTCAGTGAGTTTAACAAATTGGTGAATACGTTTCTCAATTTGCTCGTGTTTAAGTTATTTGCTGTATCTTTATGCTAAATGTGTCGTATGTCTTTGTCAAAGTGGTGAACACATTTTCTTGTGTCTCCTGTCCATCGGCACACTGTCCTTTGTTGCAGTGTGTCAAGCTATTTC
Source organism: Perca schrenkii (assembly GCA_025617405.1). Taxonomy (NCBI): domain Eukaryota; kingdom Metazoa; phylum Chordata; class Actinopteri; order Perciformes; family Percidae; genus Perca; species Perca schrenkii. The sequence goes on along the minus strand of CM046791.1, from coordinate 2,521,735 downwards.
AGCAACCGTGATAGATAAATAAACAGACAGACACTACATAGATAGAGTACATAAATGGACCTCCTACCCTCTATCTCTCACTATGTGTGTGTGTGTGTGTGTGTATTAAGTTGAGCTAAGCTGATCCTAGTTAGATTCCTGCCTGTTGGAGCTGAGAGTCACACCAGGCAGCATAGCCAGCCTCTGGCTATCCACTAAATTAAAGGCCTAATGCACAATCCTTCGCGCACGCTGACAAACTAATGAAATGGAGAAGTAGGAGCCCCCGGGAGGATTGGGCGGCAGATGAAGACGCATCCAATGAGGGATTCAACCCAGGAGCAACCTCCGCACCTTGTCTTTTCCATCCACGTCTCTCTCTCTCTCTCTCGCCTTGTTGCTCCTTTTCTCCATTATTCTCTTTCAATCTCTCACTTTCTCTTGCCCTGCACAAAGTCAAGAGTGTCTAAGTGCATGGGGAAGGTGCAATACCCTTTTGCAGTATGCAGTTATATGTGTGATTGGCATTTGGATTTCCGATGCGTGTACGACGACAAGAGATGGGGCAGGTTTTTTGGCAGCGGCCTGTTTGTTGCCACCAAACATGAAGGTCCCCGCAGAGGACTGAACAGACTTAACCCACTAACCTTGAAAGAGGTGCTTTGTCTATAAATAACTCCCACCAATTAAAGCTGTTTTTCTGAGTCCTCCCCACTGCGCCTGGCACCTCGGAGTCCCCGACGACTCGTCTCTCGATGCAGCACAGCACAGGAGCCACAACCCTGCTAATTAGAGTTGCTATCATTCACCTGCCCCCGTCTCGCTGCTTGGCCCTACTGTCACACACACAAACACACACAGCCACAGCTGCACACACACAACTATATACGCATGACATATTAATGCAAAACACCTACGTTCATGCGTAAGAAAATATTACTATGTTACTAAAATCTTAAGCCGAGGATTAGCCCCGAGGAGATGACTCAGTACTTTACATATTTGCCCACTCGTTCGACAGCGTACATGAAAAAATTAAACATTAAAAAGAGGATGCGTAACAACACTCCAGTGCTTTTGGCAAAAGTGAGAAAAGGCAAGTGGAGGAGAGGGAGAGAGCGAGAGAACGCTTCAGAGGGAAATGGGCTGAATTACACTTTAATTGCCATCGCTATTAATTAGAAGTCTTGAAAATCTGTTGCGGTTTGGGTCTTTTCCCCCCCTCCCTCCCTCCGCTTTGTCGTCCTTATGAAGCTATCTATTAACATCTTAATTGCCGCCTGGTCGGCTGTGTTGTGCTGTGGCAGACACAGTGAGTTAAACACAGCCTCCCTGGCAGGCAGTTCTGGGGACTGGCTAGCTAGGGAACACCTTTGTCTGGATCATTAAAACAAACATAAAAAAACAAAGACACCCAATCAGCAGGCCTGCACAGTGCAATGACAACTGCAACGAGTCATATAGAGCTCAACAGTGTAGTTCCAGAAGTAAAAATCCCACTTATTTTTATGTCTAAACCATCCAAGGTAGACTGACAACGAGCTTTGAGAGACAAAGTTTTCTGCTACTGCAGAAGTCCGAAGTCCGTATGAAATCAACCTTGTTTTAGAGAGAACAGGTTTTATTTGCAATGTTATGGAGAAGTACTACACCACTCACAAACAATCCTAAGCGTTACAGTGACGTCTCCGATTGGTAAAGCTGGCTGTTAACATGGAAATCTGTACCGCATTCGCAAACTTCTATAGCGAGCTGCTACCACTGTAACCAGTCTTGTACCTTTGCCTTTTTTTGCCGTTTTGTCAAAATGTTCTTTCGCTCTGAATCAAAATGTTTTTTGGTCACAGTTCACCTCGTAGCTGGTTGGCTTTGGATCCAGGCTTAACACTCTTCATATAACCATTTAATGAATTGTCAACAGAGATATTAAAAAGGGGATAATCCCTTCCAGAACCAGAGCCCTTCGAAAAGTGTTTAGTTCTATATTCGAGACAGAGAAAACGTAAAAATAGCATCTACTAGGGGGAGGGAAAAAAATTGCTGAAATGCCTCTTGCATCCCTCCACTTGTGTGTTTGTCATTGTCATGGGTGTGAAATTGGTCAGTCAGATGCTGATGATGAAGTGGGTAAAATGTAATGAATTCTATCTAGCCTATAAGTGGTTGACCTAGGGTTGATCAGAGGTTAACACCACTTCACCCCTAAGACAGGTCCCATTAGCAATTATATTGTGCATTACCAATCACAGTGTGTGGGTTAATGTTAGAGTGTGTGCATTGTCTTACGTGTGTGTGTGTGTGTGTGTGTGTGTGTTGGTATGTCCTTGTGTGCAATTTAGCGAGTATTTTATCGCAGCATAACTATTCCACAAGTGGAAAGCTGGCTTCTATGATTGAGCCTAAGCATGAAGAACGGCATGTGTGTCGCTGACACACATAGACAGGCCACAGCCGAGGACTGTCACTCAAACCCCGCCTATCAGCGTCTGCTAACCAGCCTGCAGTCCGACGTGTTGTGCTAAATGGCATTTTTACACATTAATGCATTTGATTACACTGAAGGATGGATGGAAGGCTGTGGCAGCTACACAACACACTCTGCCCCCCCTCAACACCATGCAACCACACCCACGAATGAACAAACACACACCCACACACACACACACACACACACACACACACACACACACACTTTGACATTTGAAGTAACATTATTATAGGGCTCATTTGGAGCACAGAAGCCCCAGGCAGGCGGCTCTGTTCATCAGGTAGGCCATGGCTGCTTGAGACTGGAGGGTCAGGTAGGGTAGGGGGGCGTAAAGGGGGGTCGGAAGGGCGGTGGATGTCAGAGCCTCTGGGTTTGACATTCACAGCACAACAGACAGCAGAAATGGATGCTGGGTAGCATTCCATGTATGCACGCATGACAGAGCCCCTCCCTGCACACAGCCACATTCAATCCCACATATGACCTTTCAAGAAAACTGGGGGTTAACTTCAGTTGTTTGTTTTTTTTCTCTGTTACTGCAGCACTGACTCCAAAAGGCGAGAAAACACTATCACAACTTGTAGATCTGTGTAGTCAGTGGGACTTTTCTCCTTTGACTCCACCCTGGATCATAGACTGTAAAGAATAATGGGAAGTAGCGTCGGTGACGCCACCCATTGGTTTGCGGACTGCCATTTTGAAGCCGGTTGTTTGCATTTTTGCCTTTGCCATCTTGGTGTTTTGGAGCCAGAAGTGATTATATTTGGACAAAAGAGCGGAGCTGGGGAGGATGGGGCAGTGTTGTGTATGGTTTTAATGGCGCTGCACTAAAGCTAAACGTGAAAAGTCGCTGATTTTAAACCCTTGTGACGCAAGTCATCCAGTGGAGTTTTACTGGCAGGTAAACGGTAACCTCCGGGTACTGGTGCCATTTGTCAGCGTGTACGGCAGTAAACAGAGCTGGTTGAAAATCATGAAGTTACCAGCTAATGCTAACGCTAGCTAGCTAGTTAGTTGGCAGAACACTGAACAAGACAGTTAACTTTGCTGAAGAGAAAAACACACAGTGAGAGGGTTCAAAGTCGAAGATGAAAACCAGACCACACCCAAACACAAAAGTTGAGGTAGAGCTGGGCAATATATCGATATTATATCGATATTGTGATATGAGACTAGATATCGTCTTAGATTTGGGATTATGGATATCGTAATATGGCATAAGTGTTGTCTTTCCCTGGTTTTAAAGGCTGCTTTACAGTAAAGAGGTCATTTTCTGACCTTATCAGACTATTGTAACTGTTCTATTATTTGCCTTTACCCACTTAGTCATTATAATCCACATTACTGATGATTATTTATCAAAATTCTCATTGTGTAAATATTTTGTGAAAGCACCAATAGTCAACACTACAATACCGCAACGATATTGTAGTGTTGACTATTTGTGCCGAGCCCTAGTAAGCATTGCTAAGCCTCTGTCCTGATTGACAGGTCCTAAAGCATCCCCTGCTATATCGTCTATTTTAAAGTAAATGGGACCATCATTTACAAAATGAACATCATGCTGTATTGATGAAGACTTGAAACTAGCGACTGAGACCATAAACTCATTATGAAAATGTTATTTCTGGTAATAAATCAAGTGAGAAGTAGGCTCATTTTCGCATAGACCTCTATGGGAAACAGACAATTAACCCCTGCTGGAAATTAGATATGTAGAATTTAAAACCCGGAAGTAGCCGCTTGCCCTGTACACATCTTAAGAGAAGTCAGCAGCAGGCGCGATATTTGGATTAGTGCCAAGCTGCACACTACTACTAGCAGATCTAAAAACGAGCAACAGCCTGGGTTGTGCGGATGAGGATCAGGGTAATCTCCCCGCTGTGGCTCCTTGTCCTTTTCTAGTCTTTAGCCTTTGGCCAGGGGAAGGTTAGCTGTGTCTATGAGAGTGTCCGTGTTCTCCGTGTTCATGTTTATACAAACGTGTGTCTCTTGCGTGTGTTCTTGCGCAGGTGCATGTAGTGTATGTATATGTGTGTGTGTGTGTGTGTGTGTGTGTGTGTGTGTGTGTGTGTGTGTGTGTGTGTGTGTGTAGGTTAGATGGGGCTCACAGGGTCAGGAGATGCTGCAGGGCTCTGCTGATGGTTGCAGGAAACCAATCAACCTTGTCTGTGTATTCCCCGGCCCGTCGTTTTCTTAATGACCTGCCCTGACAGGCCTGCTGCAGCCCGGCCGAACCTCCCTGCACCGCTCAATGGATGACCAGCCCCCATCAGCAGCATGCTAATAACCCAAAGAGAGGGGGAGAAGTGGAAGAGAAATGGGTGGAGGCATGTAGATAGAGAGTAAGAGGAAAACCGTGAAGAAAAACAAAGGATGGGGTGAAAACAGAATAGACTGGTTCCCATTTTACAAACAGTTGAGGCAACCAAGGCAGAGCTAGCAGGCAGAAATTCATGTATGGTGTCATGATATACAATGTTTGTAGCGTTTAGAAATACTCCAACATATTATAACAATACAAAATTGTTTGGTCCAACTTCCAAGCAATATTATATTGTATGAACTGTACAATACACTTCTTTTATCAAACTAATTCTGTGCCTGTCCAAAACGTGTCCAACTTCTCATTGACACTGCACTTCGTTGAGTCCTGAGCAATATACCTGCCATGACATAGTTGCGTCGCCTAGCAATGCCAGAGTAGGCCTTTACGCGTCATTTGCTAATAGCTAGCTATCTGGGACAAGACTATATCTAGGAAATGAATCGTTCATTCTGAAAGCTACATGGCCGATGCTTGAAATGTTTCAGTTTGCTACAATGTCATATCTCGGGTCTCCCTTTCTTCATTTGTTCTTGAATGTACCACGGCAAACAAAGCGACGAAGAGCGAGCTGTACCCAGCATGCCGTTTGGCGGTGTAACAGTTAATAGGGGTCCCCTCTCAATACACTACACAGTGTGTACATAACACACTACTAGATCTCAAGAGCTCGCACTCAACACTGCACTTCCTCGTCCTCAGCAATACACCCGCCAAGCTCCAAGTGGATCGGCTGATCTGTTGGCGAGAAAATTGAGGGATGGATAGAGATTCCTTCCATTTTACTTACAGGGGAGGTGATGGCGCAGTGGAATTGACACGTGCCTTTGGTGCGGGAGATGAGGGTTCGAATCCTACTGAGATACAACAACCAATGTTTCCCTGAGCAAGACACTTAACCCCTAGTTGCTCCAGAGGCGTGTAACCGCTGAAATATATAGCAATTGTAAGTCGCTTTGGATAAAAGCGTCAGCTAAATGTAATGTAACATAAGTTAAAATGAATCATCATTTAACAACATGGTGATAGTTTGCCGACAGAAATGCATGGTCAAAGGTCAACTTGTGTGATGGTGTGCAAAATTATAAATGTAAAAGTTAGATCAAGGTTTATTTTACAACATGTTTATTAATTGCTTCCTACTTTCCTCCGATCCTTTTTTCATCCTCGTCTTTTTAATCTCTCTTTATCTTCCTCTCTGTCCATGCTGACAAAATCCATCACCTACCATATGGAGTTATATTCCTATCTTTATTCAAGAGCGCATTCTTTCATTTTGAGAGCATTTCTCACTGATATTACGTTCAGATTTTGTAATAATTTCCCTCAAAACCTTGCTCTCACACTCAAATGGTCATGCTCGCGCTTGGATTTGCTCTGCTTGTGCTCAAACTTTGTGCTCGGCTTCAGATATGTTGTTCTGTGGACAGATTTTCTTCTCTCAGATTTGAACCTTCTCCTCGCACTCAGCCTGATTCTGCGCGCTTGCAAATCTGCTGCTCTCGGATCTCTCTCTGCGCGCTTGGATTTTTCTGTGTTACAACACTATCAAAATTCCACAACCAATAGAATGCCAGGTGTAGTGTTGACCAATTAAATGATCCCTGCTCCGTTGAAGGTGCGTTCGTTTTATGTGAGAACATCCGTTGCGGCCGGCTCCTCTGTAACCATGGGTCTGTAACCCAAGTTTATTTAACCCCGCCGTCCATCGCTTTATTATTAGTAGCTATATGTCAATAATGTGCACAGAATGGTCGACGGTCTTTCACCTGCACCCATCAGGAACCGGGAGAAAGCTTTGAAGTGGGACATATCAAGTTACGTAGCTACACAACTATGAGGGTGAGTAACATAAATTTAGCACATAGCATATGGAGCTAGCCTAGCTTGATGTCCGTAAACAAATAGCTTTTCTTTATATCAGTAGTTTAGCTAGGTAGCTAGCTAGCTAAATTGAACGACATACTGTATTGAACGACATACTCTATTGAACGATTGATTGAACGACATACTGTATGACGGACAGTATGTGTGTATTTACAACTGGTATTTAATGACCCCACTTTGTAATTTGTCCTCGTTTGGTTAACCATGTTCCTGGGGATTTGGCTAATTTCAGACATGTTAGAGGCATGTTGTAAAACCTAAACTGTAATATAACTGAAAAACAAAAGAAACTGGATTGTTTGTATCAGATTTTACATCACTGTTGCATGTTTTTCATATGTTCTAAATTCTTATAACATTACATATATATATATATATATATATATATATACATATACATATACATATATATATATATATATATATATATATATATATATATATATATTGTAAGTACAATTCCACTCCTATAATAAAACACTATTTAAAATAGCAGTTATTTATTTATTATTTATTTTAATTCAAAGCTAATTGAACAGAAAAAAAACAAGTATTTTGTTTCAGTTTCCCTTCTTCCAGGTGGGGCTGAAGTACCCCTGTTGAGCTGCACCGTGTGCATGGACCAGTGTTGTACAACCACACTACTGTGTTGTTCCAGTCAGTACACATTACTCCAAACGCAAAATCCCGTTGGTTCCCCCTGTACTCACCTGTGTGCTGTGCAAAGGGCAGGCAGTAGTGGCACAAACCAAGTACGTTGGCAAGTCTGATAATAATTTAATTGTAAAATCATGTTACATACACTTATCATTTCTTTCTTGCTTAAATTCACAGAGTGCACAACAAGGCCCAGGAGAGACAATTACTGTGATGTCCACAAATCCAAAGCAGAGAAGAGAAGGTAAGGTAAGATAGTAATGATGTTAAAGAAAGCTATGTACACCTAATATCTTATGTGTTGATGTCTATGAATTTGTCTTAAATAGGAACACACTATACAAAGACAACAGTGGAGAGTTGCTGGATCTGTCGGTCCTCAAAGTGCCAGAGATCTACAAGGACTTCACCCGTTTCTGCACCATCACCTCCATAATCCAAGTGATAAAAGAGAGAACAAACTATTGTGTTCTCTGCTTACATGAATAGGTGCCTGTAATGTCTGCCCACATAAACAATCAATTAATAAATGTTAAGTATCTGATATTGGATAGATACTGATATTTCTTAAATCATTGTGGTTTTTCAGAGCAATAAGACTATTAAAGCCATGTTCATACTTGCAACAAATTAAAACCCTTATCAAGGCAAATAGGTTTTTCATTTTCTGTAATCTAAATCTAAAAACAGTATAATTAAATTTACCAGAGTGGACACTTGCAGGTTGTTAAACAGCTTTAATTTACCTTGTCAAAACAATAAGTAATTCATAACCAACTGCACAATATTTGACACAAAACCTAAAAAGCGTATGGTTCATATTCCTGTGAAGCAGTACACTTTGCCTGTAGGATTTACTGTAGCAGGAACATTGATATTGGCAAACTGATGACCCAGGTACAGGTGAGTTTGTGAGCAGGGTTATGATATGAACTAAAATAAAGATAAGATAAGCCTAGTGTTCACAAGAGGGATAATTCAGGTACTGCAACACAAGTTATAGAATAATTGAATTAAATAGGAGGTATATACAACTAGTAGCTTTCATGGGCTGGTGATAAGACTCTGCTGCTATGATGCAGCATTGGTCGAGCCCTTCATTCTCAACTGGAAGAAAAGAAAACAAAACAAAATGCTTGTTTTTTCTGTTCAGTTTGCTTTGTATTCATTAAAAAAAACTGCTATTTAAGGAGCAAATTATTCTAGATCTGTTTTTATTATAGTGATAACATTGTACTTAACATTAATGTTAAGTACAATGTTACAACGTTTTATACAGACTGATATGAATCCATCATTTTCAAACTAATGTTATATGAAGAAATGAAGACTAAATTCTGATGAACAACACACAACAGTGATGCAAAAACGAACACAAACAATCCAGTTTCTGGTGTTCTTTCAGTTATATTACAGTTTAGGTTTTACTTTTGGCTCTAACATGAAATTAGCAAAATCCCCAGGAACAAGGTTAACCAAACGAGGAAAAATACACATACTGTCCGTCATATGTTGTTCAATTTAGCTAAACTATAAAGAAAATCTATTTGTTTACGGACATCAAGCTAGCTAGGCTGTATGCTAGCATGTCTGAAATTAGCCAAATCCCCAGGAACATGGTTAACCAAACGAGGACAAATTACAAAGTGGGGTCATTAAATACCAGTTGTAAATACACACATACTGTCCGTCATACAGTATGTCGTTCAATCTATCTAGCTAGCTAAACTACCGATATAAAGAAAAGCTATTTGTTTACGGACATCAAGCTAGGCTAGCTCCATATGCTATGTGCTAAATTTATGTTACTCACCCTCATAGTTGTGTAGCTACGTAACTTGATATGTCCCACTTCAAAGCTTTCTCCCGGTTTCCTGATGGGTGCAGGTGAAAGACCGTCGACCATTCTGTGCACATTATTGACATATAGCTACTAATAATAAAGCGATGGACGGCGGGGTTAAATAAACTTGGGTTACAGACCCATGGTTACAGAGGAGCCGGCCGCAACGGATGTTCTCACATAAAACGAACGCACCCTCAACGGAGCAGGGATCATTTAATTGGTCAACACTACACCTGGCATTCTATTGGTTGTGGAATTTTGATAGTGTTGTAACACAGAAAAATCCAAGCGCGCAGAGAGAGATCCGAGAGCAGCAGATTTGCAAGCGCGCAGAATCAGGCTGAGTGCGAGGAGAAGGTTCAAATCTGAGAGAAGAAAATCTGTCCACAGAACAACATATCTGAATCCGAGCACAAAGTTTGAGCACAAGCAGAGCAGATCCAAGCGCGAGCATGACCATTTGAGTGTGAGAGCAAGGTTTTGAGGGAAATTATTACAAAATCTGAGCGTAATATCAGTGAGAAATGCTCTCAAATTGAAAGAATGCGCTCTTGAATAAAGATAGGAATATAACTCCATACTACCACACTTAAACTAGGTTTGTGATCATCCATCCATCTAGTCAGTCAAGAGTGCATTCAAGAGATCATCACAAATATTAAGTCATGGTTTCAGCAGGAACTTGGCCTGTTTTTTTTTTTGCTCACTCTAAGCCAAGCCTCGCTTCTGTACAATTTACAAAATGGCGGGTTAGAAGACATGCTTCAAATGCTTTTCCCATCCTAATTATTGGCACAGCATCTAGCATTTGTGTTTCACTTTTTGTTAATTTCTAGGGATGCACCGAATCCAGATTTTTGGGGTTCGGCTGAATCCTGAATCCACTGGTTGAGATTGTGCTGACTCGTCCTCCCATCCTCAGTCCATGAACCCAGTAAACACATGAATGAAGTCAACAGGGACTGTCCTTCCTTTGCTGTACCTGAAGTTGCTGCATTCTGGCTGCTGTCTGGAGATTCCTTCATGAACAACTTGTATTCTTTCAGATGTTTCATACAAAATGTTGTAACAGCGGCCATGTTGTGTATAGTTTAGGGTCCTCGCCACCACGAGACCAATCAGCATTGAACAGATTGAACATGTAGCTGGACTTGAATGGCCTTCTTTTGACTGAAAGTACTGCCAAACAACATTTTTTCTGCTCAAGAGTTCCATTTCCACTTTCTCACAGCCTGCTGCATTGAACGCTCCACCTATTCAAACACCTTCCCGTAACCAACGGCATAATCAATAATGCTTAAAAGGATTATTTTTTTGAATTCACACAATGTCCCCTTAAATGTTGCCAAGATTACAGTATCCTTAGCATCAACGTGCAACTGTGCAATATCTGTATACTGTGCAATATCATTACTCTCATATCCAATATCTATTACTCATTGAATATGATCACCACTATTGGGCGATATTCAAATAATATGCAATAACCCACAATTCATATCATACTGTATATAAAACCATCTTTTTTTTTATATGTATATAGCGTCTCAGGACTGTGCCCCTTACCCCCCTTTTTTTGCACTAGTTATTTTATTCCGGGTTATATTTATTTTACATACATGTTGGCACTGGAAAAGGAGTTGCTTTTATTCTCATTGTACATGTGTATAGTGACAATAAAAAGGCATTCTATTCTATCCTTAGTATCAACATGCTGAGCCATTTTAGAAAACCATTTCCTCTACGTCCTTGTTTTACTATTCTGATCAGCACATCCACAAATAGCACAAAAGGAAAAAGCATCATGTAGCTGAACTTTGTCACACTTCTATTGTAGATGTAATTGTAGCGAAGCCAAGAGCACTTACTGCGACATTGTCATCGGGGCCTTCAGTATAATGGTATCGCAGCCCATGCTTTTTAAAAAAAATCTTAACATTTTACCTCACGGCACACAATTATATGCTTTCAAAAAGTCAATGTGCGCATTATACATTTGAATTTCATTCATCTTAAATGTCAGGATGTGTTCGATGCAACCTCTCTGGACCACTGCCTGTTCCCACAAGGTTTTATACCATGTTTTTTTAAAATCCAGTCATGTAACTTTTCTATACTTTTAATCACACCTGCCATGATAGCTACTACACAAAAGAAAACCCACCGTTGAGAATAAAACGTTATTTATCTGGCAAAGAAGCTGCACAATGGGTAACTAGACAAAATAACGCACCCAAGCTTATTCTATCCAGCAGAGATCCTTTCATAAACTTTATTTGGTTGATTTTGTATCTCGTCTGACACGTTCTACTAATGGCACACTCATACTATACTTCTCTAAACTTATTGAGTTTTCTCTCTCAAACAACCCCCCATATGAGCTGGTGATTTGTCTCTGAAAGCCTTTGCATCCTCACAGTCCGTTAAATCATATACAAGTCAGTAAATTGTGTGCAAGGTTGATTTAATTTAAATTACAGCCTAGTAAATGCATTGCTTTTGCTTGACCTCCTACAGATGGGTCGGACGGCATTCTCTCCTGAAGCGAACCAAACTTTTGTGCACTTGGAAGCAAACTGAGACCGTGGAGCGTTTTCAATCGGACCAGAGTTTGGTTGTTTGGTCTGCACCAGAGTTTGAATGAGCTTTCAGTTTGGTTGAAACAAACCAAAGAGCTTAGGGGTCCTATCTTGCACTTGTCGCAGCGCAAAGCCCGATGCAAGTGTCTTTGCTAGTTTAAGACCGAAGCAGTTGTCAGTTTCCTGTCCAGCGCCCGCGTCGTTTAAATAGAAAATGCACCTGCGCCCATCTGTGTGCCCATGGGCGTGCTGGTCTTACAGGGAGATGTATTCAGGTACATTGTGGGCGTGCTGGTCTTACAGGGAGGTGTGTTCAGGTACATTCTGGGTGTACTGGTCTTACAGGGAGGGGTGTTCAGGTGCATTCTGGGCGTGCTGGTCTTACAGGGAGGTGTGTTCAGGGGCATTCTGGGCGTGCTGGTCTTACAGGGAGGTGTGTTCAGGTGCATTCTGGGTGTGCTGGCCTTAGAGGGAGGTGTGTTCAGGTGCATTCTGGGCGTAATGTTATCTTGAGGCAGCAGGAAGTGATCGCGCCATTGACCAACAAAACCTGGTCTAAAGTCCATAACACAGCATTTCATTGTTATTTTAACAGAGCATTAAGAGCACAAATGCTCCTAGGCTTATGCACAGCGCGTGCACACTTTGCTTGTTACACACACAGGGACGCACAGCTGCACACACTCATGCAGAAGATTACAAATAAAAATATTACGGTGCAAATCCTCCATCATAACAGCAATGCTCCAAGGTCCAAACGCGCCTGGCTTTTAAAGGGAATGGGAGATGATCTCTGATTGGTTTATTGCATGTTACGCCCAAAACACACCTCTGATTAATGAAGACACTAAGTACAACCCTTTAGAACCAGGCGCCCGGACCCTTTTTAACGCCGTCAAACTAGCAAAAGTGGATTTGGACACGCCCTAAACACACCTGCGCCAGACACTTCACGCCGTGCGCTAAAATCGTTAAAATAGGGCCCGAAGTGTGAAAGTTCTCTTATAAACCATTTCATTACTCTTTTTTTTCCTTGATAGCCACAACCTCACATTTTCTAATAATTGCCGTTGCGATTACCATAGTGTAATGAATACCACTTTCTTGTCATATTGCTCTCCCTTAGCTGTCTCGTAGTGCTGTTTTTGACATTTTTTGCCTGATTTGCCCAACTGGAAACGGAGATGCAGTGAAACCTGCCTATATAGAAAAGAGATATCCCTCCCTCAATCCAGCCATCTGACCAACAAACAAAACCAAACATGCTGGTGTGCATTTCTCCACTTTCCATCCCTGCTCTGTGCTGCTGTCTGGTCATTAAGGTCACTGACCTGTAATCTGATAGCAGTCAATGAGCTAACCAAATGAGCCACCTTATATCTGAATGCTGCTGCAAGCACAGCCACTCTCAATAACGCTGTGTACATTAACAGCATTAACACAGAGGAGGAAGAGTAGGGAGGGAGGGAGGGAGGGAAGAGGAGAGAGGCGGCAACACTGACGATGAAAGAAAATAAGAAAAACCTTATCTATCATTGAACACTGAAATTTTTTTTTTCCTCCTGTTGTACGAGACACGGCTGCGCGTGCAATTCATCATCTTTTATTTAGAAGATGTACGGAGACCCATAAAGCCTAGTAAGATGAAACATGTCTCTTGAATAAATTGTGAATATTTTGTGTTTTCTCTCTGTGGTGGAACGGTATTTCAATACCCGTCATTATGATGCTGCCAGAATTCCCTGGCAGGCACAAGGAGGTTTGGGACTTTTAAGCCGTTTGTTTCATCTCAGGTATTAACCCCAATTTTATACCTACGCAGTGCGATAATCACAGTTCCAAGCTGTTAGTATATTCTTCACTCACCAAATCTGCATACTTTTAATCCCTGGAAGCTAATTAAGATTTATATAATTAACATTTTTGCCAGTTGAGTTTAGTCAGTTTTTGTGTGCCTGAAGAGTGTGTGTGTGTGTGTGTGTGTGTGTGTGTGTGTGTGTGTGTGTGTGTGTGTGTGTGTGTGTGTGTGTGTGTGTAGACTGAAGGAGTGGGAAAAAAAAGACAAATCATAAGAGAAAGATTTGGAGAAAAGCATGTGGAAACTCGACATCTCTAAGAGGAAAGTGAATGAACGAAGAGTGTTACACAAGGCTTCCTTTATGTGTGTTGGGAGGCATGCTGCTGCAGTGCTTTGGGTGGGCACTGACTGACCACCACCACCCCCCCCCCTCACCACACACACACACGAGAACACACACACACACACACACACACACACACACACACACACACACACACACACCCCTGTCAGACCCTGGAAATACCGCACATTCCTTCCACTTCACTGACTGCTTTACAGCCAAGGAGAGATAACAAAGGAATGGGCAGGCGTTGAATACCAGCCTGCAGTGTGGACTCAGAAACCTGAGTCTCTTTCTTCTTATTCAAATCACTGGACACCACACCTGATCTCGCACATCCCATACAGCGATGTCACCGGCTGTTCTGCTAATAAGATAGGGTGTACTGTACATCTAAGTGAGTCACCAGGCTCACCTGTTAATCCCATTGAAGTGAAACCTCATCCTAATGTCTGAGCAGCGCGTTGGCGCGTCCTCGTACCTGGGCCCTGACTCAAACCCCTGGCTGACTCCGCTCTCCCCCGGGATGAGCTTCTCTCTTTCTCCTGGGGCTCAAGTTGCCAGCTCAGGTGTCCTGGATTCCCTGGGTCTCTCTCCTCCTGTTTCACCTCCTGTAACGTGCCTCCTTTCCTTTTGCCGTGCTCAGGTCATCTATACTATTAACCCCGCGAGTCTTCATCAGGATGACAAAGAGGGATGGCTAACAGATGCAGTGCTGCTCATTCACTAGGATGTTTTGGTCCACCGATGCACAATCAAGATCAAATAGATGATATTGCTTGGACAGGAGACAGCAGATAGTTTTCCAGGGCCGGTTCATTATAGTGTAAGGGGAGAGCTTCACAGTCAGGTGATGTTCCGGCTGAAGTCTCTCAAAACCTCTGCTATATGTTGGCCAGAAAGCAGGGCTGACAGTGGAGGAGCGCGTAAGCCTGGACGTGCGCTTCCCGACGAGACTCGCGGGTGGAAACATACTGCGGTTCAACCGTCGCTACCCAGCTCAAACTGGGTCTCGTTCTCACTTCACGCTCTCCCCTCTACAGGACGCGCGCAGGCTATCTCGTCACCAATGAAACTGAACTACAGAGCTCGGCATCTTTTTATCAGTGTTCTTCAGAGATTATATAGATATTAGTTTTGTGGTACTTCTATGGCCTGAACAAATCAGTAAACCGATTTCGGGTACATACTGTAAACACCTGCAGGATCAGCTGCACAATCAAGTCTGGTACTTAAAGTGTAACATCTAACATGTGACCTTTCCCTGTGTGGGCAATCTAATCTAATAAATAGTCCTTCAAAAAACATGAACAGACGCTAAAAACCTGGATATGTTTTCTTATGATCTGAGATTGTCGCCGAACGTTTTGAAGTGAAACTCTGTAGAAAAATATAATGAGGCAATAATAAAAAAGACGGAATGAAAAGTACTGCAAGAGTTCAATGGATAGATTTACAAATGATTCTTTCTGGAATTTCTAGATAATCTAATCTATTTAAAAGGAGAAATATGGACGATTTTTACCTGAATCTTGATCGCTAGATGTCACTGAGTACTGTCGATAGGAAAAAAAAAACGACCAAAATGGGTTCTAGCAAACTGGAGTTGCTTCAGCTAATGGCCAGAGCTCCTAGTTAGCTAACATGCCAGTTGTGGGGGCATGTTCTAAAGAGTGCCTTTGTGCCTCTTAACAAGACAGAAAATGCAATTAAAATGTCTGTGCAACATGAACAGAGCCCTTACGTGACAACAAGATGCGTTTTCAACTCAGACATTGTGACAAAACCGTTTAAATTCAAAGTTTGTACTGTCACTTACCTCTTTTTCCATCGGACGCTTCACCGAAAGCCCAAAAGAGTCGATCACGGAGGTCATGCATTTGCGACAAAAACTTGAAGTTTATATCCCCCTCAAAAATAAGCAATTGAGCACTGTAGTGGTTATGACCACATCAGTGACTATGTAACTACATGGAAACGGTCCAAATGATGCCTGTGCCTTGCACAGTAATAGCGTTACTGAAGGCTAGCTTTAGGCTCGCACTGAAGTCCCGTGGGAATTCAGTTGTTGCAGGAAATGGTAACTGAATTCCCACGGGACTTCAGCACAAGTCACTCATATGGTCATAACCACTACAGTGCTAAATTACTTTATTTTTTGAGGGGGAAATAAACTTCAAGATTTCGTCGCGAAGGCATGACCTCCATGATCGACTCTTCTGGGCCATCGGTGAAAGCACAAAGACGGCAAAAAAAAATGTCTAACTGGAGAGACGGCGAGATTCAGAAACTTCTGTCGGTAAGAGCCGACGCCGAAATCGCCGGACAGATTCAACGAACGGCAAGAGACTCAAGAGTTGTGTATGACCAAATTACAAACGGCTCCACGACCGGTGTAATCCGCGTCTCACACAGACAGTCTCCGGTTGTGTGCTCCATGTGTAAACAAGGAAACTCCGGACTTTGTCTGGACCAGATTCCTCAGAAGTTGTCCAGAGTTCTTTTTCAGAAAACAAGACTTAAGGTATCAATATGTGGGGTTCTCTAAAATAACTTAAGAAGCCAGATCCTACAATTCGATTGACTTGGTTCTCTGGGTTACGATACACTTTACTGTCCCTGCAAGTGGCAATACAAGAAACCTTTTTTTATATCGAAATTAATATTGATATCGCAATATTCATAATCAATATCGTGCAACCCTAGTACCAACTACTTTTACTGAGATAGCAGTTTTAGTTAAAATAGTCCAGGAATAAAAGGGCAAATGAAATAGGATTCCTTTGAGTTCATTGGCTTTCATTTCAAGTTGAGCTTTGATATCTTGACCTTATTCTTTTTCTACTGTCAGTTATTTTGTATTGTACATTGTGCTTTGTTTGTATTTATTGTTTCGTTGCTTTTGGAGCATGTTTAGCACTTTGGTCAACTGAGGTTGTTTTTAAACTTGCTATATAAATAAAACTGAACTGAACTGAGTTGGTTCTTACCGTGCCTTTGGTACGGCCCAACATCCAGATGTCAGCATCCAGACAAGATGGAGGAATCCACAGCAGCGATGACGACCATCCCGAAAGCAGGCGACGCAGCTCCGTCCCACGTCACAAAAACACGCTGCACACAAGTATGTGGAACAGTTCTCATCCACTGTACTTTCTCTGTTTCAATGTCCATCACATTAGCGGAAACACAATAAGTACAGCCAGCGGTGGAAGAAGAATTCAGATACTTTACTACAGTAAAAGTACTAACACCACACTGTAAAAAATACTCTGATACAAGTAAAAGTCCTGCATTGAAAATATTACTCAAGTAAAAGTCTGTAAATGTCATCAGGAAAATGTACTTAATGTATTAAAAGTAAAAAGTACTCGATGCAGAAACAGTTGTGTGTTTAAATGTCCCATGACATGGTGCTCTTTGGATGCTTTTATATAGGCCTTAGTGGTCCCCTAATACTGTATCTGAAGTCTCTTTTATATAGACCTTAGTGGTCCCCTAATACTGTATCTGAAGTCTCTTTTATATAGACCTTAGTGGTCCCCTAATACTGTATCTGAAGTCTCTTTTATATAGACCTTAGTGGTCCCCTAATACTGTATCTGAAGTCTCTTTTATATAGACCTTAGTGGTCCCCCTAATACTGTATCTGAAGTCTCTTTTATATAGACCTTAGTGGTCCCCCTAATACTGTATCTGAAGTCTCTTTTATATAGACCTTAGTGGTCCCCTAATACTGTATCTGAAGTCTCTTTTATATAGACCTTAGTGGTCCCCTAATACTGTATCTGAAGTCTCTTTATATATAGACCTTAGTGGTCCCCTAATACTGTATCTGAAGTCTCTTTTATATAGACCTTAGTGGTCCCCCTAATACTGTATCTGAAGTCTCTTTTATATAGACCTTAGTGGTCCCCCTAATACTGTATCTGAAGTCTCTTTTATATAGACCTTAGTGGTCCCCCTAATACTGTATCTGAAGTCTCTTTTATATAGACCTTAGTGGTCCCCTAATACTGTATCTGAAGTCTCTTTTATATAGACCTTAGTGGTCCCCTAATACTGTATCTGAAGTCTCTTTTATATAGACCTTAGTGGTCCCCTAATACTGTATCTGAAGTCTCTTTTATATAGACCTTAGTGGTCCTCTAATACTGTATCTGAAGTCTCTTTTATATAGACCTTAGTGGTCCCCTAATACTGTATCTGAAGTCTCTTTTATATAGACCTTAGTGGTCCCCTAATACTGTATCTGAAGTCTCTTTTATATAGACCTTAGTGGTCCCCTAATACTGTATCTGAAGTCTCTTTTATATAGACCTTAGTGGTCCCCTAATACTGTATCTGAAGTCTCTTTAGTATGTGCCATTTCTGTGTCTGTAGCTATTGAGGAGGAGGGGGGGGGGCAAGGTGGAGGGTGCCACTTTGCTCGTCTGAAAGCCATGATGTCTCTCTCTCTCTCATGGGTGGGCCAAATTCTCTGTGCGGGCAAAGCAGAGAAAGGGGAGGTAACCTTCATTTTCTCAAAGGCAGAGCAGGATACCCAGGGCTCGGTTTACACCTATCACCATTTCTAGCCACTGGGGGACCATAGGCAGGCTGGGGGGGGAACTCATATTAATGTTAAAAAACCTCAAACTGAAATTTTCATGCCATGGGACCTTTATGGTCTCATCATCTCAGCTGGACTTGTAGGCCGTTATATTGTCGGCTAGTTTACTTTAGAATCAAACATCAGATTATATAAACTGCATGTGTTTTGTGTGCAGAAATCTTAATGTGTAAAGTAACTAGTAACTAAAGCTGTAAGCTATGCAAGTACAACATTTCTCTTCAACTGTAGCGGAGTAGAAAGTGGCATAAAAAGACTAAAGTACAAGTATTTCAAATTGGTATACGTACGTTTATTGTCCCAAATTTCCCATACAGGGTCCTACGTGCAGTTTAGTGTCCCAAATTCGCCATACAATGGACCTCATTTATGAAACGTGCAGACGACCTATAACAGGTGTATGCCGATTCCTACGCAAAGCTCGGCATTTATCAATATGAACGTGAGCGTAGGCTGCGATAAAATCTCACGTCCGGTCTGAACTCGTGTACATAGGTTTTCGAGTAAGCGTGGCCTTGCGGTGCAGCATATAATCAGTTTAACAGGAGAAGGAGAAGTCATCAGTTGATCACTTATCAGCAATGGCAGATCTGGCTCTTTTAGAAGACCTCTATGCGCCGGTACAACAGTGCACACGTACGGGCCACGGTGGAATAAATAAATGTAGCGATGGAGGCCTCAAAACCGAGAATATATTGGGGCGTGATATTTAAATTACGATTGTTTCCATCCGCTGCATTTATCAATGTACGACCATTCTTACGCTCTGATTGGTGTGATACGAACGTTTCATGAATCACACGTTAAGCCCGTCGTAAGATGATTTCTGCGCTCATATCTGCGCCGGTTTCTACGTTAGGTTGATAAATGAGGGCCAATGTCCTTAATTAATTATGAACCTGCTAAACCACCTGTGCTACCCTAACCTTAACCTGTCTCAAATAAGACCCTCATCAGTTTTTGGAAAATAATTTGGGACATTTAACTGCACATATACCCATTACTTAACTAATTTGTCTCCTTCTCTGTTTGGTTAATTCAATTTCAAAATACTGCAATTCTTGCGCTTTAACATTTTGTGTTCGGTAACTCAATCCACCGTTCAAATACAAATTACCTTATGTGACTTCTTTTTTTTTTTTTAAATCAGAATTCTGACTTTAAACTCAGAATTCAATAACATCTTCACATGTGGCGCTAATAATCTTCCGTAGCTACAGTGGTGCTCATAAGTTTACATACCCATGCTAAAGTTGATTAAAAGAGGAATAAAAAAAAAAATCGGCCATAAGTATACATACCCCTATGTTAAATTCCCATAGACGAAGGCAGATTTTTATTTTGAAAGGTCAGTTATTTCATGGATCCAGGATACTATGCATCCTGATAAAGTTCCCTTGGACTTTGGAATTAAAATAGCCTGGGGTACTTTCCATAAGATCATCTCTCAATGCAAATCAAACCAGTTATTAGGCTAACTGACATAAAACCATGCCAATCTCTAGGTATGGTGAAGGGTATGTGATGATGGGGGGGTATGGTGAAGGGTATGTGATGATGAGGGGCTATTTTAATTCCAAAGGCCAAGGGAACTTTATCAGGATGCATAGTATCCTGGATCCATGAAATAACTGGCCTTTAAAATCTAAAAATCTGCCTTCCTCTATGGAAATTTAACATAGGAATATGTATACGTATGCCCCCTGTATTTTAAGGAAGAACATTTATTTATTTACAATACATTATTCATTCACAAAGAAAATTGGTGTCCTTAAAAAGGTTGGATTTTTCCTCATATTTTTTAATAAAAAGGCATTAAGATCAATTTCCAAAAGATGATTTTTTTTTATTCCTCTTCTTAGTCAACTTTAGCATGGGTATGTAAACGTATGAGCACCACTATGCATTGTAACTTTACCCACAATACAAATACACACACATTTCCTTAAGTGCATAACTAGCTAAAGTTACAGCAGCAGCCTAAAAATATAGGCTGTATGTTGCACAGCTCATTACAAACAACTCCCTTTAGGCTTACATCACACACAGACGCTATATCCTGACTGGTTTTGCCACACAATATTGTAATTAGAAGAAAAAAAACACAACTCACTTGGAGCGATTTTTTTATGCTAACCTAACCAGCTAACGTTAAGATGGTATCTGACCTTAATTAACTCACAGGACACTCCACTTAATTGGAAGGAAACGCCAGAAATAGTTTCTCCCAACAGCAATTTTACAGTTTTGCCTTTTTCTCTTTGCGGTTATGCTCTCAGCTCCATTTATAATTCCATAATCTTACATTGGACGTTTCTTATTTCACCGTTTTCAATAACAGAGCTAATGCTACACACCTGTCTAGGTCGCGTGCTCTGCGTCCTCTCTACCGTATGATGCATTCAGGCAATGCTGGATAAGTAGGTCAATTGAAAAAAAAACACCCCTTATTCCGACTTGGGAGTGTTCACACGTTATCCTAAAACGTGGATAGTCCGAGTGCTAACCATGTAGTCACACCTGATTCAACCTTTTGTTGTGTTATGTATTTGAAGCAGTTTATTGGCAAGTGAATACAATGCCAACAGTCTGTAGTTCTTTTCACCAAGATCTATTTGGCTGCAAGTGATTCCTATTTAAACGATTTGACTTGAACGCGTCATTGGCTTTGCTTGTGAGGCGTTTGGAGAACATCTGTAAATTGCTCCTACAGAGAATAACCTGGATTTCACCAGCATTTAGATTTGTTTTGGTAAAAATGAACACATAAAATGTTGATTGTATTTACAGCAAAGTTACCCGTTTGTATCAATGGTAAATATGAATCTAAACCGAAATGTAAAAACAACTATTTGCATTTTACAGCTTGACCTTGACTAGTCAACTTTACACATGGTAAATATCAAATGCATGCTCTTGGGTAAATTGTTAGGTCTCTGTAAATTATAGAGTGTGGTCTAGATCTACTCTATCTGTAAAGTGTAGGCCTACTCAGATGATTTGACACTATAAGTAAAATTGAATTGAATCGGGGGGTTTTGTACGGTTTAAACAAACGAGATAAAACATGTTAATTAGGGAGTTTAAGTGGTTAGAAGAGTTAGTTAAAGTTTGTAGAGTTGCTGTTTGGAACGTTGTTATCTGTGGACGTTTCCTCTCTTTATCCTAAGCTAACCCAGCTGCTGGCTGTAGTGTAATACAGTATTTTACTGACAGATATGAGAGTGGTTGATTCTTTTCAATCAATCAATCAATCAGACTTTTAATTTATTTAGCACTTTTCATACATGTAAATATAGCACAACGTATAAATATACCTACACAGGTAGTTATGCCCAGTGGTGTAGTCTATGTGATATGCAGGTATACACAGTATACCCACTAAGAAAAGCTCCAGGATTTCCATATACCCACTTATAAATGCCTAATGACCCACAACAACATGCTTTCCATTATATTTTTGATATATTTTGATTTGTCATCTGTGTTTTTCTTCTTCACATAGGCTAAATACTTCCCTGGTGGAGGACACACCCTCATACTCTGCTTCTGACTGGCTAGTAGTCCTTACCTAGGTACTGTCAGGGCACGCCCTCATACTCTGCTTCTGACTGGCTAGTAGTCCTTACCTATAGGTACTGTCAGGGTACGCCCTCATACTCTGCTTCTGACTGGCTAGTAGTCCTTACCTAAATACTGTCAGGACACGCCTTCAATCTCTGCTTCTGACTGGCTAGTAGTCCTTACCTAGCTACTGTCAGGGCACGCCCTCATACTCTGCTTCTGACTGGCTAGTAGTCCTTACCTAGGTACTGTGCATGTGCGACTCCAAACAAAGATGTAACAGAAGTGAGATGTCTCACTCTGCAGCTTAAACAGAGAGCTCAACACACAGGGTGAAAAGAGGAGCTGCAGCAATGTGCAGTACAACAATAATATGGTGTTTTCTGAAAATTAAACCATGTAAACCTATTCTGGTACAACCTCTAAATACAATTATGAACCTGAAAATGAGCATAATATGAGCACTTTAAGTTATAAACACTCTCTGGTCTTCAGGCAGGCTGTTCCATTGACATGGAGCAGACTAATAAAAAGATGCCTTACCATGAGTTGTCGTTCAAACTTTAGGGACTAATAAAAGACTGCTGTCTGCCAGAAGACCTGAGGGTCAGAGAGGGTTCATAAAATAAAAAAAAATCTGATAAATAACTAGGGCTAAGAGCGTTAAGAGCTTTATAAACCGATAAAAAGACCTTTAAAAATCTAACCTTTTCATCTAACTCTCCAACAAAAAGTGAATAAGTGTTATTTTCCAAAAATGTCAAACTATTCTTTTAACGGTACATATCGACATTTGTCTACGTGGAAGTGATTTTTAGAGTTTGCGTGACAACACAGGGGATTATGACTATAGTTTTAAACCAAGGCAGAAAATACCAAAAACAATTTCTTTGTGTGCACGAAAATATCATTTCTCAGCGTTATTCATAACCTAAGAAAGATTGGAGGAGACAGACAGAGAGGAGGAGTCACTCAGATTTAGGTGAATTTTGGAGGCGTATGAAGAAATTGGGGGTTGTGGGGGGGCATCTGGGCCGAGCTGTGAGCCCAGCAGGAGGCCATGTCCCCCGAGGAAGGGGTGTCCGAGCACGGCACCCCCCACCCCTCACCCCCTACGGGCAAGACAGACAGACAGAGCCACATAGGGCTGACATGATGGTAACACTTGTGGGCATCATTGCCACATCCTTGTAGTAATGCCCGGCCTGTGGGTGGGGTGGGGGTGGGAGTGGTAGTGGGGGTTTTTGGAAGACAGTGGGTGGGTACGTGGTAATCCTACATGGCACAGGCAAAGCCCCAGGTAGTTTTTTTCTGTGCATAGGCGTAGATTTCGAGAGGGAGGGGGGGGGGTGATATGTCCCCTCCTAGTCTCGCTTTGCCAGACCTTCCTCCATAGCGCTGCTGAGGAGGGTCTGTCTAGTCCACACAGCAATCACAATCGTCTTGGGCGGCCCTATAAGCTCCGGACGGAGCCACGGTGCCTCTGCTAAATAGCCTCTGGAAGGAACTTGTTTTGGTGGAACATGTGTAGATAGTCTAGCTAGCTGTCTGGATTTACCCTGCAGAGATCTGAGGAGCAGTTAACCATAGTCCTCACAAATCTACCGGAGGTTAGAACGCCAACACAGAGACAGAGGAAGGCAGTCCTTCCAGAAAAGTTTTTTGTGAAAATCCTTGATTATGCGGCACGTTTTCTTAAAAAATGCGATGGAATATGCGGGATATTTATGCAATTTTATGCGATGAAATTGCAGGAACTTGCAAAAACTGCGGTTTAATGAAAAAGAGAAAAAAAAGTGATTCCCTCCCAACACCGTGCTTTTCGATGATGTTCACGTCGCGTAATTACGTCACTTTATAACGCTCCCATGGCAACAGGGGAAATGGCTGCTCTTGTGTGAAGTAAACGCATAGACAGTATATAATGGACCAATAGACCCCGCTGCTCTGGACGGAGACCAGTGAAGGATATTAGAAGCACTTTTCCGGTGATCTCTTCCCTTACTGCGCAGCCTCCAACTGACAGAGACAACGTAAATGTGACGTGAGCAACGTGTCTGAGAGTGTGAAGTCTTCTGGTAGCTGTGCCTACAGAAATCTCAATCATTCCCAATCTTACAGAGATGGAGAGTGTAGGTATATAGGAGATAACATAAGCACAGGCTAATTATTGCTAACTAACATGCTAGTTAACATTAGTAATTAAACCTAAACAGCTAATGTAAGTCGAAACTGCCTGTGAGCTTCTCCTGTACTATACGGTAATTCCTCCACTGTGCGACAGTAAGTCACTTGGTTATGACACAATCGTTAGCCTATTTTTACAAAAGCGTCTGCTACGGAGCCATAACGTGAGCTACAAGGTAATGGAGCCTTTTATACATTGTCGTGTTTCTTTAGAACTAAACAATGGACAAATAGAGTCTTTAAACGCTTCAGATGTAAAGTTATTCGCAGTCAAGTGACGTAAAAAAAAATGGCGGTCAATGGAATGCTAACAAGAGGTGATCTCTTTGTAGCAACAAAATGGCGCCATCGGAGGTTTGCGTTCTGAGGCGAAGCTTACCCCCTTGAGTAAACGCAGCTTTTTTCAACTTTCTGCTAAGATCTATGTGACTTTTTTGCAACGAAAATGCGGGGATTATGAAATCATGCAAAAACGGCATATTTTGCGCGGAAATCTGCAATTTATGCGGCGAAAGTGTGGCGTATTTGAAAAATGATTATGCATTGAATTATGCGATCGCAAAATCACGTTTTTCTGGAGGGACTGGAAACGGACATCCGAAAACAAAAGAAAGATATCCAGCAGAATTTCCGGCGACAACGGAGTGGAACGACGTGGATATAGACTATTTCCCCCCCCAGTATTTAGAAGATGTAGATGAAAGGCAACCCACTCCCCGAAAGAATAAAATTAACAGTTCAGGGGGCTCCAAACATGTATCCTTCTTACCTGTAAATATGTTTCCACACAATTTCTCCACACCCCTGTACTGGACCGTACCATCTTAACCTGCAGTGCATGTTTGTGTTGCAGTAGCAATAAAAAAGCACAGTCCCTCCATCAGAGAAATTTCGAGATCTATAAACGATCTGAAGGAAAACAATAATTGTGTCTTCTTGTGCTACACAAATTGTTGCATTAAATATTCACCAGAATGCAGGAAACAAAATGTTTGACGCTCAAATTCTTCTGGGGTAGGACCCCCAGACCCCCCTCCGGTGTGTCCAATGTGTCCCCTCCAATGTT
The DNA here is from genome assembly GCA_025617405.1 of Perca schrenkii. Lineage (NCBI taxonomy): Eukaryota > Metazoa > Chordata > Actinopteri > Perciformes > Percidae > Perca > Perca schrenkii. Next base: position 2,496,403 of record CM046791.1, on the reverse strand, counting down.
AATAGAAAACCTACGCCCTCGGCTCTGTGTCACGGCTAGCCAGGGCTACATGGAATGTGTCAGCTGGGTGTTTCCCCAAATTCGCCTCGTCCTCCACCAGGACAGCCCTCAACCACAATGGGCTGCTGAAGATGACATATGCTGAAGGCAGAGACCGTCTGTGTGTGTGTGTGTGTGTGTGTGTGTGTGTGTGTGTGTGTGTGTGTGTGTGTGTGTGTGTGTGTGTGTGTGTGTGTGTGTGTGTGTGTGTGTCTGTAATGTGTAATTTGTGTCACTTCACGCAAACACACGCACGCCTGCATGACTTTTTTTTTTAGTATGTATGTATTGATGGAGGTGTGTCTGTGTGTAAGCATCTGCCTGTCAGTTCGGGCTGCAACTGATGACTCATTTCATTATCAATTAATCTGCCGATTATTTTCTCCATTAATTGATTAATTGTTTGGTCCAGAAAATGTCAGAAAATAGTGAAAAATGTCCATCCCGGTTTCTCAAAGTCCCAGGTGATGTCTGTCTTTAACTCTCCTTTTGTCCTTCGGGTCAAATTTGAAGCATTTTCAAAACGTTTCTACATCAGAAATTTGGGTATCTGGGCGCCTGGTTAGCTCACAGCAGGCACCCATATACAGTACAGTCCAAAAGTTTGGACACACCTTCTCATTCAATGCGTTTCCTTTTTATTTTCATGACTATTTACATTGTATATTCTCACTGAAGGCATCAAAACTATGAATGAACACATATGGAATTATGTACTTAACAAAAAAGTGTGAAATAACTGAAAACATGTCTTATATTTTAGATTCTTCAAAGTAGCCACCCTTTGCTTTTTTTGATAACTCTTCAAACCCTTGGTGTTCTCTCAATGAGCTTCATGAGGTAGTCACCTGAAATGGTTTTACCTTCACAGGTGTGCTTTGTCAGGGTTAATTAGTGGAAGTTTTTCCCTTATTAATAAAAAAAGCAAAGGGTGGCTACTTTGAAGAATCTAAAATATAAGACATGTTTTCAGTTATTTCACACTTTTTTGTTAAGTACATAATTCCATATGTGTTCATTCATAGTTTTGATGCCTTCAGTGAGAATCTACAATGTAAATAGTCATGAAAATAAAAGGAAACGCATTGAATGAGAAGGTGGGTCCAAACTTTTGGCCTGTACTGTATATAGAGGTTTACTCCTCGATGCAGCGGCTGCGGGATTCGACTCCGACCTGCGGCCCTTTGCTGCATGTCATCCTCCTTCTCTCTCCTTTCAAATCTAATGCTATGTTTCCACGTGGACGGCTATTTTCATGAACGAACATTTCAACCTCTCCGTTTTCAAAAATAACATCGTGCACAGATGTCAGTTTTCAGAGAAAAGTGTTCCAATCAGCCAATCAGAATCCCGAAAATAGCAACAACAGCAACGAATCCCTTCCTCTCTCTTCTCTTCCTCACTTCCTAAACCTCAGTTTGTCTCAGTTTACACGCAAACGTGCCAACCAAGTTTTCCAAAATCTCCACTCTGGACAGAGTTTTTAGAAACAATCTCCGGCGAAATCTCCATTTGCATGTAAACGAAGGGCACAAACGAAGGGAAATGTCTCCGTTTTTCATAATAACCATGTATGTGTAACCGAGGTATAAGCTATGTCCCAAAAAATCTTTAAAAAAAAAGAAAAGAAAAGAAATTTGGGTTTCTTTCAACCAAATAGTAAAACAATTTACCATGGATGGTTCCATACAACCAGCATACTTCAGAAGGAAAATAAATGATCAGTTCACTATGTTGAAAAAAGCTTTAAAAACAAAAATCACACAAAAATCACACAAAAAACACACACACACACACACACACACACACACACACACAACAAAAACTTCCAAAAGAGCGCAGAGAAAATCGACAAAAACAATCGAAAAAAAAATGACAAAAACGTTAAAATAAAAGTTTGACCCAGAAAAAGTTGAAAAAGTTGCATGGTCGACAGAAAGACAACCCAAGGGTTAAATGTCTTGTTTTGTCAGTCCAAACCCCAAACATTTTCAGTTTAATGTAATATAAAAAAGAAAAGAGCGGGAAACTTCCATATATAAAAATTACTTTAACGATTAATCAGTTATCAAAATAATTGGCGATGATTTTTCTGTGGATCGACTAATTGTTGCAGCTTTACTGTCAGTACATGTTTGAGTGCAAACAGTGCACGTGTATCACTGAGCCTCTGTGTGTGTGTGTGTGTGTGTGTGTGTGTGTGTGTGTGTGTGTGTGTGTGTGTGTGTGTGTGTGTGTGTGTGTGTGTGGACCCGATGGTGGTGGGGGTCTTATTGATGTTGATGCAGTCCAGACATCTTCTCATCATCTCAAAGCTGATGTGGTTAAAGTAGCCTCTTAAGCCGCCCTCTGCACGCCTCTGTGGTCTAAGCCAGTGTGAAGAGGTGTGCTAATCGCTCTGCCATGTCTGCGAGCGAGACGAGAGGGGAAGTTCCCTGTGGCCCCGGCGATTTGATCACAGCTGATTAGAGACGCACCCATCGGCCACAAGGCGAACAGGTATGAGGGTGGATTAGTGCTGAGAGAAGTATATAAGAACAGAGCATCGGTTGACAAAGTGTCTAAAAAGATACCGCAGTGTGAAGTGGCAACGCATAGAGCTGTAGTTTAGAGCTAGGGTAGAGGAACGCATTCTCATACTGATATCGTACCAAACGTATGCACACCGATTCGTATGATATCTTACGAGAATAGGGCGAGGTTGTGACAGGTGACCGGGTACAGAGCACTGCGAGCTCGTAGCTTCGGCGCATATGACAGTTAAAGTTCTCATATTATGCTTTTTGGCTTTTTCCCTTTCCTTTATTGTGTTATATATCTTTTTTGTGGACATTATCGGTTTACAAAGTGAAAAAGGCCAAATTCCACCCCAAAGGGACTTACCATCTCCAACAGAAAACACTGTTCACAAACTGCTCCAAACTGCTCCAAACAGCTCCAAACGTGGTCACTTTGTAACACATAGTGTTATAATGCCTATAATGCTCACCTAGCTGCTAGCGTGGCACTCCCTCATACTCTGCTTCTGACTGGCTAGTAGTCCTTACCTAGGTACTGACAGGACATGCCCTCATACTCTGCTTCTGACTGGCTAGTAGTCCTTACCTAGGTACTGTCAGGGCACGCCCTCACACTCTGCTTCTGACTGGCTAGTAGTCCTTACCTAGCTACTATCAGGGCACACCCTCATACTCTGCTTCTGACTGGCTAGTAGTCCTTACCTAGCTACTGTCAGGGCACGCCCTCATACTCTGCTTCTGACTGGCTGGCAGTCCTTGCCTAGGTACTGTCAGGGCACGCCCTCATACTCTGCTTCTGACTGGCTAGTAGTCCTTACCTAGGTCCTGTAAGGGCACGCCCTCATACTCTGCTTCTGACTGGCTAGTAGTCCTTGCCTAGGTACTGCACATGTGCGACTCCCAACAAAGATGGAACAGAAGTGAGATGCCTCACTCTGTAGCTAAAACAGAGAGCTCAACACACAGGGTGAAAAGAGGAGCTGCAGCAACAGTACAACAAAAATATATTTGAAAATTAAACCATGTAAACCTATTCTGACATAACCTTTAATTACAATGATGAACCTGAAAATGAGCACAATATGAGCACTTTAAGTTTAGGCGACAAAAAAGTGAGCGTCACACGGCAACGACAGTTAAGTTTGGGCACCAAAACGACTAGTTAAGTTTAGGAAAAAGTCTGTGGTTTGGATTAAAACACTTCCAAGGAACACGCTATGCTCGGCGGCTTGAGAGGGCTGTTTTTTATTACCCACTCATCCACCCCAGACCTCCTCCCTAAGCGGTCCATAGCGCTCTCATACAGCAGCAGTCACTGTGGTTCTTGCGGCAAAAAAAACAACAACAACACAGAATGCTTATGAATTACAGTGCATTACTTTACGTAGGTTTTCGTACGAATGGGTCATGACGACAGCCTGCGTAGAGACAGGTTGACTCCGATGCAAACAGCAGCAGATCCGTTAGCCTGCTCGGCTGCTCCTCTCCTGACAGGGCTGCTGCGGATCGCGCTGCCTCAGGCCTGTTGTGACTGGATGCTGCTGTCCAAGCCTACATGTCAGTGTGAGACAGGCTCTCCCTGACCTCTCTAGCGCTAGGGGCCTCCCAGCCCCGAGGAGGGGCCCCCCCGCTCCATCACATCCCTTCCAATTACTGACATCCTGCCGCCTTTGAACACACAGGACTCATAGTGAAGAATAGCAGAGGTCAGACTGCAGATGGAGAGGGGTGGAAACGGCAGAGTCTAAGTAAGAGGGGAAGAAAGAGAAAAGGGGGGAAAGAAGAGTGAAAAGCTATTTGTGTCATCGATGCCCCTTCCACCAACCCTCATCCTTTTCAAGGCTTCTGACTGAGCCCTAATCAGGAGCAACTGTTTCAACAACAAAGACTGAGAGGCAGTGAGAGTTAAAAAAAAAAGGCCTTTTCCATTGGTTTAAACTGAGAAAACAAAAAGCACAAACATCCCCCTTTTCCCCCCCTCCCTGAAAAAGACCAGTTTGGGTCAGTTTAAATGTGTAAAACATCTGTCGTTGGAAAATAAAAGACAGGGAATAAGAGGATGCTTGTCTTCTCTTGATCACTATTCAACATAACATAATTGAATAACTCTCAAAGAGAACATTTCCTGTTACTTTTGAGGAGTTCATTATTTTTGGAACGACATTTTGCAAAGTAATACTGAACTGAATATTGAGTCGGGGACATGTACGGTAAATAAACAATTTGATTATGGGAATGACAAGAGGCTTCATCTACGCTGCTACGTTTTAATTTTTTAAGCGTTTTGAGACAAAAACGATTTCCGTCCACTTTTGGAGAAAGTACAACAACGGTGAAAAGTAAAAGCAGGGATTTATGGTATACATGCAGTGTAGTGTCCCAAATTATTTTCCAAAAACTGAGCGTCCCAAATGATGAGGTTCTTATTTGAGACAGGTTAGGGTTAGGGTAGCACAGGTGGTGTAGTAGGTTCATAATTAATTAAAGACCGTAGTGTTTCCAAATGTCTCCGTTTTAGGGGATCTGAAACGCCACAGTAGTGTGGACGCGAGTCGTAAACTTAGCAAAAAGATATTCATTTTTAAACCAAAACGTAGATGTAGCTTGAGACACACAAGCTGTGACTGGTTTCAATGTACTGTACAGTTTGTTTCATAGCTGGAGTCACAGAATGAATGACTGTGCTCATGGAAAGGAATGGGGGGGGGGCTGTGGTCCTAAAAGGAATGGCATATGTAATTGGTTGGTGCGCCTGGCAAGGGCCCAGTGCCCTTAAACCCAAATTAGCCTTTCCAAACCCATATCCCCATGGCACAATGAAAAAAATCCAACACGTGCATACAGGCCCACACAGTTACAAATACAAACACACACACACACACACACACAAAACCCACCAATGACCTCACTCTCCCAAACTGTGGTGAACACTGCCAGGCCAGAAATCCCTCTAAGGCCTCCCTTTCAGCCTGTAAGCACTGTACTGCTGAGTAGCCATATCGCGGGTCAAGATAGGGTCACAGCGGGCTGATATTAGACTCCAGCAATCCCTGCAATTCAAGCATATACAATGTGTATCGCATTTGTGCTAATGGCATCACATCAAACTAGTTTTGACCTGTTCAGTCACTGGAGTGTGGAGAGCCTAAAAATAGCTTTCCTTCATGAAATAAACGTTACCATTGATGCTTTTTTAGTAGTTTTGCCTAAGCAAATTAATTTTTGTGTGCTCTACCTTGTGTGTAGAATTACTGTAATTGTTGGGTCTTTGTAAATTATAGAGTGGTCTAGACCTACTTTATTTGTAAAGTGTCCTGAGATAACTCTTGTTATGATTTGATACTATAAATAAAATTGAATTCAATTGAATTGTGTGATATGTGTGTGTGTGTGTGTGTGTGTGTGTGTGTGTGTGTGTGTGTGTGTGTGTGTGTGTGTGCTTGTGTGCGCTTGTGCATGTATGTGCGTGTTTGTGTGTGCTCGTAAGTGTGTGTGTGCGTGTATGTGTGTGTGTAAGTGTGTGTGTGTGTGTGTGTGTGTGTGTGCGTAAGTCTGTGTGTGCATGTGTATGTGCGTGTGCGTAAGTGTGTGTGTGTGTGTGTGCATGTGTATCTGCATGTGTGTGTGCGTGTATATGCGCGTGTGTGTGCATGTGTGTGTGCGTGTGTGCATGTGCGTAAGTGTGTGTGTGTGTGTGTGTGTGTGTGTGTGTGTGTGTGTGTGTGTGTGCATGTGCATGTGTGTGCGTGTATATGCGTGTGTGTGTGTGTGGGTGTGTGCATGTGTATGTGCATGTGTGTAAGTGTGTGTGTGTGTGCATGTGTATGTGCATGTGTGTAAGTGTGTGTGTGTGCATGTGTGCGTAAGTGTGTGTGTGCATGTGTATGTGCGTAAGTGTGTGTGTGTGCATGTGTGTGTGCATGTTTATGCGTGTGTGTAAGTGTGTGTGTGTGCGCATGTGTGTGTGTGTGTGTCTGTGTGCATTTGTGCGTGTGTGTGCATGTGTGTAAGTGTGTGTGTGCATGTGTATGTTCATGTGTGTAAGTGTGTGTGTGTGTGTGCGTGCATGTGTGTGCGTGTGTGTGTGTGCTAGTGTGCGCATGCGTGTTTGTGTGCGTGCAAGTGTGTGTGCGTGCGTGTGTATGCGTGTGTGTGTGTGCATGTGCGCGTGTGTGTGTTTGTGCATTTGAGCGTGTATGTGCATGTGTGCGTGTGTGTGTGTGTGTGTGTGTGTGTGTGTGTGTGTGTGTGTGTGACTGTGTGCGTGTGAAAGTAGAGTTTAAAGGGTGTTGAAAACTATTAGCCTGCTGCGGCGAGGCTCTGTGCGGAGAATGAGTGATGAATTATTGAAGTGGCTCTTTGGTGTGAATGAAGTGTTGAAAATGTCCATTGCCACGGAGCACTCTGACGTCCCTGCACACGGCTTTCACTAGCGTGTGCTCAAATGTGTGTGTTGGTTCAGACGACTACCGTTCCTCGTCTATACATTTCTTTGGAACCATTAACAAAAAAATGCAGAAAAGTGGGTGCCTACTCGTCCACCTTCTTTTATTAATCTGCACTTCCCTCTCTTCCTGTCAAAACATTTCACTTCCTTCTGTTACGGCTTCTCCTTTTTTTCTTCCTCTTCTCGCCGTCTCTTTTCTGTCTCCCCCAAACCACCCCCCTTGTTCTCTTCCAACGGGGGCCTCAGAATTTCCTCTTGTTACGGCACATCCAGTGATCAGTCACTGTGATTCCACTCTTTCAAGTCTTCCCTGTTTCAAAGAGCCATTGCCGTCGGGTGGGTGGGTGGGGTGGGGGGGGAGAGAGAACAGGAATCTGAACCGATGCTTTTCGACAGCTCCTGCACGTTACACCCCCAACAGCACCAGCAGAGAAGAGCGGGGAGGGAGGGGAGCGAAAGAGAAAGAGAAAGAGGAGGAGGGCTTTCAAATACACATCACACATGAAAGTCACCTCACTCCAACCGGGAGAAATCACGGGCCCCGACGGAAAGGTAACAGCCGGCCGCGGGCACTAGACGAGTTGCTAGGAGACAGTAGGAGACGGGGAAGCGCTGTAAGGTGGACGCTGGATGAGCGGATGGCTGGTGTATTCGCTCAAATGAAGCTCACTGACACGTACACACACGCTGACAACATACAGCTAAGCGTAAACACACGGAGACATGAAGGCAAGAGACATATAACAGATATACAGAATATGGAATGACTGCTCGGGATACAGGGTGTGGGTGTTTTTTTTTTTTTTTTTTGTCGGAGTTGACAACTGGATTATGTTGCTGAATCTACACAAGATATTCTTTGCGTAACATATTCCACTTACCAATCAATTCAGCCTGCTGATACGCATATACTGTACATGATGACCAGCACCAGGCCCAGAGCCAGACTGATCTCAATAAGTGGTGTACGTATGACACGCCAATTTGTATGCCATTTTGGCGCGTTATCAAGACGCATAATCGCTTTTTAGCGGGTTTATCAACACCGTTTGGCCTCCATTGACTTACATTACCTTGTGATTTTGTGTCAATTTACACCGTAGTAGTAGTAGTATGAAAGCCCGAAAATCCACATAGAGAGGAGACCGGGGATCGTGTCCCGCGTGTCACGGTTCCTAAACCCAACCCCGTTATTGTTTTCCTAAACCCAACCGTCCGAAAAGCGATTTTGTGTCTTGATAACACGCCAAAATGGCATAAGAATTGGCGTGTCATACATACGCCACTTATTGAGATCAGTCTGCCACCCGTCCGCTGTATACGGCGTAGACATACACGTGGATAGCTCAAAATGTGTACAGAGAACGTTTACGCAAAGTCATGATGTCACGAGCTGCACACATACAGTCAGGCTACATCTACTCGTCTACGTTTTGTTTTAAAAAACGAATATTTTCTGCTACGTTTACACCTCGCGTCCACACTACTGCAGCGTTTCCGAGCCCCTAAAACGGAGACATTTGGAAACACTGCTGCCATGACGCACGTCAGTCTTATCGGTTAGGTAGCTTACATACCTTTCAGTAACAGTCAATGGTGGAATGTAACTAGTCGAGTCCAGTCCAAATGTTGAGGTACTTGTACTTTACTTGAGTCTTTTCTTTTCATGCCACTTTCTACTTTTTTTTTTTTCAATAGAGATACAAAAATATTTATTAATTTAATGATTAAATAAGGTAGTGTCTCCAAACTTACCTCAATTATAACTTGTCTCATTTATTAATAAGGGAAATAATTCCACTAATGAACCCTGACAAAGCACACCTGTGAAGGTAAAACCATTTCAGGTGACTACCTCATGAAGCTCATTGAGAGAACACCAAGGGTTTGCAGAGTTATCAAAAAAAGCAAAGGGTGGCTACTTTGAAGAATCTAAAATATAAGACATGTTTTCAGTTATTTAACACTTTTTTGTTAAGTACATAATTCCACATGTGTTCATTCATAGTTTTGATTTGCTTCAGTGAGAATCTACAATGTAAATAGTCATGGAAATAAAGAAACACATTGAATGAGAAGGTGTGTCCAAACTTTTGGCCTGTACTGTATCTCTTTTCGGTGTTGTACTTTTTGGACGGTCCCTAAGCACTCGTCTTAGGGACCGGAAACACCGGAAATAAACAGAGCTGAATTAGCACGACTTTATGCATTTCTTTCATATCTACTGCAGTCAGATTCACTGTGTTCACTCGGAAGGACTCACTTCACATGGGTAGGCACTTGTAATGACATCTCAGACCTGTTCAGAGGCTAAAAGCATGTTTAAAACTTGACAAGTTTCAGACTCCTGGGTGCTAACGCTAGCAGGAGGATAACACGGTGTAGGCAATAGTGTGCGGATCAGGCCGCATTTTTCTGTCCGAGCCCGGCCCGCATTGGACAGAGCAGTGTCCAAGCCCGACACAGTTAAAATCTCATTTTTTTCTCATACTAATGACACCTACGTTTGTTCGTGTGGAAATCCCGCTTTTATTAAGCAACTGTAGGAAGGCATTCAGAAATGTCAACAGATGAGCGCATCGGCGCACACGGAGCAACAAGTGCACGTTAACACAGGCGCGCACCTACATAATAAGCTGTTTTAAATTTTAAATGTTGAATGCCTTATCGAATCCGAACATCATTTCTAAATATCTGTTTGGGTATCCATCCTCTAGTAGGCAACACTAATTTTTCTCACTACTGACAGCACTCACCCACACATTCACAAATACAAATTCTTGGAATTCTCCTTTAACATAAGATCTGTTCTACAAATTGTTTTGATGCTTGAAATTAGTTTACCAAAGTCTTAGGTCATATATGATTAAAATAGCAAATAAATGTCTGTAATGAATTTTTGTAATATCGCTTTTTGAGTCTGAGTTTTGTCAAGCATCATTTGGACGCGCCGGTGTGTCTTTTCGTCCTCAGAACGCTGACTAAGACTAAATTAACATGCATTATTGTTGACGAAAAAAGACGAGACTAAAATGTTTTGCATAAAATAAAAACTAAGATAAAAATCTCTCTTCTTTTTCGTCTACAATCGTCTCTACTTTTTGATCATGAGATTAAAATTCCGGTATGTACCGGACCGAATAGCAATGCGGTGCCACTAAAATGCCTGCGCTTCTCTCTGATGCTCCGAAAACAGACGTTAAGGGCAAATTACGTTAGCCTAGCGTTAGCTAGCAGCTGGATTGAACACGGTTAAAATGCTGACAGCTTAACAGTGTAAAGTGTGACTGTATTTCACTGTAGAGGATTCCAACAGCGGGACGTCCGACAGTCACTATCTGCCGTTTTTGGAAAAACAACACAGACGCACTTCACTTGAAACTGGTAAGCCTCGTGGTGCATTCAAAGTTATTGTAAAATAGCCTTTTCCTATCTAGTGGATGTTCAGCAATTCACTGGTGAAATAAGTTATTGTTATAATTTATTATTACATTATAAATAAATTATTTAATTTTGACCATATGGCCAACAAGCCATTCCTTAATCTCACCGACAGTCATTTTCTGCTCTCTTCTTTTTATTTATATATTTATATTTATATATATATATATATATATATATATATATATATATATATATATATATATTGAGTTTTCTTTTGACTAAAACTAGACTAAAATTAAGACTTTTAGTCAACTGAAACTTGACTAACAAACAAAGATACGCGAATGACTAAATATGACTAAAACTAACAAGGATATTTGGCACAAGACTAAGACTTAATTAAAAATAGGTGACTAAATGAACACTGGTGTAGATGTAACAGACACAGTCAGTCCTCCTTCCAGTGGTAAGGTGTTTTATGGTTGTAAAATGGCTGCTTGCCTCTCGCCTTGACCCGCCGCTGAACCTGCCATAGTTGACACGACTACACTAGAGGGATGGGAGATGGCGAGAGCCAAGCAACTACACCTGCTTGTGTTCAGTCAACAAGAAAGCTCCTGACTCACTCAACCTCTTAATTTCAAATTCTCCTTTCTGACCCAGAATTCCTTTTCCCTCAATCCGACACGTTAGTTCCTGTGAGGAGAGGAACCGGCTCCAGGAGCCGGTTGCACCAACAGGGCTGGGGATTAGGCATGACGTGATGCGTTTCCAATGATTTAGCTGTTCACTATGTGGTGAGAGATGCTCTGTGGAATGAAGCCAGCCTGCCCACACATAGGGGTTTTGGGATGAGAGCAGGGGGGAGGCTAACTCGCCTTATCTAAAGTATTCGGAGGGGAGGACATGGACGCCTTCTCTTCCATTATATCATTATATAAACACAGGGCTGTGCCACAGGTTGACGGCTGGATTTCATAAATCGGCGGAGAACAAGCCTGTCTTGATTAAGGCATGCTTACATCATTGGGAGAAATCAATCTGTTTAATTGGTCTGCTTTTGTCAAATATATTAGCTCAAGACCTGTATGAGACCATTATATTGAAGAGTGTAAATGAATATGCTTTCAGCGGTTAAGATTCACCGAGCTGGTTGTTGTGATTTATTGTGCTTACTAAACATGTTTTCCCTCACTTGACCACGCCGAGGCTGACGGCAGGAGAAAATATGAGAAAACAAAAGGTGTAAGGACCGACGCAACTCATCTTCAAAGTGGTCCCTTTTAATGATTGCTGTCATAATGGTGCAAGGTCGACTGAGTGTGGAAACATTAAAAGCTTAAAAGGTAATTTTCGACATTGTTAAACCTGGACCTACTTTCTCATGCATTGATGTCTAAGTGACTAATGTGAAAAAAAAAATGGTTCCAGTATTGAGTGTTGAACGTGTAACCGGGCTCAAATGTACTGTAATCCTTTAGGTCAAATGTTCACCGTCAGTTTCCGTCCACTTGAAGTTCTGTTTTTTCCGCTGACAGACTCAGATTATTATTCTAAGTGTCTGACAACATTATGGAAAGGATCCCTACAGAGATAGACCTTTTAGTTAAAGAGTAAGATCCTTTTAGTTTAACAAGAAACAGCCCCAAAATCACCATCGCCAAACTCCACCAGACTCCATGTAAATAATCAGGACTTTTAGCGTGTATAGAGCCAGCATATCTCCACCAGACTCCATGTAAATAATCAGGACTTTTACATACACTATATACACTATATACTTTTACATGGAGTCTGGTGGAAATATGCTGGCTCTATACACGCTAAAAGTCCTGATTATTTACATGGAGTCTGGTGGAAATATGCTGGCTCTATACACGCTAAAAGTCCTGATTATTTACATGGAGTCTGGTGGACATATGCTGGCTCTATACAAGCTAACAGTCCTGATTATTTACATGGAGTCTGGTGGAGATATGCTGGCTCTATACACGCTAAAAGTCCTGATTATTTACATGGAGTCTGGTGGAAATATGCTGGCTCTATACACACTAAAAGTCCTTATTATTTACATGGAGTCTGGTGGAGTTTGGTGATGGTGATTTCGGGGCTGTTTCATGTTAAACTAAAAGGATCTTACTCTTTAACTAAAAGGTCTATCTCTGTAGGGATCCTTTCCATATTGTTGTCAGACACTTAGAGTAATAATCTGAGTCTGTCAGCGGCAAAGACAGAACTTTTAGTGGTGAAGGTGTGCCATTGATGTTACACTGCAGCTTTTTTTCGCTGCTTAATACTGGACCAGTTTCAAAGATTGTTGTTCCTATCAGTCACTAGACACAAAAACATGGGAAAATAGGGTCCAGGTTGAAAAAAAAAAAAAAAGTTACCCTTTAATAGAAATTCATAAGTCTATTGTATAATGCTGCAAGAGACGATCACCTGAGTTTGAAGCATATATCTACTTGACCTGTTTTACACATGACTTTTTTTTTTTTTTTCCAACAAAGCAGGCTGGGTTTATCTTCCCCTACACTGTTTTTAAGGCACGTCAACCATTTTAGCATTCATGGCTGGCCATGGCGAGGCACAATAACAAGTGGTCTATTCAAATTAAATCAGTAATGGCATTGTCCATATTTCAGGCAGGTCATGCGTTTTTATTTATTCAAAGAATGAAGACAGGTCGGTTCCTCTGACAATTATCTCTTTTCATTTAAAGAATGAATGTGCATGTCAGGGCTTCTTTTACTCTCTTTCTTTCCATTCTAAGTTCCCCCCCATCCTCGCTGCCCCCGCCATCACTGGGCGACAGTAGAGGTCGTTAGTGGAAGAGGGATGATGCCAAACTTGACTGGAGTCGAGCCTTATCTCTATTCTTTACACTCTTGCTTTTGTTTCAAGGGCTTTGTTTACACACGCCCCATTAATCACCTTCTGCCTTTCCCACAATCCCACAGCATTTAAAGTGGGTGCTCGTCCTGGGGACACAGTGCAGCACAGGTGCCAGTGTAAATCTCACTTTCTTCTTCTGGTAAGAAGGAAATGAAGATTTCCCAGACCTCTGGTCACCTTCTCCTCTCAGGTTCTCCCCGTTATCTCCTCTTCACTCTGCCCTTGGCCTTGATCGCTATCTCGACGTATCACTCCAACTCGGCCCCAGAGCGCTCAGATTACCAAAACATTCACACGCCACCTCACCCGGGCACGAGCCCGTCTGGCCCACCAACACCACCCTATGCCGTTTCATCCAGTTCTAGTCAAGATCAACAGAAGTACATTTCCAGGATAAAGCCTGACAGTGTCGCCGTTCTCAAAATCCCTTCGCTTAGGGAAACAACAAACTTCAAGCTAGTGAAGTGAGTGCAGCGTGGGATTGCTGTGGACGAAGTACACACAGAGATACACTGGTAAGATCTAATGAGGTTTAACCATGTATCAGCTAATTTAAATCCATCATGTTACTGTTATCATATTGTATATTGCGTTTTATTTTGCAGGGTTCAAATGTTCCACCAAAACAAGTTCCTTCCTGAGACTATTTAGCAGAGCCACCGCCGCTGCGTCCGGAGCTTAGCGCTGCCCAAGACGATTGTGATTGGTTCACAAAGATATGCAAACAACAAAGAGTTTTTTTTTTTCTCCCATCCAAGAATTTATCCATGGCGTAGCCAGAGCACTCTGGCGCAAGGTCTGGCAATACGAGACTAATCCAATAATCCAGTCCGGACGACTGACTGACTGACACTGCCCTCATGTCTTGACAGCCAAGTGTGAGGGTATGCAGACAGGAAGTTGTTGAGCAAACATTAATCACACCACAGGAAGCCACAGGGAGAAAGGAAGACGGAGGACAGAGGAGAAACCGCCCGCCAATGGCTCCAAGGACTACAGGGTCACCTCTAGAAGGACATCTCTCCGTAAAGTGCCGTAAACCCCAAACGGTAGGCAGACAGTCCTCCATCTGCCTCACTGTAGGATGGAGGCAAGGATGCATTATAAGAACTGGATACAGCGTTGGAGGCGGAGCCCTAGTCATTCCTATGATTGATGAATGAGTTGCTCAGTGGTGCATGAAGCCATCATAGAGCCAAAAATTAACCGGATAAGATATTTGATTAAAATACTGCTAGCAGCTAGCAAAAAAAAGCTATCACTCGGAACTAGGGTAATGAAACACAAACAACAAAGAACCATGGCTAACAATTGGGGAAGAAATCTTTTTAATGGAAAGATTTGACACACAAACTGAGGCTACAAGAAGCACAACTGGACAGAAAATGGGGAAAATAGACATTATACAGGACTCAAAAAGACAACAATGGACTAGAACAGTAGTTACTAGAAACATTACTCTCCCAAGGCTGTAAAAATGTGAAGGCACTTTTTAACCAAATTTCTTTTTACTTTGTTTGTTAATTACATTACATTTAGCTGACGCTTTTATCCAAAGCGACTTACAATTGCTATATATGTCAGAGGTCGCACGCCTCTGGAGCAACTAGGGGTTAAGTGTCTTTTTCAGGGACACATTGGTTGATGTATCGCAGTGGGAATCGAACCCAGATCTCCCCACACCAAAGGCCACCCACTAATATTTGTGGGTTTGTTATCTTGTTGTAAAATTCAGGGGCAATAAAGATTTAAGTGGGGAAAAAAAAATTACTTGGATAATCGGAGCTGCTTCAGCACTGTGCGGCCCAGAGCAGGCGTACTAGAGACCTCCGCCGGCCGAGTCGCCATCTTCCGGTTTAGCGCTCCGCTAACTCGAATGGGGATTAAATTATTTAACCACGCATCTCGTCTAGACTTTACAAATGTTGTCGGACCGACTGGATCAAATTCTGAGCGAAACGAGTCATTGGCGAAGGGTCGTGACGCTCAAAAAATTGGATCCACTGATTTACAGACGTCTCTTTTGCCATGTAAGTCATGGAAGTATTTTGGAGTTGGAGGGCATCCAACACATTCTCACTTCCATCCAGTGGTGTAGTCTAATGTATTTTAGTGGGTATACTGTACTATATAAATATATGGATCAGAATGGACATATCAAAGTGGGGCATCTGGGTGTCCTCCCCCGGGGAGCGTGGAAAATATGTTGTTACATGTCAGTGTGTATTTTTAAGTGGGTATATGGAAATCCTGGAGCTTTCTTAGTGGGTATACTGCGTATACCTGCGTATCACGTAGACTACACCACTGCTTCCATCGCATCAAATACGTCTGCTTGGGCATGTGCCTTTGGCGCGCTAAAATTCTCCTTTAGCGTCATATCTAAACGCGCTTGGTCGGGATTCTTGGCGTCACTTTTCACGCTCTGGGTCGGGATGTATGTTTAACTGACATGCGGCACAAGAATGGGACAGTTAGATTTAGAAATTAGGTTGTGATTGGGGTTATAAAAATGTACATTTCAGTGACACATGGGACATTAATGGGACATGTGAACTCTTTTATTACTTATTTCAAGGAGCTACAAACACTTCCTTGATTAGTCTGTGCATTCACCCACATGCACTTTTTTTATTAATTTTGTATTTTTATTTATTTAATTTGTATTATTTTAAATGATCACTTAATTTGGTTTCCCAGTAAATGCCTGTTTGTGCGTCGATGTTTGTGCGCCATGTAAGACCTAGCTTGGGTTATGGGGGTGGAGAGGTCTTGGGAAGACGAATCTTTACTTTATTCTCATTTATGTTGTATTACTATTGTACAATGTTTGAATCTATTGTCCTGACTTCATATAATAATAATAATAAAAACACCTTGAACGAACTGAAAGAATGAATGGGACATGAACCCCGGTCTCCTGGGTCAGTCCTGTGTTGTTTAACCCATCCACGACCCAAACTAACCTCTCTACGCGGAATTTTGGTCTTTCATACTAATCGCTATCGTTGTCTTTCTTAATACTACGTCATCTTACAGTGCCGCGGTGGAGCTGCTGCTCTGCCCGGTGTGTTAAATACAGACGCTGTAGGGTGATTGGTGCGTCAGTATCTGACGCTGAGAGACACCGTCCAAGTGTCCGTGTTTGACGAGTTGGGAGTTTAAACGGCTTGGGGCATTATGTGATGGCCATGGAAGTTGCAATTCCACCGTTTGGCCTCTATGTTCAATTTTGGTTCAAAGCTTGGCTCTACGTCCTGGGGGCATGGATGGAGGCCCCAACATTGTCATCCAAATAGGTGAAAAGAGGTGAAAACAGGAGGCAATGTTTCGCCATAATGAGGACAGATCATGTGAAAATGTGTGAATTCATTTTCTGTGCTTCTCTGCGGATACTTGAATATCGGTCCAAGAGAGTGTATGTGCAGTCCATGTATGGGAGCTCACTAGGAGCGCTTTAATGCATAGCCCTGTTTAATTGCATAGTCAATGCATTCATCATTCGGAATGCAGAGCCTGGCTAAAATGAATTGAATTATCTGGCGGGGAGAACAAAGAGATGTACATTGAGTTTGTGCATAATTTATTGTTGCAGAGTGAAGCGAGCGGGGAGCGAGAGCGAGGCAGGGAGAATTAGAGGCAGAGAGGGAAGACATAGAGACCTGGAGGAGGACAGGAGAGGGGGGGGGGAGAGAAGGGGGGAACAAGAGGCAGACGCAAGAAAGATGAGGGAGGAGAGGGAAGATAGAGAGGTCTGGGGGAGGAGAGAAAGGAGGCCGGGAATGAGCGAGTGAGAGAAATGAGTAGGAGAGAGGAGATAGGGAGGCCAACAGAGGTGGAGGTGGGAGGGAGAAAGAGGGGAAGACAGGGAGGATGAGGAAGGAGAGAGATAATAGTGAAGCCTAGGGGAAGAAGAAGAGGAGGAGGGAGAGAGAGAGAGAGAGAGAGAGAGAGAGAGAGAGAGAGAGAGAGAGAGAGAGAGAGAGAGAGAGAGGGGAGGGAAGCTTGTGCACAGAGCCAGAGATAGACCAGAGACAGACCTGACACCTTCCTCCAGATTCCTGAGGGTATAAAACACAAGCTCTCTGTGTGTGTGTGTGTGTGTGTGTGTGTGTGTGTGTGTGTGTGTGTGTGTGTGTGTGTGTCCATTGTCCACATGCCTGCACAAGTATGGAATTTGAAAACAGGGGTTTCTGGGAGATTTTTTGTCTGTTGTTGTATGTAAATGTTATACGAGCGGTCCGCACCTTTCTGCAGTGTGAAAACCCTGGAAGTATACATTGAGACTACATCTACACAACTATATTTTCATTCTTAAGCAGTATTTTGAGACAAAAACTCAAGAGTTTCGTCCATATTAACACGTCTGACTGACAACACATGTATCACATGACCGTTCACACACACACACACACACACTGGGCATGAGCGTGCCGGTGTAAACAGGAAGCAGATTGTCTGATGTTACTCTGCGGTGGAAAATCATGGCTTGAAAATACAGAAACTACTTTGGAGAAAGAACAACAACAACTTTTATTCATTTTATTATGATTTATTATCTTGGAGCGATGACGAGGTGGAACTGTTACTGAAAGGTCAGTAAGCTACCTAACTGATAAGACTGACTGACATGTGTCGTCGTTTCCAAATGTCTCCATTTTTGCCCGTCCAGGCAACAAAACAACCCCGGAGTTTTCTAACCAAAACGGGAGCAGCATTATTTCCAAATGTCTCCGTTTTAGGGGCTCGGAAATGCCGCAGTAGTGTGGAGGCGAGGCATAAACCTAACATATTTGTTTTTAAACCAAAACGTAGCAGTGTAAATGTAGCCTAAATCATCCCTCGTCCAGGGTCCCTCCCACTCCCAGAGAGACAGACTAATGCTGCGTTCCAGACACAACTTTTAGCCCGTAAGTTACGACTTCAAGACACTACTTGGTAGCGTTCCAGGCAAAGTCACGACAAACCCTTCTAGCTTGAAGTTAGCTAGCGCTAGCTGATACTAGCGATTTCTAGTCGGCGACACACTTTGGGCATCATTTAATAAACATAACCTGTAGTAGTACACAGTCGTATGTGTATTGTTTTGATTACAATGTGCGGAATTACTTTACGTTGCCTATTTATGTATTTTTCTTTCTATTTCTTAATCACCGGCGCCTGTACAGCGTCAACAGGGGTCGCCATTGTTGTTTATGTGTGTGTGACGTCAAAAACTGTAACTGGGAGTACAACCATCTGGTACCAGTTCATGGGTAGTAAGTTATGGGTTTGACTGGCGTTCCAGGACACTTTCACCGGCAGAAGGTTGTGAAAACACGAGTTATGGGTTGCCTGGAACACAGCAATAGACATACATTTACTCTGCCAAGTCTCCATCTCTCTCCGTCGACTGGGAAGTAATTGCAGCGAGTATTGAAGAGAAAGCTTAAGGAGCCTGTGGTGGTGGAGATGGTGGTGTGGTGGGGCACTGGAGGAAAATCTATTTCCCAATACTATCTAACTGCAGCTTTTCCTCCAATGGACTTGCATTCCTGGTACTGGCTGTGTCCCATTGATTCCTTCCCAACATCATCTGAAAATCTATGAGCGTAAAGGGCAGCTCCGCAAAGTACAAAGCGCATAAGTGCACATCATGTTCTATACGGAGGAAACTCTCGATCTCACCTTCTCTCGTACTCTTGCTCTTTGTTCCTCCTGCTACTTCTTCCCATTATTCTCGCCCCTCATCCTTAAACACTAGTGGGTGGGTAGGAAAGGATAGATCCAGACAGAAGAGAAGGAAAAGAGAGAGGTGGAGGTGAATAAGAGGGAGAGGAGCACCGGGGAAAGGCCGTATGGATTATTCGGCGCAGGTTGTGACATCTCCTGACTAAGCAATCCATGTCCACATCCTGGAAACCTAGCGTGAGACTATATCAGATCTGTGGCTTTAAGACTTGCTGATTATTTTGTATTTCACTTAAAGGGTAACTACCTGGACCCTATTTTCCTATGTTTTTGTGTGTAAGTGACTACATTCTTTTAAATTGGTCCAGTATTACTGCTTATTTACATGGAGTCTGATGGGTTTAGCAAAAGTGTTGTGTGTGTATGTTTTAAAAAAGGATCTTACTCTTTTACAGAAAGGTTGTCCTCCGTTCCGTAATGTTGTCAGACACTAAGAATATTAATCTGAGCCTGTCAGCGACAAAACAAGCACTTATAAACCCATACAAGCTGCGCAATTGCCCACTTAACTTACATTGTAGCTTGTTTCGCCGCTGTCAGTAGTTGCTCTTTAAATAATTCTCTTGTATTATATTGTCTTCTTTTCTGTCTACACATTTCCTGACGGATGACACTAAACATGTCTCTTAAAGCAGATATATGTGTGCTTCTTTTCTGTTAAGATACAAAAGTCTTGGCCTTTAGAATATGATCATGGCATCGGTACAACATTCCTTGGACGGATCCATACTGTCCTACACACATTCAAGTAGATGGAGTGTGTGCCAAACAGCTCAGTGCTTAGACTGGGAGTAGGCTACCCAGTTCCTCCTACTCCAAATGCCTGCCAAGGATTTTAAATTAGACTGTGAAAAGATACACATTGTACTGTGTGGTTTAGAGCTACGGCTAAGCATAACACCGCCTTTTCGATAAAGCAGTCTTGAGGCAAATATTCTATATGTAGATAAGGAGAGAGGGGGCGACCGGGTGGGAGGCAGTGCATTGAAAATTCCTGGAAAATTATCAAAGCCGAGAAAGTGTGTTTAAGGGAATGTGTCAATAAGAAGCCCAGTTATTGATTGCCTTTACAGTGTGCCACCTAATGATGATTGTTCCCCGATTGCAGGCTCCATTTAAGGCAATAAAAGGAAAATACAAAGTAATAAATGACCTTAAAGTGGCAATTTGTAACTTTCAGTTTGTGTTGATTCTAGCGGCCGCTCAGGACAAAAGCAGAAGTGTTTTTATCACACCTGCTGTCGTAAAGGTCTTTTCTTTACTGTTTTAATGGCAGAAGCGTGGAACAGATCATGATTCCCCCTCCTCACCAGCATGAGTTCCACCAATCAGAGGCATCACTGTGGGATTGTGGGATTGTTCAGGATTGTGGGTAATGAAGTACTTATCCAAGACATCGCGAATAAAAGATGTTTATCTCAAAACAAGGTTGGTGCCCCATGATTTCTGGCATCTATATGATCATATAATCGCTTAGTCACGTCGGCATGCTGGTTTTAAGTCTACCATCGACGGTTACCATTTTATGGCTTATACTCCAATTTGTCAATGGAGAAATTGCATCGTATTTTTACTTCCAGAACCCGCTGTGGGCGGGACTGTTGAGCTCTATAGCTACAAAAAAATAGCCGAAAAGTCGGAAGTTAGACAGAAGTACAAAGAGTTGTTGTGCTATCAAGATGATGCACCGCACCGTCTTGTTGCATTGGTGTGAACTGGCAGCTTTCTGAGCATTGGGAGTAACTGGAGGATTCATCTCGTCTCGTCGCTACTCTTTGGTCTGAACTCGCTATGCAACGATACACACGTTAATGGTGAAAGGAAGATTGATTACACGTAGTGATACAGAGTGAAAGTAAGTAAGTTGTTTTAATGACCTGCTTACCTTTAGCTACGTTTTCTTGAGGTAAAGGAAAGGAGATATTTTAGTTTGCTGTGGAAAACTATAATCTAGTTAGAGTGAAAGATGGAAATACAAGAAATGGTTAACTTAGCAAGCTAATCACAACTCTTTATTCATTGCCAATAATACCTCTATAGTAGGCCTATTCTAAAACAATATTAATCCCCATAGAATGTTGTTGTCACTGAAAACTAAATGTCATAGGGTCCCTGTTAATGCTATTGTAACGGTGTATCCTTCAATTCACGGAGCAGATGAGATGGATATTGGAAGATATTTCAGCAGAGAGAGAGAGAAGCAGGAGATTGGCAGAGCAGTTGATTCTGATTGAGGTCAGTAGTGGACTATAGGTTTAAGGATTGTTTTGTAACAATAAGCATTTGTTGGCAGGCCTAGGCACTATGCATAGCCTAAACTAAATGATTTTATTATATATGCTAGCTATATTCTATCCAATTTAACTTTCTGCATTTATTGGCTGTGATAAATTAAATAAATATGTACATTAGATGTTGCCTAAATGTAGGCCAGGCTAAAAATGAGCACAGCATGCCCACAGATACACATGTGAAAATAAAATGAAAGCAATACTACATACAGTACATATAGTATATACAGTAATCATTACTCCAAATCTTTTATTCCTTCTGCCATCAGGTTATTGTATTTAGACAGTAGCCACTTTAAATAGGATCCGTATTAATATCTTACATGATAAAGTATGCAGTGATGCCTATTTTTTTCTTTTTCTTGTACTGCTATTTGTCATATTTGTTTAACTTACCAACTTATTAGCTGTCTGGCCTCTGTTTTGTCTGTTTTTGGACATTTTGGATGTTGTTTCATGTGACCAATTTGCATTTCGAAGTCATGAAATTAGCATCAGGGTTTTGTTTTTATCTTAAAAGGATAAGACAGACGGAACAGAGTAGAAATGGAAGAAGAGGATATGTCTGTCACTTTATACTTGTCAACATATTGGTTTCTTGACTGGTTGTTGACATAAATGTAGCTCTAATACGTAGTACTAGTAACGAAAGATGTGCGTGCAAAGATTTTGCAAACGCAAGTTCACAATCCTAGTGACGTCCCTGCTGTAGCTATTGGCTCACCTGACATTCCTGTGCTTGCTGCCTACTACTTCATCACCGAGGGAACAATTCTGCTTCCTCACCGAAGGGAATGACTAGTGCCAAAATACCCCGAGGCCACATGTCATTTAATGAGCAGAGTGAGTGAGACGATGCGTTAGTGGTGGAAGCCACAGCTCAATCGTTGACAGGTCAGTGTTCGTCAGCAACGCAGGTGTCCGTGAGTCAATAGAGTTCAGAGCAGCAGAACCCAGGAAGCTCCGCTGTAATCAGCCTGGGGTGAATCAATGAGTTACAACTTAACACAGCTGTATGTGTCTGGTATTAATGTTCTGTGTTGAAACATCAGGACATAAAATACTTAGGGTACATCTACACGGCTACATTTTGGTTTAAAAAATGCTACGTTTACGCCTCGCGTCCACACTACTGCGGCGTTTCCGAGCCCCTAAAACTGAGACATTTGGAAACACTGCTGCCCCTGTTTTGGTTTGAAAACTCCGGGGTTGCTCTGTAGTCTGGACAAATGGAGACATTTGGTCTTATCGGTTAGGTAGCTTACAGACCTTTCACTAACAGTTCCACCTCGTCATCGCTCCAAGATAATAAATCCCTGCTCTTACTTTTCACCGTTGTTCTTTCTCCAGAAGTATTTTCTGTATTTTTAACTTCTACATCCATGATTTTCAACCGCAGAGTAACGTCAGACAATCTGCTTCTTGTTTACATCGGCACGCACATGCCCAGTGTGTGTGAACGGTCATGTGATATATGTGATGTCAGACGTGTTAATATGGACAGAGATTAGTTCTGCTACTGGACCTAAAACTCTTGTGTGGACAGAGATCGTTTTTGTCAGTTAGTCTTAATATCACCAGCTCAAAAGTGAGTGATCCATTTTTATACAGGCAACAACATGTGACTTAATAAGTTTTGACACACCCAACATGCCTAGAAAATAACTGTCATGCCCGAAAGAGTAGTTGCGTTGCTTTGCCTCACACACAGGCACAAATAAACAACGTGCGACACAACCAAACCACCCTGTGGTTACCAAGCAAAGGCAGGCATGGAGCCACAGCTGCGTCCCACACAATCGTGTTGACTGGAGGCCTCGAAGACAACATGTCTGCGTCAAACAAATGACAAAACAGTGTTATATATTGCTACAAGCATGAGTGAGGCGATAGGGGAATCATGAGCGATGTTAAAGTGACGTAAAGCTGGATGGAAGCAGCCTGGGCGATTCTAGGATCAGACCTTTAGGGGGGCTCAGCCCCTTATGAGGATGTGACACGTTTTTTTGACACTATTCACACTACGATGGAACTAAACCTGACACTTTATAAGTCACAATAATAACGACCAATTTGACACAATTTTCTAACATTCAGCCATTTTAGTTGCTTACGTTTCAATTTGGGTTCTAATCTGCACCATGAAATTACCAACTTCTTCTCTGGGGGACTACCAACGTTAAACTTCACAACCGTCTACTGCTCTCCCTCTGACGGATGAGATAGAGACTCAGCCAAAGGCAGGAGTGTGGCACAACCTCCTCCGATTGGCCAACACTACGTTTCTGATAACACTTTCCTTGACTGGGTTACAGGTGGATAGCATTGGCGACAGCGACACAGGATATTAAAAGTCCCATGGCATGAAAATTTCACTTTATGAGGTTTTTTAACATTAATATGTGTTTCCCCCAGCCTGCCTATGGTGCCCCAGTGGCTAGAAATGGTGATAGGTGTAAACCGAGCCCTGGGTATCCTGCTCTGCCTTTGAGAAAATGAAAGCTCAGATGGGCCAATCAGGAATCTTCTCCTTATGAGGTCATAAGGAGCAAGGTTACCTCCTCTTTCTCTGCTTTTGGCACACCCATGAGAGAGAGACATCATGGCTTTCAAACGAGCAAAGTGGCAGTTGGTCAAGGGTCACAGTATTAGGGGACCACTAAGGTCTATATAAAAGAGACTTCAGATACAGTATTAGAGGACCACTAAGGTCTATATAAAAGAGACTTCAGATACAGTATTAGGGGACCACTAAGGTCTATATAAAAGAGACTTCAGATACAGTATTAGGGGACCACTAAGGTCTATATAAAAGAGACTTCAGATACAGTATTAGGGGACCACTAAGGTCTATATAAAAGAGACTTCAGATACAGTATTAGGGGACCACTAAGGTCTATATAAAAGCATCCAAAGAGCACCATGTCATGGGACCTTTAAACCTGTTTCAAGCCCTTTGAACCTGTAATTGTTTGTCCTCTGTCACTAACAAACAAGCTCACAAACTCTCACTTGCAGCACCAAAATTGATAAAAAAAATTTTTTATTATTATTATAATTTTTAGGGGGGCTGAGATTGTCAATGGACGGAAGAGAGTATAAAGAGAGTTAGAGAGCTAAATGGAGAGAAGAGGTCAGTGGGAGACAAAACAACCACTGGCCCTGTCGTAAGAGTTTAGTCGGACGGCCGAGATCGCACGGCGCGTTCAGGTTTAGCCGGATTTGGCTCGCTGCCTGTGCAACTTACAGACACAACTATGCTGCACTTTTTCCTCCAGGAAAGCTGGTGTTTTCAGAGAGGCTTAGATTGGGAAGATGAATGGAGAGAGAGAAAGGGGGCCAAAGAGGATCTTGGGCCCAGAGGAGGAAGGAATGCGGAGAAAGGACGAGTCCTTTCTAAGAAGATGGGGGACGGCCAGAGCCGGGCGCAAAAAGAAGATCCTGTTTGCTGTCCCTTGATACAGTATACACACTAAATAGTCTTTGCAGCAGATTTTCAGAGACAGACCCTCGTCTTTGTTCAGCTAATAGGCAGACCACTCTAAATGGGCTGTTTTTCAACCCTCTGACACAAAGACACTTTTTCATGACTCCTCAGTGCCATCGTTTTCCTGCTCCTCTTCTTCAGATATCTGGAACAGAGCGCTCTCTGTGTCTTGATGTGTCGCTCCCACAGCACCGGAGCTCTGAGCAAACTCTCTCACACTGCTCCCCATCCACTGCCAGGCTCACATACCTATAAAACTACCCTGCACAGCAGACACAAGCCCGGAGTAAGGAACTACAGGGTCCCATAGAGTGAATATGTGAGCTATTAAATGACCGAAATGGTCAGTCATAATACCCAATGGCTGAAATCGACATTTTACTGCAGCCCATTAAAGTTTTGCTCATTAAGATGGAATCGATAGTAGGAAATGATACCCCCTATGACAGACGTGTACAGTTTTGTACGCTTCCGTGACTCAATGCATTCATATGAACGGGATCGTATGGTATCGTACAAAAATGTTTGCACAGCAATTCGTATGATGATCAGACCGGTCATATGACAGTCAAGTTTAGCGGTCTTTACAGTTAAATTTAGCTGGGAAAAGGTAACTGGGTTGTTCACGTCTGTATGTGGGGGGAGCTGGAAGGGCAGGGGGAGGGGTTAGACGGAGGCCAGAGCATAGACTGTAATATTAATGGACAAAGCGACGCTGTAGACTTCCACGGAAACCAGCAAAGGATATTAGAAGTCACTTTTCCGGTGCTGGCTGAGCATTACTGCTAAAAGAGACAGGCGCTACGTTTTGGTTTTGAGGTGGAGTTTTGAGCCAAAAGCCATCACCGTGCACACAAGTGTTTTTAGCTCCATCCTTCTCCTGCCAATCAGGTCCTAAATCTCCGTTTAAACTAACACGGCCAAACCCCATTTCTCATCAACATTCTGGTATGCTGGGCATAAATAGGAAGCAGCAGGGGGAATGAGAGGGGGGAACGCCAGAGCAGGGGGAATGAGAGGAGGAAACGTCAGAGCAGGGGGAATACGAGGTGTAAACGTAGCAAAAGAGATTAGTTTTTAAACTAAAACGTAGCAATGGAAATGTAGCCTCAGACAGTCTGAATATATGGTGCAGCAGCACATGGGCAGTACGAGAAAAAGTGTTTTTTTGAACAATCAAGCATGTAAACATGTAGTACCAACACAAAATACGAGTATGAACCTGAAAATGCTATTTAATAGATCACCTTTAAAGTAGTACATCTGAGACACAAACACCTTTTTTCCTGGGTGAAAGTCTTGTGTTTTCTCCTTCACTTCTTCCTAAACACGAACTCCGCTCCCCCCGTTTGAAAGCCCTGTGTTTTAGGACCCATCAATTCACCCCGAGCTCCTCCCTACGAGGATCTTCACGCTCTAATACAGCAGCAGTCAATGTAGTGCTGCCAGTAATAAATACGTGAAATAGATACAAATTACCGTGCTCTGCTTCTCATAGCTATATGTACGAATGGTTCATGACCAGCCTGCATGACTGAATCATCACTCAGGATATAAGTTTTTATGAGGTATGTTGCCCTTTTCTACGATGGTCTGTACTTGTTGTCAGCTGCACAGTATACCCAGGAGTTGTTGTTACTTGACTGCTCTGAACCCTCAGGCTGTTTGGCACCTACTGCAGGTGAGCCGGGTTCATTATCTAATAGCAATTTCCTCTGGTGGTTCTCAGCCTCTATCCCTGCATGCAAACAGTAAACAGACAAGCCGCCAACGAATACACACACGGAAAAAGACACATTTTCTACATCTAAGCCTATATTTTTTTATATTTCATCTCCACTGGTACTCACACTAGTAATAGATCACTGCTGTCTGTGTAAGAATATGTAAGAATTGCCAATCCGTGTGTTTTTCTTTCTTTTTTTTTCAATTTCAACTCGGGATTTGAGTGGATTTCATGGTTCTCCAGAGCCATGCAAACATGCCCCATGTGTAATGAACCGTGTAAATATTCAGCATGGGTAAAATCCATAAAACCCACCAAAGTTAGTAGGGATTTTCCTGACAGCAGCTTCCTCCTCAAAACTTTAACTTAAGTTGACTAGAAAATTGTTTGATTAACAAATTGTTTCCGTTCATAATTAAGTCTTAAATAATATAGAGATATTTTCTTATTTTATCTGATATTAGCCTGTCACACCTGGGGTGATCCAGTTTATTTCAAATGAAATACAATTTGTTATAGTCTGTGTCTCTCCCTACGAGGAACTCCAAAATCCAAACGGACTTGCAAAGATTTATTTCAGCGCTGCTTTTCGCACGTTGCTTTATGAATTCTTGAACCGTCAACGTGCTGTTTTCATGAGCACGGCATCAAATGTCACATAGGCTGTCTGCAGACTTTGATGGATCAATCTCTCTCCCACCAGCCATCCCCAGGGCTTTCATCTGCTTATCTCTGACCACTGTCTGTCTGAATGACCGCCTCACTGCTCATTCACACTCTGAGGCTTCAACACAGCCCTGCAGCTCTCACAAAAATAAATAAAAAAAGATCCACACATACCATACTCGAGGACCACAACCCTTAGTGAGGGCAAGTTTGGAAGTGAAACATCTCCCCTCACCCCATCTCCACTCTCTTTTTTGTGGTATGCAGACATATACGTAATCATGCGCCCACTAACCCGACTACTCACTCTTGTTGTTGGGCCTCCCTCAAGCCCATTCATGTCCTGAACTAGAGTCATACATGTATAAGCAATTTGTCATCCGTCCTGCGGAAATTAAGTTTACTCCATGCTGCCGGGCCTGCAGGGCACGTGGGAACACATCCATTATTTGTGGCATCTTTATGACTTTAATCTGTACTTATCAAGTTGTAAGCATGTTTGTTTCATCTCTAGTTTGTTAATCTAAGATACTTCACGACTTCCTCTTGTTCCTGCTCCTTCCATGATCCACTTACAGACCTCACTCTGTCACACATACACACACACATTCACACATAGTGCGTCTCATTATCTTTGTGGGGACCCGTTATTGACATAATGCATTCCCTAGCCCCTTACCCTAACCTTAACCATCACAACTAAATGCCTAACCTTAACCCTTACCCTCACCTTAACCATCACAATTAAATGCCTAACCTTAACCCTTACCCTAACCTTAACCATCACAACTAAATGCCTAACCTTAACCCTTACCCTCACCCTAACCATCACAACTAAATGCCTAACCTTAACCCTTACCCTAACCTTAACCATCACAACTAAATGCCTAACCCTAACCCTTACCCTCACCCTAACCATAATCTAATTCTATCCCTAATCCTACAACCAAGTCTTAACCCTAAAACTGCCCTTTAATGTTGTGGGGTCCAGCATTTTGGCCCGACAAAGCTGTCGGGACCCCACAAGTATACTGGACTACCAGTTTGTTTTTGGACCCCACAAATGTAGTTAAACGAGAACACACACACACACACACACACACACACACACACACACACACACACACACACACACACACACACACACACACACACACACACACACACACACACACACACACACACACACACACACACACACACACACACACACACACACTCTTTTATTACCAGTTCTCATTTAGAGACAGAGTGCATTGAAGTCCCGCCCCCACCGGAGGGCAAAACAACTCTCCGCTCTAAATTGACTTTGTATTGTGTGAAGGTTTCCTCCTTGTCAATTCCGTCTGCTAGCAAGCACCAGAAAAATGTCTAAAAGCTGCTGTGTGGAAACCTACAACAGTTTTTATAATCTTCCGAACAAGTAAACTGAGCTTTTAGGAAAACAAATCAGACCTGAGTAATCAGCAGGAAGAATAGGAACACACTAAGCTAACGCTATGTTCAACGCTATGTTTACAGCAAGCATTTTGTTACCAAGTCAAATGATCGAATGTCAGTTTTAAGCTAACTATATTTCTCTAAGTTAGGCTAAAGCATTTTGACAGGATGCAACTTGTGTTATAGCAACCCGGTCTCACGTCAGGTCGTGAAATAGTCACGTTATTTTGATTTATTGGTACGTGTACAGGTCACCATTTTGACGTTTATTTCGTGTACACGTCACGTCAAATTCGTAATCGCCACACGACAAAAAAACGACAATATCGCGTCCTGTCCACGACTCAATAGATTCAATAACGTGACCATATCACCAACTGCCGTGAGACCGGGCTGGTTATAGTGGAATGTGGATACATCAGAAAGCAGTATTATGTTTGCAAGTGCCTTAGCTTTGCTAACGCAACGCTAACATTAGCTAACACACAGCTAACTCGTCCTCTCTGGTAGACATAGGTTGCTAAAACAATCCTTTGACGTGCTTTAATGTGATGTTTTGAGCAAGCTTACAGGTACTGTGGCAGCGATTGTTTTCCCCTCCAGTGGGCGTGGCGTTCAGAGTATGATGCGATGCGCTCTGTCTCTATAGGCTTATTTACATATCTTACAGAGGCATATTCTCAGTGTGACTGCTGCTGGAGTCTTTCCCGCCCTCTCCAGAGGGTCTTTTCAGCCGCGGGGGCTGCTGCAATGATGGGATTAGGGGAGGCCTGGAGCGTGTCCACGTCTGGAGCCGGGCAGGACCGTGCTCCGACGACCCACCAACCTCAATGCTATTGTCCTGCTTCCCAGCAATCCTCTCCAGGTGCCAGGCAGTAGAGAAGATGCTCCAAACTTTCCCAGGAATAAGGTTTGACTGACTAAAATAGTTCATTTAGCACCACCACCACCACCAACTCACTGGGAATCTGAAAAGGAGACTATGATCAAAATAAAGAAAGAGGGGGGATGTCTTTCTTGCTCTTTCTCGCTCTTCTTTTGCGCCCTCGCTCACTCTTTTAAATCTAAATTCCCCCTTTTTTTTGGGGATGGGTGTGGGGGCCAGTGGGAGGACAGTTGTTTTGTCTCCCTCCATTGGCTGATTTACATCTCCACAGCTTCTCTATCAAAGTGGCCATTGTCAGTTCTGACCTATGAAAATTACAGAGGACACTGGGGGCCTTTCTCCTTTTGACAGGCTGGCTAGCTAGCGCACACACACACACACACACACACACACACACACACACACACACACACACACACACACACTTAAAAAAAACACACAGTATAAACACACACCCACAACATACACCCTCCGCTATTTTATTTATTCAGATTTCACACAGATGCTCAACCAATGGCCCTCTTCTCCACTGTGCTCTCTTTCTAAACATCCAGAGACGACAGAAAGAAAGGAGGGATGGAGGGAGAGGATGGAGGGAGGGGATGGAGGGAGAGGATGGAGGGAGGGGATAGAGGGAGGGAGGGATAGGCGGGTCATCTAGGAATAAGGGAGAGGCATCCATTTGCACACCAATTGTTTTTCCTTCTCTCTGAGCCAGGGAGAAGAGAAAGACCACTTCTCTCCCTCTGAGACCACCGTCCCTCCTGCTCCTCCTCCTCTTCCCCCTCCTCTCCTCCTCTCCCCCCCCTCCCTTTCCCTCCCTCCTCTGTGAAAACAGTGTGAATGGAGAGCCACATTCAGTGGGGATGAATGGGATGGGGTTGAAATGGGTAGGGGGTCATTCTGACCACCGCACTCCTCCTATGCCAGAGCCACATGTGCAGCATATTAACATATGAAGCCCTGTCACTGCTGTGTCCACCCTCCCAACTCACCTCATTCACAAACACGCACACACAAGCACACACACACACAAGCACACACACACACGGCCTTTGGGTCAGGTGCAACCAAAAAAGACCGATCATATGATACATGTTGTCAGACGTATTAATATGGACGCAGATCAGTTCTCTTACTGGAGCTAAAACTCTAGTTTTAGAGACAGTTTTTTGTCTCAAAAAGCCGCTTAAAAAAGTAGTGTGTAGTGTGGATGTAGCCTTAGAGGGATTGTGCAACAGCAGGGTGACATTTTGGGCACAACAAGGACACAAGAGTGGCAGAGGGTGAGTGGGGGCCAGCGGCAGGAGAGTGGGCCTCATGCCAAAGACATAGACCTAGAAAAAAAATAAAAATAACAGAATGAGCCCCTCAATAGCAATAGCCAAAGCTTCCACCAATGGAATTAAAAGAGGAACTGTGCAGCTATCTGCAAATCCCCAAACCATTGAACTGTAGTTAAGTTAAATTGGAAAAACAAGTGCAAAAAATGTGAGGAGAGGGCCAAAGAAAACGTACCTTGGGCCCTCGCTGCACAGGGACCTTTTTTAGACTGCCTTTCCTGTTAGACTTTCCCTCATCGAGACAGTGCGTCACACGCAGGGAGCCTGCGAGCCCAACAGATGTTAACCCTTTGCGAGCTAACCAGCAGCTTTTCCTGAGCAGGCAGAGCTCCACGGGGCCTGTTCGCACACCGTCTGCTGGCTCCGGTTTGTTTGGACTGAGCCGCTTACTACTCCGCCGTTCTCCACTATGCACGCTCTAATCTGTTTTGCAGCACAGAGGGTTTAATGATCACATTACAGCTTCTACCTCTCAGGAGTGCTCTCTACTGTTTAAAAAAAAACACAGGTTTGGTTTGGGGCCAACTGGCACATGTTGAGTCTC
This sequence comes from Perca schrenkii, assembly GCA_025617405.1. NCBI lineage: Eukaryota > Metazoa > Chordata > Actinopteri > Perciformes > Percidae > Perca > Perca schrenkii. The sequence goes on along the minus strand of CM046791.1, from coordinate 2,465,006 downwards.
TGCTGCATTTAACAGTTGCATGCTAATATCATAATATGAAAAAAGTAGAACCCCTCACCTCTGCCTGCTTGTTGTGTTGTGTGTGTGTGTGTGTGTGTGTGTGTGTGTGTGTGTGTGTGTGTAGTGGCAGGGGGCTGGTTATTAATCACCGCCTGAGAGCTGACATCAGGCAGCCAGTAAACGTTAATTAGGACCACCCAATGGCCAGGCCAGTGTCATTAGCTAATTGAGTTTGTTTATGTGTTTGTGTTGGTGGGGACCGAATGAATAAGAAGAGAGGAATTATAAAAAGGAGTGAGTGCGTGGAGAGGAAGTTGGGAGGCAGAGGGGGGAGAGATGTGGGGCCTGTCTCATCCAGCGCCCTGTTGCGGTGACATGTCCTTCAGCTCAATCCGTAGGGAGAAAGAGATACAGAGAGGGAGAGAGGGATGCAGCAACGGAGAGAGAGGGAGAGAGGCTAGAAATACAACTCTGTCTCAGGAACCTGAGGCCTCTGCCACGGCCGGAAACTTTCTCCACAGGCAAGCCATGGAAAGAAAGACATGCTTTCGCATCCGCTTTCTCCAATCTTTTTCAGATACATTGTGGTCTTACTCAACTGTATCGATGCTCGGACACTTTTTGGCTAAAGTTCTGTCCGACTATCTGTTTAGTAAATACAAATATAAATGATTTTGTAATTATTTCAGTTAATTGAATGTTGTCAAATTAAAGTGTAACTTCACACCTTTCTAACTGAATATCATTTGAACCATTTACTTTAGCTTTATCTTTACAAGAGTCGGCAAAAGGAAGCTAACAACGCTGAATTAGCCGTGTGCTACCCTTGACCATTCTTGGGGGGGGGGTCAGGTCATGTTCCCACAGCCCAATGGTCCCACAGCCCTATGTTCCCACATTTCTGAGATTTTTCCTAAAATTAGGCCCTATGTTCCCACATTTCTAAGAAATTTTCAAAATTAGGTCTTGTGTTCCTACATTTCCCTTCAATTCAAGCCCTATCCTCCCACAAGATTTTTTGGAAGCACTTTATAGTAAATTAGTATTAGGGTTAAGGTTAAGTTGGGTGTAATTTGCTACCAAATTGGGAGAAAGGGGGATAAAATCTGATACAAATTCATGAAAACGGAAATTTGGGAACATAGGGCCTAATTTTGGAAAAAAAAAAGTCTTAGAAATGTGGGAACATAGGGCCGTGGGAACATAGGCACGCCCCCATATTCGGACACCCCTATCTCTCGCTATAAACACTCAGTGGGCACTGCTGGTTTTTTGGGGGCATTGCCGTATTAACAAGTCGCCCAAATGGACATCAATGATGTCAACACATCCGGGATCGTACTTCTATTCTTTACAATAAATGGCATGCTTCAACAACTCCAAATTATGGTTTAAATACATAAAATGTAAAATTAAACATTAACCTTGTATAAGAACAAGGAGAGATGCATTGCATCAGGTTGTACCACAAGTGCTATTTACTGCCCGTCGTCCCTCGGCAGGTTGGTAAAACGATTAATATTCGTACAAAACATCAGAATATACAATTTTAACATATTCACACCGTATATGTGCAAAGTTGCATCAGGCATTCCCACATCCTAAAACCAGTCCCTCCACCCCTTCCCATTCACAAATAATGAGCGTTGCCCAAGCGTCACAAGTCATTTTCGTTAACTAACTACACATGTACAGTACAGGCCAAAGGTTTGGACACACCTTCTCATTCAATGTGTTTCTTTATTTTCATGACTATTTATATTGAAGATTCTCACTGAAGGCATCAAAACTATGAATGAACACATATGGAATTATGTACTTAACAAAAAAGTGTGAAATAACTGAAAACATGTCTTATATTTTAGATTCTTCAAAGTAGCCACCCTTTGCTTTTTTTGATAACTCTGCAAACCCTTGGTGTTCTCTCAATGAGCTTCATGAGGTAGTCACCTGAAATGGTTTTACCTTCACAGGTGTGCTTTGTCAGGGTTCATTAGTGGAATATTTTCCCTTATTAATAAAAAAGCAAAGGGTGGCTACTTTGAAAAATAACTGAAAAAAATGTTTTCAGTTATTTCACACTGTTTTGTTAAGTACATAATTTCATATGTGTTCATTCATAGTTTTGATGCCTTCAGTGAGAATTTACAATGTAAATAGTCATGAAAATAAAAAAGGAAACGCACTGAATGAGAAAGTGTGTCCAAACTTTTGGCCTGTACTGTAAATGTCCACGTAAATATGTAAAATATTCACATCTGGATTCTTAGATGTGTGTAAATTAATTCTATTTGCGTTTTCGGTGACGACTGCCCAGGAAAAGCACCGTGAAAAGACCGGAAACTGCGTCAGGCCGGATGTGTCCAGATATGGATGATAGCCGTGAACGGAGTCCGAACATGTACACAGTTGCGTTGTCCCTTCGCAGCTGTGAATACATATTTTTTTGGTAATACATTCACACATGCATACAGTTACTGCGCACACATTAACATGCACATATGAGCTCATGCTCCCTCCAGTCTCTCCCTGGTGTGTGTTTCACACGCCACCTCTGCAGCCTCCCCGGGGTGTTCGCAGCGATGCTGTGTGTGGAGAGAGCAGCCATGCGTCAGCGCTGCATGCTCTCAGATGGCCTGGTGTGGCTGGCTGCGGTTACGCCTGTTGAGTCCGCCTGACCACCACATGATGAATCACATCCCACGCTCCAAAACAACACACACACACACACACACACACACACACAGGCTGACCCACCAGTTCTCTGCACAGCTCAGAGCGGTCCCTGCAAGAGAAAACAACTGTCCCCTTCCCTCGCCGTGAATGGAGATTCCTTTTAACAAGCCAGCAGAGCTCTGAACGGCAGCACGGAGAGAGCAGGAAAAGCAGGAGAAAAAAAAATCCGCCAAGGAGCAAAAGGGGAGGAGGGAAAAGGCTGAGCCGCATGCAGCCCTCTGCTGTCAGGGTCTCTCTTCTCCTCTCTCTGTGATTTGTGCCCTTGGCCAGGTCCGATTCATGTCCCACAGATAGCTCAGCTCATGCCCCAGTAGGCTTGTTAGAGCAGTTGAATGAACGCCTACATGTTAGGATTTCACCCAAAAGCTAGGACAAAAAAAACCAAAACAACAACAACAAGAAAAGCAAATCCAGGCGGACAGACGACAGAGTGAGACATCGCCCAGTTTGTTCTGTAACTTTGCGCTGCTGCTTTTTATAGCCGGCACAGCGGTCATTGAGATCATTGCTGTCTGCTGGTTAAACACTTCCAATTTCAATTACAGTGCGTGATACAAAAAGAGACTCCGTTCGAGGAAAGCATCAAATGCACTCGTCCCAGATTCCCTCTCTGCTCTGAGGGCCGTGGCCTCTCTGTGTTAGCTAACATCAGACAGAAAACAACAGAACTCCCTGAAAGTAACACAACTGCTAAATGTCCGTGTGCTTTACAACAAATCTAAAGTGAAAAATCTGGGCCCTCCAGCGCGAACTGACATTGGCGTAACGTGACCCCTTTCTATACTTCACACGTGGATATAAATCCTGAGCACAACCCGTTTTTGTAACTCAATGTCACCCCATAAAGCTGTTAGGTTCAAAAACTAATTTCTTGGGCTCCATCTACACTTGTACGTTTTGGTTTTTAAGTTGCGTTTTGAGACAAAAATGATCTCTGTCTACACAAGAGTTTTAGCTGCAGCAGCAGAACTAATCTCTGTCCATATTAACACGTCTGACAACACATATCGCACGAGCATTCACGTTTGCTGGGAATGTATACTCTGCCAGGTTTGGTGGTAGTTGCTTATTAAAGATTAGAAAAGACTACAGCGGGAAGAGCAGCAATGGTTAAAAATAAGACAAGAGATTTCTTTGTTCGGACCATAGGGTTAGGATTATTATTTATGTTTTCCTCCGTGGGTGCTCAAGGGTGCACGCCCTTTAAAAAAAAATGTTTGCATTTCAGAACTTTGAGAAATGGACAACGGCCGACACGAACACACACGCCCATTAGCTCGATAATAAAGCCATAAAGTAGGCTCTCTTTCAACTCAGGACGGCACCACTTCTCACAAATACAGCTAGGATTGGAGATGAGAAGTTTAACTGACACGTAACCGCGATCAGCTTCGTGGGAAATGAAGAATCAATGCCACCTGTCTAGTAGCCCAGGCCTAAACGTGAATTAGTAGGCCCGGCTATCGATGTTACATGAAGATAGCACACAAGTCCACACAGTAAAAACAGGCGATTGACCACCTAGGCCCACAAAGTTACAGAATGTTGAGGCGTTTTCATCCGAGAGACGCTGTGATTGGTGGATAGGATATGGAGCAGGGGACTAGGACGTGGCTAAAGGTGGATGCGCCAAGTAAGGAAAATTGGGTTGATGTGAATTATGATATATACATTATGGAGAAACTGACGTACATTATTAGATTTGAAATAGATAGGTTTGAGAGGTTGTGGAATGGATTCTTAGAATTTATTAGGCCAATAAGATCGGACTTTTTTTAAAATAGAATACCTGGGACACTTAGTCATTTAGTTCTGGGGGAAAAAGAAGACGTTATAGGACATGATAAAAAAACATGTATTATATGACCAAATGTGTATTTATGTCTTGTAACATCAATAAAAAAAAAAAAATAATAATAAAAAAAAAAAGGATATGGAGCAGGGGACTGACAGCGACATAACCAATCGCACTATGACAGACGCTCCACTTAGCACCAACTGCAATGTTTAATTTGAAATGAATGTAGCCTACTGGCAGTCTGGCACACATGTGTGCTCAGTATTTTCTGAGAGTAACACAAGAGACTACAAGGCCATTAAGGTGGCGGGAAACACAGATTGGGAGTCGGTGCAAATAACCACCGATAGTCAGCCCGGGATGTTTTTTTCCGGGAAAGGGTCACGTGATATGAGCGTGTCGTCCTTTCCAAATGTCTCCGATTGTGTCCGTCCAGAACTACAAAGCCACCCCGGAGATTTCAAACCATAACGGGGGCAGCGGCGTTTCCAAATGTCTCCGTTTTTAGAGGCTTGGAAACACTCGGAAACGTAGCAAAAGATATTCATTTTGAAACTAAAACGCAGTAGTGTAGATGTATCCTTGTTCAGTCTAAAGCAATTGAGGATTTTATTTTGATAGGTTAGTTTTATTCATTGACAATTGCTGGTTACCAATCTAACAATCTCTTACCATTTCAGGAAAAAATCTCACATTAATGAGTCTCCAGAATTACACACATAAATGGGTAAAATGACATCACAGCACCTTACCCAGTAAAACTCTCCTTGTTAGGGGGCGGCCCTCTTGCTCACCCACTAAGAGCGTGCACCCCATGTAGGCTGAGTCCTTCGCAGCGGCCAGGGTTCAAATCCGGCCTGCGGCCCCTTTGCTCCGTATCATCCCCTCTCTTTCTCTCGCCGCTTTCCTGTCTATCCACTGTCATCAAATAAAGGGAAAAGCCCCACAAAAACTCTCCCAGTTAGGACACATTTAATGTGCATGCGTGTAAACTGGGTGTGCTTGTGCATCTGTGTGTGTCCCATTTTCAGTTTCAGTCTGACAGCCCCTTAACTGTGTTCACCACACTATTTGGTGTATTCTCTAACCGCTAATAGACCACCAGGGACTGTGCTTAGCCAATCACCTGCGAGATTGCACTCCTGAGTGGAGAACAGCACTCTTCCAGTGAATACGGTGAACGCTAGAGAGAAAGAGAGAGAGAGAGAGAGGGAAAAACAAAAAAGAATGAGAAAATCACCCATCAGAAAAGGTAGATTCCTGTTACCATGGCACCTTGGTATGGTTAAAGAGCATCAGGCTCTGAGCTAACCTGCCTCCACCCCCACCTTCTCCCCTATATTGCTCCACCTTCCCTCCCTTCCCCTCCAGCACACCTTTTCCATGCCCTGGAGGAGCGTCGGAGGGCTCGGTGGAGCACATCCAAGAGAGATGCTCCACAGCTAGACAGGGGTGGAGAGACACATCCAGCTGGATGCCGGGATCCAGGGGAAGAAGGAGCTCTAAAATTAGCCCCAGCATGGGGTGCAGGAAACAGGGGAGCGGGGGGGGCAGGGTTGAGGGAGGGAGCGGGGAAGACGAGTAGAAGAGCAACGAGGGCGGGAGCGTTGTGGAGGAGAAGGAATGCTGGGAAGCAGAGAAGGGGGGGTGGGGTGGGTGGGCGGAGAGGGTGGTGACAGCACACATCTACTGAGACGCCTCTGTGCACATTCACCAGGCTGTGGCAAATTAAAGTCTGAACTAGCACTTCATAAATATACAGGCATGCACACACCTCTCCACACACAATTATGCGTGTTCAGTTTACTTTATTTTGCACAAGCCAAGGTATAAAGTACATGCAATAGATTTCTTTTTTTTTTTTTTTTTTTTTAAAAGCATGTTCAGTTCAGGAGAGAAAGTTAGTCTACAAGGATTATTCAGAGTCCTAGAGAGTAATACTAAAACTAAAAATGATATATTTATGAAACAAAATCAAACAGAAAAACAAACTTAGAAGTAACCATCCGGTTTGAAACAAGATGAGAAACTCTTATTCAGTATATTCAGAAATGTACTGTATAACACACATACATACATAACATATATGCATATAAAAATAACTGAAAAACAAACCTAGATTAAGTAAATACATTTAACACAAGTATCTCAACATGAGGTTTAAGATGAAATGAGAAATGTCTCCAGCTGTGACCTTAAGGCATGTTTTAAGTGTCCCATTCAATAAATTCTACAGCAGTGGACCTACATCTACATCTGCTGCAAAAAGGAATGTCTTGCTGTACGATAAATAGGCAAACGGAAATCGGAAAATGTGAGTTGAATGTGAGTGAATATCTAAAGAAAAAAAGAAAAAAGGTAAAATAATGCTGGCTCTTACAAATGCGCACATCACCCCCACTCATAGAAGCTACACACATACAGTATTGACGCACACACATACACACACACACTCGAGCAAAGCACACAAATACTATCCTTAAATGATTTGCTCATTGTGAGATCACTGGGCGGCTATGCTGGGGCTTAAGCTCCGTGAATGCTGCAGTGTCAATGGGCATCCGTGTCCCCGTGTCCCACTTAGTCCCCTGCCGAGGAGCCCAACCTGCTGCTCAGTGTGGGAGAGCGGAGGGCAGATGGGTAGAGTCCGATTATAGAGTTGTCTGACCTCTCTCACAGGCTGCTCGCTGTGCTTTACGCCGAGGGCCGGCACAGAAAGAGTGTTTGTTGTTGGTATTAGGAGCTAAACGGCTTAACGGTTCGCAGACGTGCTCCTCGAGGGGTCGAGCACGTCGTTTTGACTTGCTGCCAGGCTCCGAGAACCGATGGCCATTCAGGAGCGCTTCAAGAGGAAAGGAAAAAAGAAACTGAATCTACACTGCTACGTTTTGGTTTAAAAACGAATGTCTTTTGCTATGTCAGGCCCGTAGACATGGGGGGGTTTGGGTGGTTCTAATGACCACCCCCCTCCCCTCCCTCACTGCCAAAGGTCTGAAAAATTAATCCGTTTTTTTTGTGAACTAGTTTCATATAAAAATGATCTAAAACCAAACCGATGCCCATAATCTTGTTAAAAGCACCACCTCTGTGAATGTGTTAACTGGCACATGAAATGTGTGTGTGTGTGTGTGTGTGTGTGTGTGTGTGTGTGTGTGTGTGTGTGTGTGGACTGAAAAAGGTGGGGAACTGATCTTGGTTAAGCAATTTGACAAATTTGTAGTGAATATTTTTACTGTCCACAAAAAGTTTGCTCATTAAGATACCAGCAGACAAGCTAATGCAGCACAAATTGGTGCTTAAAAAGTCACCAAAATTAAGTAATTGAATACAAAATGAGGGACAAACTGCAAAAAGGTCAAATTTTGGAAAAAAAAAGACCCCCCCTGTCAACACACAGCCCAGTCTCATGCCAGGTCTTTATATGGTCACGTTATTGTAATCTATTAAGTCGTGGACAGGTTACGTAAATGCCGTTTTTTTCGTGTGGCGGCGTTACAAAGCGCGACTTAATATCGCAATCTTAGTGACGTAGAAGAGCGTAACGTTAATTACGAGACTCAGGTGTGCATAAATTGGACGCTGTGCAGCAAGAGAGGAGATTCTACTTTTAGAATCATTCAACAGACGTACCTACACACTACTAATGTTGTTTGATTTCATTTAGGACAATGCACATTAATCAACATTTCGGTAAATGTGCCGGTGTTAGCCAGCCGGCTAATTTTCAACTGTAGTCCTTTGGCGACGCGTTTTGAAACCATGCACCAGGAAGCAGCAAGACATACAGCACAACAACACATAATCAGTATCCACATTCAGCACATGTAGCCGTGCCAGCTAGCAAGAAACAAAACACAGCCGAGCATCACTGATTAAAGCCATTTTCTTGATGCATGCAAACATGCAAAGCAACAATAAGCAATGAGACAAAAAAACAACAGCAAACCATGAAGATCTATATAGAATTTGTGAAATATTTGCAAGTGAATATTTCATACATACCCAGGCCATACAACACTGAGATCAAGTGTCCAATAACACAACCAGTCATCACCTGTGTGTCACTGCAGCAACACGTACAACGTTCTTTAAACGCGGCTGTGAAACTGTACACTAATTGACAACTTTATTTGCTGGGCCGAGGCACCTCTCTTTTGCCAATGTGTCACACAATCTATTGACTTCCTGTTGGGGCTCGCTCCACTTCCTGTCTGGGTTTGCACACTGCTCATCAGAGACAGCCTCTGATCTTAAATACATGTCAACATTTCCTTCAGCTGAGCTACTCCATCACATGTGTGCTGCACGTGGTTGTGCGTGTTTATTAATCTAAGTCACGTGTGTCAAACTCAAGGCCCGCAGGCCCAACCAGGCCCAACGCAGATTAAGATAGGTTCACTATCAATTTTGGCCCGCCTAGTCGTGCGCCAAACCCAAAAGGACAGGAAGCTGTTTTGCAGACCACAGTTACGTGATATTTAAAGCAGACTTTGACAAATTCCCCCAAGAACCAAAGAGTTTTCATATTCAGGCTGTGAAACAGGTTGCAGTTAGTCGGCTGTGTGGTAGCCTGCTTTTAAAAAAAGGTAACCTTTGTTTTGCCCGATTTGCTAAATTTTATCAGGGCTAAGGAACTCCTGTGCTGACTTTTGTAGGGCTTAATGTAAAAAAAATGCAGCAAAAATGTAGATAAAAAGCGACAAAAATGTCAGAACAAGTGACACATTTTTTTAAAAAGCTACAAAAAAGTAGAAAAAAGCAACGACCTGTTGATGAACGGCTACAAAAATGTCAAAAAACAGCGACATGCAGTAAAACAATCAAATGTATTTGACTTATTCCGATGAAATAAGCACGTAAATACACAGTGAATGTCTGGCCCTTAATGTGATTGAGTCTGACACCCCTGATAAGTGGACAGCAGAAGCAAACGGAACCGACGGCTCCTGGTACTTCTGTGGATTTTGCTACAATTAAGTCCATGTACAAACCACGGCTAACATGAGTACACAAACTAAAAAGTAAACTGCACTCACAAATTAAGTTGAAGTAGTGCTAACAGACTGTGTCAACTGTGAGCGCGGGGCCCGAGATGAAAAGGGGCTGCAGTAATCCCCTCCAGCCTGTCCATTTCCCTAATCTCCTCCTTTTGTTGTTGCTGGAGCCCAGAGGAGGGTGTGACAGGGTCAGGGGTGAAAGTTAAGAGCCTAGATGGATGGAGGAGGAGGTGGGGACATATGAGGTTTCATGGCCTGAGGAGACTCCAGGCCTTTGGCTGAAACCACCACTTCCCCTGCAGCCCTTCCCTCCCCCCGCCAGGGAAGAGATAAGAGCAAAAGAGGAGGGATCTCATGGAAACACAAACAGGTTTCTGACTCACAAGGGTCATTGGGAGAACCCTCCTATCCCCATTGTGCATCTCATCACACAGAATCTCACACACATACGTGCACATACATGTCCTCTGACTGAAGTGGGCTTTTGTCATTTCTTGCCCTTTTGTTGAAGTTGTGGTCTACTGAGAGCAGCACATCCGTGAATTCCTCTTGTTAGATGATTTAGGACGCGTTCACACCAGTAGACCTGTTGCGATTCGGGGAGTGAAGTTGCAACATTGTGGCATTTTTCATTCGGTTCGGGTTGCGTTCACGCTGCAATTTGTCAAGCGCTATACATTGGAAGCAAATGTCCCACGGTGGAAACTTTTGTTATTGGACAGAATATTTGGCTGACGCTTTCGGAGCAACACCGAATAACGTCTTGGGTTTTCTGGTTTTGCTTTAGTGTTTCTGATATTTTAGAAGAAGGCGAACAATGTGAGCAGCTGACAGACAGCGAGCGAAGGAGAGGGCAAGCGATGTGTGCTCTTAATAGGTTGTGAATCTGAAAGTTATCATCCCTTATATCACATATAAGTCTGCAAATTGTGTGCAAGGTTGAAATTGCTTTTAAATGCACTTTGTTGGTGGTTCACTACACGTATTTGGGTCTGATCGCGCTACGGCCTGCAGTAAAATGAACTCTAGAGCACGTGGAAGCGAAAGGAGAGCCCCGTTTTCAAGCGGACCAGCGTTCGAATAAACTTTCACGCCACTCCAAACAAATGGGCCTATCCAAGGCATATCGGTTGAGTTAAATCAGACCAAAACAGCTCAGGTGTGAAGGCAACCTTCCTCTTCTCTTTATTTTTTTTCAAACTACTTTTAAACTTGTTCTGACAACTGTGGAGACAGCATAGGCGCAATGTCCTATAGAACGACTGTGAGTGTGTTAATGCCTGATAGAAACATCTCCTGAATGTGGACCAACAGGAAAAAATTTAGACAAAAGACAAAGAGAATGACATCTTCGCTTAAACAGCCGCAAGAATGCCCCACGCACTTCTTGCCCTCCACCAATTCGACGGAGGAGTGAAGGTCCCTCCCTCCAGCCAAATACCTTTGGGATTATTAGCGTGCAGCCTGAAACACGCCTGGCCAAAAGACCTACCCACAATCTGGGTAAAAACAACATCCGAGCCGGGGCGCTGGAGAAATCCCCGGCCTTTATGTGAGAGGTGACTGGAGCAGATGAGGTTGCACTAGCATGTCTTCTCCTCTGTGACCCCGGGGGGTTGATAGGTTGAGAACAGTGGCTTGCATTGTTTGCCTGTACTACTACCCCCCCCTTCTCTTCACCCTGTACCCCACCCAGCTGAAGATCGAGTTAACTCTTGCCTGCGGTCACTCCACCTCGCAGGAACCCAATCCTAGGCCTCTCTGTGTTCCTCTCTCTCTCGGTCCGGCCGGCCGGCGAGAGGTTAAAACTTCAGCTCCTATTTCTCATATGATTCATTAGCAGCAGCGCCGGGCTGAGGAAGAGCACAGGCCGATGAAGAGAGAGAGCTGCTGCGATACACAGAAAATGATTCAGATTGATCATATTGTGAGCCAGTCAGCCCTAACCAATTTCCTAGATTTACGCCGTTTTTGTGGCTTATTGTGACATTCTTTTCAATGGTTTTTGTTGCATTTCTCAGAAAAAAAATTAAATATTGTCAACTTTTTTGTAGTTTTTTTTCCCCACGTTTTGGACACTTCTGCCATTTTTCGCCGTGTTTTTTTACGACGTTTCTGTCGTTTTTTTGCTTATCATCTTTTTCATTTTCATTTATTTTTTCGGGCATTTTAGGCCTTTATTTCCATAGGAAAGATGAAGACGTGAAAGTCGAGTCAAACCCACAGCCAATGCGTCAAGGAATAAACCTCTATATATGTGCACCTTGTCAACCAACTGAGCTAACCCGGCCACTATTATCTTTATCTTTTCTTTACTCATTTAGACTGCCGGCCGGCCCTAGCATTTGCCTATACTGCCGATGCAACGGGCCGGCCCTGTTGTGAGCTTCTGTACTCCTTAGAGAGTGCAGATGTCTTCCTTGGGCCTTGTGTAATTATCACTTGGTGTGTCAATGCTTCAGAGTTTGCGACAATGCACACGTACTGTTACAGTATATGTCTACAGAGGGAAGAGGTTTCCTTTGTCTGGTTTTCCAATGCTAAGGGGCAGAGCACGGGAGCAGGGCTGGGCCAGCAACTCATAAATCACACCAGAGGATAGAGAGTAACAGCTCAAATTAAGATTAAACCCCCTTAATTATCAGCTAAACAGCCTGGTGTCCCCTCTCTCCCTCGGCTATCTGTCACCCAGCAAGCAGGCCCAGTCACCAGGGGACAGGCTTTACTGCTACACACACACACACACACACACACACACACACGCAAGCACGCACGCACGCATTCACACACACACACACACACACACACACACACACACATGCACGCACGCACACTCACACACACACATTCAATTGTGCACAATCTTTCTCTATTTCACATGAAAACAAGCATCCAAAACTTCACGAGTGCATCTAAGTTTCACCCACACACACACACACACAAACACACACACACACACACACACACATCACCATCCGACATGTGGCTGTCAATCAAATTAACTTGTAAAGTATCACCTCTTTGCATCTGTTAACCCCCCACACACACACACACACACACACATGCACATACTCTCCTCCCCCTTTTTCTCTCTTTGCTTATTCACCGCGCCAATTATCATTACCCTAATGACTTCTCAATGGCCCTCAGTCTCAGTCCTCTCCCTCTTCAAAGGCTATCTCTGCCATGTCCTCCTCCATTCTCTCAATTTGCCGCCCAATGAGATGTCCTGATTCATTCATTCATTCTTGTGTGCTTGGAGTGACACACACACACACACACACACACAGGAGCAGCTCCTATATCATTGTGAGGCAGTAGGTGGGGAAGTTTTGAGGTCCAGGTCTACTCAAAGCTGGAGAGTGTGGTTGAAGCACTCTGAGGCTTCAGTGTGTGTGTGTGGGGTGTGTGTGTGTCGCGTGCGTGTGTGCGTGCGTGTGTGTGTGTGTGTGTGTGCGTGTGTGTGTGTGTGTGTGTGCGTGCGTGTGTGTGTGTGCGTGCCTACGTGTGTCAATGCACATATTTGCTTCAGAGGAAAAGACAGAGCGAAAGAGAGAGAGAGAGAGAGAGAGAGAGAGAGAGGAGAAGATAGAGAGAGGGTGAAGAAAAAAAAGGAGAGACCAAAGAACTCTGTTTTGGCATTCGTGGTGTTTTTGAGTGTTTTCCCCCCCCTTTCAGTTCTCTAGGAGGTAGGGTATTGATTTTATATTAGGCCTGAGCTACCATCTGGCTGCTTTTCATTCCTCTGTTTTTATATAAAGCAGAGGAAACAGAGAGCGAGGGAGATCGAAAGAGACCGGGCTCAAAATTCATTATGCGTTAAATAAAGACAGGGAGAGAAAGGGGAGCATACAGAGTGGTGTGTGTGCGAGACTGAGATACAGAGTGTGTGTTTCTTGTGTGTGCTTTAGCACGTACGTTCATGTTTGTGAGCATTATCTGTGTGTTACGTGTTGCTGCGTTCATGTGTGTGCATGGGTAAAGAAGGAATGGTGGGCCGCCGAGCTAACCATTTTGACAGCGGTTCCCTTCATTTTCACAGAGAGATCTCTTCATGCACACCCACACCCACCCACACCCCCACATGCTCTCCTCCTCTCATCCTTCCCCTCATGGTTGTCCCCCTATCTACAAAAAAAACAAAAACAGATAGTCCCCAAGAGAAAAATCTCATCCCCTGCGAGTTACAAATCTCCGCCTCCCTCCATCTTTCCTTCTCTTTTCCCTCCCCATCCCTTAGCAGCTAGGCAAGGAAGCACATCGCCCTCCCTCCTTCCCTCCTATCATCCATTGATTTGTTTCATCAATGTGTGATCGTCCGATGACAAATATTTAACGTCCTGCCACAGTATTGATCTGAACACTCTGGGTGAAAAGGGAATTGAGGCCGGGTGTGCTTTTCTCTCACGAGGTCAGGCCCGTGTTTGCCCTCTGTCTGGGGCACATTCTGCAAAATGCATGCGTTATTTTCTACGTCTTGACTGTAATGCAGTGGGGTCAAACTCAATTTCATTAAGGGGCCACGCTGGAAAATGAGAATCACATCAAGGGCCACACATTTTTTGTTTAATCACATGCTTTTATTTCATCGAAAAATGTCAAGCATCTTTGACTGTATTATTGCACGTCTCGCATAGCCTTCTCACTTACAGTTTGGTTGACTTAAAGGTGCACTATGAGTTCCTGCATGGTTACAGCGCGATTTCATTTTTGTCTCAAATGGTAGGCATCTCTCCTTGGTCCGCTAGCTGCCTGCCCCCTGAACACACCGTGAAAAAGCCCGGTCTCAGGAGACAACGCAGGGGTCGTAAACGTCAAACAAACACTAGGGGCACAGGCTGTGCACCAAAATACAACACCACGTTTCAGCCAATCACCGACAAGATGGGTAAAAGGGGGAAAAAAATGTGCTTATCTTTCCAGACAACAGGTATTAAAGGAACACGCCGACTTATTGGGACTTTAGTTTATTCCCCGTGTCCCCCAGAGTTAGATAAGTCCATACATGTTCTAACTCTGTCTGACGCACCCACCGCTAGCCTAGCTTAGCACAGATCCTGGAGGTAACTAGCTCCAACTAGCCTACTGCTCCCAATAAGTGACAAAATAACGCCAACATGATCCTATTTACATGTTGTGATATGTATAGTCACAGCGTGTACAAATAAGGTCACATGAGACACAGCCATCTTCTAACCGTATAAATACTGGGAACTATATTCTCAGAAAGGCCAAGCATTGCTACTCTCTGCTTGGGGCTTCTCAGGTGCTGCGAGCATATCACTCCGCCCAAGTAGCAGTGCTTTGCCTTTCTGAGAATATAGTTCTTTCACAAGCTTTATTGCCAAGTATGTTTTTTTTTCCACATACAAGGAATTTGTTTAGGTGTTGTAGGTGCATGTCACACATTCTCTAAATATAAGAAGGTTAAGAAAATCAAGTATTAGAATATAAACAATATAAGTATAAATATATATACACAGTATGTATTAAAAATAAAGATGAAAAGAGCAGTACAGCAGAGTAAGTGCAGTGGCATGTGGAGCCAGAGGTGCAGTGTGGAGAGAGTCAGGGTGGGGCCCGGGACTTGTTGATGAGTCTAGTGGCAGATGGGGAAAAAACTGTTGTTGTGGCGTGAGGTTTTGGTCCTGATGGACCTCGGCCTCCTGCCAGAGGGGAGTGGCTCAAAGATATTCAGAAATTCAGTCTTTCTTTTCAACTCTGCGCCGACAAATTTGATGTTTGAGCCCTCCTTGGGCGGAGACGGGTTGAATTTGTGGCCAAGATGACAGCAGTTGTTGTCATTGCGCCGGAAAAGGGCCGACAACTAGCTCATCCACCCGGGTGTCCTGTTTCCATGACTGCAGATGGACGCTGGAGCCAATAAATACCTGTGCCTAATACTGCAGAGTCATTTGTCCCGGGAGTGATTGTAACATTTCCCACTGCAGACAAAAGCCAGATGTTAGTGGGTGTAAGTGGTTGTTTTTTTTGTTGGTTTTTTTGGCCAGTGGGAAAGAGCTATGATATGGTTGTGTTGAATTTGACATGGCCGCCAAACATGCGGATGCTGATGCTGAGCAAATTGTCAGCGAGCGCGGCTGTGGCGGTGCTCCCAGCCTGCGCTTGAGATCCAGGACTGTTCTGTGATTAATGGTAGGGGACGCGCCCCACTAATTTGTGGTTCCTGACACAGGCACACGTCCCCAGACAAAGCAGGACAGGGCCGGAGCAGGGTGCCACGCTCAATCACCTTCCGGCAGAAAGCCTGAGTGCTACTCTGGGATGGGGGCGGGGGGTGGGTTCGGAGGAAAGGAGAGGTCACGGGATATCTGTTGATGACAGCAGAGGAGAGCTCAGAAATAGAAGAGACACGACTATCTAACCAAATGTGGGAAGTGTAGGGAACATTTGCGGTTTGGCCATCCTGCTGGGACGGGGATTTAGCCGAGACCAACAGAGTAACAGAAACTGGAGAGGTGTAGACCGTCCTGACATGGAAGGGAGAGATTTACAAGGTCTTACTTTATCCTCACTGGATTATCCTCACTGGATTTGAATTTAAGTCTGCTTCTGCTCTGGGTAACTACATGCACCTGTTGCAGCAATACTGAATCATATAACAACTGTGTTATTTAATTGATGTGTTTTAAAGTTGTGTAAAAGTATATACAAGGAATTTATTACAACACAAATAAATAAAAGCATGTTATTCCACTCTGCTGCAGCATATCCCCGATCCATTAAACTCCCAGGAGTCCATGTATTTAATATACTTGAACTCTACATTTTTTACAACGTGGGTAAACATTTTACTCGACTGACCCGTGGACTCTGTAAAGGCAGAATAAATGGCCCCATAATGCAAATGCTTTGTGCTTCTCTTCCACCTGCCGGCATCTTTTGAGAGGACAGATGGAAGTCATGAATTGGCTGCGGCGAGGGAGCCCAGGCTCTCAGACTCTCCGCTCTATCAAGAAGTCCCTTTATAGGGGGGAGGGAGGCAGACTGTTTTCTTATTATGTCTATCAGCAAAGACGGGACTACAATGGGATCCAGTTCTGTTGCGGTCTCTGTTAACGTTTACTTCGCTCGCTTTAGATTGGTGACAGGAATTAGGAACACTTTCACATTTGTGCAGTGAAATGTCAACTTTCAACTTTATTTTGAAAGACCAACATAGACATATAGACATAGAAGACCAACATTAGTCACCAGTGTCTGACATTTTCATCCGATTTCCAGCTTCCGCATTTTCCAGCGCACAAAGCACAGCATCAATAACATCTAAAAAAACAACAAACCTGGCAGAATGACCAAATAAATACTGATACACACAATAAAGTGGTATCATGGTGACCAGACACCCTCTCTGTCATCACAACACATCATTCCATGTCTACACTTTAAATCGATATTCATATGTCTGCGTTTTTGTTTAGACGCATGTTTATGTGTATGACCATTTCTCAATTGTACCTTCACGGCCTTTATCGTCCTGGGTCCGAGTCATTCAGGCAGAGCCCCCCTTTGGTTCCTCTTTTGCCCTCTCCCCCCACCCCCCCCACCCCCAGGCCCCCCATGAGCTTCCCACAAAAAAGTCCACAATGCTATTCAAACAATAGGCCAAGGGACAAAGAGCACATTTACACAAGTGGAGCCTTCTTTGAAAGCAAAAGGCACTGTTTGGAAGATTTCCAAACCTCTCTCACCCCACCCCCCCCCCCAAGGAAAAAAAAACAGCCCCTTTTGCCCCTCCACACCCCACCTCTCGATTCCCTCGCCTCGCTCCATTCCTGTGATGGAGACGTGGGAGCCAAATATACTACACCAAGCCCAGTCCCACCCGCCAATCCACAAGCACCCCCAATTTAGCCAAACCCCCACTTTACAGGACAAAAGCCCTTTAGAGGCCGAGTGTATGTGAGGGCTCTGGTGGATACCATAGTGGCTTAAAGACCGTGGAGGCCTCTAAGAGACACTTCTTTTACTCCCAGTCTCCCTTCATTTCTCTTTCCTTCTCTCTCTCTCTCTCTTTCTCTTTCTCTCTCTCAGGCAGTGAAAGGTTCAGCGAGGGGTAGAAAGAGTTTGGAGAGGGGAGGGGGCAGTAAAGGAGGAGCAGGGGGTGTAGATGGTGCTCTTATGTCAACATTGTGGTATTTTCCCAAAGATGCATATCGCCTCTATACAAATAGGAGATGTATTTATAGGAGTACATAGAAAGCTGCATGAGAGGAGAGTGTTTGGCCGAGCTTTCTGGCCACGGCCCCCACGGCTCCATGGATGGTCTTCATGGCTAGCGAAATTGTTATTCTTTAGATGCGCGTTGGCTGGGAAACACACAAGTTCTCAGGCAACCACACAGTCCTCTCCCTCCCAATATGGCTGCCGCGCAGAGGAGCCCATTGAAGGAAAAAGGTCCAGCTCCATACATCTTGACCGGAGCCAATATCGCAAGGCCCCTTTGTCAATGTGAAGGGCCACACGGCCGTGGCTAAGCAGTAGGCATCTTCTGGGAAAACCGGGAAACTTTTGCACTTATGAAGCTTAGCGTAAGTTCATTCTGCCAGCACTATCTCTGCAGCACTGTGGAGTAAGGTCTGCCTACCCCACAGATGCATTCTGGGATAGTTTGTACTTCTTTAAACCAACCAAGTGTCAGGAAGGAACTTGTTCTGGTGGAACATTTGCACCCTGCAGAAGAAAACGCCACATAAAATATTAAATTAAGTTAACTGTTGACACAATCCAGTAACGTGAGCTATTTAAATGAGCTGATACATGGTTAAACTTCATTGGCTCTTACCAGTGTATCTCCGTGTGTACTTCGTCCACAGCAATCCCACCAATCGCTTCATCGCTTCATCGCAATCATTCCCTGAAAGAACCAAGCAGGTCTGACTTAATCGAAAACATAATCAAAATCTTCAAAACTCGCCATTTGTGGAGGAAGGTCTGGCAATGCGAGACTATCCATGGCCTCTATACCCCTTATACATTTTACATTGTGATGAAGTCTAATCGCCAAAGACTCTAACTCTCTAACTCTATAAACCTAATATACCCAATATGAAAATAAGAGCTGCAATGATGAATCAATAAGTTGTCAACCTATTAAATTAATCTGCAACTATTTTGATTATCGATTAATCGGGGAGTCATTTTTTACTGGAAAGAAGGGGAAAAAAGTTTCTGATCTCAGCTTGTTAAATGTGAATATGTTCTAGTTTCTTCTCTCCTCTGTGACAGTAAAGTGAATATCTTTGAGTTGTGGACAAAACGAGACATTTAAGGACGTCATCTTGGGCTTTTTGGGAAACACTGATCCACATTTTTCACCATTTTCTGACATTTTAGAAACAACTAATCCATTCATCCCGAAAGTAATCGACGGATTAATCGACAATGAAAATATTCGTCAGTTGCAGCCCTGATGTTAATTAAACGTATTTCGCTCTTAGATGAAGTCTCTGCTGATTGAACGAGCTTAATTAATCTGCTAGTTTGGATCTTAACTAATCATTGCATTCAGATCTATGGGCCTTTTTCACAGCAGACATGTTGACTTGTCATAGTAGGAGAAGCCTTTCAACATACAGCATTCACACCGCAATTTCTTCAGAAATTGCATTCTCTAGTTCATTCTGCCGTTTCGTCTACAAGGAGGCAAAACTAGTCAGCAGAGTTTCGGTTACATAACTATAAGCTGGTGTTCAACAACTTTGTGCTCATCACAAACCTGTGAGCACAAGCCCTCGTTCTGCCTTAAAAGAGGTCATCCAAACCAGATGGGCAGGTAGTGTGTCGCCACAGGACTTTCCTGGCATATACTCTGGTGATTCTCCATGGAAATACAGAACCTTGGCATGCACAATTACAAAGCACAGAGCTCAGCTTTCACAATAGAGAAGCATTTTTGATTCGTAAACAATCACCCAAAACACCCCTGATAAAGGTCCAAAAATACCTTTTGATACATTACGTAAATGTAAGCCAGTCCGTTGCGTCAACTCTATTGTCTAACACTAGTCGAACCTGTGAATTTTTTGACATGTGGACATGTTGTCCCTTTGTACAATATGTTCTCTGTGAACAAAAGAAAGGTGACAGGTGTAATTGCTGTAAATAATTGGCTCCAAATGTAATGCTTGCTGAGATTAAGTGCTTCAAAATATCCAGTCAAGCTATTGGCACGCAAACAATTGTGTACACGATTGCATAAAGGGCCGCGAGGAATTCACACAATATTTGACTGATTCAGTGACTAAACCTAACAGAGAATCTCCAGCTCCAATCTCACAGTCAGCAGTGTGATCAGCATTTATTCCCCAGACGTTTCACATTCTCCCTCCACCCCCCCCCCCCCCCCCATTCTCCCTCCCTAAACAGGCCCTGCCAGGTGACATGACAGTCTCTCACAAAACCAGTCTCTGCTGCTGTTTGTTAATGCTGCACCTCTCTGAGCATCACATTCACAATGGGCCTTGCAATCCTACACAGCAGGCGGCGGGTACACACACACAGATACACACACACACACCTGAATAACACAGACAGGGTCCTGCAGAGAGCTCCAGATTGTGTGCACATGTGCGCGTGCGTGTGTGCGGGCATGTGTGTTTATCCTGGACAACAGCAGCGATGCAGGTTTATCACTGGCCCTGTTAGGTAGCATTGATATCTCCACCTCAGAGCTGGCACACAGGGGAGTTATTGATTAGCATTAAGCATCCATGCAGATGGCCAATAAAGAGCAGGTGAGCCACAGAGGGCCTGGGGACTGTGTGTGTGTGTGTATGTGTGTGTGTGTGTGTGTGTGTGTGTGTGTGTGTGTGTGTGTGTGTGTGTGTGTGTGTGTGTGTGTGTGTGTTTGTGTGTGTGTGTGTGTGTGTGTGCGCATGGGGAGGAGCGGATAGCAAGATGGTGTAGGGTTGCCAAAAACAACAGCAATAATGAGGAAAACAAAGCAATTCAGAGCGGCCTTAAATTTTCTTTTGGTTACATGCATTGTATTTGGAGTTGTCTCATATTGTCAGACCTACTGTATCTCCATAGCGCTGTTGAGTAAGGTCTAGCTACACTACAGATACATTCTGGGATAGGAGGAAAAAAATACTCTGGGTTGTTTGCATTTCTTTTTACCAAGCACAATGGTCTTGGGCGGCGCTAAGCTCCGGACGCAGCGACGGTGGCTGTGCTAAATATATATAATAGTGTCGGGAAGGAACTTGTTTTGGTGGAACATTTGCACCCCACAAATGAAAACGCCACATACAATATTAAATGAAGTTAATTCTTGACACAATGGTGTAACGTGAGCTACTTAATCTAACCCAATCTAGCTGGATACATGGTTAAAACATGGAAGAATATATCCTCATATTAACATTAAGTCAACCGTAACACCAGAACAATTTGAAGTTATGTAAGAGTGAAAACTACTTAGCAAGTGAGCACAGAAGTTCAGCTCAAATTAATGGTAGAAATAACCAGTTCAAATGATCATTTAAAGTAATGGAGAAACTGTAAAAATAGCTAAGTAGAAATAGTTAGCTAAAGGTTAAAATCATCCACTAACGGCTCAAATAGTTAGCTAACGGTTCAAATAATTAGCTAACGGCTCAAATAGTTAGCTTACGGCTCAAATAGTTAGCTAAGGGTTCAAATAGTTAGCTGTTTGAATAGTTAAGTAATGGTTCAAAAAGTTAGCTAAAGGCTCAAATAGTTAGCTAACTGTTCAAATAGTTAGCTAAAAGTAATGAATAAAAACAGCACTGGCCTAGAAGGTCTGTAGTAGTAGGATTGCTGACGAAACCAACCTTCAATAAAAAAAATTAACAATATATGTAAATTTAGGAGAAATCTACAGGTACAAATAGACAAAGTGTAGTAAAATAAACACCTAAATGTGTATTTTGGGTGTTTCGTTTCCCACTAGTCTAAAAGAAGACATTTAATGGAAGCAAAATAGCCCCAAAACTCTAAATTTAAAGTGATGTTTTTGCCTGTAGTGTCTCCCTTCATTCGTCTTGGCTTCCTAATCCACCAGGAAGCCACATTTTCTAGTACTCTGGATATAATATGGCGCAGCTTCCTGCGTGCTTGTCAGATATTGTGCATCAGTCTACAACTTTCCCTGTCACATCTATCTCTTGGGATGTAGCCTACTGTAGGCACCTCTGTAATTCACAGATGATCCTCAGGGCACACACACTAGTGACTAGTCTAATAGAAGATTTACTGTCAGTATACCATTGTTTGAATTCCTGCTTGTTGCTGTGCTTAATAAGGTTTTCGGAGGCTTCTAGAGAGCAAAACAAATTGCCAAAGGAAACACAAATTCCACCTTTAACGTCATATTTATTGTTATTTAGTTACTCAATAAAACATATACAGATATATACAATATGCAGGAAAACAGACGACTGCACTTTACATATTATTAAAAAAAGAAAACAAAAAAAATCAGTTCGTAAATTGCCGTCACAGTCCTCCATCTATTGTTTCAGAAATTCAAAGTCAACAGAAGCTTTATTTAAAGATTACAAGATTGCCTAACACACAGCAAATTTTCTCTTATTATACATGTGCAATACCAATAGTCTTTTTTTTTTTTCCAATTCCCTTATTAAACAATCCCTTGACCTCCATTCTTCAGTTCCCATTGGCTGAGTTGTATGCAAGCGGTTGAGCTCATGAGGTCGATAGTAGAGGCGAGGAAACAGAAGAGAAGAGAACGAGGGGAAGTTATTGTTGCCAACATAAAGAATAGAGAAATACAACAAATCATGAATGATTAAGAGAGCAGCAAATGATAAAGGTTTACATAAAGTTGTGTTCACAAAAAAATGAGTTGAGTTACATTCATGCAAAATCACCCCTCTTCCTATATTCCTCTAGTTCTGCCACTTCTATTGAAACAGTTTGGAGGAGAGGGGGTCACTATTTCTGTGTATAAAAGTCCAGTGGTTCCCAAACTTTTTCCACATGAAGGACCCCTAAACTGACACAAATTAGTCCACGGATCCCATTTTTATTTGATTTTTGTTGTTGCTTTTAGATGTTTTATTAAAGAACAATAAAATACTTTGCACATCTATCTATCTAACGTGAGACAGGTGCGTTGGAGGGGGCACGCGTAGGTCAAAAGTTGCAAAAGAAACTCACGTACACTGTCTAACTGCACACAAACAAAATGTATATGCTGGCAACGTTTCGGTACCATTTCACGTGGAAGTTGGCGATTGGTGCAGTCAAGCTGTCACCTCCTACAAAAGATGGCTTCTCAGTATGTAACACCATTTGCCTGATGATGGTCTAGTACCGAAACGCTGCAAGCTATTACATTTATTTTTACATGTTAGCTGGTGGGTTTTCTTTGCCGGGGGATTTATTTTAGAAAGTGTATGAAACCCATGAGCACAAAAGTCATAAATTGTGTCACTGACATGACTTATCGATGGAATAATAGTTAGTGAAGACCCCACTTTTGGGAACCACTGTATTAGGAGACTGTAAGTTTCGTTGGGGGGTGGGGGGGGGGCAAACAGTACATACTGCTTTAATTGGAAGGATAATGTAGACATTAGAGCTGTAACCAGAATTGATTCAACGCTGGTATACAATCAAAGCCAATGGCAACTGAATATCTCTTCTAGGTCTTCTGCTTTTTGTATTCTCCTCCTTTGACATTTCTTTCTTTTTCTTCAACAAAGAAAATAAAAGAAGAAAAAAAAACAAATATTGAGTTGAGGTTTTCCCAGATGTTGGGCATTGTGGAGTAGAGCCCGCAGAGCGCTGTACTGTATTGTCCTAAAGTGTGACTGCGTGTGTCAGAAAAAACATGGTATTCGCATGTGTGTGTGTGTGTGTGTGTGTGTCAGTCAGTCTATGTGTTTGTTTTTATGAGTGTAAATGTCTTTCTGTCCCTGAACAGGCAGGAGCTGCTCGCAGTTGCCTCATCGACACTTTATCGCCATCATCATCATCATCCTCCTCCTCCTCCTCCACCTTCTCATCGTTATTTGTCTCTGAAGCTTTTCTTCGTCTTAGTGTCCTAATCTTCTTTTTTTCCCCTTCTTCCTGCTGGGGCCGGCTTTCTGTTCAAGTCAGTGCCGCCACAAATGTCCCAAACCGGTTGGAGATGTCGGAGTGGAGAGAGCGCCAGGACGAGACGGGCCCCCCTCGGCCCTTGCTGTCCCCCAGCTCGTCTGTGCAGTGGACGGACAGGCACTGCAGGTGGTTCCCTCCGCTGCTCCCTCCCCCTCCGGCTCCGGATCCTGGGGCCCCGGTTCCAGCTTTACTCTGGGACAGCTCCGATTCTGCAGACAAACCCAGAGAAAAGGTTAATTAAGACTGTACCACAGTGATACAGATATGCATTTAAAAAAACACACACTTTTTAATTAAACCAGCGTCATTTTCACTTCCCACTCTAAATCTGCACTGTGAAATTAATTCAACACTATCAACCATCCCCATTGATAGCACCCCGAAAAAAGAAGATGTGAGCAAGGCTTCCTCTGCTCTCACTCGATTAATCTTTGTATGAATGCATTAGTAGTTTGGTCTCTAAAATGTCAGAAAACAGTGAAAAATGTGGATCAGCGTTTCCCAAAAAGCCCAAGACGATGTCCTCAAATGTCTCGTTTTGTCCCCAACTCAAAGATATTCAGTTTACTGTCCCAAAGGAGAGAAGACACTAGAAACATATTCACATTTAACAAGCTGACATCAGAGAAGCTTTACACTTTTTTTTTAAATAAAAAATGACTCAAACGATTTATCGATTATCAAAATAGTTGCCAACTAATCGATGCATCTTTGAGCTCTACTCCCCCTTGCCTGACGCACAAAAGTGAAAAAACACACACACACACACACACACACACACACACACACACACTTGCTCCCAGTCAAGCGTGCAAATATGCAGCGCTCCTGGGTGACCTGTGGTCAGAGGGTCAAAGGTCACGGAGAGAGCTGGCCTCTAACCCAGCTTGACCCAATTTAATGGTATAATGACCGTGCCACGGTATCGACCCTGTGTCACCCAGCGAGGAGCCTCGTATTTAAATGGATGCACCGAGCTTCCGGTAAAATCCATACGCAGGTTGATTATAAGTCATGTAAAATAGAATAATCATCTGTGCCACAGAGTTAATGCTGACGCCTGCGATGCATGCTTCACATATGGAGGGAAATCACTTTGGTGCTGTGTAACCCAAAAAAAAAAAATGAGTCAAGGGGGAAGAGTGACGAGGACCGGGAGTGCTCGGCTTTATCTGCTGAGAGACGGGCTGACATGAAGAAAAAAAAAAACTGCGAGTAACGATTATTTTCATCGTCAATTACTTTCGGGATTGATGGATTAGTAGTTTGGTCTCTAAAAATGACAGAAAATGGTGAAAAAAATATGTGGATCAGTGTTTCCCAGAAAGCCCAAGTTTCCTGTCACAGAGGAAAGAAGACACTAGAACAATATTCACATTTAACAAGCTGACATCAGAGAAGTTTTGGTTTGTTTTCATGAAAAATGACTCAAACCGATTAATCGATTATCAAAATAGTTGACAACTAATCAGTTAATCTTTGTAGCTCTAAAGTAGACACCAAAATACAACCGGGGAAAGACAATATGTGCTATGTTTTCAGGAAGCTCAAAGCACGGAGAAAGATTGTGTGAAGATGTGAGGGATCCTTCGCTAAAATCAGTCTGCTTGTTCACCCATCTCCTCTCCGCACGTAAATTGACCACTGCCTTTCCCCATGTGGACACGGAGGTTTAAGGTACCGGGTGTCTGAGGCCACATCCACACGGCTACCTTTTCATTTTAAAGCGACGTTTTGAGACAAAAACGATCTCCGTCCACACACAATAGTTTTAGCTCCAGTAGCAGAACTAATCTCTGTCCATATTAACAAGCTACCTAACCGATAAGACTGACTGGCGTGCGTCGTTTCCAAAATGTCTCTGTTTGCTCGGAAAGGCCGCAGTAGTGTGGACGCGAGGGGCGTAAACGCAGCAAAAAGAGATTAGTTTTAAAACCAAAACGTAGTAGAGCATGTGTGGCAGAGTTCCCTGTATCCATCTTCGCTGCTAAATTGCGTTAAACACAGCATTTCAGACACGCTCAAAGACACACTTATCACGCCAGGCATCAACTGGAAATTTCGAGAAGAGGGATTTTAACTTTTTTACGCTCCTGACAGACGGAGCAGGCTTCAGGATTCTCTAAAATCAGAACTAGTTTCCATTGGGACGTTCAAGACGATGCCTGAAAGTGTGTTACGCCTTTTTTTTTTTACAACCCTATTATTAACTTCACCAGTGATTCTAACTATTTTCTTTTTTTGTTGTAATTATATTGTAATTTGGGGTATAGTATTGATCAGAATTTTGGTAAAGTGTACTGTAATTTCTCGAAGATTGTATTTATTTCCTTTTATCTGTGGCGCAATCAGGGCGTCATTGGAAAAGAGAGCTTGCTCTCAATGGCCCTCCCTGAATAAAATACAGGTTACGATAATAATAGTAATGTAGTGTAGTATGGAGACAGGCAGGAATCAGCACTGACAAGCTGAGATACGCAGTCTGGGCAGATCACAACACTTCAGTCTGTCTGCAGCTCACCTGAGAGAGACGAGAGAAGCTCGGAGCACTACATCTCCCACAATCCTCTTTAACGTATTGTTCTCTGCTACTTAAACACATACTTTTTTTTTGCCTTTGTCAAAACCTGGAGGCGGTCGTATAAAGCTGCAATGCTTAGTCGACAGAAAAATCATCGGCAACTTTTGTTTTTGTTTTTTGGGCTTTACCACCTTTATTTGACAGGACAGCTAGGTGAGAAAGGGGGTAGACATGCAGCAAATGGTCACAGGTCGGATTCGAACCCTGGACCTCTGCGTCGAGGCAGTAACCTCTCAGTATATGTGCGCCTGCTCTACCCGCTGAGCCAACCCGGCAACCATCGGCAACTATTTTGACAATCGGCTAATCGCTACAGTAATCTTTCATGCAAAAATAACATCTTAGCATCTCAAATAGGCAGTTAAGAGGAGGTTCCCTGCTCTTTTTTTCTTATGTTTTACGGTTGTTTTTCAAATCCTGTTAAACTGAATATCTTTGGGTTTTTGGAGTGACAAAACAAGACATTTGAAGATATCACCTTGGACTTTTGAGAACCTGGGATGGACATTTTTCACCATTTTCTGACAATTTATAGACCAAACAATTAAATCGAGAAAACAATTGATCGTTAGTTGCAGCCCCAGACGGCAGTGACACAGCCAGGGACGAGAAGGCCAAGCCAGGCCAGGCCAGGCCAGGCCAGGCCAGGCCAGGCCAGGCAGCTAGGACAACCAAGAGCAGACATGCAGGCAGACTTGCCCTCCAGCTTGTCTGGGCTGCGACCACTGGAATGGAAAGTGTGTGTGTGTGTGTGTGTGTGTGTGTGTGTGTGTGTGTCTGTATATGTTTGTGTGTGTGTGTGTGTGTGTGTGTGTGTGTGTGTGTGTGTGTGTGTGTGTGTGTGTGTGTGAGTGTGTGTGTGTGGGGGGGGTTAAAGGTCAGGCAGCCAAGCCTCCCGTTGTTCCCTGTTTGGTTTATCTCTCTGACTCTCTGCACATTTTTGGGCTGCGACTAACGATTATTGTCCCGATTAATCCATTAGTTGTGTGGTCTCTAAAATGTCAGAAAATGGTGAAAAATGTGGATCAGCGTTATCCCAAAAAGCCCGAGATGATGTCCTCAAATGTCTCGTTTTGTCCCCAACTCAAAGATATTTAGTTTACTGTCACAGAGGAGAGAAGACACTAGAACAATATTCACATTTAACAAGCTGGAATCAGAGAACTTAGAATGACTACAAACCGATCAATCGATTAACAAAATAGTTGGTGATTAATTTAATAGTTGACAACTAATCAATGAGTCTGTGCAGCTCTAGCAAAATGTCTCTCTCCCTCTATCTTCATGTCCCTCCCAAGGAGAGACATGGTGTAAATAGGGGCTGACAGTGAGGGGGGGGGGTGGGGAAGGGAGAAATGGAGATTTAGAGCAGTGTTGGTGGTGGCGGTGACAAGATCTAACATTTGCCAGAGGGTCCAGTCATACACCTCGGCATGGCGGATCCCCCACCCCCTGCCAGCATCCACCCCTCCACCCCTCTCCCCCAGCGCGGTGCCCTGCAGCAGCCGCCAGCAGCTCATGCTAGCTGGGCACAGCAGGGTCCGCAGCGGCCTGAATAGGCAGCCAAGCGTTCCCCCGGCTCGCTGCTGACACACAGCAAACTGACAACGCACACAGCCAAAAACACACAACACGCCAACCACAGCTGCCACACACACACACACACACACACAGGTCTGATTTTAACCGGGGGGGGGGCCTACGGAACCAAATAAAACGCCTTCTTATCTGAAAATATAACAACTTAAGGTTCATCTCACTGTCTCAGAGACGGGACAAATGAAAACTTTCACACAAAGATGGACACGCGACACACACATACACACACGCGCCTGCACACGTATGGACGTGCACACAGAAACACACACACACAATCACAGCAAGACACATCACTCAGTTTCACAGCGAGAAGAGTGGAAAATACGCTGAAAAACAAATGCACAGATCAAATTACAAACATGATAACTTTTACACACAAACACACACACACACACACACACACACCTCTTATATAATGCCAGGTAGAACTGCAAAGATTAAGCAATTAGTCAACTATTAAATTAATCGCCCAACTAACTATTCATCGGCAATGAAAAATAATGGTTAGTTGCTGGCATAATAATGCCCTAATTCATGTTCAGGTATGAGATCATATAAACGAAAAAAAAGCTGTTCATTTTTCTACCATCTCTCTTAAAGTTAAAGACCTGCAGTCCTTCAGAATACGCTGACTGTTATCTGTTACAATAAACTTGTAAAATAAGCCACACACTTGACCGCCACAGGATTTAAACACCACCCAGTGTTATAGGAAAGCCAAAGGGGATTTTTTATGGATAAATCAAGACACTACCTTTAAATTGTAAGCAGTATCCATGGCAGCGCATTCCTTCAAAATGGGGAAACAGCAGTGTGAAATTCTACATTACACAAATCCCAAATCACCATGACATTTTACAAGCAAGGGAATCTTTTTTTCATATATATATATAATAAGATCTATCTTGTTATGGCTGTTCATTGACTAATGTAGGATTCGTATCCGAGGTAATAGCTCAATAATAGCCTATTCATCTGAGGGGAACAAGTGCTTAGCATCAACAAGCGGGGGGGGATACCTAATAAAAAGAGAACTGCGCCCAGCTGCGCCGAGCCACAAATACACCTAAATATCCTTAACCACATTACAGCCAGAGAAGATTAGCACTGGGATGTGTCGAGTAAAGACTGAATTTAATGTGATATCACTGTATCTCTCGCCCCGAGTGCTGTACTTTGTTATTTACTGCCTGATGATGATGCTCTCACACACGCGCATGCGCGCACACACACACAGCAGTGGAGTCTTGGAGGCATCTCACACACATAGATGCCCACACGCACACACAGCAGTAGGGTCTTGGAGGCGTCATACACATGCACACCCACAGCAATGGGGTCTTGGAGGCGTCTCTCACACACACACACACACACACACACACACACACACACACACACACACACACACACACACACACACACACACACACACACACACACACACACACACACACACACACACACACACACACACACACACACAGCTGCTGCCTGGCGATTTAATATGAAGTGTTACAGTGTGCTATTCTTTTTTCTAATAATTCTAAAAAGCAACAGCACCGTTGAGCTGCAAAGATGAATCGATTACTCGTCAACTGTTAAATTAATCAACTATTAAATCAATGGTCAATTATTTTGATGATTGTTTAACCGATTTGAGTCATTTCTCATGAAAAAAAACCAAACTTCTCTGATGTCAGCTTGTTAAATGTGAATATGTTCTAGTCTCTTCTCTCCTCTGTGACAGTAACTGAATATCTTTGAGTTGGGGACAAAACGAGACATTTGCTTTTTGGGAAACAGTGATCCACATATTTTTTGACCTATTTCTGACATTTTATAGACCAAACTACCAATCTATTAATTGAGAAAATAAATCGTCAGATTAATTGACAGTGAAAAATAAACGTCAAGTTGCGGTTAGAAATAATGACAGTAACCTTTGAAGCCGACACAGATATTGTGACTATTTGTAAAAAAAGAAGAATAAGTAAGTAGGGCAGAGAACAAGCTGACTGAAATGTTATTTCTTTAAACGGAAGAATAAAAGCTCCTTTTTTTTCGGTGCCGGTACCCTCAGAGCCGTCACGTTGATTTCCCAGCCACCCAGAATCCCTTGCGGCAGGCCTCTGTCCTTTTCTATCCCCGAGCTCTATACTTCCATGACACCTCTTCACCTTTCGACCCCCCCCACCCGTGCTCTCGAGGGCGCGACCCCGTCCTCTCTGAACACAAAACCGGCCCAATCAGAACGCTCCGCTCACTGACTAAAACACCCAAAGGCCTCGGCTCCTGTGACAGCGTGTGTGACATCAGGTCAGATTCCTTTAGCATAACAACTACCACTATGGAGTCCGTCTTTGTCTGCACAAAACAATCCACAGAGAGACAAAAAGTCAGATTTAAGAAAAAAAAAAAAAAGGGGGAGGGGGCAGAAAAGGTCAGATTTTCACCAGGAGGGCTACGGAAGCATAGGAATAGGATCTGGAAATATAACAACTTAAATTCTCAAAATGAGTTTTTTTCCACACACTCCGAGCCAAGAATCTCCACTTCTGTAGCACCTCCATACACCAAACTTTGCAGTCATATTCCGAACTATATTATAACCATATTTTATAAAAGGTTTTTACAGAGGGATTTGTTGATGTATCATTCTTGGCCTGATTAATGTGACATTTTATGCCTAAAAATAAGGGGCGGAAAGCCGTTTTTTTAAGGCTATTGGCAGTATTTTCTGATTTACTATAGGTAACAAAAGGAGATTTTCATAATCCCCTCTTTTAATTTAATAAATCAACAAAATGAAAAAAAAAATATGTGCAAATTTAGCTCATATTTAAGTAGATATGGCCTAATTAGCGTATTTAAACATCAAATTACAGAAAACTTGCAATACATTTTTTTCTCCTATTCGTGTGAGTAATCAACTGGTGAAGTTTGATGGTGATATGCGTAAGTTAAAAATGTTGCCCTATTCACCTGAGGTGTCTCGCCTCGAGGCTCGTCTCCTCCCTGTGTCAGAAGTGACGGGACAGGGGGCGGCCCTCTGGCTCGCCCCCCTATAAGAGCGTGCGCCCCATGTGGGCCGAGGCCTTTGCAGTGGTCTGGGGTTCGACTCCGACCTGCCGCCCTTTGCAGCGTGTCATCCCCCATCTCTCTCTCCCACCTTTCCTGTCTATCCACTGTCATTATCTAATAAAGGGAAAAAAGCCCCAAAATAATCTAAAACAAAAAAAATATTAAAAAGTGACGGGACAAATTCAACATTTTCGTGCAAAGATGGACACGTGACAAAACATGCGGGCGTCTAGAACATGCAGCAGGTCGTTAATTCATCAGAAATTCAAAATTCACAGAAAAGCTCAAACGTTTCGATATAAAAGAAGCTGCTCCACTGCCTAACATTGCCAATACAAGTTGTTGATTTAATGTATTAATTATTTATGTATTTGTATTCATTCTATGCACATATGTTTAACGGAGCATGACTATACATATAATACACATTTCTCATTGTATCTACAATACCTACTTTTTATATTTTTGAATATTTATTTATTTCTATTTAATTTATTTTGTCAAATTCTTTATTTATTTCTATTTATTTATTTTTCTTCTATTTTTGTTGTTTATTATTTATCTAATTTGTCAGGGAATGTTCTGTTATGTTTAAAAAAATTGTAGAAAAAAAAAGTAAAAAAATAAATAAAGAGGAACAAGTGAGGACATGTAGGTCTCTGCCGAATAGGTAAGCCTCCCCAAATAAGTTATGTTTAAATAACGGAGGTATTGTCCCAGGTATCCCCTGCCCCTGGGGGTGGAGTGGGGGTGAGGGTGGGGGCTCCCTGCAACCCCCACCCAAGAGCAGAAGAAGATAACTGGGGGGGCGCATATTTCTCACACAGGAGTTATTTGGGTTTGGATTTCCTCTCTCGCAACATAAAGGGGGGGAAAAAAATACCCAGGCAGGCATTGCCCCCAGCATTCGTTACACGCGCGCACACACACACACACACACACACACACACACACACACACACACACACACACACACACACACACACACACACACACACACACACACACACACAATTTACAGAGATGAGTGGAGCTTCGGATGTCACACAGACACACACATACAGACACACACACACACAGACACAGACACACACACACACACAGAGGACACGCAGACACAAATCAGAACATGGGAAGTGATTTAGTGCCTCCTTCATAACTCCCAGCCGTGTCCCGGACCTGTCCAGCATGTCGGCTGAGCCGCTGACATATTGATCTACTTCACTGTCTCTATTTTGTTTCAGCACAGAGCTGCAACACTCAGATTTCTTACCTTTCTTTTTTACCTTTTTTTTGGACAAAAGGTCAACCACACACACGTGAAAACACGTCGTGCGTTTGGGTTTTGGAAGCAGCTGCATGACAAAAGCTCTGGTTTTAAATCTAAATAATAGTAGAGCTGCAAAGATGACTCGATTAGCTGTCAACCATTAAATTAATCGGCAACTACTTTGATAGTCGATAAATCGGTTTGAGTCATTTTTTTATGAAATAAAAATCAAACTTCTCTGATGTCAGCTTGTTAAATGTGAAAATATCTTTGAGTCGGGAACAAAACGAGACATTTGAGGACGTTATCTTGGACTTTTTGGGGAAACACTGATACACGTTTTTCTGACAATTTACAGACCTAACAACTAATCCATGTATTTGAGCAAATTAATCCACAATGAAAATAATCATTAGTTGAAGCCATAAATTAAAGAAAGGGTCATTTTACGTTCTCTTCCAGGAAAATTTTAAAAACATATCATTGAAATGCGTGCAATCAATTAGATACCATTTAAAAAATGATATTCTATATTTTTGGGCTTTGGCTGTTGTGTGTTGTAGTTACATTATTCTGGGTTGGAGGGGGAACATATATTAAATAGATACATAGACAATATGTTCTTAATGTTCTGCATACAGACTGAGAATGAACAATAGTCGTGGAGCATGAAACCGATGGAAAAAAAAATGTTTCAAATGAAATTATTTTCTCTTCCATAACTGGCAAATGGCAGCTATTTCTCAGGCACTCGCCTCGTGAGCGAAAGCTACAGATGTTCTATCTCTCTCTCTCTCTCTCTGACTTTCTCTTTCGCTCCATCAGTCTCTGCCTCTGCCACGCAGCAGAAACAGCCCCGGTGTCATAACCCATTTGTCAATCGCTCAATACAAATTAAAAAGGCGCCTGACAACTACCTGTACGGCTAATGACATAACGGCTGCTGGCAGCGTGACAACTGCACACGCACGCACACACACCACGCACGCACACACACACATACCTTATATAATGCCAGGTAGAGCTGCAAAGAATAAGCAATTAGTTAACTATTAAATTAATCGCCCAACTAACTATTCATCACACACACATACACACGTGAACTGCAACTAACAATCTTCCCTGTCGAATTTGTTGGTTATTTTCTCCATTAATGGCGTTGATTAGTTGTTTGGTCTCTAAAAACGTCTGAAAATGGTGAACATTTTTTTCTCCAAAAAGTCCTCAAATGTCTCGTTTTTGTCCCGAACTCAAAGATGTTCAGTTTCCTGTCCCAGAGGAGAGAAGACACTAGAACAATATTCACATTTAACAAGCTGGAATCAGAGAATGTTTACTTTGTTTTCATCAAAAACGGTAAATCGATTATTCTTTGCAGCTCTACTTGCCTCCCATGCAACATATGAACCCAGGACACCTTTCAGGAGCGGCTTTTTTTTTATGTATTTCTATTTTTTTCCTGACAGTCACTCAACAAGACAGTGGACTGCCATCCACGGTGGATGGTTTCATACTCCTGGTCCTGTGCATCTCTCTGACAAACTCTTTTGCTTTCCGTTCCCCGCTGCATCCGAGGAGAATATTTACCGCATGCTGAGACAAGTTTTATTTTATTCTAACACCCTTTCCCAGGGGAAAACAAAACACCGGATGAGCTGCTATTTTTTTTTTTTTTTTTTGAAGAGTTGAAAATCCAGCAGGGCCTGACACCTTTGTTCATCTTTCTCTCTCTCCCTCTCTCTCTCTCTTCATCAGTCACAAGCACGCTTCTTTAATAGGCTTCCTTTGACTGTCACCAGTGCTCAATGTCTTGCAAAAAAAGCCTGGGAACATGGAACTCAGACACACACACACACAGACACACACAGACACACACAGACACACACAGACACACACAGACAGACACAGACAGACACACACACACACACACACACACACACACACACACACACACACACACACTTAAATTCCAGGGGGCTTTTTTTTTACATCTGCAGTATTTACAAGTCAAGTAAATACTCTTAAATATTTTCAACACATTGGAATTAAGGGAGTGTGTTCCACCGAGTGGGACACCTGAGACCGGTGGGGGTGGTCCTACATAAATCAAACTTCATGTCTACGCCTGACAAATCCACGCTGTCAAGTTGCAGTGGCTACAAACCTGCCCCTCGGCTCTGTCTCACACACACACACACACACACGCATACCACCACACACACAGAACCACGGCCGCAGCGATGAGTCGCCTAATCCAGGGGTCTTCAACGTATTTTAAGCCGAGGACCCCTTAACTGAAAGAGAGACGGTGCAGGGACCCCCTACTACATACAGTATATTACAGAAAATAAACTGGGCCTTCAATAGCGTGTAGATCTTATGGACTACCTTACCTAGAGGCCAGTGAGCCTATCATCAGTGGGGATTTGGATTTGCTGAACTTTTTTTTATTTTTGAAAACACTTGGGAGGCCCCCCCTACATGTTCATATTGCTCAAATCAGCACTTCTAGCCATAAATTAGCTGTTTATTTTGTCGAACCCGTGAACCCGTCAGTAACCAGTGGTGTAGTCTACATCAGGGGCCACGCTGGAAAATAAGGATCCCACCAAGGGCCAGACATGTAGAAGAAGTCAAACATCTTTGACTGTGTTATTGCATGTCTGATATACTCTTCTCACTTACAGCTCGGTCGACATAAAGCCCCCCCAAAAAAGGTTTGTTAGCCATCAAAGAAAAAAGTTGGAAAACACTCCAAAAAAAAGGTCGGCAAAAGTTGCAATGACATTCAAAAAAAAAAAAAAAAAGTGCCAAAAGCGTGGACAAATGTGACAATAACTTCAGAAAAAGCGACAAAAACTAGGTGTGCCAACATTTATTATGAACCTAAATTGTTATGAGGGCCGGATCTAAATCTGCCAGGGGCCGGATTTGGCCCGCGGGCCTTGAGTTTAACACGTGGTCTACGTGATACGCAGTATAAACCCGCTAACAAATCTCCAGGATTTCCATATAGCCACTTAAAAATGCCCAATGGCACGCAACAACATACTATCCATTATATTTCTGATACATTTTGGTTTGTCATGTGTTGTTCTTCTTCACATCAGGCTAAATGAAGGGATCT
The DNA here is from genome assembly GCA_025617405.1 of Perca schrenkii. Lineage (NCBI taxonomy): Eukaryota > Metazoa > Chordata > Actinopteri > Perciformes > Percidae > Perca > Perca schrenkii. Next base: position 2,429,705 of record CM046791.1, on the reverse strand, counting down.
CCACCATAAATTGGTGCATAAAAGTTTATCAGAATACAGGAAAGGAAGTCGTTGACGCTCAAACTTCCTTGGGGGAGAACACCCAGGACCCCCCACTATGTTTATCGGTGTTTTTTTGCCCCCAAAGGTGCCTTCCAGGCAGCGCTGCCTGGAAGGCACCTTTGGGAGGCACTGGTTATGGTTAGGTGCCTTGAAGGCAGCGGTCGCAGCGCTGAAAAAACACCATCAAGCCCCCACTATGATACTGCCCCTCCCCCCAAGACAGATATTATTATAGTATATATATATATATATATATATATATATATATATATATATATATATATATATATATATATATATATATATATATATATATATATATATACATATATACATACATAGTTACATACATACATCATACATACATACATACATACACACACACACACACAGTACAGGCCAAAAGTTTGGACACACCTTCTCATTCAACATGTTTCTTTATTTTCATGACTATTTACATTGTAGATTCTCACTGAAGGCATCAAAACTATGAATGAACACATATGGAATTATGTACTTAACAAAAAAGTGTGAAATAACTGAAAACATGTCTTATATTTTAGATTCCTCAAAGTAGTCACCCTTTGCTTTTTTTTTGATAACTCTGCAAACCCTTGGTGTTCTCTCAATGAGCTTCATGAGGTAGTCACCTGAAATGGTTTTACCTTCACAGGTGTGCTTTGTCAGGGTTCATTAGTGGAATTATTTCCCTTATTAATAAAAAAGCAAAGGGTGGCTACTTTGAAGAATCTAAAATATAAGACATGTTTTCAGTTATTTCACACTTTTTTGTTAAGTACATAATTCCATATGTGTTCATTCATAGTTTTGATGCCTTCAGTGAGAATCTACAATGTAAATAGTCATGAAAATAAATTAAAAAAAACGCATTGAATGAGAAGGTGGGTCCAAACTCTTGGCCTGTACTGTATATATATAGTATAGTACACCCACTACAATGCATTAAACTACCCCACTGTCAGTAACCGAGTCAAACTTCGAGAGTTGCCTGAGGATGAATTATGACTTTTGGAAAGAATATTACCGAGGCTAATTGCTATGATTATCATAATGAGCATCATTACTGCGGCGCGGGAGTGTGTGTGCGATGGGACTCCGCTGCATGTGGAACACAAGTCGATACCAAACACCTTGTAATGACAGGTAGAGAAGACAGACTGCCCCGAGCTGGGTTTTTTCCACATTCAAGCACATGCCAATCACTTTCTTCTTTCTTTTCTTTTTCAAGAGAAACAGGAAATAGAAATTACCGGCGTGTGATTTGTGTGTGTGTTGTTGTCGTACCGAAATGTCAAAAGGCACGCTAGTCTCGCAGGATTGTTCACCGTGGTGGAATATCAATACGGCGCTTTCAGGGGATTTAAGTGCTTTCTAGTAGGTGGGATAAGATGCAAGTTCCCTCTTTTCAAAGCTGTCAAAGTCAGCGCGCGACAGACAGACAGACAGAGAGATTTGATCATGATTAGAGCAGTTCATGGAGCTGATTATTGAGAAACTCGTCCACAGGGTCAACTGTGAAGTGTTCTTAAACTGGGCTGATAGAAGAGGGAGAAAAAGAGAACAAGTCACACAAGTGTGTGTGTGTGAGTGAGTGTGAGCATGTGTGCGAGTGTACATATGAGTGTACAAGTGTGTGTTTGTGTGTGAGTGTAAGAGTATACGTGTGAGTGTACAATTTTTTGTTTGTGTGTGTGTGTGTGAGTGTGTGGGTGTACAAGTGTGCATTTGTGTGTGAGTGTATGTGTGTGCATGTGTGAGTGAGTGTAAGAGTGTACGTGTGAGTGTACAATTTTTTGTTTGTGTGTGTGTGTGTGTGTGTGTGTGTGTGTACAAGTGTGCGTTTGTGTGTGAGTGTATGTGTGTGTGTGAGTGTACAAGTGTGCGTTTGTGTGTGAGTGTATGTGTGTGTGTGTGTGTGTGTGTGTGAGTGAGTGTAAGAGTGTACATGTGAGTGAACAAGTGTGTGTGTGTGTGTGTGTGTGTGTGTGTGTGTGTGTGTGTGTGGCCTGTTATCAAGACTCTGCACGAGTTTCCAAATGAACCGTCGGCTTCTGGCTGAGATATACAGAACGGAAGGGAAGAGGTAGAAGAAATAAAAAAAAAGAAATTTAAAAGGGGAAATGTTAACTGACACCGTACAAGGACAGCTGCTGGTGTTGCACAGCAGACTCTGCAGGCCACAGGAACCACAGGGCCTGCAGTAGGGCTGGGCAATATGGAGAAAATCCAATAACACGATATTTATGACCAAATACCTCGATATCGATACCGCAACGATATTGTAGTGTTGACTATTGGTGCTTTCACAAAATATTTACACAATGAGATCTTTGATAAATAATCATCAGTAATGTGGATATAATGACTAAGTGGGTAAAGGCAAATAATAGAACAGCTAGAACAGTCTGGTAAGTTCAGAAAAGTACATCACTTTATACTGTAATGCAGCCTTTAAAACCAGGAAAAGACTCTCTAAAATCGGCACCCATGATGCACGGTGAAATACTGGAGCTACATGCTGTCTCAGAATGTTGGTTCAACGTTGGTTCAACGTTGACATCTCCACTTTTGAGCAGAATTGTATATTTTCAACTTCAATCACTTCCTTTTCTGCATTCTGGCGAATTTTTCTACATCAATTTATGGTGCAAATGTCTTTAATTATGCAAAGGAAAACGTAATAGGTTTTTGGGGTAACCAAAACATACGGTCCGTCCAAACTGACGTTTTTTGTACTGTTCGCAAGTACAATAAATGATCAGATCTCTACTTTCATTGAATTTTGGGCATTTCATTCAATTTTATCGCCAGTCTATGATTATCCATCCTTTAATATTAGTCTAAATAATTCATAATTTCTGCTTTTTTAACTCAAGAATTAGGCATCATTTCCTGTGATTAGGTTTTTTTGACCATGAGTTTAAAAAAATTTGTGTAAAACTAGTAATTAGTTGATGTTAGTGGTGTTAATACATGGTAGTGAAAAAAAATCTAAACTCTCAACAGACACGGATTATATCTCATATTTAGGCATGTGAAGATGAATGAGAGAGAACTCAAAGTTCTGCCATAATTCTAATCAGCGCTGGAAGAAGTATTCAGATCCTCTACTGCAGTATAAGTACTAATACCACACCGTAAGAATACTCTTACACTCTTACATTAGTTCAAGTATTAAAAGTAGAAATCCTCCCATTGTAGAAAGTGGAAAGGATCCGACCAGTTGTGTGTTTAACCCTTGCGTCGTCTCCCGTCGACCTGCAACTTAGTTTTTCTGGTTCAAAATCTGAAATCAAAAACCTTTATCAACGTTTGCCTACTTATTCTGAGCCTTTTGAAGTTCTTGTGGGTTTGTTCCCAAATTTTTATTTTTACATTTGTCATTTTTGTCACTTTTTTCACGTTCTTTTATTAATTGTTGTTTCTTCAAATGCTATAAAATTGTCTAAAACACCAAAATCCAATGAAAGTAGTGAACTGATTGTGTATTTAACTTGTTAAGTGCGTTGTAGTGAACCACAGACGTTATTTTTTGGACAATTTGTTTGAAAGAAAACCCAAACTTATGATATAGAAACTTTTTGAAAATGGGTCAAATTTGACCCGAGGACACCAGGAGGGTTAACGGTCTCATCATCTCAGCTGGACTTGTAGTCCGTTATATAGTCGGCTAGTTTACTTTAGAATCAAACATCAGATTTTAGAAACTACATGTGTTCTGTGTGCAGAAATCTTAATGTGTAAAGTAACTAGTAACTAAAGTAACTAGTAACTAAAGCTGTAACAGATGAATGTAGCGGAGTAACTAAAGTAACTAGTAACTAAAGCTGGAACAGATGAATGTAGCGAAATAACTAAAGTAACTAGTAACTAAAGCTGTAACAGATGAATGTAGCAGAGTAACTAAAGTAACTAGTAACTAAAGCTGGAACAGATGAATGTAGTGGAGTAACTAAAGTAACTAGTAACTAAAGCTGTAACAGATGAATGTAGTGGAGTAACTAAAGTAACTAGTAACTAAAGCTGTAACAGATGAATGTAGTGGAGTAACTAAAGTAACTAGTAACTAAAGCTGTAACAGATGAATGTAGTGGAGTAACTAAAGTAACTAGTAACTAAAGCTGGAAGATGAATGTAGCGAAATAACTAAAGTAACTAGTAACTAAAGTAACTAGTAACTAAAGCTGTAACAGATGAATGTAGCGGAGTAACTAAAGTAACTAGTAACTAAAGCTGTAACAGATGAATGTAGCAGAGTAACTAAAGTAACTAGTAACTAAAGCTGGAACAGATGAATGTAGCGAAATAACTAAAGTAACTAGTAACTAAAGCTGTAACAGATGAATGTAGCAGAGTAACTAAAGTAACTAGTAACTAAAGCTGGAACAGATGAATGTAGAGGAGTAACTAAAGTAACTAGTAACTAAAGCTGGAACAGATGAATGTAGTGGAGTAACTAAAGTAACTAGTAACTAAAGCTGGAACAGATGAATGTAGCAGAGTAACTAAAGTAACTAGTAACTAAAGCTGGAACAGATGAATGTAGTGGAGTAACTAAAGTAACTAGTAACTAAAGCTGTAACAGATGAATGTAGCGGAGTAACTAAAGTAACTAGTAACTAAAGCTGGAACAGATGAATGTAGCGGAGTAACTAAAGTAACTAGTAACTAAAGCTGGAACAGATGAATGTAGCGGAGTAACTAAAGTAACTAGTAACTAAAGCTGTAATAGATGAATGTAGTGGAGTAACTAAAGTAACTAGTAACTAAAGCTGTAACAGATGAATGTAGTGGAGTAACTAAAGTAACTAATAACTAAAGCTGGAACAGATGAATGTAGTGGAGTAACTAAAGTAACTAGTAACTAAAGCTGGAACAGATGAATGTAGTGGAGTAACTAAAGTAACTAGTAACTAAAGCTGGAACAGATGAATGTAGTGGAGTAACTAAAGTAACTAGTAACTAAAGCTGGAACAGATGAATGTAGTGGAGTAACTAAAGTAACTAGTAACTAAAGTAACAAGTAACTAAAGCTGGAACAGATGAAGTGGAGTAAAAAGTACAATATTTCTCTCTGAAATGTATCGGAGTATTTTATGATTTGGTTCATCATTATTGAATGTAACAACGTGACAGAATGCATATACCTTAAGAGTGAAAATGATCTCTGCATAATTCAACAACAACGCTTCTGAGAGAGCTAAGTAAGATGCAGGTGGACAGGTAGAAAACCATTTCACCGGCAAGAATCATATTTCAGATCTACCACTTCAGAAAACTGATTTTTCTCAGCGTGTATTTCAGACTTATATAACCGTTCACACTGCAAAAAAAACATCTTCACTGGTTATGTCATCTACAGTGTTAATCTTGTGTGTGTTTTTAACACCCAATAGGCCCATTTTAAAACTATTTTTTACTACTTTTTTATTGTTTGTTTAAGCTTTATTAAATAAGACTGACATAGTCATCTTTTCACTGCATGGTGTAACTAAGTCTTCACTGTGCATATGACAGTAAACCTCTTCAATTGTTCTGATGAATAAAATGTTATTTCATCTTATTATAAGTGTTAAAAACTATTATTTCACACGGTCACAAGAATTACATTCATGCTAATGAAAATGATCTGTTAAGGTTTTTCTTGCCCGAGTTACATTTAGTTAATGCTAATGCACTAATGATTTATATTTGATATTTATATATTTATGGCGTGTCACTGATATCATCTCCCCCAAAAGACTGACGGGTACACAGGGATGGATATTTTTTGCAGTGGGATGCTGGCTCTTATGGAACCACACTGCGGGCTATGACTTATCTTCAATTATTATGTTATTTTGCTCCCTTCTGTGTAGCCTAAGCATCAGATTCAATCTCGAAATCCCCCACCCCCCTCCCAAATACACCTCCACCTCTTCATCTTTGCTGTCTGAAGCACTCAAATGAGAAACTGTCAGGAGCCGTGATTTGTGCTAACTAGCTATCGATCGCTCCAGAGCTGCATGCCTCGTGTCCATGCAGGGATGGCTGAGAGAGGGGAGGAGAGAGAGGGGAGGGAGAGAGGGGAGGGAGAGAAGGAAAGACAGGAAGAGGGGGAAAAAGGAGAGGGTAGGGGAGAGCAGGAGACAGGAGACAGAAAGTGAGAGAGAAAGGAGAGGGTAGGGGAGAGAAGGAGACAGAAAAAGAGAGAAGGAAAGGAGATAGGTGACAGGAGACAGAACGAGAGAGAGAGAGAAAGGAGAGGACAGCAGAGAGAAAGGAGAGGGTAGGGGAGAGAAGGAGACAGGGGGAGAGAGAGAGAAAGGAGATGAGAGAGAAGGAAACAGGAGACCAAAAGAGAGAGAAAGGAGAGGGTAGGAGAGAGAAGGAGACAGGAGACAGAGGAGGGGAGAGGAAATGAACGCAGAAATTAGACTATTCTGCTTTTAAATCCCTACTGATTTTATATGAAGTTAACTGGATGCCATCGGGCCAGAGAAATGAAACCAGCGACAGCAACAGGGTGACGGGGGCTGGCCGCCTCTTATCAGCGTTGGGTTTCCGGCTCAGAAGAGCCGAAACCCAACGCTTTTCTTTACACCACCACCACCACGCTCTGCTCGTGGTTTAGTTTGTCTTTAGTTTCAGTTTTTTTCATCCGAATTTCAAACAAATTAATAAAACTCTGTTACCTATTTTCATATATGACGATAAGGGGGGAGAGAAACCATGGGAACAAAAAGGCCACGAATTTGTCTTCTACGTTAGCAGAGAGGACTAATCATGGGAGGGAAACTAAACAATTGGATTGATTCTGGATCCCATTCAAATGTACCCTGCTTGTTTTTGGTCAGTAGATTTAGAATAAGAATATAATATCGGGGTGATATTAGCCTGCTGCATCAGGGGAAACGTTAAATTCCAGTGCTCTCTGGAAGTGCTGGGACCAGTGTTAACCCGGCACGCTGTGCTCAGTCTCAGATAAACAATGTGCCTGGACTCCAGCCTCGGCGGTGCGCGCCCCCGCCCCTCTCAGCACCCGCACTGATCAGAACAAAGAGGCGCTCGAGACGCACCATACAGCTATATCCTCTATTTTACCCATCCATCCATTCATTCATTATCACACACACTCACACCCACACCCACACACACACACTTCCAGCGTCATCCATTTCTGTCCCCAGCTTTGGAAATAACTAACATACAAATAGAGACAAAGAACATTCAAAAAGAAATGACTCAATAAATGAATGCAACATATATTCACACAACTTGCCTCAATTCTGCAATTACAATGCACAATAATGCATACAATTTGTGTTTTCTGCTCAGTTTAAAAAACACACATAATCCAAATATACATAAAACAGCAATAATGAAATCATTTAGTCGTAATCATTTTTGTAATAATGAATTAGCATTATTAGTAGAGTCGGAAGAATAAGAAGAACAAACTGGTCCGCAAGCGACGCAACGGTAAAATTGCATTTTAATTTAGATATAAAACCATAAAACATAAAAAAAAATATGGGTAGAACTAGTTGTTACCATTAGGCTACAGCTACACACTTAAAGAAACTGCCTCTGTGCCTTTAGGCCAGAACATTTGCATTTTTCTTAAGAAACTTGGTTTTGTACAAATGCCTAAAATACTGCCAAAAATATTTGAACACTTTGTGATTGATAATAATATTAATACATGATAATAAATCATTTCAAAGTGACAAAAGTAGGCAATAATAATTTAAAATTTAAAAACAAATTGTTAACAATAGTCAAACACAATCTGAAAAATAGTTAGGCTATTAAAAGATTTCTAAATTAACTTAAAAATAATAATAAAAATGAAAGTGAATGGCTGTATTTATTTCACCATGATATCTAATCCTTAAAATCCTGTCCTGCCAATGTAAAAAAATCAATCCCCTGGTATTATCCCAGGGTAATAACAAAAACAAACAAGGGCGAGGGGAACCCCGCTGCGCAACGCATATCCTCAAAAAGCTATTAATCTTCTCAATGTAGTTGTTCACCCTGAAAACCAAGATAAAGAGCCACAGGAAATGTTTACTTTGCTGGGGCTGTTCTTTTGAAGAGGCTCCACAATGAAGAAACGTATGGAAACACATAAGGTCTGCTTTTGTTCAGTCACATCAGCCTGAATTTCAGTTTAAAAAAAAAAGAATTTGACATCGTTCAATATGACCCAATTTAACAAGGAAAAATACAGCATCAATTGTGTATTTTTTTTTCCTTTGTAAATACTTGAATGGCACTACCATTAAATTGATTATCTTCCTATAGACTGAACCTCTGAAATTCAAAGACCCTATAGTTAAACACAGACGGCTGCTTTCTGCCCGCACAATATGGACAAAAGGTCCCATTATCAGCGTTACGCAGAGCATTTTCTACCTATTATGTATGTGCTGTTACACTGCACTTCAGACCCAATACGAAGCATTTTACGGAAGAAAATACACTCATTATATGGAGGAAAATTGTAGGCTGGTGTGAGAGTGAGTGCGAGAGACAGAGCGTGAGAGGAAGAGAGACAGAAAAGTGGAATTTTCTTTTTTTTTACCTTCTTTGCTGTTGTTTTGGCTCTTATTTTTTTCCCATGGTCCCATGGCCTTGTCGTCCTCCGACCCGTCCATCATGGCCTTGTCGCTGGGCACGTACCAGGTGGCGTGCTGCTCTGCCATGAGGGTGTCGAGGTCAATAGTGCCCATTGAGCCCTTCCCGGCGTCCGGGCTGCAGCTCGCCAGCTCATTGTCTCCGTTCTGTGACGGACAGTCGCCGTTCTTTTTGCCATTTTTCATGGCCAGGGGCTGGTCCTCGGAGATGCTGAACTGCTGGCGCTGGAGCTGGATCTGGGCCTGCAGGATCTCCAGAGGGTGGATTTCATCCTGGCCAGAGGTGCTGGATGGTGTGCGTACCTGCTCCACCCCGGGAGTGCCCGGGTGGCTCACCCCGCTGGCCCCTGCGCCCCCGCCAGCGTTCAGTCCGTAGCTGTCCGGCGTCGAGGTAGTGTGATTGGTAATGCCCATGCCAAGGGGCTTCTGTCCATTTATCAACCCGTGCTCGCTCCTTTGCATTTTGGGCGAGCCGGTGATCATGGGGCTGCGATTCGGCTTGTTGGCCGAGGCCCCCGCGGCGTCCGAGCTGGAGGACACCTCGTCCTCATTGCCGTAGTGGGTGCTGACGTCGTCAGGGAAAGTCCACCCGCGGTGAGCTGCTGTCAGATTTGGCCACACTTTGGATGCCGCTGTCCAAAGAAGACATCATGTCGGCCTGGTCCCCCAACATTAGGTCGCCTCCTTTCCCCCAAGAGGGTGACTGGAGGTGTTTCTCGTGGGGCGTGCCCCCACCCCTCTCCCCAACGCCAGCAGAGGGGGTCTGCTGGCCTGGACTTACAACAGGGTTACCATTGTCAGGGGAAAAAAAAATTCCAGGGCTCACATGTCCGCTGTCTCTTTTTCTCCTCCCTCTCCCTCTCCCACTCCCTGTTGTTGCCTTCCCCTCACTGCACGGGGTAGCGTCCATGTTGTAGTTTGGGGAGAGGGCGCTGGCTTCCCCCTGCACCGGCTGGCTTTGACTCGGAGGCTTTGAGTTGCTATTCCCAGTGCCAGGCATCTGGCTGTTCTGGGAAGTGCTGCTCTGAAAATATTCAGCTCCAGCACTGCCAGTCCCATTCGACGTGCTGCTATTAATGTCCTGCTCCGTCTGACTCAGTTTTCGCTTGCCCTCGTTTTGGTTCTTCTTGTTGAATGTGACGTTAAGATTCGGGGCCCCCAGGCTAGCGATCATGTTCTGGCAGGCGGTGGAAAGAGCCGCCAGGCAGCTCTGGCCGAAAACACTGTCTTTAGTGCTGGTTTTGCTGAAGTTCCCGAGGGACAGAGCTCCCAGCTTACTAACAGACGACCGCTGGCCTGGAGGGAACTCAGACTGAGGAGGGTAGCTCCCTGGTGAGGTGTTCACCCCCTGGGGAGCACTGTGGCCCGGGCCCTGACGGTTACCCCCTCCGTAGGGGAATGTTGGCTGTGCTCCCATTGGGGGTGCGGGGAAGTCAGCTGGCCGCCTCTCCGCCGGTGCATTCGGATGCCCCGTCCCCGCTCCTGGAGACTGCATCTGAGAGATGTTGCCCACGTTGAACTGCGAGTGCATACCGGGGGAATGGAGAGCCTGTACGTGTCCGTCTCCTGGTATTCTCATGGGCTCCTGCATGCCCATGCCTGGCCTAAACATCATCCCAGCGCCGTTCTGCTGCAGCCCCATGTCGTGAGGCCCAGATTCATTACCCGCTCCACCCATACGCCGTGACATCATCTCCCCTGGTGGGTGGGACCCCTGGAACCAGGAGTTCTCCTGAGCTACGTGAGGATTTTGTCCGTCGATGTTCATCCTGCCGACGTTCTCCCTGTCAAAGTTGGGTTGGGGCATGCTCCCCACCGGGCCTCCGTGAGCCATCGGGCCGGGAGGCACTTCGCCGTGGTGACCCAGCTGCTGCAGACTGGGCTGCCTCATCCTCTGCTGCTGGTTGCGAGAGGCCATCTGTTTGATCATCATGGCCGCGTTCTGCCGCTGCTGCAGGGACTGCTGCTCGGGCCCCGGGTGCTGCAGCGGACCTGGGGGGAAACCTTCGTTCACAGGTGGGGTGAACTCTCCAGACAGGCCGGGGTAGGCGGAGGGAGAGAGGTGGTTTTCCATCCCGCTGCCGGCGCACCAGCCTTCACCGCCATGTGCATTGGGGAAGTCAAACCTTGGCCTTTTCGCCATGTTCATATAGGGAGAGTCAAAGTGTTGCAGCCTCTGGTTCGGGGGCTGTTGGGAGGGAGGAGGAGCGGGCTGTTGCATATTAAACATGGGGTCCCCGTAGGGGTGTAGACCCCTATTTTCCAGTCTGTGAATGGGATATTCAAACTGGTTGTGTTGGCCGGGCATCATGACCCCTCCGTCCAGAATGTTGGGGTTAGTGGAGCCGGGCTCAGCCTGAGGGGGTCGGGGGAGCCCTGGGGGGCATGAATTCTGCCTGGCTATTAAGCCTGCCTGTTGTTGCTGCTGCTGCTGCTGCTGCTGCTGCATGAGAGGATGTCTTGCGTTGACCCCCGGCTCCATTCCCACGGGCACCTTCCGGCCGTTTCCAAAACGCTCAAAAAACACTCCATGCTGAGGCTGCTGGGGCTGCGGAGGCGGCTGGTGGCCCTTAGGGATGCCCGGCATACCTGTTGTCCGTGGCATGCCAGGGTTCCCTGGGAAACTACCACCGGGAACTGGCCTCCCTGGCCCAAAATGGGGTAACTGAGATTCTGATTCTGATGGGGAAAATACATGTACATCAAAATGTCCAGATGGAGGCTCGCTTGGGAAGTTATACTCTAATCCGTCGACAGCTCCCTGGTTGGGCATGCGCCGAGGCTCCAAGCCGTGAGACTCTGAGGAGGAGGATGAAGAGGAAGGGAGGCCGTGGAAGGATGCTGCTCTGTTGGGCGACTGGTCCAGGGGGAGACAGGGAGCGGGAACAGCGTGGCTGCCACTGGGAGGCCCGTGATGTTGAAAGTCAGGCATGTTCCCAGGCCGCTGCTGCTGCTGCTGCTGCTGGGGGAAGCCATCCCCGGCCTGCCCCTCAGCGAGAGGATCAAATCCTTCTCCAAAGCCCTGCTGTGGTCCCATGCCATTGTTGTTGTAGCCCATTAGCCTGCCACCGTGCAGGCATGATGAGCCCGGCTCTGGGCCTCCAAAACTCCCACTGAAATGAGGGTGAGGTTGATGGGGGTGATGGCCGTGAGGATGTCCTTGATGAGGTTGCTGGTTGTTAAAAAATCCATGCATGGGTCCTTGCTGCTGCTGTTGCTGCTGCTGGAGTCCGCTGCCTGCATGCATGTCCGAGTGGCCCCGCGGGTGGAAGCCCCCGTACTGCTCTCCGTTCATGTTCATATTGAGCCCAAGCATTTGCGGCTCGTTCAGAGGGCCCATGCCGGGCTCCACGGTCCCCGGCGGGCCTCCGGCGTGAAAACCTGGGCCTTTATAATGCGAACCCATGTTCAGCCTCGGTTGGTTTATGTTTCTCTCTGACTGGCCAGGGTTTCTGCTATTAATCTGAGAACCAAACTGCTCCAGCCCAAACATACTCCCCTGCAATCAATCCCACATGACGGCCAGTTTGCCAGACATCGGTCTGTTTTTCCGTCTGTCCCCAAAAGAAAAAGAAAAAAAAAGAGGAAGATAGGCTATGAGAACTATCCAAATGTTTGTATCAGCGTACTAATCAAACTGCTTTATCGAGTTAAACTCCCCAAATAAGTTCTGATTGCGAATCAATATATATATTTTTTTACTTCTCTAAGGACGCGGAGGAGAGAGCTACAGAGGACAGACTGTGTCCAAATACGCACGTAAACTGTGTCCCTGCTCCCGTATTATAGAGTGCACTTGACTGCTCTTGTGTTTGTCTTTGACTAAGCGAAAAAATATGAAACACTGGGAATTAACTTGCTGCACGGATGACCTACCATATTCCAAAGTTTTTCTGTGCGCATTTCTTCAGGGGCGAACATGGCACAAAGACACGTCGCCAAAAAAAAAGGAGAGCGCAGAAGAACTGGGGCGATCAAAAAAGGAAATAGAACAATATCTGTCAACTAATTCATTATTCCAGTCCAATGTCATTTGTTCCAGAGCGACTTTTCTGTTTTTGTATAAGGTCCCATACTTGAAACAAGAAGTCCAATTGGAGCCGTTTGGTTCAAACTATCTTTGTAGCTTTGAGGGGAGAAACATATATTTTAAATAATAACTGCCCACTGATGTCCTTCAAAATCTATGCTGGGCAGCACGTAGCCAAAAGTCCAGTGTGAGTCCACAAAGACGGGGTCTCCAACCCTGCAGGCACCGGAGCGCCGGAGCGTCCGTTTACGCGACCTGAACCCGGAGCAGCGCGGCGTGCACCACCCGCACTACCCGCACTCCACAACCACGGAGCGGCTTGACAGCATCCTTCACCCGCTGCCGGTCATGAGTCTCGCATGGAAGCGCCTTTTTTTGCTTTAAAGTCCTTTCGATGCGTTTCGCTCCTAAAGTGTGCGTCTCCCCTCCGTGCACCGAGCCGTGCCGTGCCGTGCCCTGGTGTGGTCTGAGTGCACTTGGGATCGATTCACAGACACACTCCGCTCTGCCGTTTCTTGGCGCTGTGTGAGATCAACGCCGTCCGGAGGAGCCAGCAACAAGTTTTGCATTTCTGCAGCCGCTTCCATCCCCGAGCTCTCAGCCAATCAGGACGGACCGGAGAAAGCTTCGGGGGGCGGGACAAACGCTCTTAAGGTGGTCCATGAGATTGTGTGGAAAGCAGAGCTTTAAGAAACAGCTTTCACTTAATAATATATGTTTTCACTGAAACTGTATTTTTTACATTTAAATCCCAATCTTCACATTTGAACAGATAGATAGATAGATATATATAGATAGATAGATAGATATTCAGCAGTGTGCATAAAAGTTGAATAAAAATAAAAAATAAAAAGAACTAAAAAGACTAATAGCTAAGAGAAAATCTGAATAAAAGCATTAAAATAGACAAGTTTTTAAGTAAGTGGTTTCTATTTGATTCCAAGGGGATCCCATATGATCTGTTTCTGAGTGAGGAAACACTCCTGCACCTCTCACACCCTCCACTGGAATAAAACGGAGGGTTTTTTGTGCCGCCTGCACTAAACCATTCAGCCTTTTTTTCTCTCTCATATTGTGCATATTTCTTTTTGTATTGATCGATTATTTCCTTTTAATGCACCAATCCACCAAGGCAGCTTCCTCATCAGTGTTACTTGCTTGGCAATAGATCCTTTTCTGATTCTGATTCTAATAAACAGTGTGCATTGTTAACACTTTGCAGTTTATAAAGGTTTAGAACATGACTACACTCAGTCATGTTTCTTAGCCCAGCACTGTGTTTAACAGCAGGGAAAACTCCAGAAAAAAATGATCCTTTTTTTTCCAGCTTGAAATGTGAGGACTTTTCCTCTGTGACCCGCTGAAGTCACACGCTGCATGTTACATGTGTTCTCACGCGTGTTAAAAAGCAAATCTGTGCCAAACAAAAGGGTCCAACTCTGGCATCGGTAGATTCATCTAATGCCCTACATATCTGAGCTGATATTGATGTTGATATAAAAGTATAAATTAGACTGATATTATAAAGTGTGTCCCCAACAGAAGGGAAACAAATCCTCCTTAAAAGACCATCTGAACTAAATCATGTGGATGATATTGGCCTTGGTTTCCGATAATCAATAGCATTCCCTGAGTAATATATAGATATAACTTTTTTTTTTGCAGGGCCAAATCAGGATAATTTACTTCGTGGCTTAATTAGCTGCGGGCCTGTAATGCCAGAGGTTATGTGTGTAAAATGAACACACATATACACAGACACACACACACACACACACACACAAACAAGCACAGAGACACACACACAGACACAGACACAAACACACACAGATACACACACACACACACACACACACACACACAGAGACACACACACGCATACAGGAAAAATGAAGTGCTGCAATATAAGACATTAAATTATTGCAGAAATAGCTTATCGTCATTTCCATGTGAGTTTGAGACAAAGGTCCCAACATAATGTTGTTTGTAGCTCACACGTGTCTTTCTCTCTCTCTCTTTTTATCTTTTAGTGTATTTATCTAATCAGTTGGGACATTATAACTTGGATCTTGTTCTCACTCATTTTTTCCAGTGTAAAATTAAAATAACTTAAAAAAAAAAGAATGTATGCTGTTACAAATATGTCACATGTCTCCAACACATAATCCAGGGTTGTGTGTAGGAGTTTTGGCTGCTGAGATTAACAGAGCTCAGTTAATAATTGAAATAAAAGGGAACATGTGGGAATAAACTCAACACAATGCACTTCCATTCACCACCACGGATATTTTTTCCGTTGGTGAAATGAGAACACCATATTATCCTTTTCCCCACAGTGTGTGGACAGCGGTGTGTTTAGAGAATAAGGTTTCAGACAGCTCGGGAGCTTTTGGGTTTTTACCAAACAGACACAGTGCCACCCAGTGGCCGCTCACGCTCACACTGAGGCACTCAGCAATGAGTTTCAGATGATATGAGGCACATAGGTCACAGAAAAAAAATCTTGATTTGAATCTAAAGCGAAGAAATACTAAAAATTGGTTTAATGAATCATATAAAATACTTGGGAGTGAGTGTACAGAAGGATATCATTAACCACTAATCCTTTATGACTTTGTGAAAAATGTTACATTTGAAAAACACACACACACAGAGAGAAACACACAGAGACACACACACACACACACACACACACACACACACACAGAAAGACACACACACACACACACACACACATACATACACACAGAAAGACACACACACCCACACACAGAAACACACACACACACACACACACAGAAAGACACACACACACACAGATACACAGAGACACTAACACACACACACAGAGACACACACAGACAGACTCACACACACAGAGACACACACACACAGACATACACACAGAGATACACACACACAAACACACACTAATCACTAACTTAAGTCAACATGTTTCCTTGGGGAACAACCACAGCTGAGGGAAATGGGACAGGATGTAATGTATGTGTACAATATTTCACAATAAATATAATCAGTAGGGCTGGGTTAAAATCATGGATTCATTCTAAATAAATCTATGTTGGTCTTTCAGTGATGGGATATTGATTTATAAAATGCTGAAATCACTCTCTTAATACGATAAATATATTTCAACTCGACTGTGTGTCTGTTTTTGTCTTTGTGAAGCATTTTGATGCAGAACTTGTTTGCTTTTAAAGCAATATATAGATTAAATGAAATTGAAACTTGAATATGCTAATATATTGTAGGTCCTGTTAGGTAAAAATCTACTTTTTAGGGGTCAGTTAGGGCTACCGTTAGTAGCTACCGTTTCTTTCAACCTGGACTCTATTGTCCTATGTTTTTGTGTCTAAGTGACCGATGGGAACAACAATCTTTGACATTGGTCCAGTATTAAACGAAAGCAGCGAAACAAGCTACAATGTAAATTAATAGGGCAATTGTGCAGCTTGTTTTTATCTTCACAAAAGTCCTTGTTTTGCCACTGACAGACTCAGATTATTATTGTAAGTATCTGACAACATTATGGAAAGGATTTCTAAAGAGATAGACCTTTAAAACCTGTTTGAGACCTTTCTGTTTAACCAGAAACAGCTCTGAGGTAGCGCTAAACCCACCAGACTCCATTTAAAAAAGCAATACTTTTAGCGTGTATAGAGCCAACATATTTTCACATGTAAATCAGTAAACTGTGTGTTTATTTCAACCAAAAATTGTCATGGTTAGAAAAGTGGAAAGACGACCCAAAACGGCTTTTC
Organism: Perca schrenkii; assembly: GCA_025617405.1. NCBI lineage: Eukaryota > Metazoa > Chordata > Actinopteri > Perciformes > Percidae > Perca > Perca schrenkii. Next base: position 2,413,209 of record CM046791.1, on the reverse strand, counting down.
ATAGTTTTATTTACTTTCTGTTGAATTTGAATGAAGTGGATATTACGATGCTAAAATTACTGTTATTTTACATGGAGTCTGGTGGGTTTAGCAAACTCGCAATTGTTGTTCCCATCAGTTACCTAGACACAAAAACATAGGAAAATAGGTGCTGTAGCTTTTGCTCATGTTTCCTAAACCCAACTGTCCCGTTCTTCTTTACCTAAACCCAACTGTCCCGTTCTTCTTTATCTAAACCCAACTGTCCCGTTCTTCTTTATCTAAACCCAACTGTCCCGTTCTTCTTTATCTAAACCCAACTGTCCCGTTCTTCTTTATCCTAAACCCAACTGTCTCGTTCTTCTTTATCTAAACCCAACCGTCCCGTTCTTCTTTACCTAAACCCAACTGTCCCGTTCTTCTTTACCTAAACCCAACCGTCCCGTTCTTCTTTACCTAAACCCAACTGTCCCGTTCTTCTTTTCCTAAACCCAACTGTCCCGTTCTTCTTTACCTAAACCCAACTGTCCCGTTCTTCTTTATCTAAACCCAACTGTCCCGTTCTTCTTTACCTAAACCCAACCGTCCCGTTCTTCTTTACCTAAACCCAACTGTCCCGTTCTTCTTTATCCTAAACCCAACTGTCCCGTTCTTCTTTATCTAAACCCAACTGTCCCGTTCTTCTTTACCTAAACCCAACTGTCCCGTTCTTCTTTATCTAAACCCTACTGTCCCGTTCTTCTTTATCTAAACCAAACTGTCCCGCTCTTCTTTACCTAAACCCAACTGTCCCGTTCTTCTTTACCTAAACCCAACCGTCCCGCTCTTCTTTACCTAAACCCAACCTTCCCCAGGGTTTCTGCCGGGTTTTAAAAAGTATTAAAAGGTAGTAAATCAAATTAGTAAAAATGAAGGCCATTAAAAGGTATTCAAAGGTATTAATCGCCATTTTACGAGGTATACATTTTTTGAATGATTTTTTTGCAAACTATGAGTTGTCCATTTGTTTTATTATATCTATTTAAGTTGATCTTGTAAAGTTTGTGTGATATTATATCCTATCCCGCATCGGGTGATAGCCTATTTTAGCCTGACAGCCAGACCCACATCAAGATGTGGGGTCTGGGAACTCCCCATTGGCAGGGCTCAATCCGACGGGCGGGATAAACATTTGTCTTTCAAATTCCCTCTGCACGCTACAACCAAGCAGAGCATAGCGGAGCTAGTTGATAGATTACACTTTTGCCGTATCGGGTCGGCAAAACTCCGAACACATCTTTTTAAAGAATAACTTCAGTGCCGTTATTTGTTCTTTTCAAAAAGATAATCTGAACTCCAAGTCTTCCAGAGTCGCGGCCAAAGCCGATTCCAAAGACCGCTGTTAGCCAGCACCAGCTCTGCTTTGTTTAAAAGTTGTTTGTATCCCAAAAAAAGGACAGAGATCCTGAGTGGTGCATCACACAGATGAACAGTATAGTGCAAACATTCCTCCAGGGCAAGCAGGTGGCAGGTGGCATCTCAGCTGGTAAGAAAATACTGTATAGGGACAGTAGAAGGGGATATTCAGATTGATTAATGACATGTGTTAGCGGTCTCAGTGTGCAAGGTGGTTTTGTGCATTCTCCTAACAGTGTGGAAGTGTCATCGCTTTTACCTAAATAATTTATTTGAACAAGTTCTGAAAAAATCTACTATGTACTGCTAGCTCTCGATGTAGCTAGATGCTGTGATGGTTGACAGTGTTTCCTCTAGAATGGTTTTCAGCAGTGGGGGTGTTGAAGGTCAAAAAGTAACGTCACCTTAAAACAGCGTGTAGATTCTGATAGACTTTGAGTCACTATGACCACTACTACTATGGTCAGAAACATTGATTGTGCCAAAATAAGAACAATAAAGTCGCTGTCAATGGGCTTATCGGCTAACGTTGCTACCGACCGTTGGCTTAAAACCATCCAGCAAATAGACGGTGCCGTTACCTGAAACTGGTGATTAATGTCACCGCTCATTTTACACACAGTTTAACAACTAAACAAAACACTGAGTGAACATTACTAGCTACGTTTTTGGTTTTGAGCGGTATGGACCCCTAGTGGGGAAGAAAAAGCAATTCAATTGAAGCACTTACCATGAGATCACAGGTTCACTTAGTTTCAAATGGTTAGAATGACATGCATGTCTGTGTATGTCTGTTTTCTTGTATTTCACTTGCATCATGGAATATTTTCTATGTGTACTCATCTGCGTGTGTATACATACAGAAGAAGGTTCAGTTAGTTTAGTGGTTTCTTTGAACTGCTTTAATTTATAATTTTATTTCATCTATTCATTTTATTCTAAAGGTGAAATGAATGCAAGATGGGTTAGGGTTGCAAGATGTATCCAAAGTCAGTGAGTCTAATCTATTCTGTTGACTTTCCCTATCTGCGTTGTTCAATTGGCCAAGAGGGTGTAGTTTTATAAATCTCAAACTCTGTTTAATGGTTTGAAACGTGTTGCCGTATAAACATGCAACTCAATGGCGTGTTGGTTTAAAAAAATGTTGAGAAGGTATTAAAAATGGTATTAAAAGGTATTGAATTTATCTCCAGGATTTCTGTATATACCCTGGTCCCGTTCCTCTCTTCCTAAACCCAGCTGTCCCGTTCTTGTCCCGCTTGTCATGGAAACATACCTTTTCATAAGCCCACCCACGGCCGTTTCCTTAACCTAAATGCGTCAAAAGTGATGCCAATAGTGCTGACCCAGCGCATTTAGATAAAGCGCGTTTAGATATGACGCTAAAGGAGACTTTTAGCGTCAATAACAACGCCAAAGGCACCTTACACCAAGCGTATGTATTTTACGAGATGTGAGTGAGAACGTGTTGAAGAATGTAGGTGGGCCGTCAATCCAGGAGTGGGCTTGTGAGATGGCTAGGGGTGGCAGCATTTTGAAAAGATGTCATATAAACGGTTTGCCAGATTGGATGTCTATGGTAGACAATGGGGAAAGTAGCTGAGCTTTCTGGAGGGCTCCTAAGAAGCTTTGTGCTGGAGGAGAGACGTGTATGATTTGGTTTATTGTCTATTATTTCGTTGGTATTTTGTTGAATGGTCTGGAATATTGCAGTTACTGTGTCATCTTTTCTTGATTTTTGTCTATTAATGTTGTAAGTGGTATTTTTTTGTATTGGTGTTGGAGATACATTTAACAGTTGACAACCAATCGATTCATCTTTGCAGCTCTCCACCCGTGCGATACAGTTCTTGATCTGACTGCAGTCTTCTCGGATGGAGACAGACAAGCTAAGTATGACAAACCGATGGCAAGCCCCCCCCCCCCTGGTGATGACAATGGACAGTGTACAGACTTCTTTCAGGCACTGTCACAATAGCACTCTTCTCAGTAGGGATTTAGGACTCAATCTGTCTCAATATTTCACTCAATAGGACAGCAGATAGCACAAGTGGGTGCCCTGCTCTACCTTTAACTCACAGTGTTCCTCAGACAGACATATATTACCATGGGGGGAGAGGGGGGGGGGTCGCCCAAAGACACAGTTCCCTCCCTTGTTTGGGAAAGGAGAGGGACGGCGTCCTGTGCAGTTCGGGCAATATGGAGCGGAGCCTCATAGGTGTAGATTTCGGAAGGGGGATGCAGGAGATATACTGTATGTCCCCCCCCCCACCCAGATATTAAACGGGTGGTTCAGAATTTTGGGACATAGGACCACATTTCCAAGTTAGCCAGTGTGTTATTCATCCGTAGAGACACTTTTCATCTAGTCCTTCCAGTTGCAGAGTTCGCTGGTGCTAGGCTAGCGCAAGTCAACAGAAACTGCTAGCCTGCCTTTAAAAACAGTCTTACCCACTCCACAGTACACCCGAGCCAAATAAATTTTATATATATATATCGATGTAAATGTCTGTGTTGATACAATAATGTTAGAAATAAAACTACAATTGCATCGCATTGCAATAGTTATAGGCTACTTTGTTCCCTGTAGTTGGTAGCAAAGATGTGATTTTATGTAGATTTAAATTTTGGAGCGTCTGGCTTTAACAAGGTCTCATGCTCTAACAGATTTGTTGTTGAGTTGTAGATGAATCCTAAAAATAAAAAAAAAGCTAAAAAACATCCCGAAACACGTGCAATGTTTTGAACAATCCAGGAGAATAATTATTTCCTTTGGTAACACTTTACTTGAAGGTATCTACATAAGAGTGACATGACACTGTCATGAACACATGACGCTGTCATGACACATGAACCCTAACCCTAACTTGTCATGACAAAAACCAAATGACACTTAATGACAGAAAGCGTTAATATGTCATAAACGTTTCTGACTTGTTTATAATGTTCGTGACACGTTCATGACAGTGCCATGTCACTCTTATGTAGATACCTTCAAGTAAAGTGTAATCTTTCCTTTACATAAATAAAGACATTTGCACCACGAGTTGTTGCATAAAAATTCACCAGGAATGTAGGAAATTAAGTGTTTGACACTTAAAATTGTATGGGGGACCCCCCCCTAAATGTTGAAACAAAATGTAGACCGTTGCGGAGCCTAGTGGGTCCTCTATGGACCTAGTGGGTCTTCTATGGACCTGTCACTCAGCTGAGCCATCACAACTCTCTGGGTCAGGGCAGGTTAAGCAGCATCTGTCATCCAGAGAAGAAGCATTGTGTTAAGGGGGAGGGATGCGACACAGATCCATTCGCCCCCCCACCCCCTCCCGTCTACCCTAACCCTCCTCTCCGGTTGGCTCCACACCTTTTCCACCTCTCCCAGAACAACAGGAAAACTCCGGAGAATCTCTGGAGCTTAACTTGACCCGAGCCCGGAGGACGAGGAAACACTCGTGACATCACTGCCAAGCCGCCAGAAATAACTTTCCTCTCCAAGAAAACCCTGCAGCTCCTGTCTGGACACACACACACACACACACACACACATGGACACACACACACACACACGGACACGCACAAACACACACACATACAGACACTGACAGACACATGGACACACAACCACGCACACACACACAGACACTGACAGACACATGGACACACAACCACGGACACACACGCACACACACACGGACGGACACACACACACACACACACGGACGGACACACACGCACGGACACAGACAGACACACACACACGGACATAGACAGACACACACACACATGGGCATAGACAGACACACACACACACACATGCACGTACATACACGGACACACACACACACACACACACACACAGACAGAAACACATGGACACACACACACACACACACACATGGACAAAGACAGACACACATGGACACACACACACACACACACGCACACGCACAAACACAGACACTGACAGACACATGGACACACACACACGGACACAGACACACACACATGGACACACACACACACACGGACACACACGGACACACACACCTCATGTATTCATCGATGGACCTTGCAGCCCTAGACCCCGGTGTGTGTCATCTGGTGCCAGGAGATGCAGCAAACAGTGTGACAGCTTTTTTATTATTGTTGGTTTTGGGGGCCTGTACGCTTCATATACGTTCAGACTGCAGGCAAAAGGGGCCCAAATCAGATTTTTTTGGGGTCAAGTGACCAGGTCAGACTTCTTCAGAAGTATTGTGAACACTCTAATCAGATTTAGACATGAATCAGACCCATGATGTGGTCCTGAATCAGACCCAGATCTGATTTTTTTCAATGCGGCCACAGTGTGAACAACCGAGGTGGATTCGATGAGACTTTTACGTCAATCTACATCGACATTTGTCCCAATTAAGCTCCAGCAGGAGTTAGCCCGAGACACAGACAGTCACATTAAAAACTGGACTAGGCCTACAACATGGAGAAGAGTGATGGAGCAAGTCAGTGGAGGTAGAGGGAGGTGTTAGACTTGTGACTGCTGCCATTACACACACATTTTGAAATAAAAGCGAAAATGCTGACTTCCTCCATAACCTCCCTAACTTTAGTGCAACAGCGGATCACGCGGGTGAGTTCGAAACCGCAAACCGTTCACACTGGAATCTTCTTTAGGCCTTTATTGACAGGACAGCTGAATAAATTAAAGGGGAGAGAAAGAGAGAGAGGGGGAACGACATGTAGCAAAGGGCCGCAGCTTGGAGTCGAACCCTGGGCCCGGTGAGTCGAGGAGTAAACCTCTATATATGGGCACCCGCTCTACCAACTGAGCTGTCTGGGCACCCCACACTGGATCTGATATAGCTAGGCCACATTTAAAAAGGTAATGTGAACAGTCAAACAAAAAAAAATCAGATTGGAGCAAAAAAAATCCAAATTAAGCATTAAGACTTGCGTGAACAGAGCCTTAGACGCATTTAGGAAAATTGTCGCTTCAGTGTTGAAATCAATGGACCTTTTCCACAGCAGACATGTTGACTTGTCATAGTAGGAAAAGCACAGCTGAAATTGATAACCTTAATGATGGCTCAGTTCCATCAAGTGTCCCAGTAAGATATTTCAGTGAGTCAGCATGAACAATACCAGGGTCTCTCCTAAGTGGAATGCAGCCATCAGTAATGGTTTAATACCAGGACCTCTCCTAAGTGGAATGCAGCCATCAGTAATGGTTTAATACCAGGACCTCTCCTAAGTGGAATGCAGCCATCAGTAATGGTTTAATACCAGGACCTCTCCTAAGTGGAATGCAGCCATCAGTAATGGTTTAATACCAGGGTCTCTCCTAAGTGGAATGCAGCCATCAGTAATGGTTTAATACCAGGGTCTCTCCTAAGTGGAATGCAGCCATCAGTAATGGTTTAATACCAGGGTCTCTCCTAAATGGAATGCAGCCATCAGTAATGGTTTAATACCAGGACCTCTCCTAAGTGGAAAGCAGCCATCAGTAATGGTTTAATACCAGGACCTCTCCTAAGTGGAATGCAGCCATCAGTAATGGTTTAATACCAGGACCTCTCCTAAGTGGAATGCAGCCATCAGTAATGGTTTAATACCAGGACCTCTCCTAAGTGGAATGCAGCCATCAGTAATGGTTTAATACCAGGACCTCTCCTAAGTGGAATGCAGCCATCAGTAATGGTTTAATACCAGGGTCTCTCCTAAGTGGAATGCAGCCATCAGTAATGGTTTAATACCAGGACCTCTCCTAAGTGGAATACAGCCATCAGTAATGGTTTAATACCAGGACCTCTCCTAAGTGGAATGCAGCCATCAGTAATGGTTTAATACCAGGACCTCTCCTAAGTGGAATGCAGCCATCATTAATGGTTTGAATACACCTGTGCTGTTCCTACTATGATCTGCCAACATGTTTTATCGTGAAAAAGGTCTATAAGCTGCTCGTTCTGGTTATCGCAAAGTGTTTTATAGCTCTGATCGCAACGTGACATCATTACTTCACGTAAACATACACGCCCACTTTCTAAAGCCAAGTGCCGTGTTTTGAGTTATCTGCGCATGTGTCTACGCCGTATACGGCGGACGGGTTGGGTTCAGGAAAAGAAGAACAGGACGCGGGACAACAACGGGACAGTTGGGTTTAGGCGAAGAAGAACGAGACGGTTGGCTTTGCGGATTTTCGCCCTTTCATACTACTCGCTACGGCTTCAATTGACACGCAATCGCACGGTAATGTAAGTCAATGGAGGCCAAACGGCCTTGATAAACACGCTAAAAAGCGATCAATTAGTACGCCAAAATGGCATACGAATCAGTCTGCCGATGGAGACTTTTCCTCGGCATCAGGCCTGGACGTCCTGCTGTGTCTTGTCTTGAGCTTCCCCTTTGAGATCCGTTCCTCCTCTTCATCTGTTGCTTCGTCTATTTAAACCTGCTCGTGACATGTCCCCTTCATCTTCCCTGCGAGGGAGACACATGGATGGATGGACGCATGCCGACTGCAGACTAACAGGAGGTGCGTGGGCGAAGCCTGCCCATCTCTGCTTTTAGAAACAGCATTATTTGCTTGTTCTGGAGGGCAGATATGACTGGTTTCCTTGCAGCAGCGGCAGGCACATGTGACCATTCCTCCACAAACAATAAAAGAGGCGGATATCTCAGGCAGCAGACTGGCGGCTCTTTCCTGCTCTTTAGCACGGATTCCGCTGTTATTGTGCGACTCCTCTGACCTGCGGGTCACTGGCAGTCTAGTCCACGCTGGAGTCAACACTAATGTTTCTGAGGGGATGTTTATTCTTTCTGATGTGCATTTTACAGAAGAGAACTAGATATTATATTTAGTCAAGGCTCAGCCCTTGTCTAAACTACTCCAAAGTAATTCAAGATGAAGCTCTAGCTGCATGTGAACAAACATATTTGAAGTTGGTCCAGTATTGAGCGTGAACACTGTAACCGACAGCCGTGAACCTGGCTGAATGTAACCCGACAGGACACATGTTCAGCGTCAGTTTCCGTCGACTAAAAGTTCTGTTTTTGCCGCTGACAGACTCAGATTATTATTCTAAGTGTTTGACAACATTATGGAAAGGATCCCTACAGAGACAGACCTTTTAGTTAAAGAGTCAGATCCTTTTAGTTTAACATGAAACAACCCCGAAATCACCATCACCAAACTCCACCAGACTCCATGTAAATAATCAGGACTTTTAGCATGTATAGAGCAAGCATATTTCCACCAGACTCCATGTAAATAATCAGGACTTTTAGCGTGTATAGAGCAAGCATATTTCCACATGTAAATGGGTGAATTAAGGGTTTATTCCAACGTAGTCTTCCTCCACAGCGCTGCAGAGGAGGGTCTGGATAGTCCACACAGCATTCTGGGATAGGAGAAAAACGTGCTCTGGTTTATTGGCATTTCTTTGAACCAATCACAACATTCAATATTCTTGGGCAGCGCTAAGAGCCGGACGGAGCCACGGGGCATCTGCAAAATCGCTTCGGGAAGGAACTTGTTTTGGTGGAACGTGTACGCTCAAAAGTAGTTTTAGTCGCGCAATTTTTTTTAAATGAAACCATGTAAACTATTCTGGTACAACCTTTAAATACAATTATGAACCTGAAAATTAGCATAATATGAGCACTTTAATACTGGACCAATTAAAAAAATAGTTCCCATCAGTCAGAGAAAGCTACCCTTTAAAATAGGTTATTGAGAATTGTTCAAGTTAGCAGATGTTAAAAAGCCGTTGATTTTGAGACGACTGCATCATAAGCTAGTATGCACATCTATGGGCTTGCTATTGACAGTCAAAGGTTTTTATAAAAGGGCCGAAACGGCACACGGTCAGATCTCGTTGCCCATTGGTATAGCGAGATTATGCAAGAGGAAATGAGTCTTACCACATCCCATTAGGTTAAAGGTGCTGTAAGTAGGATTGCGAAGATCCAGGACTTAGCCCAAAAAATTGTATCGACAACTTCTCAGTCCCTCCTCCCACAAGGGAGAATGAATGCGTGTGCATGAGCAGTGATTGACACGCATTTAGACACACCCCCCTGGCCCTGATTGGTGCATCTGAACAGGGAGTGGTGGATTTTTGCAAATCTCACTACAGGCTGTAGGTGGAGCCAGAGGAGCTGGATTTATTTTTAAATGACCTGCTTCATGTAGTTCTACTGGAACATAGGGTCAGTTTCAGCAGATATGACAGAAAGTTAGTTTTAGAAGTCTTAACTTCTGCACCTTTAAGTGTTCAAACTCCAACAACCACCTGTATACAATCAGACAACAGAAGCACAATCTGAACTGTTTTCCAGACAAAATTTATTTTGATACTTTGATACAATGTGAAGACCTAAATGGCACAAGACAAGGAATCTCAGAAAGAAAAGGCACAAAATATCATACATTCACTATCACGTCCCCTGAATTTCAAAAGCTGATCAGAAACATTTAAAAGCGAGCAGTTCAGAAGTTAAACAGCTGTCGATTTCATAAATTAGGAGAATACTGTACAGTTTGCAGTTTGAGAGTACTTCCTCTCCCCCCGTATCGTCGTCTTGACAGATTGGTTTAAGCATTGATTGAGTTTGCTTCTCTCTTCAAACAGACAGCAGGAATCATTAAGATAGACTTGGAAACATTGATTACACTGAAAAAACCATTGCTCTTTGAGACAAATGCAAACAAACAGAGACCGACTGCCTCATATACTGGGACAAAAAACTAAATCAGGCTACCGCTTCTCATCACGGTGACTTTGAATTTTCCCCACAGAAAAGGATCTGGTTTGGTGAAAGGAAGTCAATTGTTTGGGGCAACAATATATGAAAAGAAATAAAGATGCTTGTGTCGTATTGTTCACCTGAGAAGATTTAGTTGTTGCCTCAGAGAATTGCTTCCCCCTTTTCCTATGTTACCAGCCTACACTTGTTGGGACTCATGTAAACATAATCAGAAATCCATGGACACTCTTTGGACAAGCCGATAACCCATCACTGAGGAAGCGATCACATTCCCTCGTACAGTTTACGCACAATAAAAACATCAGGAATCGTCGAACCCAGATTGTTCATTACATCGGTGTCTTGAAAGGAAACGATATGGAAAACAAACCAAACCCCAAATTCCTGTTGCACAATTTAAGACACTGACGCATAGGGATGCACTGAATCCAGGATTCGGCTGAATATTGGGCTTTTTGACGTGGTTCTGGTTTCTGCCGAACCTTAGAATTTTTTCCCAGCGAACCGAACCCTACGCTTGCACTCGGCGCGCTACGCTGGTCACCGTAGTGACGGCGCCGTTGATTACGGGAAGGTGTTTACGTAGGTGGAGCGTTCAATGCAGCAGGCTGTGAGAAAGTGGACATGGAACTGGTGAGCAGAAAAAGTTGTTGTTTGGCAGAACTTTCAGTCAATCTGTTCAATGCTGATTGGTCTGGTGGTGGCGAGGACCCTAAACTATACACAACATGGCCGCTGTTACATTTAGTATGAAACATCCGAAAGAATACGAGTTGTGCATGAAGGAATCTCCAGACAGCAGCCAGAATGCAGCAACTTCAGGTACGGCAAAGGAAGAACAGTCCCTGTTTACTTCATTCATGTGTTTACTGGGTTCATGGACTGAGGATGGGAGGACGAGTCAGCTCAATCTTAACCAGTGGATTCGGTATTCAGTCGAACCCCAAAAATCTGGATTCGGTGCATCCCTACTGACGTATGACAAAAAGAACAAGGATCAAATGAGGGAACCACTTGTACTATATAAAATATGTATTTAACACTTGTGATGATCATGATTCTGAAGCCTAAAGGGGAGAAAGTGCACTCAATAATATGGCATCTCCATCCAAACGGCTGATCTGAGTAAGGCTGCAAAGATTGATTAGTTGTCAATTTAAATTAATTGCCGACTATTTTGATAATAGATTGATCGGTTTGAGTCATCAGAAAGTAAAAAATTCTCTTGATTCCAGCTTCTTATATGTGAATATTTTTAATATAAGTTTCTTAAATCCCATAGGACAGTAAACTGACTGACTATCTTGTGTGTGAGTTGTTGGACAAGATATATTGGGGTGTCATCTTGGGAAAACACTGATTGATATTTTTTTAACCATTTTAAAAAAGGCCAAACAGCTAATCGATCGGGAAAACTGACAGATTCATAAAGTATTAATGAATGGTTAGTTGCAGCCCGTAGATCTGAGGCGAAGACCTGCAGCACCAACAGCGGTGTAGTGTACAGGCCGACCCCGCTGCTACTTACATTTGCTTGATGAAGGAGTTTCACACATCAACACTTGTCAGGAAACAAAAGGTGGTCACACGTAAGAAAATAAAGAGGGAATCACAAACGACTTTGCCCATAAAGCTCCGCCTGCCATGTTTTGGTCCTAACAAGTAGCAGGCCGATAGGCTTGTGCTGACGTTTAGGTGTCAGGAAAACTGCCGGTCAGAAACAAGGGAGGTAGCTAGAGCAATAGCTGGCAGCAGAGGTACGATAGGTATATTAATAATAATAATAATAAAAACAATAATAATAGGTCCGGAGATTAAGGCAAGCAGCGTGTGGTGCTGGTGTCGACTTGTTATGAATCTGTAAACACACCTAGAATGAAGAGAAGAGGCCTTTTGGAAACCGTTTACCTCCGAGAAGCGGAGGAGTGAGACGGGCCTCTGGGGCGAGCTGGGGTGAGCGCTGCGGTTTAGCTTGTGACGGAGGCTGGAGGGGTGTAGCACCATCTGTGGTTGTTTTTCAGTGCAGTTTTTCTTTCCTCTGGGGACATCTGCTAGGGAGGTGAATGCTGCGTTGTAGATTATGTGTCAATGTCTTCAGAATAGGGAGAGAGAGGGAGAGAGAGAGAGAGAGAGAGTGTGTGTGTGTGTGTGTGTGTGTGTGTGTGTGTGTGTGTGAGAACAAAAAAAGAAAACCAGTGGGAGCTGTAAACACTTCCAAAGTAACATCTCTTAGCTGAACAAGCTCGCACAGATCTGCCCAGCTTGAGCTTTTAAGAGATCAGTCACCACAAAGGCATCCACACCTGTGTTCGTGTGGGTGTGTGTTCGTGTGTTCGTGTGTGTGTGTGTGTGTGTGTGTGAATGAATTCACATGTTTATCCTCGACGTATATGCGTCATATGAATGTGTGTGTGGGTTCTATTAAAATCTGTGTAAGAGGGAGAGTGAATACCTGCACGGGCATGATTGTCAGTGTTAAAAAGATGCAGTGCTTTTGGTGGAGGATTGGCTCGGGGGGATTACAATGGGCCAAGGCGCCAAGGGTGTTAGTAATCTCTTAATGGAGGCTGTGGCAGGAAGCAACATGAGTATGACAAGCAGACAGACTCATGCCGGGGAATGCAATCCACCGGGCCACAGTGTGTACGGTAAAGACCGAGGAGGAGACAAAGAGAAGCCAGACAGGGCATCGTCTTCAGAGGAATGTTTTAGGAGGAGAAAAAAGGAAAATCTAAATACGACAGGAGGAAACGTTTGGTCCAACGCCTGCCTGCCACTGTGGAATCAGCCAATGAAAACTCTAGTGTAGGAGCTCCTGTTGGTATCTCTCCAGAAGCCATGGTCATTGTGAAGAACATGATGCTGATAGCTGGCGTCTCTCTGCCCAGAAGATCAAAATAACCTTATCAGAGTCTTATCAGCTGGGATCGGGTTGGTTTCTAGAAAAATCAATTCCTCGGTGTATTGAAACTCTATGATTGGGGTGCGAGTCAGGGATCTGCTCTATTGATTGCAGGTAGCAGAGTCCCCCACCCACCCACCCACCTCCCTCCCCCCCGTGAATCAGTTCTGGTAGAAGTGGCACCAAAGGAGCCCTCGTAGCAGTCTCCACTGCTGCGGTCATGGTTGGAGTTTAAAAACTAAAGATTGGCCTTTTTCATTCGTCTGCAGCACTGGTTCCTCGTACTTCTCCCCGTCTGCGAAGCTGTGGGGAAACGGAGGAAAACACCAACGTCAGATTCAGGGAAGCAAAACATGTAGGAGGCAGCTTTAGTGGCTGCTTGCATTTCAGTAGAAACTAGAGATGTTCCGATACCAGTCTCGGTATGGGCTGTGAGACTGCCTAAAACGCTGGTATCGGGAAGTACTGGAGTTTATGCACCGATCCGATACCAAATTATAAAGCCCTGAAGAAAATCTACGTTAAAGGGATATGCCACCGTTTGTTGAAATAGGGCTTATCACGGTCTCCCCTAGCTGTAGATAGGTGGGGTCTCCTCTAGCTGTAGATAGGTGAGGTCTCCCCTATCTGTAGATAGGTGGGGTCTCCCCTAGCTGTAGATAGGTGGGGTCTCCTCTAGCTGTAGATAGGTGGGGTCTCCTCTAGCTGTAGATAGGTGGGGTCTCCTCTAGCTGTAGATAGGTGGGGTCTCCTCTATCTGTAGATAGGTGAGGTCTCCCCTAGCTGTAGATAGGTGGGGTCTCCTCTAGCTGTAGATAGGTGGGGTCTCCTCTAGCTGTAGATAGGTGGGGTCTCCTCTAGCTGTAGATAGGTGGGGTCTCCCCTAGCTGTAGATAGGTGGGGTCTCCCCTAGCTGTAGATAGGTGGGGTCTCCTCTAGCTGTAGATAGGTGGGGTCTCCCCTAGCTGTAGATAGGTGGGGTCTCCCCTAGCTGTAGATAGGTGGGGTCTCCCCTAGCTGTAGATAGGTGGGGTCTCCCCTAGCTGTAGATAGGTGGGGTCTCCCCTAGCTGTAGATAGGTGGGGTCTCCTCTAGCTGTAGATAGGTGGGGTCTCCCCTAGCTGTAGATAGGTGGGGTCTCCTCTAGCTGTAGATAGGTGGGGTCTCCTCTAGCTGTAGATAGGTGGGGTCTCCTCTAGCTGTAGATAGGTGGGGTCTCCTCTAGCTGTAGATAGGTGGGGTCTCCCCTAGCTGTAGATAGGTGGGGTCTCCCCTAGCTGTAGATAGGTGGGCCAACGCATTTTTTGTGCATGCATTGTTTTAGTCCGGTGCAACACTGGCAGCACCGGCGCTAGTTAGCTTAGCATAGTGAATGGAATCCTATGTTGCCGGTTAGCATGTTGTGAGTAAAAGTGAGCCAACAAAAGACAAAAAAAAACCAACCTAATTACTTGCACTGAGACAAAAAATGCTTTGGCCCACCTATCTACAGCCAGGGGAGTCCATGATAAGAACTATTTCAACAAACGGTGGCGTATCCCTTAGTAGTTTATTTAGGTTCTTTTTCCGTTATAACTGACTGACAAACTGGAGAATAAAAGAAAGTTCTGGGGCGTTCATTGTTTGTGTTTGTTCATGTTTCACAAAGAGTTTAACTTGAGACAGACAGAGAACAAAGATAGGCATTTTCAGGACTGGTCCAGAACCCTGCAGGGACCTCAGGTGCAACAATTGACCCACTTCCACCACTAGGTGGCGCTATAGTAGAAATGAATGGTTCAACAATAACCCTTCGTGTCGTGGGGACTTGGTTAGTTTATTTGCATTTTGTATTGGCCTGTCCAAACGCATTTGATGGGTCTCTGGGATCCCCCCACACCCCGTGCCAGTTCACGTGAAATGACATCACATAGTATGCGAGGGTCACCGGGGGACCACGAGCTCAACGCCAGGCCAATGTAAAAACGTTGGGTGGTCTGAATGGGTCCCGACAAGGGATAAGGGTCCGGGGCAAGTTAAACGCCACTTTGGGCAAATAAATATAACAACCCAGGTACCTATTCGGGCATCATCGTATCATAATCATTTGATTTGAATGTCTCATTTTTTTTGTGGGGGGGGTTTTTTTTACTTTGATTCATTTTAGGATATTTTTATTTTTGAAAAAACTCAGAGGCCCCCCTGCAGTGATGCTGAAGAACCCCTAGGGCTCCCAGACCCCCTGTTGAAGATCCCTGCTTTAGTCAATCACATTTTATGCTTTTTTTTCCATGCTGAAGTAGTTATTTCCAAAAAAAGGTATTTCTGAACACATTTCTGGTAAACACAAGATTTAAAGTGGTGCTTTTGCGTGATTCTTTGTGGAGAAACTTGGTTTTACAGACCTGTCGATTAAACCAACTAATCCATCAGTCGACAAAATCTTACGAGTGTATCTTAAAACCGTAGACAAATACGACTTAATGTCCCTTTTTGCAAACTGAAATCTTTCGCCTTTGCTTACAAATCTGCTCCAACTGTCCTGATCCGGCCCCTTGTTTGTCTTCTAGGTAGATAAAAGCATTGCTTTCAAATTCTCCCACCCTGAGGCTGGTGGCTTCAGAAAGTCAATTAGTGGAGGAATCTGATAGCCGAACACCTCAGATGGAACAGTTCAAACCAACAGGGGCTCTAAACAGAGGAATAGACAGATCTGATGAAATGGCACGAGGATTCACCCTCCAACTTCACCCATCCTCCCGCCTCGTCCAGTTTTTCTCAATCACAGCACACACACTCTCCTTCTCAACTGCAGAATTCCATTTGTATGTTAATGAGGAAAAAAGGAGCCATCTTGGAGCCTCCTCCCCTTTCTTGCCCTTTCCTTCTCTCTTCCTTTCTACACCAACTGGCACCCGACCAGTATACACAGAAAAGAGGCAGACTGTAAAGTGGACAGCGTTTCCTCTATGTTGATTTGACCGTGGCGGCCCCCCACCGCAACACTTCTGCCCCCCACGGTATCAGAAATAGGGCTGCGTTGTCAGAGTGCATGTCGGAGAATAGCGCGGTCACTCGGCAGAAAAAGAGACGCTGTCCGGATGATAAGCCAGTGGAGATTGTGTGTGTACATCCTTGAGAACTTTAAGTCGTATAACTTCTGTTGTCAGTTCATTTAAGCCTGGTCTTGCAAATTTAAATTAAGTTAAGCGGGGATTTTCGTTGTTTGGACCTGCCCCACTGCTAAAAAAAAAAATCTCAAAAGGAAACAATGGTGGAGTTTCTTATTCACCCGTTGCAGTCTGATTGGCAGTGTCTGTATGAAGGCACTGTGTCCTCCCATACAGTCCCAACCCTGATCCTGCTAAAGCGGGATTTACTACGTGTGGTAGAGCGAATGAGAGAGTGACAGCGAGTACCGACTCTAGAGTCATATGGCGCTTTTCCATTACATGGTACCTGCTCGGCTCGCCTCTACTCGCCTTTTTTGGTTTTCCATTACGGAAAAAAAAGTCCCCGATACCTGCTAACAGGTACTTTTTTTAGTACCACCTCAGTTGAGGTTCCAAGAGAGCTGAGGCGATACAAAAAGGTGATGTGAAAGCGACAGAGGGGGGTGTCCTGAGGCCGTACTAAAATCTGCAATGGAAAACTGACGCACAGTGCGTCGAGGCGAGGGCAAGTAGAGTCGAGGCGAGTTGAGCAGGTTACCATGTAATGGAAAAACGCCAATAGTGAGAGAACCAAAGTGTCTCCCCTTTTCTTTCTGACCACAGTGGAAAATAACCCTCTCCTTGATTTCATTTTGTTTATGGAGAAGGAGAACCAGGAAATGAGTACAAGGAAATGCAACGCTACATCTGTCCCTTTGTCTCTTTTCTTTCGGTCTTTCTCAGTAAAATGAACATGTCAACCCGTTCATTTTTAAAATGATAAAAAAACTAATAAAATAAAAATAACTCAAACACCATGTTCTTTGGTTTCCACAGTTTTTACACTTTCCATCTTACCAACATGTTACCACGTTCCCACGGTTTACACCTGTCGCAATAAGTCCAAACGTACTTTTTGATATTAAAGAACGTCCGTTACATTCAAGCCATTGCCAAATAAGATGCTACAAAGCTAATTAATGGCGTTTTTCTATTACATGGTACCTGCTCGACTCGCCTCGCCTGTTTTGGTCCCTGGTACTACTTTGTTTAGTATCCCCTCCGTCGAGGTTCCAAGTGAGCTGAGGAGATACCAAAAGGTGACAGGAAAACCTGCAGACTACTGATTGGTTGGAGAGAATCGTCACTAATCACTGAGTCATCATTGCTAGTGACCCGACATTTTTAAATAGTTTAGCCAGTAGTGGGTTTTTTTGCTGCCTCCAGCTTCTTAAGAAACAAAATGTGTCTTCTGGCAAACAGCCACATGCCCGGGAGTCAAAAACACTACACACCTTCCACGTTCTGTGTGTGTGTGTGTCGCGTTAGGTCACGGCAGTTTCCCGCGGCATTGCTATGACCAATAGCAAACCAATCAGCCGGTTAAGTGACACTCCCACCGCCGCACAACCCTGCGGAGAATCCCAGAATGGCCTTTTTCTGGTCTGAATGGGCCCTAACCCTTGAGCCCAGAGGTTCGAACCTCGTCGGTCTCCTCACCACAGCTCTTTTTGATGGCACCCGCCTGTTTACTTACTCCAAAAGAAAATGAGAAACACATGCTGAATTGGGCGAGTTGTGAGAGGGGAGGGGGGAGGAGGCTGAGCACAGAATGCAGTATGTTGGTTGTAAGCCAGGAATGTTTGAGTCTGGCCCACTTTGGCCGGTCCAGCCCGGATTCCTCCATTGTTCTCCTTGTACGGCCAAAAGCTCCCAGACTGATATTTAGAGTAGTTCCAAGAGCAAACAAGTGGTAAGGTTTTACAAAGAATGTGATTCACAGAAATTAAAGCCTGCGATTTAAAAAAAAAAAAAGGACCGTTTTTCTTCTCTTCTGCCTTCTACTCCTCTGCTAGAATGGCTTGAAGCAAGGTGACCAAGGCATTTTTTCCACAAAAAATATTACAGAGTCCATGGTAGAACACAAAGTCATGAAATACATGTGGCAGGGCACCTTTAAAACAAACATTTCTATGGACGCACCATGCTTTCATCGATCTCAGAAGGTTAAAGAAATAGCATGTGCGATTCTGAGAAAAGTTTTCCCAGATGTCAACGCTCTTGCATACACAAGTGTGTACACATACGCAACAGGCACTCATACAAACATAGGTTTTCACAGGGTCAGCACAAAACCTAACGACCGACACATACGTCATAGTTCTCTGCGATCTGGTGTTATTGACTAATTCAGAGTGAGCTATGGAGTTGCAAGTGAAAGCATAAACACACACGTGCACGTATAGACATAGTGGACTAAAAGCCCTCTCACATCACCGAAGAGTAGAGTGGAAGCAGCATAAGGCCATGTTCACACTTGGTGTCTTTTTTTTTTTACAAGAAAAAGTTGACTAGGGCGCTTTTGTAGTAAAAAAAATAAAGAAGAAGAAGCCTCTAGCTCAACCAGTAAGGGCGTTCGCCCCATGTTGGCTGAGTCCCGCAGCGGTGCATGGTTCGAATCCGACCTGCTGCCGTTTGCTGCGCGTCATCCCATCTCTCTCCCCCTTTCATGTCTATCCACTTTCAAATGAAGGGAAAAGGCCCACCCCAAAAAAAGGATTTTTTTCACGCCATAGGATTATAATGTATAACAGACGCTGGAAGTTTAAAAAAAATAAATAAAAAACACCAAAGTGTGAACGTAGCTTAAGTATGCAGCACCAAAACCCCAACAGGGAGCAGAGAAAGCATCTAAAAGACTGGCCTCTACCAGTGAGAACTTACACACTCAGACCTACACCTGGCCTGGCTACTCATCTGCAGCCTTTGTGCCTCGCACAGAGCCCTTCTCACGCATCTACGTAGACAAAATAAAATACAGTGAATCACAGAAATAGGGATTAGGGCGCCTGAGGGCAGTTGCTAGGACTAGGTAACCATGGAAAAGTTTGTTTGTTGATGTATTCTGAAATACAAAAGGGGGTCAAGGAAGGTATATTTGTACTGCAAAATCTCAAAAACCTGCTCTTGCACTTCCATATTGTGAACAGAGCTGCAAAGACCAATCGATCGGTTGTCAACATAGACTGTTAATATTAATGGACAACACATCCGGTTCGGCAAAGTCCTGCAAATGCGGAAGTGCCTTAAGCCTGCTTTCTATCTGAATTCCAGCAGGGCGAGACACTTAAAACCTGCACCCTATCTGAATTCCTGCAGGGGGAGACTCCTTAAACTTGCATTATATCTGAATTCTTGCAGGGGGAGACTCCTTAAACTTGCATTATATCTGAATTCCTGCAGGGGGAGACTCCTTAAACCTGCATTATATCTGACTACCAGCAGGGGGAGACTCCTTAAACCTGCATTATATCTGACTACCAGCAGGGGGAGACTCCTTAAACCTGCATTATATCTGACTACTAGCAGGGGGGAGACTCCTTAAACCTGCATTATATCTGACTACTAGCAGGGGGGAGACTCCTTAAACCTGCATTATATCTGACTACCAGCAGGGGGAGACTCCTTAAACCTGCATTATATCTGACTACCAGCAGGGGGAGACTCCTTAAACTTGCATTATATCTGACTACCAGCAGGGGGAGACTCCTTAAACCTGCATTATATCTGACTACCAGCAGGGGGGAGACTCCTTAAACCTGCATTATATCTGACTACCAGCAGGGGAGACTCCTTAAACCTGCATTATATCTGATCTATTCCAGCAGGGGAGACTCCTTAAACCTGCATTCTATCTGAATTCCTGCAGGGGGAGACTCCTTAAACCTGCATTATATCTGAATTACCTGCAGGGGGAGACTCCTTAAACCTGCATTATATCTGACTACCAGCAGGGGGAGACTCCTTAAACCTGCTATTATATCTGAATTACCAGCAGGGGAGACTCCTTAAACCTGCATTATATCTGACTACCAGCAGGGGGAGACTCCCTTAAACCTGCATTATATCTGAATACCAGCAGGGGGAGACTCCTTAAACCTGCATTATATCTGACTACCTGCAGGGGGAGACTCCTTAAACTTGCATTATATCTGAATTCTTGCAGGGGGAGACTCCTTAAACTTGCATTATATCTGAATTCCTGCAGGGGGAGACTCCTTAAACCTGCATTATATCTGACTACCAGCAGGGGGAGACTCCTTAAACTTGCATTATATCTGACTACCAGCAGGGGGAGACTCCTTAAACTTGCTTTCTATCTGAATTCCAGCAGGGGCGACACGTGCGGTTGCGAAGTCACGGTGATAGCATCGGTACAGTTACCGAATATTTTTTAGCGATACCCAGCCCTACGGACCAATAATATGTACAGTTGTGTTCAAAATAGCAGTGTGATTTAAAAAAGTGAATAATGCTCAAAATCCTTAGAATAGCTTTTAATTCCATAATATCAATGCATTGGGAACACTGCACATTCAATTCTAAATCAAAACATGACCAAAATTGATCAAGTTTGTGTTATAGCTTTACAGAAAGTGAAGAAAAACACCTTCCAGTGTCGGTTGTCTGTATCTGTTAACTACTCAAGCTTTGAGCTGCAGTTATTTGAACTAAACGCCTCTTCTCCGATACTGTGTGCAGTTGTGTATCGCCCACCGAAATTCAACAAAGATTTTATGCAAGACTTTGCTGATTTTATAGCAGGTCTAAGGTTGAATTATGATCATTTTATAATCTGTGGTGATTTTAATTTACATGTGTGCTGTGAAAACAAACCCATGGTTAAAGACTTCTTAAATCTTCTAAATGCTTTTAATCTCACTCAGTCAGTGTCTGGCCCGACACATGAAAAGGGACATACATTAGATCTTGTGCTGTCTCATGGTTTGTGTGTTCATATAAATGAAATATGTAGTGCATGTATTTCGGACCACTTCCCTGCCTTGTTTACGATTACAGTTCCATGTTCTGTAATTAAGTCTTCTATTTCACAGTGCCGCCATGTATTTAACAGTCAAACCCCGGCACAGTTTTCGGCTGTTTTAAAAGACTCTGTGCTTTATAAATTGGATGGAGGTGATGTTAATGGTGCTGATGGACTCCTAACTCGTTTTAATTCAACCTGCACAAATATCTTAGACTCTGTAGCTCCTTTGAAGGCGAAACGCACTAAACCGCTTTCAGAGCCTTGGTTAAATGACACTACCCGAGCGATCAGACGTGCATGTCGGCAAGCTGAGAGAAGGTGGAAGAAAGATAAACTCAGAGTGTCTTATGAAATTTTACAGCAATATCTATCTGATTATCAAAGTGCTGTAAAACTGGCAAAATCTGATTATTTTTCTAAACTGGTTGCAAATAACCGTCACAAGCCACAAGTTCTGTTCAATATGTTTAACAATATTACAAATCTTCTCCTGTTACACCTACACTGGACCTTTGTAATTCTTTTTTAGAATTTTTTGTAGAGAAGATTTTTGTTCTTCGATCTTCTGTAACCACATCCTGTGATCCTGACCCCTCTGCTCCTCCTGTATGCCTTGCGGTACTAGATCAGTTTGAGCCCATATCAATCTTATCCCTATCTGAGGTGGTCCATAAATTGCGTAGTATCCCCTCTCGTTTGATTAGAGAAGTCTTTGATACCGTTGGACCGTGTATTTTGTTAGTGATAAATACTTGTCTTGTCTCTGGTCAGGTTCCGTCCGCCTTTAAACATGCTTTTGTGCAACCGCTGCTAAAAAAGGAAAATCTTAATCCCGCTGTTCTTTCTAACTTCAGGCCCATATCAAAACTGTCCTTCTTATCTAAAGTCTTGGAGAAAGTAGTTTCTATGCAGCTGCAAACTTTTTTAATTAGCAATAATATTTATGAAAAGTTTCAGTCTGGCTTTAGATCCCGTCATAGCACTGAAACTGCATTGTTGAGAGTTTTTAATGATTTGATTTTAACTGCCGATTCAGGAGCCTCTGCTGTCTTAGTGCTTTTAGACCTTACTGCGGCCTTTGACACTGTGGACCACTCGATTCTCCTGGCACGTTTGGAGAGTTGTGTGGGAATCAAAGGTACTGCACTAAGGTGGTTTCAATCTTATTTAACTGACAGAAGCTTCTCTGTCCAACTCGGTGATTTTTTTATCTGAAACGGCTCCATTTACCTGCGGTGTCCCCCAAGGTTCCGTCTTAGGCCCCATTTTATTTTCTTTGTATATGCTGCCCCTGGCCTCCATTTTTGAAAGGCACGAGGTCTCCTTTCACTGTTATGCAGACGACATTCAAATTTATTTGCCCCTGAACGTAAAAAATCTGCAGCCCCTGTTTGATTGTATGAAAGACATTAAAACATGGATGAATTTAAACTTTCTAAATTTAAATGGAGACAAGACAGAGATCATAGTATTTGGAAACCCTAAACCTCTTTGATTTAAATTATCTTGGCCCCTTGGCTTCGAACAGTCGTTCAACTGTGAGGAGTCTTGGTGTCGTGTTAGATAGTGCATTTAAGCTTGATAAACAAATATCCGCCACTGTCAGATCATGTTTTTTCCAGTTGAGAACTATAGCCAAGGTAAAAGCGTATCTCCATCCTAAAGATCTGGAAAGGGTGATAAATGCCCTTATAACCTCTCGCCTTGACTACTGTAACTCGTTGTACGTGGGCTTAGATAAGTCATCGCTTCAGCGTCTGCAGTTAGTCCAAAATGCGGCTACACGTCTCTTGACAGGAAAGAGGAAGAGGGACCATATCACACCTGTGTTGCGTCACCTCCACTGGCTCCCTGTTCATTATAGGATCGATTTTAAAATTTTACTACTGACTTTTAAATGCTTAAATGGCCTGGCTCCATTATATTTAACAGAGCTTCTGCACGCTCATAGCTAGAGTGCTAAGATCCGCTAATCTCCTCCTCTTGGATGTACCGAGAAGCAGACTAAAAACCAGAGGTGATCGAGCCTTCAGTGTAGCTGCCCCTAACTTGTGGAACAATTTGCCAGTCCATATCAGAACCTGCCAAACTCTGGAATGCTTTAAATCATTGTTAAAAACTCATTATTTTTCTTTGGCTTTTCCTTCAAGTTAGGTTTGTTAATTTCCTGGTAATTTTAATTTTATTTTTAATTTTACTATACCTCGTATTCTGTATATTACACGTGTTTTAGTGTTGTATAAAATGTATGAGCAGTAATTTGTTGTTGTTTTAACCTGTGAAGCACCTTGGTCAGCCATGGTTGTTTTTAAGCGTGCTATATATAAATAAATTGATTGATTGATTGATTGAAAAAGGAATATTAGGCCGTTCAAAAAAATAGCAGTATTTGCATTTTTCTTTACAAACTCAAATATTTATTACTGTATAAACTGAAAAATGTCTCAACGATTTGTTTTACTTTGAATCACTGCACTAATATTTAGTTGCATAACCATTATTTCTGAGAACTGCTTCACATCTGTGTTGCATGGAGTCGACCAACTTCTGGCACCTATGAACAGGTATTCCAGCCCAGGACGATTGCACTGGAATGTCCACAATTCCTCTGCATTACTGGGTTTTGCCTCAGAAACAGCATTTTTGATGTCACCTATGGGATTGAGGTCTGGGGATTGGGCTGGCCACTCCATAACATCAATCTTGTTCATCTGCAACCAAGACTTTGCTCGCTTACTGGTGTGTTTTGGGTCATTGTCTTGTTGAAAGACCCATTTCAAAAGGCATTTCCTCTTCATCATAAGGCAACATGACCTCTTCAAGTATTTTGATGTATGGAAACTGATCCATGATCCCTGGTATGCAATAAATAGGCCAAACAACAGTATGAGAAACATCCCCATAACATGATTTTTTACACCACCATGCTTTACTGTCTTCACAGTACTGTGGCTTGAATTCAGTGCATGGGGGTCGTCGGACAAACTGTCTGCGGCCCCTAGACCCAAAAAGAACAATTTTGCTCTCATCAGTCCACAGAATTCTCCTTTGGCCAGTCAATGTGTCCTTTGGCAAATTTCAACCTATTCAGTACATGTCTTTTTGTTCAGCAATGGGACTTTGCGGGGGCTTCCAGCTGATAGCTTTGCTTCACATAGCCTTCTTCTGATCCTAACAGTACTCACAGGTAACTTTAAGTCTTCTTTGATTTTCCTGGAGCTGATCATTGGTTGAGCCTTTGCCATTTTGGCTGTTCTTCCATCCATTCGAATGGTAGTTGACTGTTTCTTCCCACGTCGTTCGGGCTTTTGATGCCATTTCAAGGCATTTGAAATCATTTTGGCTGAGCAGCCTATAGTTTTTTGCACTTTTTAATCAAAGTCCGCTGTTCCTCAGAGCAATGACTGAGTATTTCAGTGTGAAATGCACTATAACCAGCATGCACAACATTTGCTTCCTTCCTTAAATATGGGCCATAATTGACGCCTGTGTCTTCACAGAATCAATCACCTCACTAAGTGAAGACAACACTGCTATTATTTTGAACATGCCCCTTTCAATTACAGATTCGATTACACAGAATGAGCAGCATGCATGTCATGACTGTTGAGTCTGTTGGTTTTCTATGACTCTATAACACTTACTAGTAAATTATTTGCCAT
This sequence comes from Perca schrenkii, assembly GCA_025617405.1. Taxonomy (NCBI): domain Eukaryota; kingdom Metazoa; phylum Chordata; class Actinopteri; order Perciformes; family Percidae; genus Perca; species Perca schrenkii. Next base: position 2,388,549 of record CM046791.1, on the reverse strand, counting down.
GTAGAAATATCACTTCTACCAAAAAATTGGATTTATGAGGTTAGTGATATTGGAGTGCTATTATTCTGAACACAACTGTACATCAGACGCCCAAGGTTTACTTTTATATTGCACATTTTCAATATCTTTAGTTTTCTATACTATTTGGCTTTGCCTTACATTTGCACTATTAAATTATAATATAATTTATTACTGTATTGTACTCATTACTTATCTTTTATATTATACTTGTTGTACGTGTCCAGATTGCACCGCGGGTCGGAGAGAAACGTATTTGCGATTGCTCTGTATGCCTAGCGCAATATTGCAGAATTGACAATAAAGTTGACACACACCTCGTCCAGCTCCCTCTGTGTCTCTGCCTCCATCCGCCGGATATCATCCATGCTCAGCTCCACCCACCTATCAATCCAACAGAAGAGCTGGCGGTGGAAGTTATTGAAGATCCTCTTCTCTTGCTGAGGGAGACAGTGGGATGCTTGGTTAGGGATGGGTGATGTTTTGAATTTATATTATATCGTAAAAGATGTACTATATTCACAATATGAAAAAAAAATGTATGCAACTTATTGGAGGGAAGAAAGCCCTGACTAGGAATTGGTCTCAACTAGATACTTTGACGACTGGTGAAAAACTATTCATGAAATTTACACAACTAGTGCAGTGCCCATGCAAAATCAGTTGTGTGTGTGTGTTTTTAGTAATTAGTGCTGGGGAAGGGCAATTACAGTAATGGGCAAAGATTCAGAGGGAGGTTGGTTGGAGCAGGTAGCTACTACTTTAGGAGGGGGGGTGGGAGGGTAATTAGAGTGGCAAGAAGCTATTTATGGTTCTTTCAATCATAGATTTCTCATTTCTTATCCAAACAATGTCAAACTTGGCACTGCACACACTCATGGCCCTGGCAAGAAACCTGTCTAGTTTGAACAGTTCGAGAAATACGCGAATAACAAACACACTGACATATAGACGTTCCTGTAGCCTAATAGATAGCCTATTGAATAACTTGATGATACAGAAGACACACCATTTTGTGGAATGATGCATCATCATGTGATATTTACAACGATGTGACTCAAAAACTGCCTATAAGTGGCATCATGCTCTGTCTGCCACTTGTCTGTAGCTGGTTATGCTTTGCATGTGAGGGATTCTGAAACGTCCTTAAATTCGGGAACTGTCGTTCGTTTATTCACAGTCAAAGACAGTCCAAAGTAGTGCTACTTTGCACATTTTTGTGGGTCTGAGGTGCATGTCCAGTTTAAGCTACAAAAGCTCATCTGCTTTCTTCGACCCTTCTGTTTCTGGTCCTGCGCTGAGCTGAATCAGTGTGCAGGACGGCCAGCGGCTATAGCGGCAAAAGCCAATGTGTGCTTCTTTTACCGATATATATTTAACGATATCTTTTCCATTTCTTATCCAAACAACGTCAAACTTGGCACCACACTTACTTGTGCCCATAGCAAGACACCTGTCAAGTTTGAAATCCATCGGACTAACGGTTCGAGAGCTATGCGAATATCAGACACACAGACAGACAGACGTTCCTGTAATTTATAGATAGATGGAGAGGTTAACATTTTCTGTAAAATTACAATAAAAAAAATGTAAGGGATTGTGGTCAAAATGGGTCAGGTGCATTAGCCCACGGAGACCAGAGCTGCTTTAATCACCCAATTTCCTGTAAAGTTACCAGCTAACACTAGCAGTAGCTAGCTAGCTTGGTTATATTTTATAAAAAACAAATCTAGTTGTAGTCTCGCAATGTGTTACTCTGCAAGATCCCCAGTCTTCACATCTAACGTCTTTGATGTGAGAGGATTGTCTTTAGATGTTAGATGGTGTCAGACTTCAGTCTTTTTAAAGTCTTCTAGTGTCTGGTAGCCATTAATTGTCTTTTGAATCTTGAACGATGTATACCCTCCCTGATAACAAATTTAATTATAAAAAAGAGAGAAAAATGTACGTAAAATGGCTTAAATTCCATGTGCTAAAACTCTCATGACATCAACATTTGCACTGGAAGTCAAATAACAATAAAAGTGACCAATCAGACAGTCAAGGAGGCAAAGGCTTTCTTCAGCCAACTGAAACTCTCAGAGCCTGAATGCAACGCAGAGGTAACAGACTGTGTGAAGTCAAACTGTGTGAACGTGTGAATCTAACCTCATGGATGAAGTTCTCCACTTTGGTCTGCAGGCCCCACCACTTGAACTTGACTGTGACCAGTTTGTAGGCACACATCCGCGGGCAGTCAGTGTTACTAACCAGCTCTTTCTGTTCGTGGAGAAGAACAGCAAAAAAGAACGAAAAAGACTCACAAACCATCACTTTTTAAAAAGCGCAGTATCAGAATAAATAACACAGTCAAAACTTGACAGAAACTTTCCAACAAGAGAACAATCAGGAAAACAGCAGAAGGCTGAGAGAATATTATTTTAGACTCATCTTGGCTGCATTCAAAACTAAAGAAAAAAATCATTAATACATAATGCTTTGGGTATGGAGCTTGCTGAAATAATTATCAATATGAAGATGTGCTGTGCAGAGATAAAAGTGCCCTAATCTACAACACACTTTCTAAATCCACCCGCTGCTTGCACTCTGTCTCCCTCTGAAGACGAGAAGCGGGGGAGGAGAGAGGGGGGATTGGGGCAGAGCAAAGTGGATAAACTCCAGATGAAGGGACCATTTCTCTGCCTCCGCCCTGACAGCGACACCGTTCCCGACAGGCATGCCTTTGTGGCCACGGAAGGCAGATAAAACAGCGCTCGCGCAGCGATAAGGGGCGTCGCGGTGCAAAGCCGGTTACATTATTAACACCCAGGACCTCCTCGCCCCCAGAACACACACACACACGCTCTCCCTTTCGAGAACACCTGTTTAATTAATCACTTCATTCTGGCTCGGCACTGCGAGAGAAAATGCCACAGACCCGCCTCGATCACCCTCATCCCACCGCCGTTTGATGCGACGATCACGGAAGGGGAGCGGCAGAGGGGAAATGAGAAACATTTCTAAATTTGCAGTGGGTTTAGAAAAGTTGTCGTCGCTAAAAAGGAGAACTTCACATGAAACGGATTCGACATCAAAACACTTACGGTGACATTTCTTCTCTCCCTCTCTGTGCCCCACTCAAAGGAGCAGAAGTTTTCAGAAAACACAAAGGGTGCCGATATGCAAGCATGTGTGCATGCAGAGATAGACAAGAGTTGTATTGCTCTGAGAAGCTGGCAGAAATTGTGCCTCTGTTGTCACATAACTACCCCCCCCACCCCACCCACCCCCTCCCCCCTTTTCTTTTCACCTTGCCTTTTTCCATGTCCACAGCGGACGGGAAAGTGATCTAATTAGAAACACAAAATAAAAAGTTGTGTTTCTTTATTCATACTTTTTAAAGCTGTTTGCTGGCCTTTGTTCTGTGGAAATTCTTGAAGCAGAGGGAAGCTTCTCATGGTGAACTGAAGAGTAGAAATTCTCAGCGCTCTAATGGTGAGCAGGACCCGTTTGCGAGGCCGCCGCAGTGCAGCTGGGTTTAGAGTGGGGGAAAGCAACCAAATTCCTGACAAAGTTTCTCTGCTTGGATGAGCCATATCTTGTTGACTTATTGCTCTATATCAAAAGCACATCAGTCTTTATACACGACGGCTGCTTGTCAAATTTAGAATCAATGTCGGTACGCAGTTTCTTTCTTCGTCTTCTGTCACACACAAAGTGTGGCAGACGGTGCTCAGAGTAGAACCTTTATCTGACCTGGTGACTGGAAATTTCTATTACATCCAATTAGGGCTGAGAAAGAGGCGATTTGTCTTCATCAAACTGCAGCCTTACACTTCTGCCTTCCTCCGGCTCTGTACTCTCGGATTATTACAGGCTGATGGCGATTGCTGTAGAAAAGGACTCTGTCAAAATTAAATAAAAACATAAAGCAGCTGATTGTGTTAACGCATTTGCCCACTTCATGTCAAATTTAGCAGTGACATCTTCGTTTCGAGGCAACGCAAATATAGGTCTGCATCCGTTTTGCATTTCTACATTTACCTGATGAAGGTCTGAGACCGAAACGTTGTATTTTTCTTCTTAATAAATTATTGCTTGAGTAATGGTCATTAGGGCTGTGCTCGATTGAAGAAATTCTTAGTCAACCAACACTCATTCAATTGTACCAACTAATTGATTAGTTGATTTAATCGACAGATCTGTAAATCTGAGTTTCTCCGCAAAGAGTCGTGCAAAAGCACCACTTTAATTCTTGTGTTTACCAGAGATGTGCTCGTACCTTTCTTGGAAATAAGTCATTCAGCATGAAAACAGCATCAAACATGACTAATGGACTAAAGAAATCTAAGTTGACTAAGACCAAAACGACCGATTAATCAAGTGTGCGGGATTTTCTCTAACCTTTTTGATCTGCTACTTTTGATCATATCCTACGCACCTGCCTGACAAAAAGAGGTGTGCAAAAAAACTTTCCTACGTTGCACATCTGGACACTGCAACTTCTCTCCGTTCTTCAGCTCACGCTCTGTCAAGTTGCAGAGGGACTGTGAGTGAAAAGTAGTCTGGCTATCACCAGACCGTCTGGGGAGTCTGCTCTGTATTTTCTACTGCACAAGAGGCGTGATCAACGGGCATAGTTCAAATGACTCCGTATACGCAATTGGATAGTCCTTCAACCAATCAGAGCAACGATCTGGGTGACGTAGCAGCGACAGCGGCATCGACGGGTTGCTGCACTTCGGTGGCCGCCATGTTGAATGTAAACACGAAGCTGCTTGCCGTCGCTTCTCTATCGTCATGGTGTTAAACCCGCCAATAGCGCGCCAGGTGGATGAGCCAGTTTGTGATTGGTCCCCGCAAATTTTTAACGGAAGTAGGATAGATAAAACGTACAGGTTTCCAGCCTGAGCTGCAGGGAGAAATCAAATCACCGGCAGATCGGGCTGGGTTTACCCAGTCTATCTGAAAAGCTTCTTTTTTTTATTTATTTATTTTTTTAAAGTCCAGCCACAAACTCTTGATTGGATTGAGGTCTGGACTCTGGCTCTGTAACTCATGTGACATGAACACTGTTGTTTTTAGGCATTTTCCGAGTTGTGGTTGCTGGAAAATAAATCTTCTCCCAAGCAGCAGTTCTCTAGCCGACTGTAACAGATTTCAGTCTTTTGCTGCATTCATTTTACCTTCTTACCATCATAAACACCACACAAAAAGCCCAATCTTTGCTGCTCAGAACACTGAACGTACTTCCACTGTGTTTGAGGGTCGCCTACATACCTTATGGCAATAGCAGCCAAAATGTGTTTAGTTTTTGTTTGTGGTGGGTTTCTCCAACATTCGTTGCATGCGTAGTGTCTGCCGCCCCGGCCACGAAACCCTGTGGCTTCTTCAGAGTTGGCACAGGCCTCTCAGTGGGGAGGACAGTCTGCTCTAGACAGATTTATAGATGTTCCAATATTTCTTTCCATTTTTGTTATGAGCGACCTCACTTCATTTAGTGCTTTGGAAAATTTCCGCACAGAATTACGCAACCTCTTGTGCAAGTGGCGAAATATGTGAAACTACAGCAACAGACTCAGGTCTTTGTGAATGAAAATGACCCAGTACGTGCCTCCCTTCAAATAGTCTGGTAAACAGGGTCAAACACAGGTTGAATCTTTGTTTATTCTTCTGTAAGATTAATTGCCATTTGTGTGTGAATGTAATTTCCACAGCTCACAAGAGCGTTACCTTCCAGGTGGGGCCGAGGGGTCCTCGGCCGGTCTTCGCTGATTTAAACGTGGCGGGGTCCTCGTCTGGCTTGTAGTCCTACAGGGAGAGCAATTGATTTAATTATTAAAATACAGAGCACATTATATTTAGCCGACACAAACTGTTCAACAAGCAAAGGATTAAAAGATTTTAAAGATCGTGTTTGCTAGTTTTTGTTTCAGCTTTGCAGAAAGGTCTAGTTGTCGTTTTAATATATTATATTATGTGTTTGTTTTTGTTAGAGCCAGGTATGTCTCAGAAGTATGTAGCGACATATACATACAGAACATATGTTGGAGATGTTTCAGGTTTAATCTTTGCGCTACTTTAGTGTCCGATGTGAAGCGGTTACAACACAGTCGCATGTCAAGTCTGTTCGGTTTCTGTGGTTCAATGTCACGAAAGTTGACGGAAATTTACACCATCTCCTTTTCAGTAGTTAAATATTATAGCTAAAAAAAACCCTGAAAAGATACATTTTTATTTAATTTTTAACTGGCAATAGAGTTTCAGTTTAGTCTTAGTTGATTAGTTTCTATGCTTATTTTCATTTTAGTTGACTAAAATAACCATACTATGTACAACTTGCTCTAACTGTAACAACACTCCCTTCACTAGAATGTTTTTTTTTACACAAGTGCACACACACAGTCATGTCCTGCTAAACCCATTTTGGCGAAACTAACCACCTGTTCCCCATTGCACAGGAGGATATTGGTCCCTTGGCAAAAGACGATTTTTAAGGCATATAGAAAAATACTGAGCGCATATGCCAAGCACATGACCACGTGACAAACATGACAAAGTTGAGTTCATAAAACAGGCCAGAGGAATGGTAATACAAATAAATGAAATGGCTTTCAAATTATCAACAGCTCAAGGGCCTAGCAATTTAAATAAATCATGATGCGCCTGCAGCTAAAAGCTACTTTTCAGGGCTATCGGACAACAGGAGGGTGCCAGTGAGAAAGAGACACACACACACACACACACACACACACACACACACACACACACACACACACACACACACACACACACACACACACACTTACACTTTAACGCTGAGAGCTCCATCACTGTAACAATACACTGTGCTGCACTAATGAGGTCTGTGAATCGATGTTCCGTGGTAGAAGAAAAAGGAGCTCCTCCACAAGTAAAACAGTGTGTGTCAGAGTGCGAGTGTGTTTGTGCCGCGTGTGTGTATTTGTCTAGTTCCGGCGTACGAAGCACTGTGAGCCTTAATTACACTAACAAACTCATCTGTGCTGGCGGTACGCTCCGGGCCCTGCAGCCATGCCTGAGGCGGAGAGCTGATAGGGTCCTCAGACACAACACACTCCTCCAGCAAGGCAAACACCTCCGCCTCGTTAACTACTACACACATACACATACACACACACACACACACACACACACACACACACACCCCCTCTCTCACACAGTAACACACACACACACACACACACCTCAGCCAAATAGCCTCCCATACATATACACACGCAGAGCCAGAGTGAAATGAGGCAATGTGATGTCAAATAACAGTAATAATGTGTAACGTCTTCAAATAAGATTTCAGGGATTCTACGAGTATCACAAACTCATACTAATATTTTTGAAATATTAGCGAGGCAATCTACGGATGCTCAAATGGTGTGTATACTTTTTAAATGCTTTGAAGATAATTCAAGATGGCGATGTGTATGTCAAATAGAGACCAAATGTTGAAGATAATTCACATTTATTCAAAACATGACGAAACGATCAATCTACTCCGACCGGCTAATGAGTTTTCCTGCCGTCGGTTCTTGCCATCAACTGTCAGCCAGACTGAAGTGTGTCACGGCATTTCATCCTCTGCTAATACGGTTTACTAAAATACATTTCCAGCTTTGGATCCACTAAAAACAGCTCCACTAGATACAACAAGTACCTGGAGGTGTTCCAGCACTGTTCAATAAAAATGACAGGGTATTGCCAAGCAAGTCCATTTTTTTGTAGAAAAGTATTAAAGGTCCCATGACATGGTACTCTTTGGATGCTTTTATATAGACCTTAGTGGTCCCCAAATACTGTATCTGAAGTCTCTTTTATATAGACCTTAGTGGTCCCCTAATACTGTATCTGAAGTCTCTTTTATATAGACCTTAGTGGTCCCCAAATACTGTATCTGAAGTCTCTTTTATATAGACCTTAGTGGTCCCCTAATACTGTATCTGAAGTCTCTTTTATATAGACCTTAGTGGTCCCCTAATACTGTATCTGAAGTCTCTTTTATATAGACCTTAGTGGTCCCCTAATACTGTATCTGAAGTCTATTTCCCAAAATTCAGCCTTGGTGCAGAATTACAGCCACTAGAGCCAGTCCCACAATGAGCTTTCATTAGGATGTGCTATTTCTGTGTCTGTAGCTATTGGTCTTTGTAAACTAGTCATTTTGACTTTCCAAGACACGTATGAGCACATCTCTGGTAAACACAAAATAAAAAGTGGTGCTTTTGCAGACTGATCTCAATAAGTGGTGTACGTATGACACGCCAATTTGTATGCCATTTTGGCGCGTTATCAAGACACATAATCGCTTTTTAGCGTGTTTATCAAGGCCGTTTGGCATCCATTGACTTACATTACCGTGCGATTGCGTGTCAATTTACGGCGTAGCGAGTAGTATGAAAGCCCAAAAATCAGCATAGGGAGGTTGGTCGGGGTGGAGGATGGGTCAAACACGGCACTTATTGAGATCAGTCTGCAACCCGTCTGCTGTATACAGCGTGGACATATACGCGGATAGCGGAAAATGCGTTTTTAATCATTTTATATTCACACTGGAAGCGGGCCAGAAGAGTTTCTACTTACAGCGTTGGACACTTGACTTCTGTCTGCAATGTCAATGGGCACAACACTCACAGCGTCCCACGTGGAACTGTCTAGTTTGTGCACCTGAACACCAAAGAAAAGAAAAAAACATTTCTAAGAAGAGCACACAAACTCAGACCTGAGGTACATCCCATGTCCATGTGCGAAGAAGGGAGGCAAGTAGAGGAAAGTGCTCATATTATGCTTTTTCCCTTTCCTTTATTGTGTTATATATCTTTTTTTGTGCATGTTATAGGTTTCCAAAGTCCACCCCAAAGGGACTTACCATCTCCAACAGAAAACACTGTTCACAAACTGCTCTATTGCAGTCTATTGTGATGAACGTGTCATTTTCTAACACGTTATAACGCTCGCCTAGCTGCTGGCGTGGCACGCCTTCACACTCTGCTTCTGACTGGCTAGTAGTCCTTACCTAGGTACTGTCATGCCACCTCCTCATACTCTGCTTCTGACTGGCTAGTAGTCCTTACCTAGGTACTGTCAGGGCACGCCCTCATACTCTGCTTCTGACTGGCTAGTAGTCCTTACCTAGCTACTGTCAGGGAACGCCCTCATACTCTGCTTCTGACTGGCTAGTAGTCCTTACCTAGCTACTGTCAGGGCACGTCCTCATACTCTGCTTCTGACTGGCTAGTAGTCCTTACCTAGCTACTGAGCATGTGCGACTCCCAACAAAGATGGAACAGAAGTGAGATGTCTCACTCTGTAGCTAAAACAGAGAGCTCAATACACAGGGTGAAAAGAGGAACAAACTAAAATATGTTTTTTGAAAATTAAAACCACATAAACCTATTCTGGTACAACCTCTAAATACAATTATGAACCTGAAAATGGGCATCATATGAGCACTTTAAGCAACATTAGATGCAGAGCTGGTGTTAAAACTGGATATTTGCTTGATACGATGCAGCAGAGGTACTCACATTTTCTTGTGTTCCAAGGTCTGGTTTGTGCCACGTCTCAATCTTAATGAAGAAATTGTCTTTCATATACTCATTCTAGAGGGAAGAGCCACGATATGATAGGTTATTACACAACTGAATGTATAGAAAGTACATTGAGTATGAAAAAAATAAAAAAAAATAAAAACACTTTTGATTTGATTTTTTTTCCATTCATCTCAAACAAATGTTGTAAAAGAAAAAAATCAAAACTTAGCTGAAGGAAATTGAAGGCTACGTACCGTCACGACTGGATGAGGGTTAGGCATGAGGGAGGAGAACAGAGTAGGACAAAAAATATCCATTACATATCAAAAAAATCATACTAACACTCTAAATTCACCCCAACAGAAAACATGTGGCCATGATGCAAGTAACCCAGGGTGTGTTTAACCCTCCTGTTGTCCTCGGGTCAAAATTTACCCATTTTTTAAGTTTTTATATTCGAAATTTGGGGTTTCTTTCAAACAAACTGTCCAAAAAAATAACGTGGATGGTTCTGTACAACGCTCTTCGCAAGTAAAATAAATTATCAGTTCATTATTTTCATTGAATTCGGGTGTTTTATTCAATTTCATAGCATTTGAAGAAGAAAGTTGACGTTGAAAAAAAGTGACAAAAAGTCGGAAAAAAAATGTCAAAAAGTGCAGAAAAAAAAATCTAAAAAATATGACAAAAAGTTCTGAAAAAAGCTTGAAATACGTGGTTAAAAATAAATAAAAACGCCAAACAAACGCACAGAAAAAAAACCAAATTGACAAAGATCATCAGGAAAAGTGACAAAAAAAAAAGGTAACAAAACCACTGGGGAAAGCGGAAAAAAAAAAGTGTCTTATGGTTTTAATTTTAGACCCAGAAAAACTCAAATTTGCATGGTCGACAGGAAGACAACACAAGGGTTAAACACCGGAGAGGACTAAAGGTACGTGTCCACTGTGGTGTATTCTAGACAGCAGGGATCGCTCCGCTGCACCTGATTGGACCAACGCTTCACTTGTGTTCACTTGCTCCCGGATTTCATGACGGACCCTAACGGCAGCTCGTTTGGAAACACTTTTTCCGAAAAATAGTTCACCGAAATGTAGGGCTGGGTAACTTTTCGATACCGGTATCGATACTAACACTGAGACTTTGATACCGGTTCCTAAGGATACTTTTGGTCGATACCAATTTTATAAAACAAAAAGAAATGACAACATTACGGCACAAATATTTTTATTTCGTTTTCCAGCTCCTACTACGTGAGTCCGTCTCTGTGTGACGTAGAGTTTTTCCTGCGTGTCTCTACGACGTGTAACGTTAGACAGCCAATCACAGTCATTATTAGGTCTTGGTAGAAGCATGCTGCTTGCTGATTGGCTCAATGACCCTGATGAGATTTACTCCTTGGGTATCGAAATTGGGTATTTAATGACGAGGCATTTTTCGATACTCTATACTTTAGAGGCAAGTCGGTAGGAGCCTGAAAAGTGTAGAATTCAGTACCCAGCCTTATCAAAATGTGTTTCCAAATCCATTTCATGTGAGCGATAAAGCCAAGATTATTGGTCAATTTAAAAGATTTTCGGGAGTTTTTGAGAGGCAGCGAGTCGAGCTGCCCGCTCCTCATTTGCACAAAGTAGCCTGGATTAAACTTTTTGCAACTGAGGAGCGGTAAACTCAATATCGCGTCTTGAAAGTCTCCCACAACGCTACCAGAATGCTTTGCACCGCTGCTTACGTAGACGATAAATGACGCTTGACAGTGGACACGTACCATAAGGGTTTCAGGGTAAAGCAGAGGTAAAGAGATATGGGGAGGGGGGACTCACTGGTTCTGCAGTAAGGGTAGGCATTCCAGGCTTTTTCATGGAAGACAAGGGAGCCTGTAGGGGCCATCATCTTGACAAATGCTGGGACTTTACTGTGGGGTGGGTAGACAGGGTGGGAACAGGTAGATGCAAAAGGGAAAGGATAGGGACATATTGCCTCAGTTATCAGACGTTCTAGAGGAAAGATTAAGTTGAAATGCTTCACATCAAAAGATAGGACAACGCTGCCACTGTCTGGTAGCATGCTGGTATTACACTGTAAGAAGGCAATTATTGGGATCACATATTCGGATTGAAAAAAAAAGACAAATACCTCTTTATGTGGTAGATTTTGTGTGTGTACTGTCCTTTCTCGCCGTCCTTTTCGTAGGGCTCGTTCTTGAGTACCTCGATGCCCTCACCGCCGCCCGTCTCATTTTTACTTGCTTCAGCCACCGAGAACAGCTGTCCCACTTGATACTGGAACACAAAAACACACAACCGTAACACACAAATACATCAGTCACTTACAGTACCACATAAAAAACTGAAAGCTGGTCTTAACTAACTTGCTGACGCTTCAGGTCCGATGAGGTATACCATATTTCCTGAAATAGGAACATTTAAGTATTTCTTATCACAGCAGGGGTTCTCAAATGTATCCCTCAAAAGGTCTGCATCTGAAACTAATTTTAAAGGTTAGGGGTCCAGAACGATTGGCGATTAAAAAACAACATTTAATCAACTCACTTTTAGCTTTTAGTTGAGTACCCAACTGTACCTTTTTTCCAGATTCATGCAGTAGAAGTTAGGACATTTTGGTTGCTATTTCCAGCTTTCCTTCGTGTATATTCAACGTCCCTAATAATGTATACATCAATAGAAAATGTATTTCAAAATAGAAAACGTTACACTTCATAATGTATTTTATTCATAACATGAGGGCTGGGTCCGGACTTTGAAGGCTACATGCTGCATCATAAACCCGAATTACTGGCCATGTCGATAATGTCAGATGGTCAGTTGTTTACTCTTCTAGGCATTGTATAATTGAAAAAATAAATAGAAAAATGTATATGCATTTTCTTCTTTTGAATATCTGTTGACCCTTACAGATATTTTGGGGCCTCTTGTGGGTTCCCAAAGCCCAGTTTGGGAACCACCGCGCGGTTACAGCCCTGTCGTATGTTTAAGTTGTGATTACGGAGACACGGCATATTTATTATTTATTGATTAGCATTTGAAAATTGAGCCACATGAGCCAACATAAACTTGGTAAGATGATTGTCCCGCTGCCACGGCAATAGACTGCAGATTTATGTAACGTGCCAAGAAAAACTACCGCAGGACTCAACAGTCAAATAAGCCTGAGTGGGACCTAAGGTCTTTTTCTTTCAATCACACTGCTGTCATTCCTGATTAAAATACACTGAAGAGCAGCACAGTATAATTTACGGCCCTCTTTTGTTTATTCCTGGTTGTTATTTTAGTACTTCTTATCCTTAGTTACATCATTCTGCCTGTCTGTGTTTGTTTGCCTGCTGGTTTTTATGTATTTATGTTTGCTTTAATTGTCAGCCTTTAACCATCTAGGTTGCTGATTAACTCAGCTGTAGCGTTCCTCTTCATACATGTACTGTATGTAGCTGCAGCTCCATGTTTGCTTTACGGTTAGTTTTTATGCATCTGTGACTGCCTGTTTGTCTGCTTCAATTGTTAGTTTGTAAGTGTATTTGGTAGTATTTTGTGTCATTTCTAGGGTTGGGAACCGAGACCCGGCACTAATATGGCACCGGTGCCATAACGGCCGGTTTCTACCGGACCGAATCTCGTTTCAGTGCCAACTAAATACCTGCGCTGCTCTCTGATGCCCCGAAACGGACAATAGAGGCAACAGAAAAATTGCTATGCCGAAATGGATGCCAATAAGATTCTGAATGGAAAGTTAACTTTTAAAAAGTTGCCAAATGGTTCCATTGACAAGACCAAAGTGATGTGTGTGTTTTGTGGTTGTGAACTGAGCTAACATCGCAGCAAGTCAAGTCTGAAATACCAGCTGATGGCCGAGCACACAGCTGATGGCCGAGCACACAGCCGATGCCAATTCTCCGCCCCCCTCGTAAACACCAGTCGACAAAAGCCGATCCACTTTTCCATGTTGATAAGAGCATTAAAATGAGAAAAAAAATAAAATAATGGGACAAAAAGAAATCAAGGGACATTTAGAATAGATACAAACGTGCAATTAATTGCGAGTTATGGCATTAATGCGATTAATCGCGATTAAATATTTTAATCGTTTGACAACACCTACATTTAATATAAGAAGTCTGCACCTCTTTCCACGCGTGCACCCCCCACCCCAGGTCAACTACCACCACAAATAGAATCCAAGTCTGTGGGAAACACTGAAGTTAACTAGCGTCTCGTGTTATGATGTTTGAACAACAGACGGAGCAACAGAAGCCTGAATGTTTGCTTATATTTCAACCACCAGAGCTCTTTTTGCGGTTTCTCCCCTAAAGAGAACACTCTATTTTACAATTATTTGGAAGGAGCTTTGAAATGTGGCACTGATTGCCAAGCGTGTTTAATCGCCATATAAGGCAGCAGGGCGAGAGTCTGGGATTCATGACAGAAACCTTTCTAAACACGGGGAACAAATCGTGCTCTTCAGAAGAATTACACATGATGCTTTTTTTGGATGAGACTGTTGCCTCAACTTGCAACCAGAAGCCAAAAACTGGAAATGATAATATAGTACGCCATTCATTATTCACAGCCTTTAATCTTTGTGAGGATTACGCAATTACTTAAAAGAAAAGGCGCATTAGAGAGGCTTGTTGTAGTTCCTAATTAAAAACGTTAAGCCCAACTAAGGGATCATCAGGTTCTACTGAATGTGAGACTAACAGAACACATGAATTGGGGCGCAAGTGTGAACTCAATCACTTCGTATACATTTCTTCAATGTAAAGTGAATGTTGGCCAGTTTTAAGGCTGCAAGAAGATTGTAGGAGAGAAATAAAATAGGGCTGCAACCTATGATTCATTTCATTGGCACTCTCTGAACAGACCTGGCGAGTGGCCGCGGCATTTTGGTTTGAAAGTGGCGGCATCCAGGCAGTCTGGCGGTGCATTTGTGGCGCAGAATGGGTGTGATTAAGGGAGGCGATCACTACAAGCTGATGTACTGTACATGATTGGACTAAGGTAAATGGGGTGAATGCTGATCCCCGATCAGTTAAAAGATGCTGAAATCTGGACAGCTCAGTTGGTACAGCGGGCGCCCATATATAGAGGTTTGCTCCTCGACGCAGCGGGCCCGGGTTAGACTCCGACCTGCGGCCCTTTGCTGCATGTCATTCCCACCTCTCTCTCCCCTTTCGAATAAAGGCTTAAAAATGCCCCAAAAATAATCTTGATTAAAAAAAACAAAATATTCAGAAATCGGCTGCAATCCGATACTATGATCGGGACATCCCTAGTTTAATAGTTGACGAATAATCGATTAATCTTTGCAGCTCTGAAATAGAGGCTAGTATTTCACATCCTCTGCACTGACCGGCTGCAATGGCTCCAACAAACTACACTTGAGCTTGTTGTCTTTTAAAATGAACCAAAGAAAAGTAAAAGAAGTTATGGACCTTTTTTCACGGCAGACATGTTGACATGTCATAGTAGGAAAAGCACAGGTGTATTCAAAACCATTACTGATGGTTGCATTCCACTTAGGAGAGACCCTGGTATTAAACCATTACTGATGGCTGCATTCCACTTAGGAGAGACCCTGGTATTAAACCATTACTGATGGCTGCATTCCACTTAGGAGAGGTCCTGGTATTAAACCATTACTGATGGCTGCATTCCACTTAGGAGAGGTCCTGGTATTAAACCATTACTGATGGCTGCATTCCACTTAGGAGAGGTCCTGGTATTAAACCATTACTGATGGCTGCATTCCACTTAGGAGAGACCCTGGTATTAAACCATTACTGATGGCTGCATTCCACTTAGGAGAGGTCCTGGTATTAAACCATTACTGATGGCTGCATTCCACTTAGGAGAGGTCCTGGTATTAAACCATTAATGATGGCTGCATTCCACTTAGGAGAGACCCTGGTATTAAACCATTACTGATGGCTGCATTCCACTTAGGAGAGACCCTGGTATTAAACCATTACTGATGGCTGTATTCCACTTAGGAGAGACCCTGGTATTAAACCATTACTGATGGCTGCATTCCACTTAGGAGAGGTCCTGGTATTAAACCATTAATGATGGCTGCATTCCACTTAGGCGAGGTCCTGGTATTAAACCATTACTGATGGCTGCATTCCACTTAGGAGAGACCCTGGTATTAAACCATTACTGATGGCTGCATTCCACTTAGGAGAGACCCTGGTATTAAACCATTACTGATGGCTGCATTCCACTTAGGAGAGACCTTGGTATTGTGCATGCTGACTCACTGAAATAGTTTACTGGGACACTTGATGGAACTGAGCCATCGTTAAGGTTATCAATCTCAGCTGTGCTTTTCCTACTATGACAAGTCAACATGTCTGCTGTGAAAAAGGCCCATAAAAATGAAAATAAAAACAGCTTTTTAAAAACAGAACTCATTTTGTCAAATGTAATAATAAGGGAGTCTAAAAAGTGATTACTCACCTCCTCAACACTACAGGGTAAAACCACACGGCTGCAAAAGACAGAGACAGAGAGAAGTTCTTAGACACTGCTCAATAAGCACTTGTGCCAGAAGCACTACCATTTTACTTTAAAGTGAACAACAAGCATAGCATTACCTCCAAAAATAACATCACACTTAAGGTAGGTGCAGGAAAACATCATTCAAGCCAACGTGGCCTATCTAGTCGGGATGAATAACACACTTTAATAATAAAATCTCTCCACACTAGGGCAGTCTGATTAATCAAATGTTGATCGCGATTTCAATTCCGGCTCCTAACGAGCACAAAAACAATGTAATGGAGAAGAAAAATAACACTTTGCAGACTACGTTTTGCAAGCAAACTCTTATTTTGTCTTGTGTTTTTGGAAGAAAACCAATTAAGGCAGAGATCTGAAAATATACATTAACATGAACCCAACATATTATTAGTAAAGATAATTCTCTTTTTAATGTACACAACACTGATGATAGGCGTACTGGCCTACAGCTAAGGTAGCCATAAGGTAGCATCCACAGATACAGTTAAGCTTAAGGTTTTACTGTGCCTCATTTTAACATTCAAACATGATGTACGAATATATGAATATGCCAACAATTTTTATTTTAACAGCTTAGTATTGTATGCATATGTGTAAAGGCTGTAGGATGTCCTACATGTTATTGTAGGTTCAGTTTAATATGCAATTTGATAAAATATATATAGGAGGTCCCTGCTCCGTCTCTTTTTCAGCTTGGCCTAAAAAATTTTGAAGACCCCTGAATTAAGGGAAGAAGTATGAAGGGACATTGTACAGTTAGGGTTTTTTTTCACTCTTGATTTGTTTAACCGTTTCCCTGTTTTTTTTTAAGGTTCAATAAATGCATCATCTTTCCCAAAAGTCAATGAGTAAACATGTTGACCCTCCTGTTGTCCTCGACACGTTTTTAAAAGTTTCTACATCAGAAATTTGGGGATTCTTTTATCCAAATTGTCCAAAAGTGACATGGATGGTTCCACACAACGCTCCTTGCAAGTCAAACTAAGGATCAGTTCACTACGTTTTTGAATTTTGGGTTTCAAAACAGTATCCTGAAACTGAACTTTGACAAAAACACAAAAAAATGTATATTATTTCATATAAATGAGGTTTCTTGACCATGAATTTGAAAACAAATTAGTGTCAATGGTGTGTACAGAATACTGCGTAAAAAATAAATAAAAAGAAAAATGAAGAAAATGTTGGGGGAAAAAAGCGATAAAAAAGCACCAAAAAAGTGAGAAAAAACCCGTAAAAAAAAGCCTCAAAAAAAGTGTTCAATTTGTTGTTGTTTTTTGGGGCATTTCTGCCTTCAATGGATAGTAAAGCTGAGATATGAAAGGAGGGAGGGGGGGGGGCATTTAGGAAAACAGTCACAGGTCGGATTCGAACCCTGGACCTTCTGTGTCGAGGAATAAACCTCTGCACATTAGGGGTGGGAATCACCAGAGGCTTCACGATACGATATCATCATGATACTTATGTAACGATACGATATTATTGCAATTTTAAACATATTGCAATATTCTGCGATATATTGCAATTCATTAACTTTTTTCCAACATCAAATTTTTCCCAATTTCAAATTATGTCCCCAAAAGGAAACTTTGTCAACATCTGTTTTATTTAAAAAGATACATTTCTCTGTTTGTTCATCTCACTTCAATTGTATTGCTGCAAAATCAGATTGTCAAGCAGACAAACTGACCAACACATATATAATAAAAGATCCATACTTGGCGTCTGTGTATCGATACAGTATTGCCACAGAAAATATTGCGATACTATGCTGTATCGATTTTTCCCCCCACCTCTACTGCACATGTGCGCCCGCTCTACCGACTGAGTTAACCGGCCACCAATTTCAGTTTTGACCCGGGAGGACAACACAAGGGCTAAATAATTGTGATTTCGAAATTGGGCAAAAATAATGGTGAATGACATTATGAAAAACAGGTAACCACTGCAGAAGAAGAAGTAATGACGTTTACGCAATGCCTTAAAAAAATAATCTCCACAACGCTCAGAGAAACCCCCGAGCTGCTGAAGAACAGGAAGCCAGTTGGTCGCGGTCGCTCTTCCAGAGGTAAAAACTATTTCTGCTTCAGTCTCACACACCGCTGCTGACTCAGCAAGATGACGGGCACACGTTACTAGACAAGAGTGGAATATTACAGCCGAGCAAAGCCCAGATTGGATATAAATAAAAAAAGGAGGCCATTTTGGAGTTCACTGATTAAAAACAACAAATGTGCTCCACAGACCGGTGACGGTCCGACAGCGGTTTGAGAAAGAGAAAAAAAAAACAATACCTGAATATTTGATCTTTGAATCTTTAGACGAGATACCCACACAAAGACAGTATTGAGTTTGTTGCATAGTTTAAGAACACTGCAACCTTTTCCCTTCATGGCCCAGCAAACTTCAGAAGTTGCATCATTTACTGTCAGTGGCCACTAACCACAAAGAGCAAGAGCAAACGAAAAGGAGGCAGAGGAAGCTCTCTCAACGCATGAATCTACAGCAGCACAGGGCTGGGTATCGGTCAGAATCTTTCCATCCGGTGCCAATTTCAATACCTCAGTTTCGATGCAGATTCCTAACTAGGGCTGTCCTCCACTAAAGAAATTCTAAGTCGACTAACAGTTATAGGATTTTGTCGACTAATCGATTAGTTGATTTAATGGACAGAGCTGTGCGCTTTGAGAGGTGGTTAATCACCATTAATATCACCACGCCATTAATATCATATCGCAGCAAACGCTGTCTGCGTGAAGTTTTAAAAAACTGTAACCACACTTGAAACCAACTGTGACTCTCTGTGACTTCTACAAAGCTGCAGACAGTTTACTCCGTCCGCACCTCTCCGTGTGTGTGTGTGTGTGTGTGTGTGTGTGTGTGTGTGTGTGTGTGTGTGTGTGTGTGTGTGTGTGTGTGTCGGTCGGAGCTCCCCTCTGTGTCAATATGCAGATGACTCTTTGCGGAGAAACTCGATTTAAACTCGATTTAAATCAACGAATCGATTAGTCGATACAATTGAATGAGTGTTAGTCGACTAAGAATTTCTTCAATCGAACACAGCCCTACTGACCGCACTGCACTTTTTCTACCGGTGATTTTTTTTGGATGATGTTGAGCTTTGGTCCAACCCATAACAATGAGAAAGGTCTGCAAACTTAACGGTTATTATTATCATAGATAGATTTTTGGCTGAATGGATTAATTGTTTGGTCTCTAAAATGTCAGTGGTGAAAAATAGGGATCAGTTTTTTTTTTTTTTCTCGCAAAAAGTCCCAAGATGTCCCCAACTCAAAGATATTCAGTTTACTGTCCGAGAGGAGAGAAGAAACTAGAACAATATTCACATTTAACAAGCTGGAATCAGAGAACACTGTTTTGTGTTGTTCATAAAAACAAATGACTCAAACCGATTAATCGATTGCCAAAATAGTTGCCGATTGATTTAATAGTTGACAACTAATCGATTAATCTTTGCAGCTCTACAAGGAGATTTTTGAGCATTTTGTCCAGAATTAACAATAACTCTATTAAAGCTTTAGGGCCCTATCTTCCAGCGCAAGTGTCTTTGCTAGTTTAAGACCGACGCAGTTGTCAATTTCCCGCCGAGCGCCCGCGTTGTTTAAACAGCAAATGCAGCGGAAGTAATTGCGCCATTGACCAACAAAAACCTGGTTTTAAGTCAATAACGCAGCATTTCATTGTTATTTTAACAGAGCATTAGTTAAAGGCACGTGCACAGCGCGCGCACAATCCTTGTTACACACACAGGGACGCACAGCAGCACACACACATGCAGACGATTACAAATAAAAATATTACGGTGCAAATCCTCCATCATAACAGCAATGCTCCAAGGTCCAAACGCGCCTGGCTTTAAA
This sequence comes from Perca schrenkii, assembly GCA_025617405.1. Lineage (NCBI taxonomy): Eukaryota > Metazoa > Chordata > Actinopteri > Perciformes > Percidae > Perca > Perca schrenkii. The sequence goes on along the minus strand of CM046791.1, from coordinate 2,368,575 downwards.
AGGGAATGGGAGATGATCTCTGATTGGTTGATTGCATATTACGCCCAAAACACACCTCTGATTAATGAAGACACTAATGGCGTTTTTCCATTACACGGTACCTGCTCGACTCGCCTCGACTCTACTCGGCGCACTGTGCGTCCCTTTTCCGTTGCAGATTTTAGTACCGCCTCTGCTTGGCTGGTCGTCATAGCGACTGCCGTGGGCGTGGCTTTGTAGCGTTGCATTCCCCCCCTGACTCATTTCCTGGTTCCCCTTCTCCGTAAACAACATGAAATCAACAAGATAGTTAACTTCTCCTGCTCCAGATTTCCCACCGTGGTCAGAAAGAACAGGGGAGACTCTTAGTTTCTCTCACTATATGACTCTAGAGTCACTACTCGCCATCACTCTCTCACTCACTTTACCACACACACACACACACACACACACACACTATATGACTCTAGAGTCACTACTCGCCATCACTCTCTCACTCACTTTACCACACACACACACACACACACACACTATATGACTCTAGAGTCACTACTCGCTGCCGAGCTAATCGCCGGCACTCTCTCACTTCTCCCTCGCTCACCAGCTCCCCACACACACACACGGCGACTCGACACACACACACCAGCACACAAGTATAACCATCAGGCCACTTGTATGCTACGGAGAAAGCTCTGCCGTCTGTCGCTAGCAATGCAGTGATCAGTGACGATTCTTTCCGACCAATCAGCAGCCTGCAGGGTTTCACGTCACCTTCTCTGCTCGCCTCAGCTCGCTTGGAACCTCGACTGAGCAGGTACTAAAAAAAAGTACCTGTTAGCAGATACCAGGGACTTTTTTTCGTAATGGAAAACCAAAAAATGCGAGTAGAGTCGAGGCGAGGCGAGTAGGTACCATGTAATGGAAAAGCGCCATTAGTACAACCCTTTTCATTTTTGGAAGACACTTGGAAGGCTTGTATCATGCGGACGCAACAACAGTGGTGTTGTCATTACTTTGAATTCCTCATGGGTGCGACAGAAGCTACGCACTACAGCTTTAACTTGTGTTGACATTAGGTTCATCTTTAACCAAGACCCCGAGTGACAGATGATGTTTTTTGTCTCTCCAGGCCGCCGCCGACTCTAAAACGAGCCTCTGCGATGATGAGTGATGATGACTTTGACACAACCAAGGGCATCACGATGGGAGCAAGTGAGGAGTTGCGGCAACAGGTATCTGTTTCAGTGTCAAGTGCACAGTAACGCAGCATAGAACGAGCTGGAATTAACAGGCAACGTTGATGCTTCAGCAAAGCTCTTCTTAAAACTTCAAAATGAGAAAGAGAAGGGTTGGTCTAGGGCAGTGGTTCCCAACCTTTTTTCCTTGGCGCCCCCCCTACTTATGTCTAAGAAAAGCTGAGTCCCCCCCTCCCTACCCCCCCCGAGACCGAAATTGAGGTAACTCTCGAGATAGAGCCTTGCTTTCTTTATTGATACAGAGCAGTTATCAGCACTGTTACGTTTCTCCCCCATGTTTCATTCATAAAATAGTGATGCCGTGGCATCAGGAAAAACGGGGATACAACAAAATATATAGTTTTCATACAGACTTATGTATACATTATTTATTCTAGTGTATTATCATAATTTGTTTAACTTTTTTTTTTTTTACCTCAACTCAAACCAGATAAAAACTTGAGCCCCCCCCCTGTGATCTTTGTCGCCCCCCAGGTTGGGAACCACTGGTCTAGGGGTTAGCTATTGGAATTGGATCAAGGAATATCAGCTTTTTTTGTAGCCTCGTGCACGTCAGGTGCCCCGTGTGTGACCTCAGACAGAGTGTTTTTCCTTTCGCGTGAAAGAAGAGGTGTGGACAAGTTACCAACAAAACCTACAGCGAAAGACCGTGCAAAACATTTCAGGCCGTCCTGCCAACCTGTATACTTTTTTAATGTCCATGTACTGTAACGTTTTTTCACTCTAAAGTCGCTGAAACGGCTGCTGTTTCAATCCTGTCGGCTCCCTGCAGCGGGCGGGGCTGCTCAGTTCTCCACACACACACTCACACTCACACTCACACACACACACACACACACACACACACACACACACACACACAATGACTGTATGACTGTGTGTCCCCAGCCCAGGCAAGAATAAGAAATTAACTTACAATGTAAACTGTTTCTATGTTTAACGTTTTCTGACTTATTCAAAAGACGGAGCTTTAAGAGTTCCTCGCTTTTTCTTTTAAAGGATACATTTTTATAAGAGCTACACTTTAGTTGGCAGTTTGATAAATGCAAGTTATTTCAATCTTCATGTGCTAAAAAGGCACATAAGTTCCTGTACATCCTGATAAAGTTCCCTTGGCCTTGGAATTAAAATAGTCCCCCCCCCCCCTCCTCCTCCCACCTCATCACATACCCTTCACCATACCTAGAGATTGGCATGGGGTACTTTCCATAAAATCATCTCTCAATGCAAATTAAACCAGCTATTAGGCTAACTGACATAAAACCATGCCAATCTCTAGGTATGGTGAAGGGTATGTGATGATGTGGGGGGTATGGTGAAGGGTATGTGATGATGTGGGGGGGTATGGTGAAGGGTATGTGATGATGTGGGGGGTATAGTGAAGGGTATGTGATGATGTGGGGGTATGGTGAAGGGTATGTGATGATGTGGGGGTATGGTGAAGGGTATGTGATGATGGGGGGGGGGCCTATTTTAATTCCAAAGGCCAAGGCAACTTTATCAGGATGCATAGTATCCTGGATCCATGAAATAACTGGCCTTTAAAAATAAATATATGCCTGCCTCTACGTTACATTATTCATTCACAAAGAAAATTGGTGTCCTTAAACGTTGTATTTTTTACATTTTTTTAATTAAGGTGTTAAGATCAATTTTTTTGTATTCCTCTTTGTAGTCAACTTTATCATGGGTTCCTAGTACATACTACTGCTGCTGCTGCTTGCAGGCTAAGTTGATTGAAATGAAAAAAAAAAAAACTTAGTTTGACACGCGTGAACAACCAAGCTAATCCGCATGTAAATCTAAGTCTCTTATCCCGGGTAAGATTAGTTGGCGCCGCCGCTAGTTTATGGGTCATTAGTGCAAAGATAACATTAGCAGCGCTAACTGATTCTCATTCATGTTAACCCATCAAGCTAGCTAACAGTTAGCATTAGCAAACAGTGGGCTAATATGTAGCTCAAGTTAGTTAAAAGTTGTACAGCTTAAAAAAAAAAAGCACAAACGCCGCTACTCTTATCGTCAAAACACTAAACCACAGACGTAAGTGTTTAGAGGCCAGCTAACGTTACATTAAGTCACTACGAGAACGAGAAACTGTAGGATAACAACAGCTGTCACACAGTGTGCCATAAGTTACCACCGGTAACCGGTAGGCCATACCCGGCCATACCCAGCTCTTCCCTCGTGTGTCTGACAGACACTGAGTCGAGATGAAAAGTTTTCATTAGTGTCAAACCACTGACAAAATAACTGCCCCGCCTTCCCGACTCCGTTACTACACGATGAAGTTGTCTTAGAAGACGTTAAAAAGAGAAACGTTGCACTTACTACTCCTTGATGAGGACCATCTTAGCCCTTCTCCTCTCGACACGGCTGCTGCCTGTTTACTGCCCAGCGACCCTTGATGCGTCATGACGTCATGCGCTGGGCGGTATGGGCGGTAGGGGCCGTCATCGGGCACGTTTTTTAAAAACTTTATTAAAAGAACACATGTACATTAACAAAACAAAGAATATATATTATATATATACATTTGATTTAACCCTTGTGTTGTTTTCCAGTCACCCATGCAACTTTCTGTTTTTCTGGGTCAAAATTTTGAATTCAAACTTTTCAACATTTTGACGTTTTTGTCACTTTTTTTTACAAGTTTTGTGTCACTTTTTTCCTGTTTTTGTCGATTTTTTTTCCTGCGTTTTTGAAGCTATTTCCGACTTTTTTTTGTCATTTTTTTTAATGCTATATAATTGAATAAAACACCCAAATTCAATGAAAGTAGTGAACTGATCATTTATTTTACTTGTGAACAGTAATAGTTGTATGGAACCATCCACGTTTATTTGACAATTTGGTTGAAAGAAACCCCAAATTTCTGATATAGAAACTTCTTAAAAATGGGTCAAATGAGGACATCAGGAGGGTTAAAAAATGGAGAACGTGATAACAATGTAAATCAATGTTTTAAGCAAAACATTTTCTTTTCTGGTGGCTTTTTAACCTGCGTATTACACATCTGGACTGATGAAACATCAATTAGTCCTACTTCATTTCAGGTTTATTTATGAATGCAATCCATCTCATGATATAGATTTTGACAGTGCAGTTTCATTTGCTGCACAGCCTGAAACCCAGGTGCTTAGTCTAATAATATGTCCTTTAATATGGTATCTGCCATTGGGTGCATCTACTTTACTTTACTTTTAACTACTGGCCGGCCGGCACATTCACATGCTGTTGCTGATTGGCTGGAACAGTGTTTTGTGGCTTGTGCACTCCTTTCTGTTTGTTTTCCATTAACACAGCCAGGGTATGTGCCTGTGTATTAACCATACACAGTAAAAGAAATGGACACAGCGACGCCATACTCTTAGACGAGACCAGTGAAGGATATCAGAAGTCACTTTTGCGGTGCTGGCTGAGCGTTACTGAGCAGCCTCCAACTGAGAGAGACAACGTAGATGTGACGTGAGCAACGTGTCTGAAAGTGTGAAGTCTTCTGGTAGCTGTGCCAAGAGAAATCTCAATCATTCCCAATCTTACAGAGACGGAGAGTGTAGGTATATGTAAGGAGATAACATAGACACAGGCTAATTATTGATCACTAACATGCTAGTTAACATTAGTAACTAAACTTAAACAGCTAATGTAAGTCCAAACTGTCTGTGAGCTTCTCCTGTACTATACGGTAATTCCTCTACTGTGCGATATAAAGTCTCTTGGTTATGACACAATCGTTAGCCTATTTTTATAAAAGCGTCTGCTACGGAGCCATAACGTGAGGTACAAAGTAATGGAGCCTTTTATACATTGTCGTGTTTCTTTAGAAATAAACAACGGTCAAATAGAGTCTTTAAACGCTTCAGATGTAAAGTTATTCGCAGTCAAGTGACGTAAAAATGAATGGGAGTCAATGGGATGCTAACGGGAGGTGATGGCTTGGTATTAACACAAGATTTTTTTTCAGCGCGCATACAGAAAATACAGAGCTAGATATTCACTGAATTTGACAAAAGGTGTATTAGATTAACATCACTTACTATACCTTTAAATGGAGAAAAGACAAATCTAGGAAAGGTAAAGCTGCATTTGTGTGACAGAAAAGTGATATTGTGAATACCTATCTATATATCCAACTATCTATCAATCTATCTATCCATCTATCCATCTATCCAACTATCTATCCATCTATCTATCCAACTATCTATCTATCCATCTATCTATCCAACTATCCATCTATCTATCTATCTATCTGCCTTACAATTTAATAACAAAGTCAGGAATACAAGAAAGCAAACATGATGTTTTTTTTATTGAAACAGTTTACTGATAAATGACAGATGGTTGTCATGGAACTTTCATGTTTAATCTCAAAAAATCATGGGCTAAAAAGGTCATACATGGTACTTAACATTGAATAGCAAGAGAATCCATGCGTCGGAGCAGACACTCAATTCACAAAGAAATCAGGCAAAATGCCCTTTTGATTTCAATAAAAAATATTAAATCTCCCCCCCACCCCCCAACTCTATCCATCTTTACACGGTTTGTTCACTTTTTAATAATATAAAAACGCTTAATACTGATTGTGAAACACTGCAATTAATTTACAAAACATAATAATAATAATAATAATAATAATAATAATAATAATTATAATATTAATAACAATAACAAACAATAATAACAATAACCATTAAATTTCAAAACAAAATAGGAGGAAATCAGTCATAGCTGATGCGTCTTGGCCCAACACAAACAGCGAAGATTTTGGAGGAGAGGGTGGGCTGGTGGGAGGGAGGGAGGAGGAGGGGGGGGGAAATACCAAATGGCATTTACATCTACCTGACACACAGTTACACACAAACACAGTATCAGGTCGTTGAGTATTTCTCATTCCCCATTTACAGTGTTATGGGCACAAAGACAGAGACACGCTCGTAAGCATCCATGTGCCTCTGCAGCATCACGCTCACTGACCAATCAAATCCTTTTCAGTCAAGCTCGGCTCGGACCGAGACTGGTCCCCAAAAAAAAGTGCCCCTACTCCTCCAGCACACAGGAAAACTAACTGTTAGATTAAAGTATTGAACCGTTTTTTTAAATTTTACTTTTTTTTTAAATGTCTCAGCATTTAGAGGAAGGGAAAAACCTTCCAGGCGACAGGAACTTGTATCCGTTTCCGGAGGGTAGTCGGATAGAACGAGCGCCGGGGCTGCTGCGTGTGGAAATAGTCGGCGACGGCACCACTTTTCGGGCGTTGGAGCAGTGGTGTCCGTTGGAGGAGTTCTTGCCGCCCCTGTCTAGCGACTGCAGCCCCAGCTCCCGCAGCTCCAGGCTGTCTTGGGTATCGCTGGGCGAGCAGCGGCGCGGAGAGAGGTTCAGGAGGCTCAGCACGTCCCTGCCGGCCGAGGCGAGGGACCCGGGACCGCCGTGGACGGCTCTGACGGGACCCAGGTGTTGCTGTTGCTGCTGCTGGGCCGCGGCGTTGGCCCAAAAAGTCTTCAGATTGTGGATCGCTTGGACTTTCTCGTCGATGACGCCTCGTCTCAGCCGGTCCAGGTCCGGGACCTGGTCAGCGGAGCAGGCGGAGCCCGTGGAGGAGTACGACAGCGCCGGGGACGGAGCGCTGCCGGCCGGCGACTGGTGACCCGAACTGGGAGACACGTTACTCGGGGAGCGGGAGATGTGGCCGCTGTACGGGGAGCTCGGGTACTTTAATCGGAACTGCGCGTGGCTGTCCAGAGTGGGCGAAGGATGGCTGCCCTCCTTTTGGGAAGACTCGGAGATGGCGGGGCTGTTGTAGCCGGAGCTTATCTTCTGCAGCGACGAGGAACGAGAGGGAGGTTTGGGCCTCGGGGACGACTGAGCTCGGCCGCCGGTGCTGCTGTTGGGGCGGCTGAACGCGCTGGTTTCGGAGGAGCGGAAAGCGCTGCTCCGCGCCGTGGTTCCTCCTCCGGCCGTTGCTCCCTCGGGCCCGGCCCGCTGGAGGCTCCCCACGGCCCGCAGGTGGCTCTGGGTCTCCTCCAGGATCTTCTGGGCCAGCTCCTGAGGGTCCAGAGGGACAGTTTTTTCTTCCTGAGACTTGACAGTGCTGTCCGTCTCGGTACTGGACTGGTCCGACTCGCCGGTATCCGAGCTGCTCACCTTACCCTTCACCTTCTGGAACGGGGAGTTCGGGCTGGGCACCAGGCATGTTTTAACAGGGGACGTGGGGGTGCTGACGCTGCCCCTGGACGATACCGATACGGTGTAGCCTCTCCCTGCTCCTGCGCTGGACCCACCGATGACTCCCCTGCCTCCGCGGTGGTGCCGCTGGCTGTGGCCCGGCGGCAGCGGCAAAGAGTCACAGTGGCTTCCCAGCGGCTCGCTGCTGATGATGGAAAATCCCTCGTATTCCTCGTCCTCCCCTCGGGCCCCTCCCGCCACGGCCGCCGCAGCAGCGGCAGCACTAGCCGCCCCGTGAGGCGACGAGCGGCTCCGAGGAACGTGCGGGTGTTTGTGGATGGAGTAGTGCGCCGTGGCACCTCCGCGTTGCCGATGGCCGAGGAAATCGCAATCGGACTTGGAGACGCAGCTCATGGAGGAGGCCACGGAGCTGAGGCTGTAGACGGAGATGGCGTCCGAGGCCTGACTGTCCAGGCACGGAGGGGAGAAGGGGAGGCTGGAGTACCCCGCGGGCAGGGGGTTGGACACGGACTGGGCCGAGGCTAGAGACTCGAGGGAAGAGGAGCTGTCCAGGCTCAGACGCTTGGGAAGCTCGGTCGAGTCTGAACAAAAGGAGAAAGAAGAGGAAGGGAAATGATGTGACAGCTGATAAAAACAACAGGATTGCTAAAAAAAAAAAAAGATGAATGAACACATTGTTGTGAAACGTCCGATGACGCATGTTCTTACTAAGACAGCACAATAAATCGTTTTTTTTAATCGTATCAACTGGCGCAATAAACACATCGCCAAAGACACGGCGAGATTTTTGGTGTTAGTGAAAGACGATATCAGTAGGAAACTGCACTTTAAAGTCTAACTGTCATTCTTTTTATGTTTTTAGTGAAGCCATTTATATTCAATTCAATGTTCATCTGTTCTAGCGCAGGGGTCTTCAACGTTTTTTAATCCAAGGACCCCCTAACTGAAAGAGAGATGGAACAGGGACCCCCTGCTACATAGAAAATGAAGTTGCATATTAAACTGGGCCTACAATAACATGTAGGGCGGCCTAAAGCCTTCATACCTTTGTTTGCATAGGCTATTAAAATAGTCTAATAATTGTTGGCATGATTTTATGAATCATGTTTTAATGTTAAAAATACATGTGGCACAGTGAATCCTTAAAATGAACTGTATCTGTGGATGGCTACCTAGGTGACTACCTTGTCTATAGGCCAGTATGCCTATTATCAGTTGGGATTCATATTTGCTAATAATATGTTGGATTCATGTTAGGATGTAATTTTTGAAAAAACTTAAAAACGTAACAATAATTTGGAGGCCCCCCCTGCATTTACTCTGAGGACCCCCTAGGGGTCCCGGACCCCCTGTTGAAGACCCCTGTTCTAGCGGTTTAATGAGACACAAACATATATATATATATATATATATATATATATATATATATATATATATATATTTTTTGCTCCATTCATTACGATGATGTGAGAGTATATAGATAAAAAAGAGGCTCCATGAAAAAGGAGAATTGGTTCAAGGTAGATTCATGCAGATGAATCTCCATTAAACCAGTCGATGAGAGACTTTGTTCAGATTCACAACATTCATTTTGACTGAAAAAAATAAAATTAAGAAAAACAAGGGCACAAGAGCACATGTGTCAAACTCGAGGCCTGTGGTCCAAATCCGGCCCCTAGCAGGTTCTGATCCGGCCCCCATATCAATTTAGGTTCACAAATTTTGAGTTTTTGTCACTTTTTCCAACCTTTTGGGCGCTTTTTTTTCTATGAAGGCTGAGGAACTTTTTTCCTGACTTTTTTAGGACTTTATGTCGACCAAACTGTGAGTGAGAAGACTATATCAGACATGCAATAATGCACTCAAAGATATTTGACTTTTTTGATTAAATAAAAGCCTATCAATAAACTATACATGTCTGGCTCTTGATATGATTGTCATGGTTTTTGGGGCATTTCCGCAGGACAGCTAGGTGAGTAAGGGGATAAAGGGAGGGGGGAAGACATGCAGGAAATCATCACAGATCGGGCTCGAACCCCGGACCTCTGCGTTGAGGCATATACCTCTATGTATATGTGCGCCCGCTCTACCGACTGAGCCAACCCGGCCACCGTATAAGTATACTTACCAAACAGCGCCAGGAGAGACTGGAGCGCAAAGTGCAGGGTGCGGCGGTTGGCTAGCTTGCCGGTCTTCAGCACCACTTCTTCCTGGCCGACCTCGCATAAGTCGAATCCTGCACACACACAAAAGCACAACAGTTGTAACTCATGCATTTGACAGTGACTCCATTTACACGCACATATTGTTCCGGTTTTTGTCCATATTCTGAAATAGACAATATTCTGACTAAGCTGTTAACACGGCTAATGAAAGTGAATATTCCACTAGGTAGATAGTGATCCCAAAAAATGGAAATAATGGTGTTGCAGCAGCAAAATATCTGACACACAGCACACATACAGAGTATACATTAAATAATAGGAAACAATATACATGAAATAATAATTGAATACTACAAGAGCAATATTTAAAATATATACAATTTGGAAATAAAATGTACAGCTGCGCTCAATAGATATAGATAAACTTAATGTGCAAGTTGGGGAGCAAAAATGTACAACTGTTTCACTAGTAATGATAGGATGTAGATAAACCTATTGTGCATGTAAACTAATATTCCCGTTTACATGTAGCCGTGCAAAACAGGATTTTCGTCAAAGTGTTCCAGAGGAGGAGGACTGGTTGGAGCGTGTGAACACAGCGTCCCTCTTTCAGTCCTTCAACCAGCTTCTAGAAAAGGTCGCCTCATATCCACAAACCTGTTCATATCTAATTCTTTCATAATGTTTAAAAGCAGCTGACTGGTTGGTTTGTGTACAGTAACCATAGCAATGCACAGAGCTGACTGTAAGCCGTAAACAGACGAGAGGCCGTAAACTGTCACAAACTGCAGTAAAAACCCTGATTGAGACACAGATTCCGAATGCGCTGTATACATAACCCTAAAACCTGAATAATACCAACATATCACACACGTCTTAATCAGAAAATGCTATATTCGGAAAAAGGCCTTATTCTGAATATCCAAACGGAATCTGCTGTTTACATGTCCTGAATACAATTCAGAATATTGGCATATTACTGGACAGGGACATAGAGGGACACATGAATGTACAGGACAGGACTCAACAGTTCTCTTAGGCTATATTTACATCGCTACGTTTTGTTTTTTAAGTGGAGTTTTGAGCCAAAAGTGATTTCAGTGCACACAAGTGTTTTCAGCTCCAGTAGAAGAACTAATCTCCATTTAAACCAACACGCCCGAACCTCATATCTCATCAACATCCTGGTATACTGGGCATAACAGGAGGCGGCGTGGAGACACCGCGGCTATTTTGCAGCGGCACCGCCACTTTTCTCCAATAAACGCCAATAAACCAGAGCACGTTTTTTTCTCCCATCCCCGAATGCCATGTGGAGTAGCCAGATCCTCAGTAACCGTTGACTCACCGAGAGCAGCCAGGAACTCGTGGCACCCTGGCAGTCTCCAGAGCTGCACGCTGATGGACACCTGAATGGGCAGGAGGGAGAAATCCTGTTCTTTCTCTCCCGTCTGGAGTTGGACTAGCACCTGGTGGAGCTGGAGAAAAAAAAAGAGGAAGAAGAGGAGCGGAGTGGTTAGGAACGAGCACAGGGACACAATAAAGGGGCGAATTCTACTGGAGATGCGATTAATGGGTAAAAAAGAAAGTGTGTGATCAAACTATTTCTATTCTATGAAGAATGAAATCATCCAGAGGGACTGTAGTTCCATGCTCTCATGTGCATTGTCCTCTATTTCAGTCACATTTTATTGTCCAACTACTGGAAACATATTTTCTGGAGTAGGTATGAACGAGTTTCTGTTTGAGTCCTCGGAGCAAAAGGATATCTGCAGGGAAGCTTTACGGGGGGGTTAACACATGCCCTGGGTGCACACTTGCCTGTTTTGTTTGGGGATTACTTGGTTTGGGACAGAGACACCTTTGTCAACATGACGAAACTGCAGAAAATAAACACATGCCCCGACTGCTCGCTGCACGCTTCCTAACTATGAGAGGTTTGTTTCTTGCATCATAGCTTTATCCCTTTCTACCAACCCTGAAACTGTCCTCTGACCCAGGGTTGTAAATCTTTTAATACTCAAAATCCCTAAAATGGGACTGCAGGAACCAGCAAGAGAAAAAAAAAAAATTATAAACAGAGTGAACGTTTGTTAGGCTACACTCTATGCATGCAATAGCATGAAAAAACATGACGATCAAGATCAAGTTTAGCGGGACAGAAAGTGGAGAGCGGAGGAGAAGAATGGGATGGAGTGCAGGGAGGTGAAGGCGCACTTACCATTGCCACCATATTTTTAACAGCCTTCAGACCGCACGGGAGGGGCAGGGGGGGGAGAGAGAATAGGCTTTTTAATCGCATGCACAAAGGCCATTCACAAAGGGTACAAGGGTTCAGGTCAACAAGAAGGATAACAGCAACAAGTGACATAAGTGCTTAACAGTTTGATGCAATAAGCGTACGCAGATTAGGCTGACCACGTGACCATGTTCTGTGCATTGAGACCCGTATTTTCAGTATGAGGCAACACCAACTGACTGCATAGTATTTCACTTTAATCACGGGACAGCCACGTGTTGCATGTAAACGTAACATTAATTCTCCGGGCTCACGAGCTCGGGTGCAAGAGAACAGGACTCAAGACCGTAGTTTCGACTTTGTACTTGAACGGCTGCTCGTTTCGGCTTTCCGTGCTGCAATTCAACGCAGATCAAGCTGCGCTTTTGAGTTGCCAGTGTGTTAGTTATGCAATCACATATCCCCTTAAAATATTCTCTTCTAGCAAGAGCCTCATGGCGCAAAGGCATGTAAAAGTTTCAGAGAAAGTAAGAGGGGCTGTCTCAAGAGCTCTTTACACAGAACAATAGCAACGGTGTTTTGTTATTTGAGCACAAAGAACGATTTCTATCAGATTTTTAAAAATCCAGCAGCGTTTGCTCATGGCTGCAGGGAGGGGCCTACCCGGTTGATGAGCTGCTCCCCTGCCTCTGAAGCTGTGATGAGTTTGCACAAAGCCTGGAGAGCGGGCGGCGGCAGACCTGAGGGACGGGATCAAAGGAACATCCTCATTATTCACACACACAGCCCACACTTTAAACCCCAAACTAAGTAGCACTAGGAATAAATCTGGGGAGTGATATGAAACGGTACAAACACTGAAGACAGAACTGCTTGGTCATGTATCACCAAATCAGTAAAGGGCCTGGCGCACCAAGCGGACGGCCGAGAACTTTGTCTACTGCACAGCTCTCTCGCACTGCTGCAGATCCTCTTTTCACCTAGTTTCTGTTTTAGCTACAGAGTGAGACATCTTTTCATCTTCTTCTGCTGTACTATCTTTGATTGCACTTGCTCAGTAGCTCAGATGTAGATCATGTCAGCTAGCTAACTCTAGAGACAGTAAAAGAAAGGCTGTTTCTCCAACTTTGGTCAGTTCCAAGGCAGGATTAGCTGGGAGACTTCTTCTAAATGAGGGCGCACATGGAAGTAGTTCTTTTGTAGATTATGGTGAACTTGAGTGTGTTGTAGCAGTACTTTGCTATTGAGAACGACGTAGCATGCTAGCGTTAGCATGCTAACGCTAACACCCGGAGCTAACGGTTGTGGTTAGCCAGCTCATTTCGGACTGTGACGGCACATTCAGAAACCATATCTCACTCAAAACAGCATGGATGGATTTTTTTCAAAGTTTTTATGTGTGTGGAAGCACCAGAGACACAAAAGAACACCCCAAATCCCAGAAAAAGTGTTTTTTTCATAATATGGGCACTTTAAATATTATAAGAACAGCTGATTTCTGGCGCAGTAAACCTCTTCAGCGGGCAGGGCAGTTTTTGTGCCTACTTTGAAATAGAATCCTGCTGTAGAGCTTGTTTCAGGTACATACCCAGCAGGGATTGTAAAGTGGTGCTGCACTGCTGGAGCCTGTCCCCGGGATCAGCGGTGGGAAAGAAGACCGCAGCGGGCATACCGCTGCCCACTGAGTCCAGACGGAAGCCCACAGCGGTCAGCAGCGCCTGCCAGCCAGGGACACCCCCCACCTTGTTCTCCACACTTTGCTGGGACGTATACATGGAGTTACGCTGGCCGTTCTGTATCCTCTGAAGGGACTTCTCCACCTGCAAGTACCAGCGAAGGGCAGCGTCGTCAGCATATCGGCGGATCTTTGATTGTGACATTTTGTATTGTGAGAAAAGTCCTGGTGTGTGTCAGGGTTATTATAGTGAGCTAAAACTAAAACTCAAACTCAAAGGAAAATGAGTAGTGAAAAATACTTTTAGTAAAGTAACACTTAAACTTTTAAGGAAAAAATTGAAAACTGATTTTTTTTTTTTTTTACAGAAATTGAACTGACTTGACATTCCAGCAGATGGCGCTGTGTCGCAATTGCTTCACATTGGACAGTGCAGTAGCACGGAGATTAAACATTAAACATCGTGGCTATTCTTTAACCATGTATTTTGTCCATTTGTGAAGCTATCTATACTTCTCAGACATTATACGTGGCCCTAACAAAAACTAAATATATAAAAAGAAAAAGAATCCTTTCTGAAACTAAACTAAAACCAGCTAAACAAGTGTCTCACCTATTTAAAATATATTTGCATTTATTGATATTTGCTATATTACTGTAGTCTTTGTTCTATTTAACACAAACAGATTTTCATTGCAGCACAATGTCAATTAAGTTATATACTATATACATCTAAAACCAGCAAACACTCTGAAAACTAAATAGAAATGAAATTGAAAAGTCAAAAATAAAAAAAATGTGTGTGTGTATGTGTGTGTGGCTTGTGTGTGGCTTGTGTGTGTGCATGCATGCGTCCGTGTGTGCCCGCATGCATGCGTGTGTGTGTGTGTGTGTGTGTGTATGTGTGTGTGTGTGTGTGTGTGTGTGTGGCATGTGTGTGGCTTGTGTGTGTGCATGCATGCGTCCGTGTGTGCCCGCATGCATGCGTGTGTGTGTGTGTGTGTGTGTGTATGTGTGTGTGTGTGTAGCTTGTGTCTGTGTGTGTGTGTTTGTGTGTGCATGTGTGTGTGTGTATGTGTGTGGGTGGGCATGTGTGTGTGTGGCTTGTTTGTGTATGAGAGTAAGAGTGTGTGTGAGTGTACGTGTGTGTGTGTGTTTGTGTGTGCGTGTGTGGCATGTGTGTGGCTTGTGTGTATGATGTGTGTGTGCATGCATGCGTCCGTATGTGCGCGCATGTGTGTGTGTGTGCGTGTGTGTGTGTGCGTGCGTGTGTGTCTGTCTCCATGTCTCACCAGATGGAGTAAAACTCTCAGAGCATCCCGTGCTCGGTCTGGATACTGTAGAATCTCTGCCAGTGCTTGGCCAATGAGGGAAGACGGGCTGTTGAGCTTCACATCATTACCAATCAGCATGTATCCTGGACAGAAAATAAGCAGTTAAAAAAAGCTCCATTACACAAAGTCATCTCTTTTTTTTTAATTATGGGAATGTAGAATTAACACATGAGTGAGTATTGTGTCCAACCTGCCCAGTTGGAGGGGTGCGAGTACTGCTTGCTGCTCTGGACGGTCTTCATGGCGTCCGCCAGCGCTGCACTGGCCTTGGTCCCGTTGAGCAGCGCGGTGTAGAAGGCGTGGACGAACACTTTGGAGGCTGCGACAGGGACAGGCCACAGGGACACGAGAGCACACTGAGCCCCGGCGGCCAGGAAGGCCCTGGTCAGTCCCACCACACCGTCTGCTGTCACTTTGCTGCTGGACTCCTGGTACGACCTGTAGCCACACGAGCCAAATCATTGAATTAGGAAGCTATTAACGTTTAATAGTAAAACTTTTGAAGCATTATTTGCTTTTTATTATCTTCCTAGGCTATTCTATTCAATTATAATAAGTTACATTACAATTTCTTTTTTAAAACTGTGTTTTAAAACTTTCTCATGGCAGCGATAGAGCCAGTGGTATTTCCCGTTTCCGCCTCAAACCACTTTGACAAGTCTGATCCACGCACACATGACTGTCCACCAAAGGGTTGAATCTGTCTCAACTTTTCTCACCCCCTGTAGCTTAAACACACTATCCCCTATTCAAAAATGAATGGGAAGACCTGCGTTTTCGCAAGAACGTCCGACAACTGCTGCAGTTTATGTGAACGCAGCCTTAGATAAAAAAAATAACTTAATTACTGCCATAGGAATATAATACAATATAATGTTAGGACCTAAATCAACACATAGACCACTAAGTAAATGTGTGTCCTGTAATCAGCCAACTAGTCTATATTGACAAAGATTAATTTAGGGGATCTGCCGGATGTCCCGTACCTTTCCTCTTTCTTTGTGTTGGCGTTCTAACCTCCGGTGGATTTCTGAGGACTATGGTTAACTGCTCCTCAGATCTCTGCAGGGTAAATCCAGACAGCTAGCTAGACTATCTGTCCAATCTGAGTTTTCTGTTGCACGACTAAAACAAAATTGGAACGTACACATGTTCCACCAAAACAAGTTCCTTCCAGAGGCTACTTTGCTGAGGCACCAACCAGCCAACCTACCCCAGCACCACCAGCTTGACAGGCAACCTCAGGTCCAATATATCCGCAGCTGTGAGCAGGAACTCCTGCAGGGGCGGGCTGTCACATATGCTCTCCACGTCACTGCTGTCGTCCTGCATGTGAAGAGACTCGGGGATGGTGTAGCCGCTTCCAATGGAGCCCTTCCTGCCTCGGCCACTGCTGCCTCTTCTCCCCCCTGCACCTCTCCCCACGGTCCCAACTCCCACGTTGGCACCTGCTCCACCGGGAACGCTCTCAGGGTTTGGGGTGAGCACCAGAGCCGCTAGTTTCCAGGAAATGTGGGTGGCAAAGTGGGCACACTCGGCCTGTGTGAGGGCACTCATCACCCGCTCCTTGGTGGCAGCAGTGCCGGCCAGCGGTTGGCAGCCCAGCAGCTCAGCCACCATCAGGGCCTCCTCCTCCGCAGAGGGCATGGGACCCCACAGCCAGCGGTCCATCACGGGCGAGGGCAGGCGAGGGTTCCCCACCACTGCCGCCATCGAGACACCGCCACACGGAGCCGGTCCAGGGCGCCGAGAGTGAGCCTAGGAGCACAAAAACAAAAGGTTACATTGATTTGTAACAGATGGCTTCTTAGCACCCTGAAATAAAAATAGGAGTTTTGGTTACACTTTATTCGAAGGGGTGTGCATAAGACTGACATGATTCATAAAGACTCATTCATGTTCATGACAGTTGTCATGTCAGTCTAATGTGCATAAAAAAAAACATCATCTAAAACATCTATTAACACACTCACTAACCATTAAAGGTACTTTTATTTGTCAAAGACATGTAGCGAAATTCATTCTCTGCATTTAACCCATCCCTCAAGGGAGCAGTGGGCAGCCAATCACAGCGCCCGGGGACCAACTCCAGATCTGAGCCAGTACCTTGATCAAGGGCACTGACTGGAGAACCTAGTACATGTTTTTTGATGGTGGGGGAAACCCACACAAACATGGGGAGAACATACAAAATGCACACAGAAAGGCCCCGAACGACCTGGATTCAAACCCAGAACCTTCTTGCTGTGAGGCCACAGTGCTAACCATTGGGCCACCATGCTGCCTAGTGCATGTCTATATCATTATAGGTATAAATGCATGCATATTACATTAATGTGCATCACAACTTGCCACAGCATAGTTACAAGCTTAAGATAACTAAAGACTAAAACCAACCCCCTATTTGTTTTTGGTGGGTTATGTCATTGTCATTTTATTTATTTTTCATTCCTTCCGGGAAAAAAAAGAGTTTTTTTGTGATTGTTGTGGGAAAAAATCCTTGATTATGCAGCACGTTTTCTTAAAAAATGCGATGGAATATACAGGATCTTTATGCAATTTTATGCAATGAAATTGTGGGAACTTACAAAAATTGCGGTTTGATGAAAAATTAAAAAAAAACAGTGATGATTTGTCTTCTGTAAGCTGTACTTATATGAGCTGTTGTTTTTTTCATATTTGCAAATAAAAATTGAAATCACAAAAGTATAGCATTATATTTTTTTAGTCACGTGAAGGAGAAGGCCAACCTTTGCGCTGGTTCCAAGGCCATGGATGGAGGGAACAGCGATGAGGCTGAAGCGCTCGTACAGGTATTCGTTGGAAGAGCTTCCTTTGAGCAAAGCGAAGGGGATGAGGTACAGCTCCCCCTCCAGCACCATCACCAGCTGCCTGTGTCTGCCGACGGGCCCGCTGGAGTGCATCAAGCCCTGTTAGACAAAAAGGCTTAGTGCAAGGAAAATACTCATACTTCTCTCTCTAACACACAACTACATCAACAGCCAGGCACGGAGGAAGCCCTCACCCCCTCCATAGGCGCGATGAGCAGATCGTAAAGGGCCCGGAGCGGAGGCTTTCCGAGGTTGCTGGAGCGACGAGGCAGCGAAGAGTTCCCGTCTTTGGCAGGTGACATGGTGTTACTGAACAGGCTGGTCATGCTCTGGCAACTCCTGCACAAACACAACAAACACAACGTCAAGAAATACTGTTTTTTTTAGTGTCTACCTCATACTTTTACTTTTACGTTGCAGACCCAAGGCCCTGTTTCACACATCATGCGTTCACAGTTAGTTACATGTTTGTATGCTGTACAGCTGTATTTTTTTTCTTGTAATGATATGATATAGTAAAGTAGGGGCAGGACTTTATAAGCATTATTCTTCTGCCTGCGCCGTCTCACACTCTCTTTGTTTTTTGCTCTTTAATGGAATCGGATTGATTTGCCCGTTTGTGTTTTTATCTGATTTTTTTCTTCTTCTACAGTATGTTGATTGTTCAAGATTAAGAAACAGAAAGCTCCCTAAATGTATGAATGGTCAATTTGTCTTTTTTCAAGATCATTTTTTGGGCATTTTTAGGCCTTTATTGACAGGACAGCTGAAGAAATGAAAGGGTAGAGAGAGAGGTGGGAATGACATGCAGTAAAGGGCCGCTGGTCGGAGTTGAACACGCGGCCGCTGCGTCGAGGAGTAAACCGCTGAGATCCAGCCCATTGACTTATGTCCACAGTAGTGGACATGTGAGTTTCATTTCTCTCCTTGGAATCTTTTGTGCAAGTCTCTTAATTCCTGCTCTACTGTACAGAGGACATCCTGGGCTTTTCACTGATGTGTTATTTGATTGGCTGGGAGGCCGGGAACCGCCTCTATCATTCAATCCAAAACGGACAGCATAGGAACATAAGCACATTTTATGGAAAAATAAGTCAAATATTGTTTGTCTATGGTTTTGTTACTATGATAATCATATATTTTCTTGTTCATTAAGGTGTTAGGAATCATATATTGAACAAGTATGGAATCACAAAAAAATCTGATTAGGAAAAATTAAATTTTCCTCGGTTCTCAGGAGGATATATGGGATCCAGCTCTACCAACTGAGCTATCCGGGCGCCCTTTTTCTGTTTTCTTTAAGTTCCTTTCCTCCAGATCTACACATTGTCAAGAATTTCATAATTGGAAGGCCAGGGGCAGAGCGGGGAGGTGGATTCAGGGGCTCCGAATCTTTTAGTTTTTTTTTTTTGCTATTCCCTAAAGAAGTCTCATATAATTGAGTACATTAAAAACACTGTGAAATAATCAAAGTCTCTATTAGAAAAATAAGCATGTAAACAACCATGTATACAGCATGTAAACACGGGTCTCGTGTGTCAAACTGTCCTTTAACATCAAACCATGCTGGTGTAATAAATACGTGTTGGGAACGTGGCCTACGAGCTACATGTCTAACTCGCTTCATAAGTTACATCAGATTGTAATTTATTTATTTGAACAGGGACAGTGCACAAAAAAAAACATAATAGATGTCTTGTGCCAGGTTGTAGCAAATAGCTAGTTTCCGCCCGTAGTCCCTGGGCAGGTAGATGGCGCAATAAAATACAGACAAAGTATTTACAGTATGCAATACAGATACATAAAGTCATACAAATCTACAGTCCCCCTATCCCACCCCATCTAGAGCTAAAATTAGACCCTCTTAGCTCTGTAGGAAGAGTATTCCACTGATTTATAGCCACAAAGGAGAATGATGTGAGACACAAAACTCAGCCACTGTACTCTTCTGAGTGTGTGTGTGTGTGAGTGTGTGGCAGCAGTACTAAGCACAACCCGGTCTGACGCCATAGTTACGTTATTGTAATCTATTAAGTCGTGGACACGACTTAATAGATAATAGACTTAATAGTTTTTTTCGTGTATATGCAACGACTTTTGAACGTGTACAGGTCACGCTTTTCGAACCTGCTCTGGGGGACGCGACTACGGGGAAATGAGGCGCCACACGCCGGCCAAAACAACGGCACGGGCCGCCACTCGCGATCGGGGAAATGCTGACGTGACTACGGGGAAATGAGGCGCCACACGGCGGCCAAAACAACGGCACGTGCCGCCACTCGCGATCGGGGAAATGCTGACGCGACTACGGGGAAATGAGGCGCCACACGCCGGCCAAAACAACGGCACGGGCCGCCACTCGCGATCGGGGAAATGCGGCGCCACACGCCACTCGCAAGACACGGGAAATGAAACGCCACAATAACGAGACGGTTGGGGTTAGGAAAAAAAAAGAACGGGGTAAGGAACCGTCACACGCTTGACACGCCGACAAAGGAACTGCCACACGCGGGACAAAGGAACTGCCACACGCGGGGCGCGATCCCCGGTCTCTGGCGTGAAAGTCCTGTGTTTTATGACCCATCCACCACCCCAACCTCCCTACGCGGACTTTCGCCTTATCAACTACTCGCTACTCGCTTTCGTTCTGGAATCACGAAATATGCTTCCCATTAAAATGCATTACTTTCAATTTCGTAATCGCCACACGAAAAAAACGGCATTTACGTAACCTGTCCACGACTTAATAGATTACAATAACGTGACTATATAACGACCTGGCATGAGACTGGGCTGACTAAGCTGCATGAGAAGAGCTGCGATCCAACCCTCTCATCATACAGTAGAGGCCCGTCTTTCTTTTTCTAACATGCTCGCTGTCAGATGTAAAGTCTCACAGAGTAAAAGAAAGATGAAGGCAGGCCATACTGGTTCTCCATTGAGTAATCCCTCTGGGAACACACATCCAACTATAAAGCACAGTGTGTGTGTGTGTGTGTGTGTGTGTGTGTGTGTGTGTGTGTGTGTGTGTGTGCGTCTGTTGTCTTTCATATATCTCGAGAACCGTTCATCGTTTGGAATTTGGAGCAGTTGGGACAGTGTTTAATATTAACCCTTGTGTTGTCTTCCCAGTCGACCATGATGCAACTTGCGATTTTCTGCGTAAAAATGTAAAAAAAACACTTTTTGTCAAGTTTCTGTCAATATTTTTCGGCTCTTTTTTGACGTTTTTGTCACTTTTCCCATGTTTGTGTCACTTTTTTCAAAAATTTCTCACTTTTTCTGGCGTTTTTGTCACTTTTTTCGATGTTTTTGTCACATTTTTGACGTTTTTTTTTCTACGTTTTTCAACGTTCTACTATCAATTTTTCTTTACATGCTATAAAATTCTATAAAACACCAGTGGCGGTTTCTCTAGGAGGCCAAAGGAAGCCTGGCCTCCCCATGAAAATATAAAACATAATTTAAAATATAAAATAAATTTTATTTTTTAAATAAAATAAAAAAAATTTTTTTTACAATAAATGTTATAATTTAAAATATATTTGAATATTTTAAATTATGTTTTATATTTTTAATCGTAGGAATTATAACTTTCCCTAATCAAAACATTCCATTATCATTTTCTTCTATAGCTGGTAGAGCGAAACACCGCCCCTCTGTCACTGTGTGTGTGGCGCAGTCCTGTCTGGGCTCTGTCTAGTGGCCAAAACGCTCAAAGGAGGCCTCCCTTAGAGAAAAAAAATAATATTTTCAGCCAATCAGATTGAAGCTAGGTTTGACCGAGCTCGACATTGAATGGTCAATTTATCATAAATAAAAAAACCAGGGAAGCCCGGTTGAACCTGGCTTCTCACCAATCACATGCCTCAGACAGATGCGTAACTATGGTAACAGTACGCTACTACGCAGCGGTGCCGACTGGCGTCCGTCAGCTGAGCTAACAGTCAGTTAACAGCAAGTTTACACAATGGATGGTGATCTTGAGTTTCTTGTTAAAAATTACTTCACTATAACTTGCTTTTGAGCCACAACTGAAGCGAGCGAGGCGCGCCGTGCACCTCTGACGCTCATTCATGAGTGGTGAAGATAGTTGTGGAAGCTTTCCCGGCTGGTCAACAGTACAGAAGTTAGCTAGCTAGCTAGCTAGCCATGGCACAAAAGCGCATTTTGGATTTCTTTATGGATTAACCACAAGCTAAAAAGCGTAAAGGACCGGAGGCAGAAAACTGTAACTGAATGAAGTAGCGACCCTGCTAGCAACAGACGACGAGGGAGCTAATCTTGTAAACCAAGCTAGCAGCACCAGGGTAGCCGCAGAGGGAACATCAACATCAACTCAGTGCTGCCTCGGCTCACACTTTTCCTGCTAGACGTTTTGGAGATGAGGATTTATTTTTAGTGTTATGACTGCAACACAAGGTAATAATGCTGGTTTATTATTATGCTGCCGCTGTGCATTAAATTGGCATGATTTATCAACTGTTCAGTAACAGTTCAACTGGAAGTTCATACGAATTATTGGAGATAATTGTGTTTTTGATACACTTGTGTAAAGCCTAATTAGCCTAGCTACGTATTGGAAAACCAGAATGAGGTCACACCGATTTTTAATTATCCTACCGTATTGTTATAAAATTATTAGGCCCAGCTTAACATGCAGGCCCAATATATTTATGCCTTTAATTTGCTATTGCTGTGCTACAAAAACTTAAGGCTGCATTTCTCTATTTCAGTGTTTATGTCAGGACTGACTTTGATTTGATTTAATATAATTCAGTGAAGTGTTTTATACCCTTGTGTTTTGTGGTTCAGTGTTTGAGCTTGGAGCCATATGCTGGACCATTGTGGTAGCTTTGTGCCGATATCCTGCTTTACCCGTGCCTGGTCTGTTCTGTCTTGGATTTTGGACTTTATTCTTGTTTTTGTTTTTTCGCTTGTGGAGCGTCCGTGTGTACCTGTGTTCCAGTTTTATTACCGAAGCCTTAG
Source organism: Perca schrenkii (assembly GCA_025617405.1). Lineage (NCBI taxonomy): Eukaryota > Metazoa > Chordata > Actinopteri > Perciformes > Percidae > Perca > Perca schrenkii. Next base: position 2,345,918 of record CM046791.1, on the reverse strand, counting down.
TACTGTTTTGACACCACGAAGTGCCTTTGTTTTAAAAAAATAGAGATATTTTGTCTTCATCTTGACAGTATGGGTATGAAATAAATGTGTCTTGGTTGAATAGCGATAACGGTCTATTATTTACCGGTATTTCGGGATCAGTAGCCTACGGCAGACTAATTACCGCTACGTAAATAAAAAGGGAATGATGTGAGCGGTTTCTTGGTTTCTTTGACGTTAGCCTTGAACGAGATGCTGAAGCCATAACTGCTGTGGTAATGCGGGCACTTGCCAACTACAATCCTGAAACAAAGCTCATTTGTCAGACATACGATGGAGCAAGTATACATACTAAGCTCACTGGCTTCCTCGGTCAAATTTGCCACGCACCGCCACTGTAAAACACCCAAATTCAATGAAAGTAGTGAACTGATCATTTATTTAACTTGTGAAGAGCGTTGTAGGGAACCATCCACGTTATTTTGTTTTAACATTTGGTTGAAAGAAACCCAAATTTCTGATATAGAAACTTTTTGAAAATGGGTCAAATTTGATCCAAGGAAACAACATGAGGGTTAATAAATATGAATTAAACTAAGCGACCACACAATAAAGGTTGAGGGGGAAAAAAGGGGTACGTGAGTTCCTCTGGCAGGGCTTTGGGGGTACCTCATACAAAAAAAACTAAAAGTCTGGAATCACTGCACTAGCATATAAACTGTAATTTCACATGACAGGAAGCAATACTACTGAGAAAATGATGTCAATAAGGAAAGCTCCACTAGATGGCAGTATTGCACTATGGTTAGTCTAGTGCAGACACATGAAGCTCGCCAGAATAACCGGAGAGCAGGGCTCATCCCATCTTTACAGGAACCTTTCTCTACATACATATCAACACTCAGAGCTGCAACATGATGAAAAATGAGATTGTGAGTGTCTTCAACGAATAGAACCGAGAGAGAGCCAAGCCACTGCTACTACTGCGACATCAATGCCCTCCCGGTGAGTATTTTTGCAGCAGTAACAGAAATCAGGTAACAGCCCTGTGTGTTTGGCATGTCTGCTGTGTGACGGCTCCCTGCTCGAGTAAAGGCACACAACACACTAAGGCTGCAACTAACGATTGTTTTCTCGATTTATGGAGAAGCTGTTTGGTGTATAAAATGTCAGAAAATGTTTCCATATGTAACATCTAGTATTGACCTACTCTATGCAAACCACGGACATTGGCGAACATCAAGGAAGGTCACTGGTAATGTAGACTTTGTGTCTGTGTAGTCTACACATGTTTACATATGTTCGTGTGAGTTTGCGTGTTAAGTAGTTGGAACTGTATTATGTCTATGTAGTTGTTTAAAAAGTCAAGATTCTAAGTAAAAAAAAAGGTAACACTTAACTTGAAGGTATCGACATAACGTGACGTCAAAAGCATCGGAAAAAGGGACAAAATTTTCAGGAAAAGCGGCAATTTGTTCAGGGTCAATTATGACCCCGAACGACAACAAGTTCATGGTCAACGGGAAGACAACACAGGGGTTCACATAAAAAAAATGACTCAAACCGATTCATTGGTTATCAAAATAGTTGTAGAGGTAATCAAGTCATCTTTGCAGCTCTACGACATACTGGGAACTGGGCTGATTGTGGCCGTGGGGTTAGAAGCCTTGGGCTCTGCAGGCACACAGGGCCGAGCTTTACAGCCACAGCTCTCCATCTGTTCCACCAGCCAGCGTTTCCTCTTCCTATCCCCCCGCTGGCTTCCCTCCAGCCTCCCGACACTCTTGTCTCTCTCCCAGGCCCTGGCAGGAGCCGAGCTCCATGGGAAAGCAAACAATCGTTTGTTAGCCTGACAGGGAGAATGAAGAGAGGAGGCAAGGGGAGAAGCCAAAGAGAAGGTGAGAGTCAAGTGTAGAGGGAAGTTGCGAAAAGAAAAGACTGAGAGTGGCTACGCCATAAGCATTCAGCGGCTGCTTATTTTGGGCTACAGCTGAAAGACTTTAAAGGGATACGCCACCGTGTGTTGAAATAGGGCTTATCACGGTCTCCCCTAGCTGTAGATAGGTGGGGTCTCCTCTAGCAGTAGATAGGTGGGGTCTCCCCTACCTGTAGATAGGTGGGGTCTCCCCTAGCTGTAGATAGGTGGGGTCTCCTCTAGCTCTAGATAGGTGGGGTCTCCCCTAGCTGTAGATAGGTGGGGTCTCCTCTAGCTGTAGATAGGTGGGGTCTCCTCTAGCTGTAGATAGATGGGGTCTCCTCTAGCTGTAGATAGATGGGGTCTCCTCTAGCTGTAGATAGGTGGGGTCTCCTCTAGCTGTAGATAGATGGGGTCTCCTCTAGCTGTAGATAGGTGGGCCAACGCATTTATTGTGCACGCATTGTTTTAGTCCGGTGCAACACCGGCAGCGCCGCCGCTAGTTAGCTTAGCGTAGTGAATGGAATCCTATGTTGCCGGTTAGCATGTTGTGAGTAAAAGTGAGCCAACAAAAGACAAAAAAACAACCTAATTACTTGCACTGAGACAAAAAAATGCGTTGGCCCACCTATCTACAGCTAGGGTAGACCGTGATAAGAACTACTGTATCTACACAAAAGGTGGCGTATCCCTTTAAGTGTGATCTGAGAGGGGATACAAATGGTACGTTCCATTTACCTCGGGAACTTGGAAGCCAGAGCAGGCGAACGACATCACACCCGTGTTGAAAACACCTATTTATGAACTTTAATATCCAATGGAAAATAATCTGTAATATGTGTCAACATATAAAAAAAAAAAAAAAACGCTTTTAAGCCGGAGAGCAGAGTTCACGTTGCGGCGAAAACAAAATACTATCACCCAGGAAACGCTCGTTTTTTTTCAAATTCGCCACACTTTCGCCGCATAAATTGCCGATTTCCGCGCAAAATATGCGTGGCTTGCATGATTTCATAATCCCCGCATTTTCGTTGCAAAAAAGTCCCATAATAATGTATATCTTAGCAGAAAGTTGAAAAACATTGAAAAGCAGGGTGTTGGGGGGAGGAATCACTTCTTTTTTTTCTCTTTTTCATCAAACCGCAGTTTTTGCAAGTTCCCGCAATTTCATCGCATAAAATTGAATAAATATCCCGCATATTCCATCGCATTATTTAAGAAAACGTGCCGCATAATCAAGGATTTTTGCCCGCAACAATCACAAAAAAACTCAGCATTTTTCTGGAAGGACTGCATATAATGTTATCACTTATAAGCTCGACAATATAAGTGTGCAATATAATAATCATTAAATAACATAAATGAGACCATAAACAACATACAGTATGTGGCTCCTACAACACCCTCTGCTGTACGTCTAATATTGCTTAATTAGGCTTTCCACACTGACCTAATTTCTAGCTGCGATGTAAAAGGTTGCTGAACTCAGCTCTTGTGATGCCTGTTCTATCGGTGCTTACTGCTTCTTCACTGACAACTTCATCAACATCCTCAAACAATCTCATTACGCTTTTATCACTGCGCATAATAACGTATTCAATTAGACACTGAGGGGATTAGACACAGGGAGACTTCCATCATCACCTTCTCATAGTAATCCTTCCAGGCTCCCTGGTTTAGAAGATTAGATCTGTGTTCAAAACAGGGCAATCGATGAGAACACCAAATGAAGATATCGCACCAGGAATAGGGGTGTAATGATACGAGAGCTGAAGTGATTAATCGATTAGTTGTCAACTAATCACCCATGCACTTTCACTGTTAAATTGAATGCAGTATAGAGGTGGATGAACAATGTCTTTGTCATCGTGTATGTTTGTTTTGCCAATGTATATGTAACCATTATGTGTACCTTTTAATTTATAGTGAATGAATGCTGTATGACTTCTGGCTGTCTCTATGTTAATGTGGCCATATTATGCTCATTTTCAGGTTCATAATTGTATTTTGAGGTTGTACCAGAATAGGTTTACATGGTTTAATTTTCAAAAAACACCATATTTTTGTTGTACTGCACATTGCTGCAGCTCCTCTTTTCACCCTGTGTTCAGGTCTCTGTTTTAGCTACAGAGTGAGACCTCTCAACTTCTGTAACATCTTTGTTGTCAGTCGCACATGCTCAGTAGCTAGGTAAGGACTACATGAGCTAGCTAGCTGTTTCTCCAACTTCAAACAGCACAATGCAGGATTAGCCGGGAGACTTCTTCTAAACGAGGGTGCACTTCACACTTTGCGTGGAATATTGCGTGGAAGAACAGGGACATGGAAGTGGTTCTATACAATTTATTTTGTAGATTAGGGTGACTTTGTGTGTGTTGTAGCGGAGTTTTGCCATTGAGAACGAGCTAGCATAGCATGCTAACGGTTAGCCCCCTAGCCCCCTCGTCTCGGCTAGTGACGTAGAAAGTCGTGCAGATTTTGACCAGCTCACCCGGAGACTGAAGTCAGGACACATTCAGAAACCGTATCTCACTCAAAACAGCATGGATGGGTTTATTTCAAAGTTTGTATGCGTTTGGAAGCACCAGAGACACAAAATAACACCCCAAATCACCAGAAAAAGTGATTTTTTTCATAATATGGGCACTTTAAATGTGCGGTATACTCGCCGCAGCCGGCCTGTCGGACGCAAATGTGACGTCATGGGAGCGCCGTAACTATTTATACTAGCGCGCGTGGTGGTCACGACACTAGTTGCAGTCTTCTCCTGAACAGAGGTGGCGCTAATGAGCAAAGGCTACCGACTTTGCTCTTTCTACGGACTAGAAGAAGAAGAAAAAGGTAAACAACGGCAGAACTGGCAGCAGCAGCATAGAGAGCCGAAGTCCCGCCCCTTCCGGTGGACCTCATGGGACCTTAAAGGAGAACTCCGGGCAATTTTTCCGTTAATCTTGATTGCTATATGTATATGAGTACTGCCGATAGCAAAAAAACGAGCTGAATCGGTGCTAGCAACACGGAGCTGCTGCAGCTAATGCCGAGAGCTCCCACTCAGCTAACGACAGTTATGGGGGCATAAGATAAAGAGTGCCTTTGTGCCTCTTAACAGACACAAAATGCAATTAAAATGTCTGTGCAACATGAACAGTGACCTTACGTGACAACAAGATGCATTTAGCAACTTAGCCATTGTTTAAATTCACCTACCCTCTTAGCTGCTAGCTGCCGTCTGGGATGAGTGAGAGTGTTCAGCCAGGCTCCGGTAATAATCATCACGCAGCAGTACCATGTGTATTTGTAGCATATATATCCATTTGTGTGCTGTCGTTGGTGAATATGAGTCTCTGCAGTGGCAAATTGTGTGGTAGTTTCCTTAGCCAGGCTAGCAGCCCGGACCGGCATCCTTCTACTTCCTATAGCCGCCCCCCTCGCCTGCTGAGGCCGATAACAAACCAACAAGCGCCCGCTGGTCTGGTGGAGGTCTTCCAGAAGACCGTTCAAGCCTTCGCGGCGAAAAATTTTATTTTATTTCACCCTCACAAATAGGTAATGTCTGAAGTTCTACCATGGACTCTGTAACCTTGGTTACCTTGTTTCAAGTCATTCTAGCGTGGTATAGAAAGCCTGCAGGAAGACTCAGCTCGATTTGTGCCAGTTCTCATTAATATTCAACGAGCTAAGCTGCTTGACTCTGATTGGCTAACAGCTAGCCAATGAGAGCCTGGCTGTCAGAATCCTTTACCCAGCGCATCTGGGCGAGCTCATGAATAGTAATGAGCTCAGGCAGTATGATGTCAGACTGACCAGCTTTTGTGATTGGTCTGATTTCTCTGTTTATTTCTGTTCAGTGGCTAGAGCTGACAGAGGAGGTAGCAGTACATTTTCACATTCACCACATAACACAAACACATATGGGCCAAACATATTTCAAAAAATACAAGTAAAAACGATTTTGTGTGACAGGGCACCTTTAAAAAGGTCATTAAGGGCTCGAATTTGTCTCGAGGAGCTCAGTAATAAAATTGTGATATCGTATTTTAGTTCAGATGGGCATGTGATATTGGTTTATATCGATCGCATCGTGGCAGACTTTGTGATATTAGCAAATATATCGTTGTCCAAAGAATTAATATAATTATTTACATTAACCAGGAAGCACTGACCTTCAAATGTAAGTAGATAGATGGATGGCATGAAATGACAATGAGCTTTTCTTCATTTTCTCTTTGCTTTAACATCGTGATCGGCGATAGGCTCCTAAGCGCGAGGAGCTATTATAATTCCCCGTTTTCTTGAGGCCCGAAAGAATGAGCGGATTATTACCGGCAGCCCATTAAAGGGGGCTTAATGAGCACCGAGACTCAATTAAAGCTGGAATTACCCTCTCATCAAAGAGCAGCTCAACTGTGGACGAGGACAGGGAAATATGACCCAGACACACACACACACACACACACACACACACATACACACACACACGCACACTCAATTGGTATACATTACCAATCAGTGCAATGTAAATGAAGACTTTGCACAGTATCGTTTGCCTGGGGCAGACTCACTGAATACCCACAGTCATAAAGCTGCACAGCAAACAAACAGAGACAGGGCAAACATCTTAAAACCATATCGGGGTCTGTGTCTGGCACGCACACACACACGCACACGCACACACACAGGCAGTTGATAAAGGCTTCTCACACATACACACACACACACACACACAGTTGATAAGGGCTTTAACAGCTTGGCTCTACTCAGTCTATTTAATAAGGAGGATTCACATGCTGCCTCGGCGCTGGCTAAACAATGGAGAAAATACTCCTCTCACAGATGATCCACAAAACCCGTGAATCTCTATAGCCAGGCCGATGTTGTTGTTAATCTTTTTGTGTGTGTGTGTGTGTGGAAAAGTGGGTCTTGGTAGTTCTTGTTGATTAAGACCGTCTCACAGTGTGAGAGTGTAGGAAACGTTCAGGTGGTGATCCTACCTGTTGAACAGGTTGTTTCTGGACACCATGCGCAGGAAGCCTGTTGGATCAGTGACTGAGTTAAGCTTGTTGTTGAGCTCCTCAAATTGTTGGTCCAACAAATCTCCCGCCTCGCTCTCCGTCTCGCTGCTCGAACATCCTCTGAAAGAGAGAGAGAGAAAGAGGGAGAGAGACACGGAGATGAGCGTGAGACATGTTGGCAAGAAAAAGACACTTCAGCAAAGAAGACAATGCCGAGACTTACATTGTTCTTCTGCGGATAAGTCAACTACACACACACTGTACAACGCACACACACACACACACACGGCCTAATTTTTCCAGGCTTGGTCCAACACCCTGATGATAAGCAGAGTTAAATCCTTTTATTACAATGCTGCTGATGCTGATCCAGTCAGTGGGGACTCAACCCCTCCCTCCATCTACCCTCTTCATGCCTGAACCTCTCCTCTGATGCACCCACATCATGCAACTCTTAAGTCAGCTCATGCTCCCAACACCCCCACTTTATTTAAATCCTCGCAGAATGGGTCTCATTCGAGATTCATTCTTGTGGGGAGTTAGGCCTGGGCGATATGTAGAAAATCAAATATCACAATATTTTTAACCAGGCAAATAACACAACTGGGAGAAACAGTCTGGAAAGTTCCCGAAAAGTACATCACTTTACTGTAACGCAGCCTGGGAATACGGGAAAAGAGAACACTTGTCTCATATCACGATATTACAATATCCAAAATCTAAGACGATATCTAGTCTCATATAGGGCTGCGCAATCAATCGCAATTTTATCCAAATCGCGATATGGACTAGTGCAATATCCAAATCGCAGGGGGGTGCAATATTTGTTAAAGGCAAAATATGTGTCAAACCATTCAAAAATAAAGTAGTGCTGCAGAGACGTCCCGGCCTACGAATCCTACAGACTAAAGAAAAGAAATCTTTGTGGGGCGACCTCTAGCTCACCCAGTAAGAGTGTGTGCCCCATGAGTCCATTGCAGCGGCTCGGGTTCGAATCCGACTTGCGGCCCTTTGCTGCGTCTCATCCCCTCTCTCTCTCCCCCCTTTCCTGTCTAGCCACTGTCAGTATCAAATAAAGGGAAAAAATTATCTTAAAAAATCTTAAACAACCTTTGTTTGGTATAGATCATCGCAAAAATCACACTAGTAATCATTTTCATTTTAATATTTTTCATGAAAATGAGAATAATGAGACAAAACTGATCATTCGCTCCAATATCGTGAATCAAATCGCAATCGCAATATCAGTCAAAATAAATGTAATGAGATATTTCCCTCATGTCGTGCAGCCCTAGTCTCACATAACGATATATCGATTGATATTGATACATTGCCCAGCCCTATGGGGAGAACATACCGACAGACCTGTGTCTACAATGCACTTTTAAAAAGATGACTACCATATACACTGTAAATATATAACGGACGTAGCATCCATGACATCACCCATTGGTTTGTGGACTGCCGTTTTGAAGCCTCAAGTTTGGCAATAAGTGGAGGATGACGCAGCCAAGCCAGTGTTGGTAATAGTTTCATGAGGCTGTGCTAAGCTAAATGCTAAAGATGAAAAGTTGCTGATTTTCAGTCCCTTCTGAAGCAAGTCATCTAGCTGAGATTTACCAGCAGGTAAATGCGGATGAGGTAAAAAATAAATAAAAATCAACAAACTTTCACTTAAATTACCAGCTAACACTAGCGGTAGGTAGGTAGCTAGCTAGCTTGGTTGCAGAACTCTGAACAAGACATTTTTAGGCAACCAAAATGTTCCAGTTAACTTTGATGAAGTGAAAACACACCGTGAGAGGGTCAATGTTGAGGTCTATTTTAATGTCCACAGTGTTAGCATGGTTAGCTAAGCCTCTGTCGTGATTGACAGGTCCTAAAGCATCCCCTGCTTTATCGTCTATTTTAAAATAAATGGGAGCATCATTTACTAAATGAACATCATGCTGTGTTGAAGAAGACTTGAAACTAGCGATTGGGACCAAAAACTCATTATGAAAATGTTTACTGAGGTAATAAATCAAGTGAGAAGTAGGCTCATTTTCTCATAGACTTCTATAGAAACAGACTTCTTTTTGGAGCCAGTGGAGTCGCCCCCTGCTGGAAGTTAGAGAGAACGCAGCTTTAAGGAGCTTCAGCGTTGGCTTCAACTTTAGAGACCTGGAAGTTCGTCCATTATTTTTACAGTCCATGATGATAATTCAAAAAAAATATATATATATTTCTGCTGTCACAAAGGCTACATCCTCCCCCATTATATATCACCCTCTCTTTCACACACACATGCTCCCTCTCCCTCATTCATTTTCCCTCTGCACTCATATCAGAGTGCTGCCTCCCTTTCTCTCCACTCTGGAGAATGAATGTGCTGGTAAGTGGTGCCATATTGTGCCCATCCAGGCGCAGTGGCGTGTGTGCAGCTTCCCATTGGAGTAGTAAATGAGCTGGTAATGGGGCAGGAGGGCCAGGCTGTGAGGACTGGCACCGGCACCGGCACTGTGCGGACCAGCTGGGCACTATGGATCAAACGGCAACTAGAGAAACGTCAAATGCGGTGCAGACCCACTGATGTCAACGGGTGATTTTTTGCTGTCAATATACATCTCGCCACGTTCTCCGTCTCGTCCTGCAGAGTCCCTCCGGCTACTTCTCTGTTCTCTGTGAGGGTTTTTTTTTTACCCACCAGCCTCTGCTTCTGTGGATTTTACTGCATTGATTTTACCACTGCATCTTAACCTTCTCCCCATTCTTCCTCTTACTCTCAGGAAACCCCCGGTCTTTCTTCCTTCACTTGTCAGGTTCGATGTTTGTTTGGTGTGTTCAATAGTCGGGCTATCCACAGAGCCATTATTCCGTCTCATTTGTTCCCACTCAGGAGGAGAGAGCGAGTACTTTGGGACGGTAGTGGAGGCCTGTCATCACAGGGTGCAATGTAGCTGAATAACACTCTTTTACACACACACACACACACACACACACACACACACACACACACACACACACACACACACACACACACAGACAGACACACAGACACACAGACACACACACACACAGGGAATTTTGATTGGGCTACATTTTTAATGAGATGTCATGTTGTTTGTACACTTGCCTCTGATTGCTGGTTACCAGGCGCTTTCCAAAGAGCACTTGTTAATGAAACAATGTGATCTGTTCTGCCTTTGCTTCTATTTTGGATCAATAAAGTCTATATTGGTGTGTTTTTCTCTTTGTCTGCACAGCCATAATTGCTTTCTCTGTTCAGGAAAAATAACAACAAAGCACCATGGATGTGTAAAAAAGGCACCTGGATACAGCGTTCGAGGCAGAGCCCCGCGAAAGCTCTTGTGACAGCCAAAAAAGTTGAACTTCCTCGTATAAATTGACCCGGATGATCGGCGCTGCTTCCACACTGTGCGGCCCAAAAATCAGGCACGGTAGTATCTTGAAAGTGGATTAAATGATTTAATCGTGCAATTACACCCATCCAGTAGCAATGGACTACAGATGGAATGTAACCCTAACCCTAACATAGGGCCTAATTTTAAGAAAAATCTTAGAAATGTGGGAACAAAGGGCCTAAATTTCAGTGAAAAAAAAATTCTTAGAAATGTGGGACCATAGGGCTGTGGGAACATAGGGCTGTGGGACGCAGGGCTGTGGGACCATTGGGCTGTGTGAACATAGGGCTGTGTGAACATAGGGCTGTGGGAACATAGGGCTGTGGGACCATAGGACTGTGGGACCATAGGGCTGTGGGACCATAGGGCTGTGGGAACATAGGGCTTTGGGACCATTGGGTTGTGGGAACATAGGGCTGTGTGAACATAGGGCTGTGTGAACATAGGGCTGTGGGACCATCGGGCTGTGGGACCATAGGACTGTGGGACCATAGGGCTGTGGGACCATAGGGCTGTGGGACCATTGGGCTGTGGGAACATAAGGCTGTAGGAACATAGGGCTGTGGGACCATTGGGCTGTGGGAACATAGGGCTGTGGGACCATTGGGCTGTGGGAACATAGGGCTGTGGGACCGTTGGGCTGTGGGAACATAGGGCTGTGGGACCGTTGGGCTGTGGGAACATAGGGCTGTGGGACCATAGGGCTGTAGGAACATAGGGCTGTGGGAACATAGGGCTGTAGGAACATAGGGCTGTGGGAACATAGGGCTGTAGGAACATAGGGCTGTGGGAACATAGGGCTGTAGGAACATAGGGCTGTGGGAATGTAAGGCTGACCCCAAATGGGGTCATTTTGCTGACGCTCACAAAAATGGATCCACTGCCGTGTAAGTCTGAGGGCAAAAGTCACTTTGGTGCCAGAGGGCATCACGTAACGGACACGGAAGTTGCAATTCCACTGTCGGCCGCTGTGTCAAATGTGCTTCAAAGCCCGGCGCCCTTCCTGGGGGCCCGCAAAGAACAGGTTGGGTACAGACCAAATGGCTACTGCATTGAATAAACCAGTGATAGCAGCAATATGACATTTTTTAATTTAGATTATTAGTAGTCCTGATACAGATAATGAGCTCACAGACAGACAGTTCTCTTCAGTTCGCTGTGACAGCTGTAAAGATCTCACCTGCTGTAGTAAGACTCTACTCCCAGAGCCTCGCGGGCGCTGGCGATGTGCTGCTCCAACGAGGAGCCGCTGACCACCCCGCTGCCGCCGCTGCCCCCCACCTCCTGGAAGTCTGAGCCTCCGTCTGACACGCCCTCGCCCAGGTACACCTCATGAAACTTCAGGATGCCTGCGGAGAGAGAAGGGAGGGCGAAACATGACGTGAAAAAGTGTAATACGTTTCAAAAAGAAAAGAATTAACTGAACGCTTCTTTTTCTAATACGTTCTATCTTTTCTTAGGAGGGGATATTGATTCGATGGTTTCAACCGAGAGCTGTGAGCGAGGACACGTGCAGGAGTGCATCTGTTGAGCAAAATGAATAAAACAAATAATGTTCAATAAAAGATAAGAGTAGGCTGCCTGTGCCATCTGCTCACCGCCATCAGAGCTCGGCTGAGTTAGGGGGCGGGCAAGAGCACTCTGGGAGATGGAGTACAGGCTGCGTGTGTGTGTGTGTGTGTGTGTGTGTGTGTGTGTGTGTGCTGTATGTGTGTCTGTGTAAGTGTCTGTGTGCGTGTGTGTCTGTGTATGTGTGACTGTATGTGTCTGTATGTGTGTCTGTGTAAGTGTCTGTGTGTGCGTGTGTGTGTGTCTGTGTGTGTGTGACTGTCTGTATGTGTGTCTGTGTGTCTGTGTGTGTGTGTGCTGTATAACTGAGATGTGCTCGCATGTATGTATATTTTGTATTAAATGCATTTGGATGGTGAGTATATGTGATGAGAGCTGCAAAGATGAATCAACTAGTTGTTAGTCAATTTAATCACCACCTATTTTGATAATCAATTAATTGGTTTGAGTCATTTTTTTATGAAAAAAGGTAAAAGAAATCTCTGATTCCAGCTTGTCAAATGTGAATATGTTCTAGTTTTTTCTCTCCTCTGAGACAGTAAACTGAATATCTTTGAGTTGGGGACAAAACAAGACATTTGTGGATGTCATCTTGAGCTTTTTGGGAAACACTGATCCACATTTTTCACCATTTTCTGACACGTTTATGGACCAAACAACTAATCCATTAATCAAAAAAACAATCAACCGATTAATCGACAATGACAATAATCGTTGTGTGCAGCTCTATGTGTTATCCAGATCTATAAAATGTGACAGCATGTACACTACTGAAGTAATTAGGACCTCAGCAGCCCTTTTGTGTTGACTGCAGACTTTTCCGAGTCGGCCATGTTTGTGTGCCAGCTGGATGCCAGGGAATGCCAGGCAGTGACAGACAGGCGATTAGCGAGCAAGTAGCTCCCCTCTTAGCCCTGGGTAATATTCAACACTTTGAAGATCTCCACTGGTCCCTGTGGTGTTCCTCCCCTCCGTATGACTAGTGCTGGCGGGGCAAGTTCATCTGATTGCCTGGGAGATGGACTGGATCAAATGTTCAGGCTTGGTGCGGGACACACGGGTCACAGCTCTCAGAGCAGACGAGAGCCACAGAACAGCGTACAGTGTGGCAGCCACAGCAGTTCACCCCCGCAGCACTTTATGAAACGGGGATTTCACGAGCAGGGTTCAACAATAAGGGTCCTATCTTTCACCCAGCACAGCACAAAGCCCGACGCATGTGTCTTTGCTAGTTTAAGACCGACGCAGTTGACAAGTTTCCCATCCAGCGTCCGCAACATTTTAATAGTGAATGCACCTGCGCCCATCTGTGGCCCATGGGCGTGCTGGTCTTACAGGGAGGTGTGTTCAGGTGCATTCTGGGCGTGCTGGTCTTACAGGGAGGTGTGTTCAGGTGCATTCTGGGCGTGCTGGTCTTACAGGGAGGTGTGTTCAGGTGCATTCTGGGAGTATTGCTATCTTGAGGCAGCGGGAAGTGATGGCACCATTGACCAACAAAAACCTGGTCTAAAGTCAATAACGCAGCATTTCATTGTTATTTTAACAGAGCATTAGTAAAATGCTCCTAGGCTCGTGCACAGCGCGCGCACACTATACTTTTTACACACACAGGGATGCACAGCAGCACACACACACACACACACACACACACACACACACACACACACAGGGACACACAGCAGCATACACACATGCGGAAGATTACAAATCAAGATATTACGGTGCGAATCCTCCATCATAACAGCAACACTCCAAGGTCCAAACGCGCCTGGCTTTTATGGGAATGGGAGATGATCTCTGATTGGTTGATTGCATGTTACGCCCAAAACACACCTTTTTTTTGACGTTTAGATCGTTAAAATAGGGCCCTAAGAGTTGCCCGATGGCCAAGGGAAAGTAAAATGCCGCGTCGGGCAAGTAAACATAACAACCCACTCATCGTATCATAAATGACGTCATCGTTCACTTCCACCCTTTAGAGAACACTTGTTGAATGATTTGGTTTGAACTGTTTGTGCCGTTGGCTAATCAAGAATTAAGTTGGTGCTCGGGCGCCTGGTTAGCTCATGTGGTAGAGCAGGCGTGCCCATATGTAGAGGTTTACTCCTCGATGCAGCGGCCGCAGGTTCGACTCCGCCCTGTGGCCCTTTGCTGCAAGTCATTCCCCACTCTTTCTCCCCTTTCATGTCTTCAGCTGTCCTATGCAAATAAAGGCCTAAAATACCCATACAAAAAGAATTAAAAAAAATTTAAGTTGGTGATGGTTTTTTGTGCGCTTTTTGTGACACTGGACTTTTCTTCAAATGTTTTTTGACTATTTTTTCGATTTGTCAAACAATGTTTGAACCCTTTTGACATTTTTTTTTTTTTGGGAAAAAAAACTATTGGTATAGGGGCCAGTAAAAATCAACCTTGGGCAAGTAAAATATTTTTTTCCACTTGCATGACCGGTCAAGTAAAACCTTAACGTTGAACCCTGACGGGGTCATATAAACGAGCTGCATCTTAATCGCGGTGTCAAAAAAAAAGGAGAAGTAATACCGCAAGAAAATCAAACAAAAAGCAATGGAAGAGAAAACAAATGAGACAGGATGAAAAGAGACTGAGAAATTAGGATTAGTCTTGGTGCAAACAGCTGAGTGTTTTCCCTGTTGTCGATGCCGGTTGGCTGCGTCACTTTCAATTAGCACGGTTCGTTGGCAGATGATCTTCTGGGGCTATGAAGCAACGCAGGGGGCAAATCCTACCAGCAGAGTGGCAGGTGGCACTGCCGCGTGGTGTGAAAGCTGGCCTTCTTACCCCTGCAGCGAAAAACAGGCTACAGCCTCCGGGCCTTTTAACCGCTTTGATTTGAACAATTTGATTTGATTTGGAGTGTTAGGAACAGCAACATGTCCCCACCGGTCGGACTGACTGCTAGTTTGGCCGGGGTCATTGTCTTTAGCCTGTGGCCCAACAGGTACGTTAGCTCTCCAAGCTAACGCTAGTCAAAGTGTTGACATATGAAAGCATCAAACATGCAGACAGCTGCTGAACTCCAAAAGTATATCTTAGCACAACAGAGCAACAGTGCAATAAATACACCAGCACTTTTTGCACTTTGCACTTTAATTATTACAGTTAGGCTACTTAAAGTGCTCATATTATGCTAATTTTCAGGTTCAAAAAAACACCATATTTTCTTTGTACTGCACATTGCTGCAGTCCTCTTTTCACCCTGTGTGTTGAGCTCTCTGTTTTAGCTACAGAGTGAGACGTCTCACTTCTGTTCCATCTTTGTTTGGAGTCACACATGCTCAGTAGCTAAGTAAGGACTACTAGCCAGTCAGAAGCAGAGTATGAGGGTGTGCCCTGACAGTACCTAGGTAAGGACTACTAGCCAGTCAGAAGCAGAGTATGAGGGCGTGCCCTGACAGTAGCTAGGTAAGGACTACTAGCCAGTCAGAAGCAGAGTATGAGGGCGTGCCCTGACAGTAGCTAGGTAAGGACTACTAGCCAGTCAGAAGCAGAGTATGAGGGCGTGCCCTGACAGTACCTAGGTAAGGACTACTAGCCAGTCAGAAGTATGAGGGCGTGCCAATGGCTGGACTACAATAGAGCTGTTTGGAGCAGTTTGTGAACAGTGTTTTCTGTTGGAGATGGTAAGTCCCTTTGGGGTGGACTTTGGGATTTTTCACTTTGTAAACCTATAACATGCACAAAAAAAGATATATATATATAATATATAGATATATATATATATATATATATATATATATATATATATATATATATATATATATATATATATACACAATAAAGGAAAGGGGGAAAGCCAAAAAAGCATAATATGAGCACTTTAAGTCTCAAGATCTTACGTTTAAGTTTTTACGTTGATTTTCGAATGTTTTTTTTTCTGTTACACGTTTGTGTTGTGAAGCAAGCGATTATAGCACTATGTCCAAGACTAATTTCCCCCTCGGGGACAATAGAGTGTATCCTATTCTATTCTATGAGATGAAAGTCGGTGGTCACCTGCTCCTGGAGCCAGCAGCCAGCTGTACAGGTAACCAGCAGCCATGGAGAAATACAGCACCAGGGCCCTCTGGCTGTTGACCGTGTCCAGGATGTGCTCCACCGTCACCGGGGTGTAGGGGTCCGAGTCCTGCTGGCCCGTCTGCCTCTCCACCAGGAGGTCAGCGAAGGCTCGCGTCCGCCCGCGCTCCGCCACCGCAAGAGCCTCGTCGTGGTGGCCTGTGTGTGTTCGGGAGGGCAATGCTGATTAAAGGGGAGACACTACAGGCAAACACATCAGAAACTTAAGGAAGTGGCTAACAGGTAATCAGGACTGTCAACATTACATATAGTTCCAAAATCTTGCTGCTATCTCGTCTTTCCTGTCCTGCCGGTTTTTGTTTGTGTCACTTGTGCTATGCCTATGAGGTTGTTGGACTGACAGTGTGGCTTGTGTGTGTGTTGGTGTTGATGTTGATATTGATCAACTATTCTTGTTTATATGCATGATTATTTCTTTTAACATTGATAGTCAATTTTACTTGTACTGGACTAAACTTATATGTACTTTTATAATCATTTTATCTTTGTAGGTGTGACATCGTACAATCTGTCCAGGGACAGCAGATGTAAAGTAGCCTTTTGGCAAATTCTGGCACACTGTACATTTTCTTTATGTATTATTAATGTGCATTGTCCCTCTTAAATAAACCTAAATAAATAAAAAAAAAAAAATCAGAGTCAGACAAAAAAACTGATTTATCGCCGGGGGAAGTTACTAGGAATTTGCCTTGGTTGACGGTGCACACATACAAACATATTTAAACAATAATATGAAATAAACAAGAAATACAGCAACAAATAGCACATACATATAACGAAACAAAGTAAATGTAAGAAAAAAAAAAGTATGGCTTTATTGCAGAATGTGCAAAAGTCCAGGATATACAGAATGTGCAGAGGACAGGATTTAGGATTAGATTCAATTATCAAATCAGTTTTCAACTTGGAGGTTTGGGTTTTTCTTGAAGGTATCGACATAATCGTGACATGACACTGTCATAACTATGACATGACACTGTCATGAATGTATCATAAACGTTATTGACTTTTGTCATTAAGTGTGGTTCGGTTTTGTCATGACAAGTTGACATTGTTTGGGTTGTCTTGATAATGACAACTTGACATTAATCAAAGTGACATTACTAGAAGTTGTCTTGGTCATGACAAGTTGACATTGTTTGGGATGTCTTTGTAATGACAACTTGACATTAACCAGGATGACATTACCAGAAGAGGTCTTTGTCATGACAACTTGACATTAAATTTCTTTGGAGTGTCCTTTTTAAGACAACTTGACATTAAACAGGATGACATTGTGTCAAGTTGTCATGACAAAGACATGTTTTGGTAATGTCATCCTGGTTAAGGTCAACTTGTCATAATCAAGACAACCCAAACAATGTCAACTTGTCATGAAAAAAAAAACAAATAACACTTAATGACAGAAGTCATAAACATTTATGACACGTTCATGACAGTGTCATGTCATAGTTATGACAGTGTCATGTCACGATTATGTCGATACCTTCAAGTGTTACCCATTAGACTTTCAGAAAACCAAATAATTGTCCTAATGTTCATGCTGCTATCTTGTTAGTTCAAATGTTTTACTTTGTAACTGTCATGTCTTCAAAATGTCTGATTTTTCAATCCATATCTTCAAAAGGTTTTGTTCTCAGACTGTCAGCCAGAAATCTCTATTTCAGTAGCACTCACACACACACACACACACACACACACACACACACACACACACACACACACACACACACACACACACACACACACACCACACTTTCTACTTTCATTCCTATCTCTAATCTGACGCTTTGAGGGCTTTGTCATTCAAAGCCTGATTTCTACAACATTTTATTCATAAAAAACTGGAGAAAAGAGGGGTTTTTTTCAAGGCTGCTGAGAGAATTTTCAGATTTATGGAGTGATAAAAAGAGCTATCCATAATCCTCTCTGTAACAACCTTTGACTCTAATACATCAATCAAATGAAACAAACTGAAGTAGCGAGGGTGTGGGAAGTGTCTGTGGACATACCTAGGCTGACAAGGACCCGTTGGAGTGCCTGGTAGCAGGAGGTTTGCAGGTCGAACAGGGAGAGTTTATAGTCCGTGCTGTGCTGGGCTTCGTGGCGGATGGTCTCAAACAGAGCGGAGGCCCGGTACAGCTGAGGACAAACGACAACAACAATCAGATGCTTTCAGAGAGTCTCGGCTTGTTCACTTACAACACATATGTCAAACTCAAGGCCCGCGCATCAAATCTGGCCCCCACATCAATTTAGGTTCACAAAACATTTTGGCCCACCTACTTTTTGCCACTTTTTCCGATGTTTTGGTCACTTTTTCCGACGTTTTTTGTCACTTTTGCCGAAATTTTGGTAATTTTTTTCAACGTTTTTGTCACTTTTTCTGACGTTTTTGTAATTTTTTCTGACGTTTTTGTCACTTTTGCCGAAATTGTTGTAATTTCTTTCGACGTTTTTGACACTTTTGCCAAAATTGTTGTAATTCTTTTCAGGGTTTTTTGGGCGCTTCTTTTCTATGATGGCCAAGGAACTTTCTGCTGACTTCTTCAGGACTTTAAGTCGACCAAACTGTAAGTGAGAAGACTATATGACACAAAGCTATCAATAAACTAAACATGTCTGGCCCTTGGTGGGATTCTAATTTTCCCGTGTGGCCCTCTGGGAAGTTGAGTTTGACGCCCCTGACTTACAAAGTCAAACCATAACGTCACGTTTAAGTCCTGAATATTGAGGTGAGCATTTCACCGGGTGTCGACGACGCTAGGGCTGCACGATATGAGGGAAATATCGAATTGCGATTATTTTTGACTGATATTGCGATTGCGATATGATTCACGATGTTGGAAGGCAATGATCATTTTAGTGTCATGATCCTCATTTTTAGTCTGAAAGATAGGATTTGTAGGCCGGGATGTCTGTGCAGCATCACAATACTTAACGCAGAACGGTTTGACACATATTTCGCCTTTAACAAATATTGCTAGTACACATTGCGATTTCTATGAATTTGCGATTAACTGTGCAGCCCTATATAGCCTGGATGCCAGCCGAACTTAGCCCCGCCCACAACATTTGAGGTCGGGAAGTTTGGTCTAGACTTGTTCCCTTATGGGGCAACTATGCTCAAACCAGAGCTGTTCGGACCAATCAAATAGTCAGGGCGGGCTTTATACGATGATGGACAGATGATCAACAGAAACGTAGTCAAAGAGCGCTTGGGTTGAATTTGTTTACAACAAAGATGGCTGTCGCTGGAGAATTGAGATGTGTAGATTCCTCCATTGCGTCTGTTAGAGAAGAGATAGACAGCGCGTTCATTTTAAAAAGAGGAACAGAGAACCACGATCTAGGCATTTGTCAATCGCAAAGATGTTTTTCCCGTCCTTCCTACGTGACTGGTTGTAGGTCTATCTGTCGCTCTGACTGGTTGTAGGTCTATCTGTTGCTCTGACTGGTTGTAGGTCTATCTGTCGCTCTGACTGGTTGTAGGTCTATCTGTCGCTCTGATTGGCTGTAGGTCTATCTGTTGCTCTGACTGGTTGTAGGTCTATCTGTTGCTCTGACTGGTTGTAGGTCTATCTGTCGCTCTGATTGGTTGTAGGTCTATCCAATTGAGTGCAGAGGCATTTTCTTTCCTGGTTTGGTTGAAACACGCCCCATAATCACAGCCCAGTGGAGCAGCATCAGACTCCTATTCTGACTAGAATCTGAGTAGGACCACGTCAGGCTAGTAGCCCTACCTATAAACCAAAAAAAATATTTAAATCAATAGAAAAACTAACGAAGTTACCAGTCCAAAGCTTTGAAAGTAGGCGTAATGTATCTGCACTCTCCTTCTGGTCTTAATCAGCAGTCTTGAAGCATAAGTTTGTGTAAATTGCAGCGGATTTATTGTATTCTTATAGGTAGACAGCATTCTTAGGACACTATGGGTAAAAATGTCCAACAAATGGTGTACCATTGAATGTGTGATTATACTTTTGAAGAAAGAGAATGATAGTGATTGTGGCCACTAGATGGCACCATCCCTCCTCCCTGGTCCTCAACGAGGAGACCTGCTGTTTTCCAATTCTGCTTCTCTCTTGACTGACGAAAGTACTGTAAGGAAGCTTGATGAATCACCCTGCTACACTAGTAAACCTCTCTCCGGCTCTTGTTTGCCTGGACACGGGAAAAGGGCAACGAGAAGCTAAACCATTACCTGGGCCATTTTGGATAGACAGCGTCCAAGGAAACAAACACTCTGTGAGATCAGTAGGCCCGTCCATGTTATTAGACCTTTTCTATTCAGTGCCAGGCATTGGATTGAGAGACTGAGAGAGAGAGAGAGAGAGAGACAATGGAGAGGTGGGGCGGCAGGCAGTGTTGCACATTGGCTAAGCGGAGCCAGCCAGGAGTGCTGATTCATGGAAGCCTTTATTGATTTCCTATTTCTGTGCCTATTTCTGCCCTGCAGGGCGACTGGAACTGCTATGGAGCCACTCTCCAGGAGTCCGGGGCCAGCAGAGAGGGGAAAGCACTCAAACTCAAACTGTTTGGACCGCAGTTCAGACAAGACAAAGAGCTGCAGTGGAGAAAGGGCTGTTGGTGTGGATCAACACTTTCTCATGAATGGATCCATGTGATATCATACAAAAACGTAGGCACAACAATTCGTAGGATATCCTCCGAAATGACGGCCACTGGCATTGACAGTTAAGTTTAGCGATCTTTACAGTTACATTTAGCCGAGAAAAGGGGACTGTGAGCCAGGTAGAGAGTACCGCGTTTAAGCAGCCGTTGCAATTGAGTTTATCTGACAAAAGGTGACTGTCCTGCGGTGACGACACCAAAACGGCTAGTTTGGTTTGGGTTAAAACACCGGTCCCCTTAAGTAGTACTCCCGGCACTCAAACTCCCATTTCCTGGGTGAAAGTCTTGTGTTTTCTCCTTAACTTCTTCCGGGACATGAACGCTACTCCCCGGCTGTAAAGCCCTCTGTGTGCTTGACACCCCCCCATCCTCCCCCCATCCACACAGACATCCATCCTATGCAGACCAGAGCGTTCTTACACAGCGGCAGTCAACGTGATGCATACAGCAAAAAATACTTGGGATATATATGAATTACAGCACTGTGGGAAAGAAAGAGCATGTGGGTTTTTTCTGCACACACACACACACACACACACATTGTAGCTCGTCTGGAATATCCCAAGGTCATGCAGGAAAAGTGTGTCAGAGAGAGTGAAGGGGGAGAGTCGAGATCAGCGTTGAATCTGGGAGCTCTGCTGCATTAGTGCTAGCAGACGGAGCTGCTGGTCTCAGGCTGATTTTGCTGATAGGACAGTGGGCGGATTGCTGCAGTGCTAGTTTAATCGGTTAGGCTCGCCGACACCCCTTCTTCGGGCCTGACCATCTCCAGAAACAATCCCAAATGCGCTGCTTCCGCTGTGACTCGCCTTGGCTGGGTTTCAGGTGAAAATCTGCTACGTTCTTCAGCTGCTGCGCATTCAGATGGCACGTTGTCACTAGTCTCGCATTGCCAGACCTTCCTCCACAGCGCCACCGAGGAGGGTCCGGCAAGTCCACACAGCATTCCCGGGATGGGAGAAAAACGTGCTCTGGTTTATTGACATTTCTTTAAACCAATCACAATCGTCTTGGACGGTGTTAACGCTGCACGGAGCCACAGTGTCTCTGCTAAATAGTCTCAGGAAGGAACTTGTTTTGGTGGAACGTGTACGTTCAAAAGCAGTTTTAGTCGTGCAACAGAAAACTCAGATTGGACAGATAGTCTAGCTAGCTGTCTGGATTTACCCTGCAGAGATCTGAGGAGCAGTTAACCATAGTCCTCACAAATCCAGCGGAGGTTAGAACGCCAACATAAAGTAAGAGGAAGGGGACAGCCATCCGGCGGAAATGAAAGACATCCCGGAAGTGGAACATCGGGGATATAGACCAGACTGTCACTGACAATAACATGGCTATGGAAGCATATAAGGGACGTACGTATATGAATTTTAACAGCCACTGAATACTTTATATTGAAATATTTTACTTTGAAAATCAAGTATTGTATCTAAATGTATTTGTTCTGAATTCTCCTTGAAATTAAAATATGAAATTTCTCGATTTTCAATTTCAAAAGCTGAATTTCAATTTATTTATTTTTTCCAATGGTCACAAATTGAAAACGGGACAACCTACCTGGCGGTCATCTTTGAGTTTCTTTTTTCGAGCACCCTTTCTTGGATCACATGACTGACAAACCGCACTCTGATAGGCCAGAAGTCAGTTTGATTGTCAGAATTGATCGAATTGAATTTGAGCAACTTGAATCTATCTATCTTTTTGAAATTCCGAATCTTGAATATTTGGATCAGAACTTGTGACCATTGTAAAAAAAAATAATTAAAATTCAGCATTTGGAATTGTAAAATCAAAAAATTTCATTTATTTTTATTTTCAAAGAATTAAAAAGACATAAATTCAGATACATCATTTTCAAAGTAACATACTCCAACGTTAAGTATTCAGTGGCTGTTAAAATTCAAATAATTATGTCTCTCATTTGCTTCCATACTTGGCTTTTCTCTGACATGTTAAGTGAATGTCAATGTCACACTGAATCTGTAACGTGTGCAGAGCTTGATACCAATGTACCTCTAATGATTTTTTTTTTAATACACTCTCATTCTGTGTGACAGAAAAAAAAGATCTACAGTAGACGCAGGTATACACAGTATAGCCACTAAGAAAGCTCCAGGATTTCCATATACCCACTTAAAACTGCCCAATGACCCACAACAACATACTTTCCATTATATGTTTGATATATTTTGATGTGTCATCTGTGTTTTTCTTCTTCACATAGGCTAAATAAAGGGATTTCCATCGTAAATTGGTGCATACAAGTGTATCAGAATACAGGAAATGAAGTCGTTGACGCTCAAAACTTCCCTGGGGGAGGACGCCCAGACCCCCCCACTATGATATGGCCCCTCCCCTCCCCCAAATTCAGATTCTGGCCAATATACACTACGGTATACCCGCTACAATACATTAGACTACACCACTGGTAAACATGAATCTATTGATTCATGTTCTCCTTATCAGAGATATGAATGTGAGCAACTACAACTGGGTTTAAATACACAGAGAATGGGGAACATGAGGTCAAGTACTCTCTCATATGGATGGTTTATGAATTTCAATTCGAGCCTACACAAATGAGGTTTGAAGTGGGTTGGGGGTATTTACCAAGGTCATCTGCAGCAGCTCATGAATAACCATTTGATGTTTTACAACAGCAACCTTTCCCACCACCAATTCACCCCGAGGGCTACAAGCTGACATAGGGAGATACAAATATCTTAAAGGGTCAACTTAACCTCAACCTGGATCCTATTTTCCCACGTTTTTGTGTCTAAGTGACTGATGGGAACAACAATCCTTGAAATTGGTCCAGTATTAAGCAAGACAGAAACAAGCTGCAATGGAACCCTAAAGGGCAAATGTGCATCGTTAGTTTCCCTTCACTAAAAGTTCTGTTTTTGCCGCTGACAGACTCAGATTATTATTCTAAGTGTCTGACAGCATTATGGAAATGATCCCTACAGAGAGAGACCTTTTTGTTAAAGAGTAAGATCCTTTTTGTTTTCCCAGCTCCAAAATCGCTATGGCCAAACCCACCAGACTTCATGTAAATAATCAGGACTTTTATCATCGTAAAACACACTTCATTCAAAGTGGACAGAAACCAAATAAAACTATCAAAAGCCGTCTCGGTTCGTCTTTCCACTGTTCCAACAATCACCACTCTGGTTTGGTTGAAATAAACCCTTAATTCACCCATTTACATGTGGAGATATGCTGGCTCTATACACGCTAAAAGTCCTGATTATTTACATGGAGTCTGGTGGAGATATGCTGGCTCTATACACGCTAAAAGTCCTGATTATTTACATGGAGTCTGGTGGAGATATGCTGGCTCTATACACGCTAAAAGTCCTGATTATTTACATGGAGTCTGGTGGAGATATGCTGGCTCTATATACGCTAAAAGTCCTGATTATTTACATGGAGTCTGTTGGAAATATGCTGGCTCTATACACGCTAAAAGTCCTGATTATTTACATGGAGTCTGGTGGAAATATGGCTGCCAGTTATAGCTTTCTTGCTCAATATTGGACCAATTTAAAAGTTATTTTTTTCTTTTCACATTAGTCACTTTGACATCAATGCATGGGCAAATAGGGTCCAGGTTGAAAAACAACTTTAAGCATTGCTGTGGTATATGTGGGCAAAGCACTGGATCTATTATGCACATATAAACACAGTTAATATGCGCTACTGAGGCCTTAAGGTCAAGCAAAAATTAAAGATGCAGTGGAAAATATGTTGCATCGGCTTGTTAGGATAATATTTTGCTTTAATTGAACACATTTCCTCAATATGACTCATGAGCCTGGTCCACACTTTCTTTTCCAACTCTTTCTCTTTTTTTTTTACAGATAATTCCAAACAGACAAAGTAACTTTTTGACAGAAAAGGGAAAAGCTATCTGGGTCACATAGATGTACGTAGTGTGCTTGTGTCATAACAGCAGTGTTTTGGACTAGATTCTGAAAATGAAAGCAGCTGAACAACATCCCTGCAGTCACACGTGACAGCCCCTGCTGTCGGCTGTCTGTTCACAGACGCATACGTGGATACACAAGCTCAGAAAATAAAAAAAAATAAAATATTGAGCTGCGGTGTGTGGACAGACCGTAAAGAGAGATGTTAAGGGGATATCCCATGCTTGCCAGGTGGGCAGTGGGCTGAAGAGGAGTGTGTGTGAGTGTGTGTGTGTGTGTGTGTGTGTGTGTGTGTGTGTGTGTGTGTGTGTGTCTCGGAACTCCTGAGACCTCGCACACAGATACAGAAAAATCTTGAGTCATCTGTCGCCTGTCTGCTGAGATGACAGCGTTTACCAGCTCGACAGACTCTGCAGCATATTGTCGGCAACCCTGTTCAAGCTCTATAGCCACCTTTTTTCATTTATTTCTCTCCTGTTGTTCTCTCTCTCTCTCACTCTCTCTCTCTCTCTGCTCTGGCCTCTTTCTTTCTTTTGCACCACGAGGGCTACACCGAAAACTATTTCCAATTCCCAGACTTCGGACTTCTACTTCTTCGCTCTCTCATTTGCAATCTTTGCCGACCAACAGATGTGTGCTTATTAGAGGTCAGTTTTAACTACAAGAGGTGGATTCATGCTAGAAGGAGTCCAGATGGAGGAGAGGGGGAGGAAACGAGGAGGGGGAGAGGAGAGGAAGTAGAGGAAAGGAGAAGAAACCAAGAGGAGAGGAGAGAGGAAGGAGAGGGAAGGTGTAGGAGCCGTTCCTTAAACATATATTTTGTTTGATTATTCAGTATAATAATGCTTGTTTTGTTCTTCTTAAGTTGTGCCCTTCACAGGTCAAAAGTCATTAAATAGGAATGAATTGAAAACAAGAGGGGAGAAGAGAGGAGAGGAGACGAGGAGATGAGAGTCAAGGTGAGTCCAGGTTACCTGATGTTGGGCCTCCTCCAGGTTCCCACTGGCCCACAGAGAGAGCCCCAGACGATGGCGGATCTTCGCCTCGTCCTCCCGCCGAACCAGCTGCTCGGCGAGCCGCAGGCCTGTCAGAAGGGGGCGGGGGAGAAACAGGAGCAGATGAGAGAGAGAGAGAGAGAGAGAGAGAGAGAGAGAGAGAGAGAGAGAGAGAGAGAGAGGAGAGTCAAAATGATTTGGAGCAGGCAGACTCTTAGGTATCTTTCAGAATAACAGATGTAAGCATAGCGTGGTGCTGATGTTCTCACGGCGAAACAGGTTTGGATATTTGGCCTGAGCTGTAAGATACTGCTCACACCGGGACTGAAACACACACACACACACACACACACACACACACACTTCTGCCAGGGAGGGAAAGCTGTTAGAGCACTAATCGGACTGCATAGTAATCAATGCTAAGCATCGACCGGCTTAGCAAACACTTGCATAAAAGAAGCCACCCAATATCATGAAGACGGCTACAAATATTTGCAAAACACGTTGATGAGCTAATAATAGACTCGCAGTGCATAAAGTCTGCTCTGGGATGTTTGGTTTGAGAGACTCAGAGTTCCTGGGAAGCCAGGGGAGGTTTTTGAATGTGTTAGTGTGTTCACTTCAGTTTCATAAACCAACAGCAGAAAAAGGTCAAGGTGTCAAAGCTCGACTAGAATTGAAAGCCAACGAATAGTAGTGGGTCTTAAAGGTCCAACGTGTGGGAATATCTCCCGTCTAGCGTTGAGATAAAATATCGCCATCAACTCTCTCGCGCCACGCAGTTCAAAGTAGATATTACAGCTACGATAGCCTGCACGCTTCAAAAAGCCGCTCTCTTGCTCTTTTCAATCTTCTTTTTCTTTTTCTGGGCGAAGAAGAAGAAGACTCCTGTTCCTGAAATTTGGATTTTGAATACGTGTGGTCCTCCATGTTTCCTTCTTCAAACTTGCCATCGGGGGCCGGGAAGCTACGATACCCGTTAGCAGTGTTAGCAGCAGCTGTGTGTTTATCATGTGACAGCGAAAACGCGAAAGGCGGAGCAGTATGTCCTGTATGTCCCTTACCAGCCAACGTATTTCTAGATGGAGCATTAATATGGAGCGTCTGTCACCGCCCGATGTGAGTCGAGCGCAGATTTGAGTCGCGCATTCTTCACTTTGCGACAAGTTGCCTACAAGATGCTAATGGCTTTTTGAGCTAACGTTAGCAATCAAACAATCACAGATAGCTAAAATGTTTTGGAAATGACTGCTGCTGCTGGCTACAAGTTAGCAATCAAACACAACAAAGCATGTCACTTGAATGGCGTTTTGGGCTAAATACTTGTGGGCCGTAAACCGCTTAAATCTGATCATGCACGACTCACATCGGCGCTCGACTCACATCGTGCAGTAACAGCGACTACCCCAGTTCATGCAAGTACAAATGTTAAATTTCAAGCCAAAAGGAATACTTGGAGTTGATGGTGGAGGTAAATATTCATGAAAAAGGACATGTTGGTGAACGGACAACACAGATTTTGATAATGAACAACTAAACACGTTACACACTGGACCTTTAAAAGACAATTTAATCAGGAGAGACTTCGTTTGCAGATATGCAAAAATATTTATTGTACAACTGTATAATATGATATGAACAAAGTCTTTTGGAGATTAGACTCCATCAAATTAATAATATTTTAATTGGGTTAATGACGTCTTCCTGAAAGAATTTGCGCTGAGCTTCATTACCCTGTTGCTGTTCCCAATCCGAGCTGCAGCTATAGGACAAGTTTGGGTTACGTAACCCTCATTCTGTGATATCCTATTTTGAAATAGTGTGTTTTGCTCTGTGTGGCAGCTTTTCAACCAGAAAGAACCGTATTAATGCCTTCAGTAGGGCATGCCGTGATAGTTAGATAGAAGACTCCTGGCGTGTGGTCCTCCATGTTTCCTTCTTCAAACTTGCCGGGGGCCGGGAAGCGAAAGGTGGAGCAGTATGTCCTGTATGTCCCTTACAGGCTAACGTATTTCAAGATAGCACATGAATATGGAGCGTCTACCCCAGTTCATGCAAATGTAAAATTTCAAGCCAATAGGAATACTTGGAATTGATGATGGTAGTAAATATTAATGAAAATGTTACAACAAAACATACACCGATTTTGATAATGAACAACTAAACACGTTACACACTGGACCTTTAAGCAAGGACTTGAATGTTTCAGCGGTCCGAGCTGTTCTTATATGACTATAGGTAAACTATTCCAGAGGTTTGGAGCAGCCACTGAAAAGGCTCGGCCACCTTTATTTTTTTAAACCTGGATCTGGGAACGTCCAGGAGCGTCCAATTGGAAGACCTCACCGCTTTGACAGGTGTGTGGACATGTAAAAGTTCCCATAAATAAGAAGGCGACAACCCATTTAACCGACGAATCCAATTCCAATCCCTCAAGCGGTGAGGGTATGTCACATCTTTGCATGTGTCCTCAGCCACCCTTGGTTCTGCCCAATTACTGAGATGAAAATGCCACTCCACAGAGAACAATGATAAAGGGAGAGGAAAAAAAAAAAAAAAAAAACGACAGCTGCTGGGCCACATATCACCCGTAAGGTGCTAAACGCACAGCATGCAGTCCGCGGTTTGCAATACAGCTCAACAGTGTGGTTCCAGAGGTGAAAATCCCATCCATTTTCTCCATAAAAGGATTCTGATTATTAAGGGAGCGATTGTCGCGCCTCGTAATTCATTTTAAATATTAGTGGGTGGTGATGGCGCAGTGGATATGACACTTGCCTTTGGTGTGGGAGATCCGGGTTCGATTCCCACTGCGATACATCAACCAATGTGTCCCTGAGCAAGACACTTAACCTTTAGTAGCTCCAGAGGCTTGCGACCTCTGACATATACAGCAATTGTAAGTCGCTTTGGATAAAAGAGTCAGCTAAATGACATGTAATGTACGGGAAACAACATCAAACTTTGAGCTCGCAAGCCACTAAATTTGGATCCTGCAATAAGGAGAACCTGCTTGTATTTTTTAAGGGAATGATTGGAAAGATTTACAAAGAATATGTTTAGGTCGTTTCCTCTCTTACTGGGACGTTTTGGGACCGATTGGTGCGGCTGTGGATGAAGTCCACACGGAGATACACTGGTAAGAGCCAATGCGGTTTAACCATGTATCAGCTCATTTAAATAGCTCACCTTACTGTACTGTGTCAACAGTTAACTTCATTTGGTATTGTATGGGGCGTTTTCTGTTGCGGGGTGAAAATGTTCCACCAAAACAAGTTCCTTCCCAAGACGATTGTGATTGGTTTAAAGAAATGCAAACAACCCAGAGCGTTTTTTTTTCTTCTTTCCTATCCTACAATGTATCTGTGGTGTAGCCAGAAGTTACTCCGCAGCGCTGTGGAGATAGAGCTGGCAACGGTGAGACTACTCATGCACAGTCTCACTTAACACGGGGCTCTGTATTTGCAAGTCTATTCTCTCCACTCGCTTGTGCGATGGAAGGGGTCTAAACACGCTTTTGGTCAAAGAGAGGAGAAAAATGGGGCCAAGCGACCCTCATCCAAAGTCTGCATTAACTCGGCATTCCTGGAAAACAGTCTGTGGCTGGACCAGATAAGCCAAGAACAGAGAGCGTGACCCGAAACAGCCAGCCTATTCCGCAAGACCCAGCAGCCCTACGCCAACGTAGACTTCATGGCTCCTCTGTGGCCACGCTAGCCGGCAGCCTTTGAAGCCTGCAACAGTCTCCCCTCTCGCCTTATCTTTCCACACACCCTCCCGCTGTCTGCCTGCCTGCCCTCTTCCCCCTATGCATCTGCTGGGCTCCTCTCTCCCTCTGCCTCCCGTATTCATTTTCTCATCTCTGTGCCTCTTGCCCCACCCCCCCCCCCCCCACCCAGGTCTCTCTCTCTACCTGTTTCATCTCCACTGTGGTGGTAGTGTTTGCAAGGACTCGGCACTGCTTAGGGCTCATTAGGTGCCGGAGCAAGAGAGAGGAAACAGATCTAAATTATCCTTTTTCATTCTCTGACAGCATCACGCCTCACTCATCTCAACTGCAGCTCTGAGCCTTTCATCTGCACACACACATACACACACACACACACACACACACACACACACACGCACACACCCACACACACTTTCCGTCTCTGAGCTGCTCTGTGATAGTTCTTTATGATCAAGCCCGAGTGTCAACCAGCTCTATGTTTTCTTTATTCTCCAGTTGACAGTGAAATAATACATGTGAATTATGACTCACGCCGTTCTCCATCTTCCTCCTCCGCCCGGCCTGCCTGCCATTCTCTTTCTTTCCCTCCATCCCTCCTTTCCCCCTCCGAACTCTCTCATTCCCTCTCTTCTCCCGCTCTGTATCACTCAGTGTCCGTCACTGTCAGCGCGCGAGGCTATGCCGCGCCCCCGTAGGCGCAGTCACGTAGCAGCGGGCTGACATGAGGATGTTGGCCGCGGCTGGCTGCGCCCTGAAGAGCAACTGGAGAACACTTTAAAAGGCTGCTTGACAGCTGGGGGAGAGATCCTCTGCAGCCCCCCGAGAGGGCCGTGCGGGCACCTCAAGGCTTCAGACACAAGCTTTACGTTGCAGACAAGCACACAGACAAGCACACAGACAAGCACACAGACAAGCGTGCGTTGGGACAAGGGCACGGATTTCCAATGGGTTTTGCCAGAAATAAAATACCCAGGAACATGCACACTCGTGACACATGACAACACAGTACACCCTTTGAACATGGCCACAGGCTGAAAAGAACAAAGGGCATATACAGTATACCATAAAGAAGGAAAAAAATGAAACAACTTCACAGTTACTATGTTTACACGCACCAGAGATGGGGACTCGAGACTGAGAATCGGACTCGAGTCGCACAAACAGCTGACTTCAAACTTGACTTGCGACTCGACCCCAAAAGGCTTCAGACTTGACTCGGACTCGAGCTTCGAGACTCGTTAACAACCTGTTTTTGCATGAATGAATTTAGATTGGAAAAGCAATAATCTCTCCTAAGTTCCTTTTTTTCTCTACTTGGCTTTGGTTTATCATGTCAGTTGCTTTGTTTTACAGTTCCTCTTGTTGCTTGTTATGTACATTTTCTCTCTGTAATTTTGTGTGTCTGCATCCATGCAGATCTTAAATCATCTGCCTCGACTGGAAAGCACGTTGGGTCAACTTGTAGCGTTTTAACCCTTGTGTTGTCTTCCCCTCCAAATTGAAAATCAACACTTTTGATGCTTTTTTTTCCAATGTTTGTCACTTTTTCTTTTACGTTTTCAACACTACGTAACACTAACGTATTAACTTTACCACTATAGTTTTACACTTATTTTTGGAATTTATGGTCAATAAACCTCATTTATAGGAAATTATACCTAATTTTTGAGTTCGAAAAGCAGAAATTAGGAATTATTTGGACTAAAATTAAAGGAATGTGTGCTGGATGATGGATGATCACAGACTGGAATATGTCAACGTTTATTCAATACTATTTTAAAACCACTTCAATTGTTTTTCAAATGCTATAAAATTGAATAAAACACCCACAAAATTAATGAAAGTAGAGATTTGTACTTGCCACAGAGCGTTGTGTGGACTCATCCATGTTATTTGGGGTATTTAAAGTTGGGTAGTTAAAAAGAAAATTGATATAGGAATTTTGGAATTTGGAAAACGGATCAAATTTGACGAGATAACTTGTGTTGACTTGACGTGTGTAATCTCCCACAGACCTCTCACATGTTATACGTGACGCTGAGCATGACGGGGACTGTGACATCAGAGCCATCCTGCATACAAAAACTTCACACAGGTAGTAAGACAGTATTAACATTTGCGTTAAGTTAAGTTGAGAAGTAAATACTGGTATTTGTGAAAGCTTTCTCAATAACTCATGAGATAATGGAAACCTAGGCCAATTCCTTTTCCCATTTTTTTTCAGATTTTAACCACACATACAGTATGTTGAAGTGAAAGATTGTCTGTTCTGAGGCTAAGTAGAGAACTAAAATGAGTAGGGCTGCTCCCTCTTAGTTGATTAGTTGACTAATCGGTCGTTTTGGTCTTAGTCAACTTAGATTTATTTAGTCCATTAGTCATGTTTGATGCTTTTTTTCATGCTGAATGACTTATTTCCAAGAAACGTACGAGCACATCTCTGGTAAACACAAGAATTAAGGGTTGACATTTTACCTAATAGATACCACGTGAAACCTACTTTGATTACTTTCATTAAGGCAATTATTTGTTGTATTACACGTTTTATGAAATGCTGTGTTTAAATATGCAAAGGAGGCATCGTCTTATTCAATATATGCATCATTTTGCATGACTCTTTGCGGAGAATTCCGCTCAGATTTACAGACCTGTCGATTAAATCAACTAATCGATTAGTCGATACAATTGAATGAGTGTTGTAGAATTTCTTCAATCGAACACAGCCCTAAAAATGAGAGAAATAAAATAGCCACAAGGATCTACTAAAGCTCTCTCGGCAGCTCAGTACGCCACCTGTCAAAGCCCGACCGCCACTTTAACAGCCACCAACATTCAGCATAAAAATAGAGCCACTGAACCCTGTGAGGGGTCTGCATGATGATGAAAGGTCCAGACATCTCACGCTGTGATACTCATCATCCAACTGCATTTAGTTTTATACCCTTCCTGACAAGCTGTTCAAAGGCCGACCTACACCAACGTGTTTCATGACAAATCCTGAGTCACGTCTGTTACAACACACTGTGGGAAATCACGTTTTAGCACATTTATATACTCTGAATGGGAACCTACAGTGTTCATCTGTTGTGTCTGACACACGGTAAGGCCCCTTTCTCACAGATCATGCAGATTTCATACTAATTAACGCTTCAGATGATAAAGGCACTTGCAGATTATAAAGTAGTACCAAATGTAAACCATAGCTTGGTGTTCTTAAAGCGCCCATATTATGCTCATTTTCAGGTTCATAATTGTATTTTAAGGTTGTACCAGAATAGGTTTACATGGTTTAATTTTCAAAAAAACACCATATTTTTGTTGTAATGCACAGCTCTCTCTCACTGCTGCAGATCCTCTTTTCACCTGGTTTCTGTTTTAGCTACAGAGTGAGACCTCTTTTCTTCTTCTTCTGTACTATCTTTGATTGCACTCGCACATGCGCAGTAGCTCAGATCGTAGTGTTCTGTATTTCTACCAGCCAGCAAAAAAATGGGCAAACGGTAACTGCTTCAAAACGAGGATTCTTTACTGCAGAAGTTTTTCATGTACAGGCATTGCATCTAAAAAAAAAAAACTTGCTCCTTTTCCATCATTTACGTCAATTCCTAAACGTAACCTGCACTGCATTATGGGTAGTGTAGTATTACTCAATGTAACCTTTAGATCAACAATTTACCTCAAATAAGGAATGATGCATTTATGTATCCTTAAACATATATAAATCAGTAACTCAAATTTAAACTCAAAGTGCTTAACACCCCTAACAATAAGCATTAAGTTGCAACACGTAGATCATGTCAGCTAGCTCCATAGACAGTAAAAGAAAGGCTGTTTCTCCAACTTCAGTCAGTTACAAGGCAGGATTAGCTGGGAGACTTCTTCTTAACCAGGGAGCACATGGAAGTAGTTCTTTTGGAGATTATGGTGAATTTGTGTGTGTTGTAGCAGTGCTTTGCTATTGAGAACGAGGTAGCATGCTAGCCTTAGCCGCTAGCATGCTAACTGTTGCGGTTAGCCCGCTCGTTTCGGCTTGTGACGTCACAAGATTTCATCAAACCTATTTTTTCATTTTTACAAAATAAACCAAAACACAAGCAAGGAGGAAGATACTGGGCAGATAATGAAAATAAATATGAAAACGTCACATTGGCAACATATATACGGCTCAAGAAGCTGACAAAGATCATAATTCCCTCCGCTGAAACTCTATATCGTTCATAAAGATACCCATCAGGTAATGTTAAAGGGCGCACCTCTCTCTCTCTCCATGCACCGAGCTCCACCGGATCTTCTAATAACACTGAGGCCGTTATCAACCGAGTATTGATTGGTCGGTAGGCGGTGCTTTTACACCGGTTGATCTCTAATCTCTAACATAGCCTGCTCCCGAGCAGGTTAGGCGTTCAGCATAAATTACCATGCCAGAGTCTGGTAGGACCAGGCTAGTGTACCAGAGTCGGGTAGGACCAGGCTAGTGTACCAGAGTCTGGTAGGACCAGGCTAATGGACCAGAGTCTGGTAGGACCAGGCTAGTGTACCAGAGTCTGGTAGGACCAGGCTAATGGACCAGAGTCTGGTAGGACCAGGCTAGTGTACCAGAGTCTGGTAGGACCAGGCAAGTGTACCAGAGTCTGGTAGGACCAGGCTAATGGACCAGAGTCTGGTAGGACCAGGCTAGTGTACCAGAGTCTGGTAGGACCAGGCTAATGGACCAGAGTCTGGTAGGACCAGGCTAGTGTACCAGAGTCTGGTAGGACCAGGCTAGTGTACCAGAGTCTGGTAGGACCAGGCTAATGGACCAGACTCTGGTAGGACCAGGCTAGTGTACCAGAGTCTAGTAGGACCAGGCTAATGGACCAGAGTCTGGTAGGACCAGGCTAGTGTACCAGAGTCTGGTAGGACCAGGCTAGTGTACCAGAGTCTAGTAGGACCAGGCTAATGGACCAGAGTCTGGTAGGACCAGGCTAGTATACCAGAGTCTGGTAGGACCAGGCTAATGGACCAGAGTCTGGTAGGACCAGGCTAGTGTACCAGAGTCTAGTAGGACCAGGCTAATGGACCAGAGTCTGGTAGGACCAGGCTAGTGTACCAGAGTCTGGTAGGACCAGGCTAGTGTACCAGAGTCTGGTAGGACCAGGCTAATGGACCAGAGTCTGGTAGGACCAGGCTAATGGACCAGACTCTGGTAGGACCAGGCTAGTGTACCAGAGTCTGGTAGGACCAGGCTAATGGACCAGAGTCTGGTAGGACCAGGCTAATGGACCAGACTCTGGTAGGACCAGGCTAGTGTACCAGAGTCTAGTAGGACCAGGCTAATGGACCAGAGTCTGGTAGGACCAGGCTAGTATACCAGAGTCTGGTAGGACCAGGCTAGTGTACCAGAGTCTGGTAGGACCAGGCTAATGGACCAGAGTCTGGTAGGACCAGGCTAGTGTACCAGAGTCTAGTAGGACCAGGCTAATGGACCAGAGTCTGGTAGGACCAGGCTAGTGTACCAGAGTCTGGTAGGACCAGGCTAGTGTACCAGAGTCTGGTAGGACCAGGCTAATGGACCAGAGTCTGGTAGGACCAGGCTACTGGACCACACTCTGGTAGGACCAGGCTAGTGTACCAGAGTCTGGTAGGACCAGGCTAATGGACCAGAGTCTGGTAGGACCAGGCTAATGGACCAGACTCTGGTAGGACCAGGCTAGTGTACCAGAGTCTAGTAGGACCAGGCTAATGGACCAGAGTCTGGTAGGACCAGGCTAGTGTACCAGAGTCTGGTAGGACCAGGCTAGTGTACCAGAGTCTGGTAGGACCAGGCTAATGGACCAGAGTCTGGTAGGACCAGGCTAATAAAGTGCATCTTTGGATGGATGCCATAAAAACGTTTAACACTTTTTCTATAATGCTATTTCAGTGCATATTCCATTTTATTTAATTTTTTAACAATCTGCATTGATCAATATACCAACATCGTTTTTTTCCAGATTTCCAGAAATATTAAGCAATAAGCATCAGGCACATTTTGTTAGTTGTTGTTCCATAAACGGAGCGTGGAGGAACTTTAACACCTCCATTAGTCGCTACAATGACGCCATTGATTTAATGACACTATCGCGCTAACCGCCGAGAAGTGCATCTCGGTGTGAGATGCCTCTCTTGTTTAAGATTGAGACGGGCGATGTGCAACGTCCTTCGGTGTAAAATTACAGCAAGATAACTTGTGAAGTGACAGAAACTATGTCTGCCTATCAGCAACTAATTGGTATCGCCATTCGTCGTCTTCCACTGCAGCCGGGTGTCATTCTGTTTAGCTGTGCAACACAGAATAACTATCAGAGGCACACACACACACACACACACACCCACCCACACACACACACACACACACACACACAATAAATACACACACGCTGATTTGGAGGTCACATGCTGTCGACATTATCTGCACAAGTTCGGAGCTGCCTTTCTTTCCTTCCTTCCAATTAATCATTTTCGATAAACAACAAACAAGCAATGCAGCATGAAGAGGAGGAGAAAAAAGCAGTAGGAGTAGGGGGAAAAAAAATGGAAAAACAGAAGGGAGAAAAAAAAAAAAAAAACCTTGCCAACTTTTCGGTCTGGGTAGGTTGGCCAGAAATAATTGGCTGTCAAGGATAGT
Organism: Perca schrenkii; assembly: GCA_025617405.1. Lineage (NCBI taxonomy): Eukaryota > Metazoa > Chordata > Actinopteri > Perciformes > Percidae > Perca > Perca schrenkii. The sequence continues at coordinate 2,310,009 of CM046791.1, read as the reverse complement.
GAAGGCACTGTTCTTTTTCACAGCCAGGAAGAGGAACAATACAAGGACAGTGTTCGGGAGGAGGGTGGGGGCAACAGGAGGACTGGGTGGAGACAGAATGGCCTGTCACCTTTGTTTCCATTAAAGCTCAACAAGCGGGCCTGCAGAAGAGCGTGCGGGTAGCTGCGGGCCCCGGCTAGAGCTAATCGAGTGGACGGAGGAGACGTGGAGGAGATGTGTTCCCGTTGCCTTGCGTTCACTCCCTGCGGGGTGAAATATGCAACCACCCCCTCACACGGGCGGCTATGTTCTCGGATGCAAACAGGGTTTGGTGTCGTAACACAGCGGGTGGGCCTGAGAATGAGCACGGGTGAGGCTGGTGGTGTGGACGCTAAGCTCACATCCATGGATGCTTCCACTTATCACATCCTGCACGGTCACTGAGGTAATCAGTCAATCATACACGCAGCTTCAAAGCACGGTTACATTCAGGCAAAACATGAAACAGTCACTGCCTTTACATGCAGTTAAAAAACCTGAATATATTTGTGTTAAGGCAACACCCCTGGTTTCTCAAACGCCATGTAAACACCTTACCCTGGCTAAATTTGGAGTTCTCCTCAGGAATACCCCTGTTACTAAAGGAGTTATAGAGGTCTGTTAACCGGGGTATTCCTGCAGGTATACACCTTAACCAGGGGGAAAACTTGGGTTAAGCGTATGCACATGCTCCGTAGGTTATAACTGCCCCTCCCCAACCTGCTGCAGGTGATAATTTTTCCCTCACTATAGCCACGCCAAGACCCGCCCTTGAATCACTACTATTGGCCAGGCGTCCATGCTTATGCAAGGTAACGTAACCCGATTTGTACAGGTCCTGTCCCCTGACCAATCGGCTATCCTAACCTTAACCACTTGAGGTCAATGCCTAACCCCAACCAATCGAGCTGCTATTGAAGGGCGGGTCTTGGCTTGGCCATACTTGGGAAAGAAATGTTGCCCGCTTCAGCTTCTGCCTTCAAACAGACGCTTTAGAGTTCATTCTTTTAATCGTATTAGACTTAAAAACTCCTTCATACATCAATCTATCCTATTACTAAACCGGCTACATTAAACCCAGTGCAATATTTATTTCAGGGATACACATCTCCAAGACTTTGTCCGTGTGTATGTTTATGTCATGTACTGTTGTTACATATGTTTTCTCTGTTTCCATTTTGGAGTTTGTCATTTGTGGTAATGTCTCATGTATGTTTGTTGTTGGTATTAATCTTATGTATGTTTGGATGTTTTAGGATGTATGTGTATGTCCTCATTTGGATGTATGTGTATGTCATTCACTGGTTGGATGTATGTGTACGTGCTCATTTTTTTTAAACGAGCTACCCAGGGATGTACAAAGAATTTCAGCCTTTGGCTGACAATAAAGTTGTATCGTATCGTATCGTATCGTATCAATAAGACCCATTTCTGGGACTGAAAAGTCATCCATGATTCAGTCAAAGGTCAACCGGAAAGAAAAAAAGCCTTATTCTGACCAGTTGTACGTTGTCAGAGCGCCACCTACTTTACCGGAGGTAGAACTACTCCCGTCATTCTTCCCCTCATGTATCAGGGAGAACTGGCAGAACCCGGTTATTCACTTAAGCGGAGTTACTGCTGTGCATGTAAATGCTGTGAATGTATTTCGGAGGGGCCAAGCTGCAGGTTTTTATTCCACCATAATCTGCAGGGGACAATGAAGCATGAGAGGCAAGAGTCTGCCACTGTGTGAAAAAGATCCTTTGGCACCTCGCTGCAAAGAGCCCTCTGAGAAATGTAGATATAGAAGTGTGAAGAACAGCTAGCAGTAAACAGGAGAAATGCCTTGGCGTGCATCCTGATAGGATTGCAGAGACATACACACACACAAATGCTGGAATACCTATACAGCACAGAAGACAACACAGGAGGATAATACGCACACAGAATCCCCCCGTGCACTTAGACACATAAGCGCAAACACACACAGCCTAATAAAAGTGTGGCAGAGGCTTAGCAACAAATAGGCTCTGAATTTCATATTCATGAATGCACAAACTGTACGCCTATCAGCTCAGGCAACAAAGGCAATCCTCTCTGCTGTTCCCCCTGACTCACTCACCTTCCTGCAGGTACATGACAGCCTGCGAGTAGTTCTGCAGAGCGTGGTGTGTCCTCCCCAGGCTGCCGTAGGCCAGTGTCTTGGCAGCCAAGTCGTTAGTCTGAGCTGCCACGCTCAGGTGCTGTTCCTGGAACACGACCGCCCGCTCGTAGTTTCCGAGCGACTCGTAGGTGAGGCCCAAGTTCCCGTAAGCGCGGGCCTGGCGCGTGGGGCTGCCCGCCTCCTCGGCGATCTCCAGGTCACTTTGGTGGCAGCGCAGGGCCGTCTCGTACTCTCCCATAGACTGATACACGGCGCCCAGGCCGCAGCTGGCGTCGCCCTCCAGTAGTCTGTCGCGGGTGTCACGGGCGATGGCCAGCTGGCGCTCCAGACACGAGATGGCCTGCTCGTAATTTCCCAGCTGGCTGTGCAGCGCGCCCAGTTCACCGTAGGCCTGAGCCTTGCCGCCACACCCGCCCAGCTCGTGCGCCACAACGAGCCGCTTCTCAAAGCACACCAGCGACTGCTGCAGGTTTCCCATGGCCCTGCAGGTAAACACAGAACACCAATGAGGTTAGGAGTGAGGTAAGAAAACGAAAACCTCAAAGAAAAGCATTGGCATTTTCTGTCCAAAGAGAGGTGACGTTGACAACCTGTATTCTATAGATAGAGAAAACTAAAGACAGAAAAGAGGAGTAATAGTTAAGGATTGGAGAACTGGCTGAAAAAACAGGGTCAGCCCTATGCTCCCACAGCCCTATGTTCCCACATTTCTAAGATTTTTCTTAAAATTAGAGCCCATTTTCCCACAGCTCTTTAGTGTCTTTATAATCAGTCGGGAAGAGAAAGAACGAGCAAGACGTCCGCTGCTCGTGTGAGTAACGTAACATCCCGGTAGCAAACACACAGACATCGTAGCTTCAGAGAGACTTACGTCACATAGAGACTTTAAGGTGAGGAGTCTAATTGCGCATTTTCAGTCCGATACTTCAACAGTTTTACGACAAACTGTGACTTTCTTCACTTACAAAATTACCTTTTAAACTGACCAACATCATGTGTGTAAATAATGGCTCAATTCAAACTGGATAAAAAATTTACTTTTCTCTCCCCGTTGACTTCCATACATATTTATTTTTCCGAAATAAGGTTCCTTGGTGGACCACCGATAGTGGTAGTCTCTATATTGAGGTATCTTTAATGCCCACAACACTCAAAATAAATGTCTTTCTTTCTGCTATCTCATATCTAGGGGAAACTATATTCTTCATTCTTACAGATAGACATTATTTCTCCTGTAACAGAGCATTATAAGGACGCATCAAAGCGTGCACATTGCAGGAGCCCTTTCATTTGGAAAGCGCCAGATCATTTCAGTTTTTGTGCGAATGAAATATAGATTTAGACGTCCAACACACTACTGATAGCTGCTGATGTGGACTGACTGATGTGAGAAATGTCCGAGCGCTGACATGAAATTTAAATGTAGTCTGTTTGAAGAGTAACACCGTCTATCCTTTGATAAGAGATGGGTCACCTGTCAAAAGATCCTCGCTTCCATCGTCTAGTGTTTACAACACAGTGGCGTTCGTCCCATCTGGGCATTTCATTCACCTTCACAGCCTTCAAACAGACTTTATTCACATGCTCACGCACGCCGACAACTGCCAGATGCCGGTTCAAACCGAGCATTCAAAGAATAAAAGCCCTAAATTAATGTTGTGTGATAATGCGTAAGAGCTGTTAGAAGACGAGAGGGGGTTTTGAGCATGATGTCTATTATTCCCCGCTGAACTCGTGCATGGCTTATACTGCTGTGTGCGATTGCTGTGGTGGCATGCAGATGACAGTGCACAATAAGAAGAAAATCATCTGCAAAATGAGGATTTCAGCGAGCCCTTCGTGTTTTATTTTGCAGTGTGGTCTCGTAGGATGCTATCGGCCCCTTTGAAGCATGAGGAGACATAGAAGGGAGAAGAGACGCGAGATGTAAGCGGTTGCCTTCGAAAATAACTGCTTCGCTCAGTTTTCAGACGGCTGTGTGCCAAAGCCTCTTTGCATACAGATAAGGCCGGGGCCACTCGGCGGCTGCTGCTGCTGAGACAGCGAGCGCCGGGCTCACATCCGAGCCTCGCTTACCACCACCAAGGTGTCTCTGAACTACGGTGGCCCTTTACAGTGAGCTAAATAATATGCAAAGTAGGATTAGTGTGTGTACTGGCTAATGCCAGTCAATACAATTATCTGTTGCTGCAACAGCTAGGGGGGAATAGATATGTTATACAAAGACTGGAAAGTATTTTTTCTAGCAATTGTGAAAAAGTGAATTTGAAACCTGATGCCTTTCATTTAACCCAGTAGAACTGTGTAATAGAAGTTGTCCTTCAGTGCCTACATTGGTATGGAGGCACACATCCGGGTTCCCATATTCCAATGAGGCGTCTTCTATGCATTTCATGTGAGACTAGCTGAATAGTGGATAGCTTACTGTTATGCTGTTTTACTCATCATCAGGAAATACACAGCTGGTTGGAGCCATCAACCAGCGTCATCAATACACAACGCACAAGGAGTACACAACCGCTACATAGGCACATGATCATGTAAAGAAGGACCACCTGCAGGAGGCCCGTTCTCTAAGGGTTAAACCGGACTCACCTGTGTCCGTTGCCTAAGCCGCTGTAGGCCTTCTCCTGGTCCTGCATGCGGTTGAGGCTCTGGGCCACTGACAGATACTGGTCGTAGTACTTGATGGCTTCCTCAAAGTCTCCCAGAGCCTCGTAACAGTCCCCCAGGTTCCCGTAGGCCCTGCCCCTGTCCATCACCGCCTCGTTGCCACTCAGCTGCTGTAACGTGGCCAGCTGCTGCTCCAGGTAGCCAATGGCTTCCTCCATCACGCCTACATTCATTTTGGTGATACCCATATTCCCGTAGACCTGAGCCTCCACCACAGGGTCCTTCAGCCTCCGGCCCAGCTCCAGCTGCTCCTCGTAGCTCTTGAAGGCCATGGCGTACTTCCCCAGGGCCATGTAGACGGCTGCCAGGTGACCGTGGGCTTTGCACTCCCCTGACACGTCGCCCAGCTCCTGGTACACCTCCAGCTCCTGGGTGTGGTAGCCCAGAGCTTTGTCGTACTTCTGCACAAGTCTGTAGGTGGCCCCGAGGGCGGCGTAGGCGCAGGCCTCCATCCTGCGCTCCTTAACCTGAAACAAGGTCAAATTTCATAATATCAGCATTTAGAATATGACATTTCCTATTAATATGATGACTTTTTCTAGTATATGTTGTACTGCAGTCATTGCGCAACGCATTCTCAGAAACAGGTTTGTATTGTACGAAAACGTATGCACAACAATTTGTACGGTATCGTACGAAATTACAGCGACTGTCGGCCGGTCACATGACAGTTATCCACGCCACGCACTCGTCTGAAGACATGTGGGGACAGAGCCTTTAAGGCTATGACACCCAGACTCTGGAATGCTCTACCTACCAGCATTAGGTTTGCTGAGAATGTGGACTGTTTTAAGGGACAAGCGAAGACTCACTTGTTCAGGCTAGCTTTTGGGTAGCCTATGTCTTTTATTTATTTGATAACTGTTTCTGTTGCATTTGTATTTTATCCCATTGACTATTTTTACCATGTTTTTATCGTCTATGCACATTGTAAAGCACTTTGTGACCTTGTCTGTAAAAAGCGCTGTATAAATAAAATGTACTTACTTACTTTACAGTTAGGTTAAGCGCTCTTTACAATTAAATTTAGCCGACAAAAGGGGACTGTGAGCCGGGTACAGAGCACCGTGAGGTGGCGGTCATTTTGGCTGCTGTTACAGTTCAGTTTAGCCGACAAAAGGTGACCATCAGACAGCCTGGGAAAACCCTGACGAACTTCCGGCAAATTTCAGTCTGGCCAAGAGCACATTCAAGCCCATTTCCAATTTTTCCATCACAACCGTTGAGGCGGGCTTTATACGATGACAATAGCGCAGCGACGGCAAGCAGCTTCTTGTTTACATTCAACATGACGGCTACCGAACCACAGCAACCCATTGATGTTGCTGTCGCTGCTACGTTGGTCTGATTGGTTGAAGGACTATCCAATTGTGCCCAGAGGCATTTGAGCGGCGTCCGTTGGTGACGCCCCCTTTGGAAATGAATTGTGAATGAACCTTGCCCAGACCCACTCTCAGTTACCACTGAGAAGGGTCTGATGTCACCCAGGCTAGACCATCAGGTAGTGGAGACAGTTAAGTTCAGACTCCAAAACGACTAGTTAAGATTAGAAAAAAGGTTTGGGTTAAAACATCAATCCCTTTAAGCAGTTCTCCCGGGACACAAACGCTCGTTTCCTGGGTGAAAATCTTGTGTTTTCTCCTTAACGTCTTCCAGAACACAAACTCCGCTCCCCGGCTTGAAAGCCCTGCGTTTTAGGACCCAAACATCCACCCCTTCGTGCCCTTACACATCAGCAGTCAATGTGCTGCTGACAGTAATACATGCGTGGAATACATACAAATTCCAGTGCATTACTTTTTGTAACAATGTATAGGAATGTGTGGTTGTTTGTGGCTGTACCTGGTGAGCTAAGGCCAGTTGCTGCTCGTAAAACTGAATGGCTCCAGTCACATCTTTCTTACAGACAAAGATGTCTCCGAGGTTCCCCAGAGCTCGGAAGCGAGCCTGTGCGTTGTTGAGCGACTGTGCCAGGGACAGCAGGTATTTCTGACACTCCTCCGCCTTGGTGAAGTCTCCCAGGGCTTTGAACGCCAAGCCGAGGTTACAGTACGCCTTGGCCTGACTCAGTTTGTCGTGCAGGTCCTTGGCCAGGGCTAAGTCCTGCTCGTAGTATTTCACCGCGTCCTGGTAGTTGCCCAGACAGTAGTGGGCGTAACCCAGATTGTGACAAACTTTCCCTTCGCTCTCCATGTCCTGGAGGTCCGGAGACAGGCGGAGGTACTGCTCGTAGTAGGGCACGGCCTGAGGGAACTCTCCGCGAGAGCAGTGGAAGTTGCCGAGGTTGCCCAAAGCGCGCGCCTCGCTCTGGACGTCCCGGAGCTCCCGGGCAATGTTGAGGTGGTTCTGGTAGTGTTGCAGAGCGCGGTCGTGGGCGCCCAGCGCCTGGTAAGCCACCGCCAGGTTGCCGTGGGTGGAGGCCTGCGAGGCCCGGTCGTTGACCTCCATGGAGATCTGCAGCTCCTGCCGGTGGTAGCGGACCGCCTGGTCGAAGGCTCCCAGGGCGTTGTAGGCATTGCCCATGTTGCCATAGGCCCGGCCCTGAGCAGCGTAGTCGTTCAGCTCCTGAGCGATGGCCAGGTGAGTTTTGTGGAGTTTCAGTGCCGTCTCATAGTCCCCCTTCATCTGGTGGATGATGCCTGTGGAGAGAGCAGAAAGAGAGAGATAAAGAGAGAGTACATTGTTAGACCAAAGGTGCCCAAATGCTTTTAGATGAAGGGCCAAAATATATCTAGATGGAATAATCCCTTAATTCTCATAATTCTTCGTAGATAAAGTTTATATGTGATTTAAGAGGGAAGGTCACCAGCAATGTGCTTTACACTGCTGAAAAGACGGATTAAAGTGCTCATATTATGCTCATTTTCAGGTTCATAACTGTATTTAGAGATTGTACCAGAATAGGTTTATATTATATTATATTATTATATATATATATTTTTTTTGTTGTAATACACATTGCTGCAGCTCCTCTTTTCACCCTGTGTGTTGCGCTCTCTGTTTTAGCTACAGAGTGAGACATCTTACTTCTGTTCTATCTTTGTTGGGAGTCGCACATGCTCAGTAGCTAGGTAAGGACTACTAGCCAGTCAGAAGCAGAGTATGAGGGTGTGCCCTGACAGTACCTAGATATGGACTACTAGCCAGTCAGAAGCAGAGTATGAGGGCGTGCCACGCTAGCAGCTAGGCGAGCATTATAACGTGTGTTACAAAGTTTGTCTCTGAAGTAAAGGCTAGGCTACAATGGTAAGTCCCTTTGGGGGGGACTTTGTAAACATATAACATGCACAAAAAAGATATATAACACAATAAAGGAAAGGGGGAAAAGCCAAAAAGCATAATATGAGCACTTTAAGTACGTTTTAGCTGCACAAAATGTAAATAGTAGTCATTACGATTAGGATTTTACAGCACTTCCAAATTAAGAAGCGAATAAGCGTGAACAGGGCAAATGCCATAGTGGTTCAAAACAAAAGGAGCACCAGCCAAACTTGGCCCGTGAGCCCCAAATTGTACTGTCTTGATTTAGACTGTAGATTTAAGATTATTTCATGTATTAAGTTTTTTGTATTACGTTGGATGATGTCCAGCTGAGAGACAAAAATCTCAAAGGACCATGTCTTCCTGACAAATGTTTAGAGGGGTGGGGCGTTCCACTTGAGGATATTTAAGGCAAAATATTCTTAATGTCTGGAGAGGATTGCATTGAGATGCTTGCTCTCCATGCAGCATGACATAAAGACTTGATTCTTCACACCAGCGACTCTGGGATTTTTAAGAGAGCAAGGAGAATTTCTTCAACAAGAGCAACAGGAGGAACTTAAAGACCCATTCAAGGGGAAATTGTAATTGAGTAAAATTCAAGTGCCTAGTCAGCTCTTCATGTACAAAACAAGTCATATGGTTGTTAAAATATGCTCTCCAAGCCATCTGTTCTCTGCTTACACAACACGCTCTCCCACACAATTATGGTCATTAAAATGGAGCGCAATCAAACACAGTTATTACAACACCAAAATAGAATCTTTGTCTAAGCTGTCTTTGATGACCGCGTCTTAGAGGGATTTTATCTAAATCAACAACTTTTCCACAGAGTTGGAAATGGTAATGTGGGAACAAGGAGGAAAAGACAGAGGAAGTGAGAGTGTGAAGAGCTGACGGAAAGCTCAGCAAACAACTTATAATAAAGAAGAAAAGGAATTAAGTGTGAAGAAACAATAAATAATGTACAAGCCGGTGCATGGAGCGTAATACCTCTGATAAAATACTATCCTCTGAAAAATAATAGCTTTACCTCCACAGCCAGGCAGCCATCTGGCACGCATGCACACACACACACACACACAGAGACACACGCACGCACACACACACACACGCACACACACGCAGAGATGCACACAGACAAACACAGACGCACACACACACAGACACACAGACGCACAGACACATGCATGCACTGACGCACAGACACACAGACACATGCACAGACGCACACACAGACACATGCACAGACGCAGACGCACACACACACACACACACACACACACACACACACAAATGTGCAGCCACACCCACAAGCTCACACACATACTGACTAATCCACAGCAGAGAGTAAAGAGACATCTGAGCATATCTAGCGTCTATCTCTCCTCCTTTCCTCGGAGACTCGCTACAACCTCTGTTTTTGCATTGTCACCCAGCATCCAGTGATGATAATTTAGAGTGGCAAAGATTAATCGATCAGTTGTCAACTATTAAATTAATCGCCAGCTATTTTGATAAATCGGATAATCGGTTTGAGTCATTTTTTATGAAAAAAAGTAAAAGGTTCTCTCATGTCAGCTTGTTAAATGTGAATATTGTTCTAGTTTCTTCTCTCCTCTGTGACAGGAAACTGAATCTCTTTAATGAAAATAATCCACGGATTAATCGACAATGAAAAGAATCGTTAGTTGCAGCCCTACCTTGATATGAAACGAGATATCGTCTTAGATTTTGGATATCGTAATATCGTGCTATGGCATAAGTGTCGTCTTTACCTGGTATTAAAGGCTGCATTACAGCGACGTGATACCATCACTTCACTTTAACCCTAACCACATTTCTGTAGATTTTCCCGCTTTTTTGTCTTTTTGACACTTTTTTTTCAATGTTTTTATGCTTTTTATCTCTTTTGTCGTAGTTTGAAGCATTTTTCAACTTTTAAAAAAAATTTTTATTGCATGTTGTGAAATTTTTTTCAACATTTTTGACGCTTTTTTAAAATGTTTTATCGCTTTTTTAGATTCTATTTTGAATCTTTTCGTTTTTATTATTGTCATATCATTACTGTCATCATTCTGTTACCAAAAGAGCAAATCGCTTATCACGTGAAGGTCACTTCACTGATAATAAATAAAGTCCTTCACCCACCAGCGTGGCCACTGTTGCTGTGCTGCGTCAGCACGGAGACTAATGGGCTGCTGGGACACCGGGGATGGAAAACGGCCAGAACCGGTGGTGGGAACCAGAGGCGGAGATGGGGCTCTGTGGCTTGTGGTGAGTTTGTGATGGTGCCGCCGGGATTAGTTACCCGCCATGTGTGTTTTCCCATTCATTTCATGCGAAACCTGCCACAGCGTGGGCCCGAACGCAGGCTGCATAAACAGTGGGACTGAAACTAAACAGACGGCTCAAACGACTGCAGAAGTTAAACGTTAGATGTGGCTACGCACTCAGATGTTGGCTCAATTTTAAAAACTCAGCACATTAGGCCAATGAGAATGGAGTAAATAAAAAAAAGCTTTGGCGCCTCTACAGTGTGAGCCACTGGGCTGCGTGTTGGTTGGATCCATTACCACTAGGGCTGCAACTAGCGATTATTTGCATTACTGATTAATCTGCCCGTATTATTTTCCTTCCTCAGTTTGGTCTAAAAAGAAGAAAATTGTCAAAAATATCCTTCCTAGTATCTCCAGGGTGATGTCTTTCAATATTTTGTTCATTTTATTTTGACCAAAACCCAAATATATTTAGTTTAACGTGATATAAAAGAGTAGGAAATCTCCAAATTTGAGAGGCGGGAACCACATTTTCTGCAATCTTATTTTTTTTTAAAGACTATTTTTGGGGGTTTTCCGCCTTTATTTGATAGGACAGCTAGGTGAGAAAGGGGAGAGAGACAGGGGGAAGACATGCAGGAAATCGTCACAGGTCGGATTCGAACCCTGGACCTCTGCGTCGAGGCATAAACCTCTCAGCATATGTGCGCCTGCTCTACCCGCTGAACCAACCTGGCCACATTTTCTGCAATCTTTTCATAAAAAAATGACTTTGATTATCAAAATAATTGGCGATTCTTTTTCTGTCGATCAACTAATCGATCAGTGGACTAATCGTCGCAGCTCTAATTACCAGGTAGGCATATTTATACATACTGTACATGCATACATACATTTGTAGCTTAGTGGACATGGAAATAAATTGTGAAAATGCATCATCAGTATTTCACTTTAAATCAAGTCTAATGAGGAGAGTAGTTTCAAACCTGCCTAAAAACATCATCAAAAGATCCTCTGCCTACTTAATTCAGACCATGACTCAGCACGCAGCAGGCACCCACTGACAAATCAGCCCTGATTTGCTGTTTGTTTGCCGGTTGGTGTTGTCAGGTGAAAGCGATACAACCTGAACTGACCTCGTGATCGTCAGGTCAGCGCCCTGAGGATTTGGGATGCTCGACGTATCGCAGAGGGGAACGCGCAGAGAGAGAAAGGCAGCGCTGGCAAGTAATGCAGCAAGAATTCAGACTGCAAATGAGAGGAATCCTTGTGGATCTTTGGACTTTGTACAGTAAAAATGCAGCAACAGTGCCTTTAGATGGGGGATGCTCTATTCAAAGCTACATGCATCCTTTTTCAAGACATTTGATAAAAGAATACTTAAAAATTGTACATTTGGGAAAAACATGATAGTTGTATTATCCTATTTTTTCCGATGTTTAGGGCTTTTTTTGGCCGCTTTTTTTTCAACATATTTGTGACATTTTTCAACTCTTATTTTTTTACTTCTTACATTTTTATAGTAATATTTTTTTATATATGTTTTTCAAACATTTTTGTCAGTTTTTCCAGCTTTTTTCATCTTTCTGAGGTATTTTTTAAAACATTTTTTTTAATTTCTTCTGCTTTTTTGTCTTTTTGACACTTTTTTTCTATGTTTTTAAGTTTTCAAGTTTTTGACGCATTTTTTGATTTCTTTTAAAAACATTTTTATTGTATTTTGTGAAGCTTTTTTCAACATTTTTTACGCTTTTTTTCAAAGTTTGTTGCTTTTTTAGATTCTATTTTGTATCTTACTGTTCTCCAACTGTTTATTATTTATTATTTTCATATTATATCATCATACCCTCACTATCAGCCAACAGACAACAAATGTTGTTGTTGTTTTTTCACTCCTGCCACCTAAAGACAGGCAAAAACTGTCTGATGTTTCTATTTTTAAGACACATAACATAGGTAGAGTCGCTCCATTGATTTGCAGGTCCACTCAGAGAGACTGAGAGGAAATGACTCAAATATTTGGGGCTGGAGCACCAGACGCCGCCCCTTGGCTCCGCCCCTGTCAGCTGGGAGTCTTTCCTACGAGTGAAAGCATGTTAAGATTCACAGCAGGCTCTGGTTGGAGGAGCACTGACAGCTCTCACCACAAAGTCACTCCCAAGGTTATGCGTTCCCCAACGGAGGCTGATCTTACTTTGGATGTAATGCCTACTGATGTATTACCAGCAATCATGTTCCATGCTGCAGGCTAAAAATGGATCTGGGGCTCAGCGATGGTCGGAGGGGTGGAAGAGGAAGAGAAAGAGGCTGGGGGTCTGTGGCCAGGTTTGAGTTTCGGGCTCGGAGGCCTTAGGCTATGCCTGCAGCCACACTAGGAGCAAGACATTTTTCTCTGCCCTCCCCCCCCCCAACCCCACATATGGTAAAAGGATTATGGAAGCCTCTGGGAATGGAATCCAGCAGGATAGTAAATACAACCATACCAAACGCTGGTAAACACTGCTGAATCACAAATATATGGAATTAGAACAGCGGTCAATTGGTCACAAATGTTGTCCAAATCAAAATGACCTCACTTGGATTCAGTAAGTGTTAACATCTGAGTCTGTGGTGCACTTTATAGAGCTCAACAGTGTGGTTCTGGAATAAAAAACAAAACAAAAAAAAACGTTCATTTTCTCCATAAGGATTTTGATTATCAGCCATAATGTCTAAACCATCCGACGCAGACTGACCCCGAGCTGCGAGACTGAGAAACAAAGGGTTCCCGCTCCTGTAGAAGCCACAAGTCCGTATGACATCATCCTTGTTTTTAAGAAAAAAAACACGTTTTATTTGCGATGTCGTGGAGAAGTACTACACCACCCACGACCCTAAGCGGAACAGCGACATCTCTGATTGGTGGAGCTTGCTGGGCTGCTACCACTGAAGTCTACGGTCGTCTTGTAGCTTTTGCCTTTTTAAAAATGTGTTTTTCTGCCGACTCGGTACCCGACTCGGTACACATGTGTTATTAACCCCTAGGTTCAATTTGCGCTGGATTTCTTCTTTAAAGTCGAGAGCATAGAGATCAACAGTGACCGCCCACTTTTTGGACGGCTCTGGTGCTCCAGAAGTGATTTTCTTTCAGAAAATGCTTCTACGTATGAAGAGTTTTAAGCCTGGAACCAAAGCCAACCAGTTACGAGAAAACATTTGATTTGGCGCAAAAACCCATTTTTTAAAAAGGCAAAAGCGACAAGACTGTGTAACAGAAACAAGTGCAGACTTTAGTGGTAGCAGCCCGTCATATAGCCGTTTGCGAGGTTCATTTCCATGGTAACTGCGAGCTCCGCCAATCAGAGACGTCGCTGTTCCAGCTTAGGATTGTGGGTGGTGTAGTACTTCTCCATGACATCGCAAATAAAAATAATGTTTTTCTTAAAAACGAGGGTGATTTCATACAGACTTGTGGCTTCTACAGGAGGACTTGTCCTTTAATATGTTAAATATGCCTCAATTATTTCTCTTTTGTGCACAGCTGGACACGATGACTGTGGAAAAGAAACCAGGACAAAGCACACAACACATCATTCAAATACATTCACACAGAGCCCGATCCCCTCCAACCAAAGACATTAAAAGCATGACAATGTGCTGTCAGTTTCCATTACACAGCTGGCTGTACAGAGAGGGATCTGCAGCGGTGATGACTTTGAGGGATGGTGTCTTGTTCGGAGTAAATCACTGTGTCATTCTCCCAGCGAGCTATGGAGGTCCAGAGCGCCGCTGCCGCTGACTGCAGACAGCTAAGAGGATTTCACCGACAATGCTGCTGCTGCTTCTGCTGCCACTGGGCTGGCGCGATACTGGGAATAGAGCAGGGATGACCAGCCTGAGCCCAAAATAATAACTGGGGCGTGTTCCTCATTTGTATTTAAGAACGAGGTCAACATTATAATTCACATTCAGTGTTGTGAGAAGTTCAAACCAGAAGAGGATGCTGGAATTTGTGTGCGTTTGTGGAAAATGTTGATGCATATTCAGGCCTTCGGCTGGAGGAGATTGGCATGTGTAAAATACCACGAGAGGGAAGTCAATCTCTGAACCGAAATTCCATCAAACTGAGCTGATCCCTGAATCATTTTTATTCTACCAGAGCGAGCATATTTAGATTAGTACTTCCGAGAACAATTTCTAGGCAATTTTGTCACTGAGATTTAGTCTTAATGGATGCAACGTGTCTGCGGTATCATGCTTCATTATGGTGCTTTTAAAATGCAGAAAAAAAATACATATTTGGGCTCGTTTCTCTTCTTACACAAAAGTAAGTCTTTATACTATACTGATCTGGAGATATTAACTATGACATGAAGCGCGTAATTTGTTGTTGTATACGACTTCTTCGAACTCATTAAGTGATGTGTCAGAGTTGTACGATATACAATAGTGTATCAGAACAGTGGGAAAACCAAGGCACTCTTGTGTTAAAGTTAAAAATGCAGCAAATGCATAGCCACAGTCACCCTGAAGAAGGCCTGTGTGCTGCCACGAGTTGGTGCGTATATTTTTTACCTTTTGCTATGCATTAGCTGCATCAATAAAGCTTTTTTTCTTCAACAAGAGTGCCTTGGTTTTCGAGCTGCTCTGAGACGTTTGGGACCCAATGCACCAAAGAACAATTGGTTACTGTATGTAGCCGACTTGAGCTTCTAAAGTTACCGGAAGTCATTCATTTTCAACGGAAGCTGGCTTCTCTCAGCTCCAAGGAGCGTTTTGGGCGTTTTGAGCATTTTGAGCGACCAGAGCATCAATCGGAAAGTTGAAAGTAGGTCAACTTTATGGTAATGAGCTATGACGCGGTTCAGCGGCAAACGGCAGCAACCAATCGGAATATGCTCGTCCTTCGCGCTGGCTGATTCCGGAGAAACATACGATGTAAACTTTCGATCCTACCAAAACCTTAGTTTTCGAGAAATTGGAGGAAAAGCTCATAATGACCGTTGCTGGATTCCCCTATCGTTTATGCTATGAGGTTGTTTGCGTCTAGGGACCGGTTAACGTTACCTGCCGGTCACATCGTCTCTAAACACCAGAGCTGGACAATATATCGATATTATATCGATATAGAAGAAGAAGAATAGCCTTTATTGTCATTGCACTGTGAAGGTACAACGAAATTTAGGGTGCTCTCACAGAGCCACCCTTGCACCACAAAAAAAATAAAAACAACAAGAAAATATATTGTTATATGAGACTAGATATCGTCTGAGATTTTGGATATCGTAATATGTGAAAAGTATATGTGAAAGTATATGTGAAAGTGTCTTTTCCTGGTTGTAAAGGCTGCATTACAATAAAGTGATGTCATTTTACCAGACTGTTCTAGCTGTTCTATTATTTGCCTTTTCCCCACTTAGTCATTATATCCACATTACTGATGATTATTTATCTAAAATCTCATTGTGTAAATATTTTGTGAAAGCACCAATACTACAAGTCAACACTACAATATCGTTGTGGTATCGTTATCGAGGTATTTGGTCAAAAATACCGTGATATTTGATTTTCTCCATATCGCCCAGCCCTACTAAACAGTCCTCTCACGGTGAAGTCCTGCACGGGTCAACAGCTGGCGGCTAACGAGCGAGCTAACTGCTAACAGACACCACTGAATACAAATTCTGTCATTATATATACAATTTATTAAAGATTTCTAGTGTCAGTGTATTGGCCGAGCAGTGGCTGCTTGTGCTTTTTCTTCAATCGTGTGTTGAACACGATCGAACATTGAATGCTGCTTATAGCTCAAGTCGGCCGTGGTGTGTACGTACAGTTAGACTTATTTTTCGACCACAACCAAAAAAGTATAATACAATACAATAGTGCATGTTATGATCAGTGTGCTGAGGCAGATTCTAGATCCTGCCTGGGTCTGCCGGAGCAGGGATGGGGTGGGCTTAACGTAGCAAATCCTCTCATGCAGATGCAGACATCCTCTACAATCTGACTGACAGACAGACAGCAAGGAGAAAGATTTAAAAAAAAAGGTAAAAAGAGTATGGATAGACGGACGCGTGCTGCAGGGGTGGTCTGCCAACAGAAACACAGAGCTCTGTCCCGCACCCCCTTTCTAGCCCCTCCCCTGTGCTCATGCTGACCCTGGTCCAAACCGACTGTCCACACGCCATGACATCTGATTCCTCCCACCACGTCATCCAACAATGTTCACTCTCAACATCTTTTGCACTGCACACAATCGCCTTCTCCGTTTAGGGACCGGATCACATTTCATGCTGAATTTGCAGATGTGCTTAACTCAGCCCACAGTCGCTTAATGCTAAGGAATGCTACAGCTCTTTTGTTTCACTTAACAGCTCTGTAGTGAGTGGGATAATAACTGCATACAGCGAGCTAAACTTTAGTGTAAGCACAAAGTCTAGGAGTGTGTTTGGCAGGGCCTCTAGTCCAGTTTCATGGCATGGTCCTCCGTCAGGAGATTGAAGGAGGCCATGCAGGGGGAGGCAGGGAGCGTCTGCTGCGTTTATAACAAACTAAAACTTTGGGGCCGGCTAGCAAAGATCTCTCCAGGACAGTAACTGTAACAGTAAGACTGGCATCCAAGAAATCCCACCAACTTTCCTTCCATCCCCCTCTCTCTCCGTTTGCAAGAATAACATTGACTCAAGGTATTTACCCAGAAGTGTGTTTTTACGATGATGGACGTATTACCCAAACTGGATTTGCTTGACTTCATCACGTTACTGTCAACATTATGGAAAGGATTCCTACAACAATAAAACTTTTTCTTAAGGTGTAAAATCCTTTTTGTTTAACCAGAAACAGCTCTGAAATCTCCGTCACCAAACCCCACCAGACTCCATGTAAATAATCAGGACTTTTAGTGTGTATAGAGCCAGCATATTTCCACCAGACTCCATGTAAATAATCAGGACTTTTAGCGTGTATAGAGCCAGCATATCTCCACCAGACTCCATGTAAATAATCAAGAATTTTAGTGTGTATAGAGCCAGCATATCTCCACCAGACTCCATGTAAATAATCAGGACTTTTAGTGTGTATAGAGCCAGCATATTTCCACCAGACTCCATGTAAATAATCAGGATTTTTAGTGTGTATAGAGCCAGCATATCTCCACCAGACTCCATGTAAATAATCAAGACTTTTAGTGTGTATAGAGCCAGCATATCTCCACCAGAATCCATGTAAATAATCAGGACTTTTAGAGTGTATAGAGCCAGCATATCTCCACATGTAAATGGGTGAATTAAGGGTTTATTTCAACCAAACCATAGTGGTGATTGTTGGAACAGTGGAAAGATTAACCAAGACGGCTTTTGATAGTTTTATTTAGTTTCTGTCCACTTTGAATATAAGTGTGTTTTATGATGCTAAAAGTCCTGATTATTTACATGGAGTCTGGTGGAGTTTGGTGATGGTGATTTCGGGGCTGTTTCATGTTAAACAAAAAGGATCTTACTCTTTAACTAAAAGGTCTATCTCTGTAGGGATCCTTTCCATAATATTGTCAGACACTTAGAATAATAATCTGAGTCTGTCAGCGGCAAAAACACAACTTTGACGTAAATTGAAGATGCGCATTTGCCCATTAATGTTACATTGCAGCTTATTTCGTCGCTGTCTCGCTTAATACTGGACCAATTTCAAAGATTGTTTTTCCCACCATTCAATTCTCACTTAAACACAAAAAAATTAAAAAAAATAAAAATAAGGTCCAGGTTCAAAAAACAAAGCCGTTAATGGAGAGCTGAAGAAATGCACTTTTTTATGTATTCGTTAGGCTCTTTCCCTGTCTGCAGCCTTTCATTCATCTTGTCTGGGCCATTAGGCTCGCTAAATTCCTCTCTAAATTCAGCTCTCTCCTGCTCCCGTTCCTGGTCAGACTAATAATATATCTACAATCAGTGCTGTTTCCGAAAGGCTTAGGCCCAAAACTGAATAATCTCCATGCCTCGAGGCAAGTCTGGTCGCTGTCTGCTGTTTGTTCCTGATGTGGGCAGTCTGAGATCAGTTTGGAAAAGGATTCATGTTGATGCAACTATTGCGGTTATGATGATGATGATGATGTACACAGGGTTAAAAGGTAACTACCATTTTTTTCAACCTGGACCCTATGTTCCTATGTTTTTGTGTCTTAGTGACTGAACAACAATCTCTGACTCTGGTCCAGTATTCAGCAACGTAAAGCATTTCCGCACATTGTAATCAAAACAATACACATACGATTGTGTACTACTAGAGGTTATGTTTATTAAATGAAGCCCAAAATATGTCGCCGACTAGAAATCGCTAGTATCAGCTCTATAGCCCTAGCTAATGTCAACATTAGGTAGCTGCTAGCTAACGTTAACGTTAGGTAACCTAACCTGAACCCTGCCAACATTACATTACATTACATGTCATTTAGCTGACGCTTTTATCCAAAGCGACTTAAAATTAAGTGCTTTCAACTCTGAAGGTTCAAACTCCAGTGCAAGTACATTAGCTTTAAATAAGCAAAGCTGCAAAAAGCCATGTCAAAGTGCAGGTTCAAGATTTTTTTTTTTTATATATTTCTCCGAGGTGTAGTCTGAAGAGATGTGTTTTTAGCCAACGGCACAATGTTTAGCTAGCCAGCTACGACGGTGTGCCAAATGTCATTATTTGTATCATCAGACTCACAAATCTGCTGTACATAAACGTAACTAAACCAACTTTCACTCAATCACAGTTTATATGGATGATGACTTTGCCTGGAACGCTACCAAGTCGTGACTTGAAGTCGTAACTTACGGGCTAAAAATTGTGTCTAGAACGCAGCAAAATATTCTGCAACGTTACCTCTTCAGCGTTTAGCTTAGTGCTGTGTCATGGACCAACAGAGCCCGTTGCTCGGGACGGAGACTAGTGAAGGCTATTAGAAGCACTTTTCCGGTGATCTCTTGCTTTACTGAGCAGCCTCCAACTGAGAGAGACAACGTAGATGTGAGCAACGTGTCTGAAAGTGTGAAGTCTTCTGGTAGCTGTGCCAAGAGAAATCTCAATCATTCCCAATCTTACAGAGACGGTGAGTGTAGGTATATGTAAGGAGATAACATAGACACAGGCTAATTATGGATCACTAACATGCTAGTTAACATTAGTAATTAAACCTAAACAGCTAATGGAAGTCCAAACTGCCTGTGAGCTTCTCCTGTACTATACGGTAATTCCTCTACTGTGTGACAGTAAGTCTCGTGGTTATGACCCAATCGTTAGCCTATTTTTATAAAAGCGTCTGCTACGGAGCCATAACGTGAGCTACAAGGTAATGGAGCCTTTTATACATTGTCGTGTTTCTTTAGAAATAAACAACGGACAAATAGAGTCTTTAAACGCTTCAGATGTAAAGTTATTCTCTGTCAAAGTGACGTCAAAATGTATGCCAGTCAGTGGAATGCTAACGGGAGGTGATCTCTTTGTAGTGTCAAAATGACGCCATAGGAGGTTCAAGTTCTGAAGCGAAGCTTACCCCCTTGGCTCTAGCTAGAGACCCCCCCCCAACTCAGAGTAGTTTCCTGTATCTGTGTCACGTGGGCTCGGCCACGGCCACGCCTCTTTAGGAGACCAGCGGCAGGTCCTGAGTGTTTGATTCCAACGGGAGAAGTGAACGTGAACACAGATTATGAGCAAAATAAATATTGGAGCCATTCTTCACAAGCCACTTATCTCCAGAATGGACACATCAGGAGAAAATTAACTAAGTCTGAGACGTGTTTCTGTCTCAGGACCAAACTCTCGCGAGATCTGGCAACACAGAGACGCTAACGTCAGCTAACGTTCGTGAACGCCCTGACAAATCTACTCTCCGTGATGCTAAATATGTCTTTTAGCTGTGTAAATATTGAACGTTAGAAAAAGAACATATTAATAAGTTATTTAAATATAACTTTTCATCCATCCACACAACGTTCACTACACGTTCAAACGTGGCCACGCCCCTTTAGGAGACAGGAAATACCCATTTTTTCATACCATTGGCGCTGCTTG
This sequence comes from Perca schrenkii, assembly GCA_025617405.1. Classification (NCBI taxonomy): domain Eukaryota; kingdom Metazoa; phylum Chordata; class Actinopteri; order Perciformes; family Percidae; genus Perca; species Perca schrenkii. The sequence continues at coordinate 2,289,603 of CM046791.1, read as the reverse complement.
ACATGCGCTATCTTTAATATAGAGCACAGGGGTCAAACTCAAGGCCCGACTAGTTGTGCACTACACCAAAAAAAAAAAAATCAAGAAACTGATTTTCATACTGTAATTATGCAATTAAACGTGCAGAATTTGACAGATTTGCCAACTTTGAAACACAGAATTCCCTGCAGAAGCAGAGAGTTTTCTAATATTCAGACTGTGAAACAGGTTGTGGTGAGTCGGCCGGGTGGCAGCTGCTTTTACAAGCTGTTTTGCTGACTTTTTTAGGGTTTTATGTCGACCAAATTGTATGGGAGAAAGCTATATGAGACATGCAATAATACAAAGTTAATTGACTTTTTTTTGCTATGTAAAAGCATGTCAATAAACTCAACATGTCTGGCCCTTACTGTGATCATCATTTCGAGTGTGGCCCTTAGTGGCATTGAGTTTGACACCCCTATTATAGAGGATCTTTGCTCTAGCTTCCTGTTTGGTGCTGGAGGGAGCACACCCATTGGTTGTTGACAATGTTCACATGATTTAACACATAACGTGTTTAACTGACAGCACTAGTATATACATTGCAAAACGGGAGAGTTTTTTGGAACTAGTGTTGGGGAACAGAAGTAGAGATGTTCCGAAACCGATACCAGTATCGGAAAAGCCTCCGAATCCGCCTGTTATCGGTCTCAACGAGTACAGTTTATGGACCGATCTGATACCACGTAACTTACCCCCAGAAGAAAATCTACTTTAAAGTTCTTCATTTATGTTCTTTTCCCATTTTGACTTGCTGTCAAACTGGATAATAAAAGAAAGTTCTGTGGCGTTCATTGTGTGTTTTCCATCTGCCACCAGTATTTTAAACCTTGACAATAGCTTCTTGAAATGAACATCTTATAATACTGTTCTGAGGGTTTTATTGCTTGTGTAACATTTGTCTGGGAGCCTTATTTATTATGTATGTATTTATTTTATCATTGTTCCTAACTTTAATTGAACTGTCATTGCCTAAGCCCTTGTGTGTTGTCGCTGACATACTCCTGTCTGCTGTTGTATGTGTAAATTGTTTTGTTTTTTTGGTCTGTAGGCTGTTGAAACTGCATTGCCCTTTGGGGTAAATAAAGTTGTTTGAACCTGAACTAGTGTATATTTCAGTGGTGTAGTCAACGTGATATGCAGGTATATGTAGTATACCCACTAAGAAAGCTCCAGGATGTCCATATACCCACTTAAAAATGCCCAATGACACGCAACGACATACTTTCCATTATATTTTTGACATCATTTGAATTGTCATCTGTGTTCTTTTTCTTCACATAGGCTAAATAAAGGGATTTCCACCGTAAATTGGTCACACCCAGACCCCCCACTATCATATGGCCCCCCTTCCCCAAAGGCTGATTCTGGCCTATATACAGTATACCCACTACAATACATTACACCACTGACTATATGCCGCCAAAGCCAGACTACTAAAAATACAATCCACCATGCTTAATGATGTGGTGTGACATTGTTAACGGTCAAACATGTTACTAAAGCTGGTCATCAGATGCCTAGACCCCCGAGCAGATTTCCACGACTGATTTAACTGGAATGTAGATTCCTGCGCTCGTTCTCACATGACCCCTTGAGTGTGGAAAAAAAAGGGGATTTAGCATGAAAGGATCTGAAACTAATTAAATACAGAAGTCATGTCCTGATTTTTCGGAACGCGGAGAGCATTGCAGTGCACGTTGTCTGACTGTGTGTTGTTGTGTTGTTGTGTGAACTCTTACTTCCTGTTGTTTTCCTCTTTTTGTTGCTTTGTTTTTGGGAGCGTCAGCAGAACGCGTTTCCCCGGAGACACCGGGTAAAAGGAAGTGGGGAAAAAATAAATAATAATAATAATAATAATAAGCTTAATTAGGACTGTTAACTCCAGCTCTTCTCGCTGATAGAGTCGACATTTCAGGTGACTTCTGGGAGACATGTGGTCAAACCAAGGGCCTAGGTTTTGTATGTGTGTGAATGTGGGTAGGTGTGTGTGTGTGTGTGTGTGTGTGTGTTTGGGGGGGGAGCAACCTGAGTAACGTGCACACTTGCCTACTTATAGTGCGTTTAATAGCTGAGACACACCAACCAGATGGCTGACCGTTGACAGAAAAGCCAGTCGAGATGATCAGTCGGGTCCCCGAGGTCCCAAAAAACTGCCCCGGGACACACTGAGGGGACACCGACTCGAGAAACGTAATACGTCTCCATAGCAGAAGGCGGCTGATTGGATGAACGCGTCACATGGGTTTGTTTTCTCCGGAAATTCAAAGCCAGACTGTCATGGCTGCTCGTTCAGAATGCGATCTCATATTGGACTAAAATAGTTCACCGAAACGTGTTTTTGAAAACATTTTAAGAGAGAAATAGGCCATGATGCAGTTGCTGAATCTGTCTTCATTTCAGATCAACAAAGGTCAGTTTAAAAGATTTTCATCAGATTATGAGAGACTCTAGTCACGCTCATTCCGCTCGCCATTTTCGGGTGAGTCCCGACTTCCCTGCCTCCGACTGAACATGTCAGGTCGGCCAAAATGAACGCCGACGGCCCCCCAGACTGACGAATGCACGGGACACACCGAACAGACTCGAGTCGTTGACCTCGCCGGACTGTCCAACAGACAATTATCGGCTTGCTGTGTCTCGGGCTTAAATCAACTCAGACCTGTTGTAAGTAGGATGACCAGACATTCCCAAAAAATTTGGGACAGTCCCGAAATCCAAGCAGTTGTCCCGAATCCCAAATGCTGCCTTAATTGTCCCGAAAGTAGAGCAAAGTCTCAAAAGCAGACTCTCGAGTATTTTTTTACTGTTCGTGGTGATTGAGTCGTCCTGCAGCCAGCTCCCATCGGCTGCTTATTGGCTGCAAGTTACAACGCAAATTTTCATTCATTCATTTTTGAAATGGAGGCTCAGGCTGGTGTCCCGGGACCCGATCAAGAGTGGGTGGGTGGGGGGGGGGGGTCCGACTTCAGGCTCCATGCTAGCAGCAAACTACATATAGCCACGTATAGCCACGCTTTCCAAAAAACAATTCTTCATCTTGTTTAACACAAAACTTTAATGAAACCTAGATTTTTTGGTAACACTTTACTTGACAGTACCGACATAACCATGACATGACACTGTCATAACTATGACATGACACTGTCATGAATGTGTCATAAACCTTATAATCAAGTCATAAACGTTTATGACTTCTGTCATTAAGTGTCATTCGGTTGTTGTCATGACAAGTTGACATTGTTGGGCTTGTCTTGATTATGACAACCTGACATTAATCAAAGTGGTATTACCAGAAGTTGTCTTGGTCATGACAAGTTGACATTAAATTAGTTTGGGATGTCTTTGTAATGACAACTTGACATTAACCAGGATGACATTACCAGAGGATGTCTTTGTCATGACAACTTGACATGAACATAAATTCACCTCTTTTTTGTATTCATGACATTTTGACCTAATGATTATTATAATTAGATGTGCAAGATTAGAGACCAATTCTAGCACTTTTTCAGATAGATGTCTGACAGGAAATTTCACAAAACTGGGCGTCATGATACTGTTATGACAGTGTAACTAATAAATATTTTGACCTCAAGTAGTGGTACCAATTGTATTTGTCATTAAGATATCATTGATAGGACTTGCTGTCATGACAACATTATGACAGTGTAAAGAAAACATTCTTTGACCTCAAGTAAAGTGGTAACATTTTTATTTGTCATTAAGATATCATAGATAAGACTTGCTGTCATTACCACATTATGACAGTGTAACAAATATATTCTTTGACCTCAAGTGGTGCCAATTGTATTTGTCATTAAGATATCATGGATAAGACTGGCTGTCATGACAACATTATGACAGTGTAACTAATAAATATTTTGACCTCAAGTAAAGTGGTACCAATTGTATTTGTCATTAAGATATCATGGATAAGACTTGTTGTCATGACAGCATTATGACAGTGTAACTAATACATATTTTGAACTCAAGTAAAGTGGTGCCAATTGTATTTGTCATTAAGATATCATACATAAGACTTGCTGTCATGACAACATTATGACAGTGTAACAAATACATTCTTTGACCTCAAGTAAAGTGGTACCAATTGTTATTGTCATTAACATATCATAGATAAGACTTGCTGTCATTACCACATTATGACAGTGTAACGAATACATTCTTTGACCTCAAGTGGTGCCAATTGTATTTGTCATTAAGATATCATGGATAAGACTTGCTGTCATGACAACATTATGACAGTGTAACGAAAACATTCTTTGACCTCAAGTAAAGTGGTACCATTTGTATTCGTCATTAAGATATCATAGATAAGACTTGCTGTCATTACCACATTATGACAGTGTAACAAATATATTCTTTGACCTCAAGTAAAGTGGTATTAATATACACAGAAATGTGGCATACATACAGATAAACTAACTGAAAAAATAAAGTGTGCACACAAAAGAAACCCTTTTCACTTCTATGAGCTCAATTGTTCTTTGATGACAAGAGTTCAGAGATGTTCAACATTGGGTCCCTTATGAGTTTGGTTTCCGTTTGTCCTTCCACCATGAAGAATGAATCAAGGGAAATCCATCTACGTTCAGAGTCTCGATCCTGAACTGGGAATCTCTAAACCCTGGAAGTCTCTGGGATGTGAAGAATCGATGTGATTCAATATCCCTCTGTGGACTGGGCCTCCCCTGCGTAGCCTTTTCACCTCATCCACCTGTAGATAAGGCCAACAAATTTCTCTCAATTACTATTCAGTAATAAAATCAATTGCTTAGACTACAATGAAAATAAAATGAGGTCATATTTCAGTTAACCCCCTATTGAAATATCTAAACCTCTATTCAGTTTGTACAACCGTTCTTAAATTTCTTCTCTTAGGTATCAAACGTATATAAATCCCTTTCATGTACCAAAAGCACATTTATATTAATAGGCAACCTTTATACTAACAATGCATTTCTAATTCAAGTTGTATGGAACCTTAGTAACATTAACACTATCCTAAATATAATTGCATAAATTGCATGTAAAAATCTCTCAAATTGTATTATTTTCCCATAACTTAAGCTACAGTGTTGTAATCTAGAGGAATTAAGATTTGCGTGCTTATTTATCCCTCCCTGTAACTGTAGAAAGAATGCACTAAAAATTTGCCTCTTTAAGTTAGCTACTTCACCATAAACTCCAGTTAAACTCACAATTTGTACTAACATTCATTCAACAAAAACCCACAGCTAGCAATAGTGTTGAAAAGCAACATTACTTTCCATAACCAATAGATATAATCATTAGCCTTTTCACAGGCAATATGCAGTAGCTAGTCTGCTTGTAAATTATATTTAGGATAGTGTTAATGTTACTAACGTTCCATACAACTTGAATTAGAAATGCATTGTTTGTATAAAGGTTGCCTATTAATATAAATGTGCTTTTGGTACATGAAAGGGATTTATATACGTTTGATACCTAAGAGAAGAAATTTAAGAACGTGTACAAATTGTACAAATTGAATAGAGGTTTAGATATTTCAATAGGGGTTAACTGAAATATGACCTCATTTTATTTCCATTGTAGCCTAAGCAATTGATTTTATTACTGAATAGTAATTGAGAGAATTTTTTTGGCCTTATCTACAGGTGGAGGAGGTGAAAAGGCTACGCAGGGGAGGCCCAGTCCACGGAGGGATATTGAATCACATCAATTCTTCACATCCCAGAGACTTCCAGGGTTTAGAGATTCCCAGTTCAGGATCCAGACTCTGAACGTACATGGATTTCCCTTGATTCATTCTTCATCGTGGAAGGACAAACGGAAACCAAACTCATCTCTGAACTCTTGTCATCAAAGAACAATTGAGCTCATAGAAGTGAAAAGGGTTTCTTTTGTGTGCACACTCATTTTTTCAGTTAGTTTATCTGTATGTATGCCACATTTCTGTGTATATTAATACCACTTTACTTGAGGTCAAGGAATGTATTTGTTACACTGTCATAATGTGGTAATGACAGCAAGTCTTATCTATGATTTCTTAATGACGAATAAAAAATGTTACCACTTTACTTGAGGTCAAAGAATGTTTTCGTTACACTGTCATAATGTTGTCATGACAGCAAGTCTTATGTATGATATCTTAATGACAAATACAATTGGTACCACTTTACTTGAGGTCAAAATATGTATTAGTTACACTGTCATAATGTTGTCATGAAAGCAAGTCTTATCCATGATATCTTAATGACAAATACAATTGGCACCACTTGAGGTCAAAGAATGTATTCGTTACACTGTCATAATGTGGTAATGACAGCAAGTCTTATCTATGATATCTTAATGACGAATACAAATGTTACCACTTTACTTGAGGTCAAAGAATGTTTTCGTTACACTGTCATAATGTTGTCATGACAGCAAGTCTTATCCATGATATTAATGACAAATACAATTGGTACCACTTTACTTGAGGTCAAAATATGTATTAGTTACACTGTCATAATGTTTTCATGACAGCAAGTCTTATCTATGATATCTTAATGACAAATACAATTGGTACCACTTTACTTGAGGTCAAAATATGTATTAGTTACACTGACATAATGTTGTCATGAAAGCAAGTCTTATCCATGATATCTTAATGACAAATACAATTGGCACCACTTGAGGTCAAAGAATGTATTCGTTACACTGTCATAATGTGGTAATGACAGCAAGTCTTATCTATGATATCTTAATGACAAATAAAAATGTTACCACTTTACTTGAGGTCAAAGAAAGTATTTGTTACACTGTCATAATGTGGTAATGACAGCAAGTCTTATCTATGATATCTTAATGACAAATACAATTGGTACCACTTTACTTGAGGTCAAAAAATTTATTTGTTACACTGTCATAATATGGTAATGACAGCAAGCCTTATCAATGATATCTTAATGACAAATAAAATGTTACCACTTTACTTGAGGTCAAAGAATGTTTTCTTTACACTGTCATAATGTTGTCATGACAGCAAGTCTTATGTATGATATCTTAATGACAAATACAATTGGTACCACTTTACTTGAGGTCAAAATAGTTATTAGTTACACTGTCATAATGTTGTCATGACAGCAAGTCTTATCCGTGATATCTTAATGACAAATACAATTGGTACCACTTTACTTGAGGTCAAAATATGTATTAGTTACACTGTCATAATGTTGTCATGACAGCAAGTCCTATCAATGATATCTTAATGACAAATACAATTGGTACCACTACTTGAGGTCAAAATATTTATTAGTTACACTGTCATAACAGTATCATGACACCCAGTTTTGTGAAATTTCCTGTCAGACATCTATCTGAAAAAGTGCTAGAATTGGTCTCTAATCTTGCACATCTAATTATAATAATCATTAGGTCAAAATGTCATGAATACAAAAAAGAGGTGAATTTATGTTCATGTCAAGTTGTCATGACAGAGACATCCTCTGGTAATGTCATCCTGGTTAATGTCAAGTTGTCATTACAAAGACATCCCAAACTAATTTAATGTCAACTTGTCATGACCAAGACAACTTCTGGTAATGACACTTTGATTAATGTCAAAGTGTCATAATCAAGACAAATTTAATGTCAAGTTGTCATGACCAAGACAACTTCTGGTAATACCACTTTGATTAATGTCAAGTTGTCATAATCAAGACAAGCCCAACAATGTCAACTTGTCATGACAACAACCGAATGACACTTAATGACATAAGTCATAAACGTTTATGACTTGTTTATAAGGTTTATGACACATTCATGACAGTGTCATGTCATAGTTATGACAGTGTCATGTCATGGTTATGTCGGTACTGTCAAGTAAAGTGTTACCGATTTTTTTAATGGTATATGTTTTTTTTTTGACTCAAGTAGTTATAGTCTGATAGAACATTAAGAAGACCAATACCAAAACAAAAAAAAAATCAGAATTTTACCCATTCTCATCTGGTCACCCTAGTTGTAAGCGTGGGGGGACGGAGGGCACTGACATGTAGTTCCCCTGTGTCTGCTACGCCCCCGATGAAGACAAAAGAGAAGACCGAATGGAGGTGCAATCTCACAGAAATGTACTGAAATCACACAGAGAACAATAACAACCGAGACTCTTTGAAGTGAAATGCAAAATGGGGGAACTAATACAATTCAGATTCTGTTTCATGAACAGCAGAAATGGGAGCTCCACTTCCAGTCCCTACCCTCCTTCCGATATGAAATATTGCTGACTAGGGGGGGTAAGTTAGCCAATTAATGAATAATAAATGGGGCTGGAACGCAACACTTTCATATCCTTTATAGGTCAGAGTGTGCTGAGGCAGGGCCGCTTCTACAGCCGGGCATCGTGGGTAGATATCAGAGCACAGCGATCTCTGCACCACTGTACCTCAGAGCCATGTCAGCCGCTCCGTCGGCGCTACACGCAACGTTAACGACACGCTGAGAGGGCATAACAAAAGTTTCTTCTTTACTGTGTCTGAAGCTTCTCCTTCCCATCTCTCGCACTGTGGGGGCTTTTATCGCAGCTCGTTAATCTTCCCTCGCTCATCCTTCCCCAATGTTTGCGCGCGTTTCAAACAACATCCTGTTAGTTTTAACCCATTTTATTATTGTGCTAAGCAGGCTCGTGGCCGCTGATGACGGCGTAGTGATGCACACACACCCCCCCGCTGCCGCAAACAAAAAACTACACCGACAACAACAACAACAACGGTGGCAATTACAGACAGCCCTCCACTTCACTCGCTGTTATCTCCATTATTCAGCTCCTCTGGAATCAGCTATTAAAGGTAATTAAGCGATTCATCAAGTCGGTTTCAATTACTGGGAACTTGACAGCTGCAGATTACAATCAGTAGGGGTGAAGGGAGAGAGTGAGAGAGGAAGGGAGGCGTCAAAAACTGAAGAAAAAAGAGAGAGAGAGAGAGAGAGAGAGAGAGAGAGAGAGAGAGAGAGAGAGAGAGAGAGAAAACAGACAAGAAGTAGCGACAGATCCTGGAGGTAAGTGGCTCCATCTAGCCTAGCTTAGCACAGATCCTGGAGGTAACCGGCTCCATCTAGCCTACTGCTCCCAATAAGTAACAAAATAACACCAACATGTTCCTATTTACATCTTGTGATGTGTAGAGTCACATCGTGTATAAATAACAAGGTCACATGACACACAGCCATCTTCTAACCATATACATAATGGGAACTATATTCTCAGAAGGCGAAGCAAAGCATAGTAAGTATATTTTACCAATGATACTTACATACTTTTAACATTTTCAATCCTGGACTTGTACTGCTATATTTTTACAGTGTGGTATTAGTACTTTTACTTAGTAAAGTAAAGGATCTGAATACTTCTTCCACAACTGCTTACAGTGTCTCTTCTCCTCACTTAGCATTTGACCATTTGTGTAACCCTTGTTTTGTCACCCCACACACACACACACACACACACACACACACACACACACACACACACACACACACCCACTTGAAGGGAACAGTCACATTTTCCACCAACACCAATGGAAACTGTCAGATCCAATTGCATTTCGGTGCCTCTTGTGTTTCTTCCTCTCGGCTGCCAGTTTGCCACCAACTCTCACAATATAGCCTCAAACAATCATAGACATACAGAGAGAGATGCCTGAGTGGAACAGCACAAATACACGCACAAATGTATCTCACTCACACACACACACACACACACACACACACAGACAAACAGACAGAAGCTGCAAATCTCTGGGATACATTTGGTGTATCTGTGTATTACTTTGTGTCTCTGTGTAAGAGTGTGTGAGTGAATGATCCGCCATTCTCCTGGCTCCACTGCACACACTTCCCACAGCTCAGACAACAACAACAACAACAACAAAAATGAGTTTTCTCCAGCATAAGCATTGCGTGCACTGCGGCTTGTCTGCACCTTTAGCGGGGCTGTCCTCAACGACAGAAATTCTCAGTCGACTAATCGTGGCTGATTTAATGGCCAGGTCTGTAAAACTGAGTTTCACCACAAAGAATCGCGCAAACACATCTCTTTAAATCTTGTGTTTAGCAAAGATGTGCTCAGAACGTTTCTTGGAAGTTAGTCATACAGCATGAAAAATGACTAATCGTCTCAAGGAATCTTAGTCAACTAAGACCAAAACGAGCTCCTAATCGACCCAGACGGGGGCAGCCCTAACCTTTAGTTGACTTCATGTTCTGCTTCATGGGTGTTAGTGTGTCTGTGTGCCTGTTCCTGAGCGTACAGTGTGTGTGTGTGTGTGTGTGAGCAGCAGACAGTCTGACAGACAGCGCAGTAGCTGTCACCATGTTCCTTACCCGTAGCCTGACCTTTAGTGACAATCAATCCTTTGTGAACATGTCCAGTGAAGGCTAAAGGAATTATCCCGCTGCAGGCCCTCTGGCGTCATTTAGCTGCTAGCTGCAGGTGACACAGGTCAGGGAGAAACTAGTGGAGACACTGGTATCTCATCACTGTTAATAGATCAGGTTGGCTGAGATGAGTGACTAGAGAGACTGGTTAACAGCCAGGTAACTTACATACCTTTCAGTAATGGTCAATGGTGGAATGTAACTCAGTACATTTACTCCAGTACTGTACTTAAAGGTGCAGTACGAGTTCCTGCATGACGTCACTTCTGTTGACGTTCCAAGTAAATACCAAACAAAACAGAGCAAGCTCGTCCCTCCCCCCATGTTTCCGTAACTGTCATTGACTAACTGACTAACTGTCACTAACCCAAACATCTTGTCGGCGATTGGCTAGAACGTGGTTTGTTGTATTTTGGTGCACAGCCTGTGCCCCTAGTGTTTGTTTGACGTGTACGACCCCTTTATTATATTATAAAGTAAACTAGTCAACAATATAACGGACTACTAGTCCAGCTGAGATGATGAGACCATTAAACACACAACCGGTTGGATCCTTTACTCTTTCTACTGGTGAAAAGTAGAGCTGCTGTATCCACACCATGGTGCAGTTGTCCAGGCCGGCTCCACCGGGCAAGAGGCGTCATCGCTGCCGCCCACTTCATTTAGCTTCTAAGGTCTGTGACACTGCATCAGCTACACTATCATTACTCTGTCATGGACTGGAACAACTCTAATGTAGCAGCTAATAATGAATAAAAGCGCCCCTGCCATCGTAACGGCAACCCCACTACAGATAGGAACGCATTCGCCGCCTGACATATAGTCCCCCGCAATAAAGCTCCCGTGAGCTGTAGGAGGATCATAAAATGTTCTCAGCAGAGCCCCCTTAATTTATGGCATCCAGTTAGCAGCTCACTTTTTAAAAAAAATATCAGGTGTGTGTGTGTGTTGGTGCTGAGAGCGCTCGGGGACGTGCGGCCATTAGCACGGTCAAGGGACGCCTTCAATTTATGCTCGGCTGATTAACCCCACTCTCTGTTCGCACACTTTCACACATTAGGTTAAAGAATACTTCATCTGGGGGAACTGTTATGCCTCTTAGTTGTCCATTAGAGTCAGGTTTACTACTGTCTCCGTGGCGATCATAAGTCACACAGCGCAGGTTGTAACGGCCGGACTAAATGCAGGACAATTGGCCGTACCATTTATCTCACGGGGTGTTGAATTGATTCTTTTTTGGGCATGCTAGGCGTTTATTTGTATAGGACAGCTTAGACATGAAAGGGGAGGGGGGGGGGTTAGTGACATGCACCAAAAGGGCCGCAGGGCGGAGTCGAACCCGCGGCCGCTGCTTCGAGGAGCAAACCTCTATATATGGTAGGGCTGTGCAATTAATCGAAACGTAATCGTGATTATGATTTCGGCTCCCAATGATCACAAAAACAATTATTTAGCTCATTACGTTTTGCAAGTAAACTCTTATTTTCTCTCTTGTGTTCTGAATGAAAAAATAAAGTTTAAATAGTGATTATATTTTTTTCCATAATCGTGCAGCCCTAATATATGGGCGCACGCTCTACAAGGTGAGCTACCCGGGCGCCCCACATTGCGCCCCACATTGCTAATAATTTCATTCTCTCTGCTGTAAGATATTGGGACTGTAAAGAGAGCAATAATTGCATTTTCAGTTTCAATCAAAAGACATGATCGCAAGGGTGTAACTTTGGGTTCAACATTGGGGGCGAAAATGTTTGTTTTAAACATTAGGGGGGACAAATTATAACCGGGGGTGGTCTGGTGGTCGTCCCAAATCAACATTTGACCGTCAAACACTTCATTTGCTGCATTCTGGGGGATTTTTCTGCAACAATTTGTGCCTTTTTCTGCATGCACATGTCTTTATTCATGTAAATATTATTAGGAATTAATTAACTAATCTGCTGTATTGTTCAAAACTTTCTGCAGATTCAAACACGCGTTTCACAACAACATTGGCGGACCTCATGGACAGATGGTTTATCCAATCACCTGCCAGCCCTATGTTCCCACATTTCTAAGATTTTTTTTTCACTGAACATTAGGCCCTATGTTCCCACATTTCCTTTTTCAGATTTAATCCCCCTAAGGCCGGTTACACACTGGCTGCGTGGCGTGAGCGTGGCGTTTCTGCTGCGTGGCGTTTTCTACGTCTTTACACACCAGAAAGGTGTCTGACGGGGCTCTGCTACTAGCCTTGTCTGTACACATGTATGTTTCCCGTAAACATAAACATAAATATATACTGATCTGATTACAGCAAAGACAACGTCGGCAGTATTGACAGCAAAATAGGCTCCAGAATATTTCCTTCTGTATTGACAGGTGCAGTATTAGATAATCAATTTTTTTTTATTATTACATTTATATCAAAACCTAGAGACTTTCTAACATCAACATGCCAGTTATTTATATGTATTTGTGTCTAAATGACATATAAACATCTTTTCCTATTCTATTTTGCCTGGAAACGCTTCCAACACACTTGCGTGTTGCATAAAAAAATAGGTGTTGGTCCTAGTTCGGCGCGGCTCGAGCCGCTCCTGAGACGTGCGTGTCACGTCGGCAGTGTGCACGCTCCAACCTGTTAACATGGGAGCCGAAATATAAACGGACACGCCACGCAGCTGACACGCTTGCGCGATGCATCCAGTGTGACCTAACCCTAAAAAGTCTTGTGGGAGGATAGGGCTTAAATTGAAGGGAAATGTAGAAACACAAGACCTAATTTTGAAAACGTCCTAAAAATGTGGGAACATAGGGCCTAATTTTCAGTGAAAAAAAAGAATTCTTAGATATGTGGGACCATTGGGCTGACCCCATCAGGTTAATGCAGCAGCGCTGCGCTCCACTACCTTATTCTTACAAAATGGACTATAGAACATAATGCAGCCCTTAAATACTGTATCTCTAAACTACTTTACATAAAACAGTGATGATACGGTAACACACTGCTGGCCTCTAGCTAAAAGTACCAAAAAACACTCAGGTCTAACAAGCATGAATATCATTAAAGACAACAGCGGGTAAACAGCTCATCTAAATGAGGACTAACAAAGGGCTGTATAGCCGGCAGCGAGAGGGAAACACCAGCAGGAAGTGGAAGCTCTCATACTGTATTCCCGAAGCAATAAAAGGGCAAGCAGGACACCTTTCACACTCCGTCATTTTCTTCCCATCCCCTTTTTTTTCAGTAGGTTAGGTCAAATGAAGCTAAAATAACTCTCATAAATTCCCATGTTGAAGCAAACAATCAGAGAACACTTACTTACCTACTTACAGACTGAAAGATATCTTATTATTTAACCACCAGGTGCTTCCTTCTCTCTGAGGATGTGCTAAAACGGGGTTATCAAACTATTTCACTAAGGGCCACATTGGAAAATGAGAATCCCATCGAGGGACAGACATGAGTTTGTTGACGTGCTTTTATATAGTCGAAAAAGTCAAATATCTTTGACTGTATTGTTGCAAGTCTCAAATAGCTTTCTCACTTACAGTTTGGTCCACTTAAAGCTCTAAAAAAGAGTCGGTAAAAAATGATCCCTAGCCATCAGAGTTTAGTCAAGCAAACAATCACTATAATTACATTTTTAAAAGGCTACCCCGACTCACACCTGTTTCACAGGTGTGAATATGCAAAGTCGGCAAATCTGCCAAATTCTGCTTTGAGTTTCACATAATTACAGTCTGAGAAAACTATTTCCCATAATTTTGGTTTGGCGTACAACACAGTGGGCCATCATTTATTGTGAAACTAACGTTATTTGCGGGCCGGATTGTTTGATTTGAGAGGGGCCGGGTTTGGCCCGCGGGCCTTGAGTTTGACGTGTGTGTGCTAAAAGATAGATTTGTCATGGCAACTGGACACTCATCTTAACTAAACTGTCCTTGCTGTGAGCAGATTTTGAATTTCGGTGGATGAGATGATACTTAGTAGGGGGTGGGAATTCACCAGATGCCTCGCGATATGATATCATCATGATACTTATGTCACGATACGCTATCATCACGATACTTATGTCATAATATGATATCATCACGATACTTATGTCACGGTACGATATCATCACGATACTTATGTCACGATACAATATCATCACGATACTTATGTCATGATACGATATCATCACGATACTTATGTCACGATACTTATGTCACGGTACTTATGTCACAATACGATATCATCACGATACTTATGTCACGGTGCGATATCATCACAATATTTATGTCACGATACCATCACAGTACTTATGTCACGATACAATACCATCACAGTACTTATGTCACGATACAATATCATCACGATACTTATGTCACGGTGCGATATCATCACAATACTTATGTAACGATACAATATCATTACGATACTTATGTCATGATACGATATCATCACGATACTTATGTCACGGTGCGATATCATCACGATACTTATATATTGCAATTTTAAACATATTGCAATATTCTGGGATTACATTGCAATTTATTACCTTTTTTCCAACTTCAAATGTTTCCCAATTTCAAATGATGTCCCCAAAAGGAAATTTTGTCAACATCTGTTTAATCTAAAAAGATACATTTCTCTGTCTGTTCATCTCTCTTGCTGCAAAATGGGGATTGTCAAGCAGAACGACTGACCAACACATATATAATAAAAAGATTGATTCTTGGCGTCTGTGTATCGATACAGTATTGCCACGAAAAATATCGCGATACTATGCTGTATCGATTTCCCCACCCCCCACCCCTAATACTTAAATCTGTGTAAAAAAGGGATTGCAGTATTTTGGGGGGATTCCATAAATCAATTCTTCTAGGAGAACTCTAATACCGAGATAAGTCTTGAGTCCCTGGGAGATTCACTCCAGTGATCGATACTCATACATTAGAGGAGACAGTGTTGACTGATGGTGCTCGGCTGGCACACTGAGGCCGCAAAAAAAGGAAGAACTGCTTGCAAATAATGTTGAACCTGGATTCACTTTGGCTACAACGCAAAGCAACGCATCCAGCAAGGTGCATGCACGTAGACGCTCTACTGTTTGTTTCGAGAAAGAAGATAAAATTATTGTTGCTATAAAAAAAACTGGAGTTGTAAAATCCCATTTCACAGCATTATAAAGCTTTTGGTGTCTGAAAAAATTATGATGTATTACTCAAACTGAACTTGAAGCTTGATTCCATCAACTAAGAAGCTTTTGTTTAACGTGAAACAGCCCCGAAATCACCATCACCAAACCCCACCAGACTCCATGTAAATAATCAGTACTTTTAGCGTGTATAGAGCCAGCATATCTCCACCAGACTCCATGTAAATAATCAGGACTTTTAGCGTGTATAGAGCCAGCATATCTCCAACAGACTCCATGTAAATAATCAGGACTTTTAGCGTGTATAGAGGCAGCATATTTCCAACAGACTCCATGTAAATAATCAGGACTTTTAGCGTGTATAGAGCCAGCTTATCTCCACCAGACTCCATGTAAATAATCAGGACTTTTAGCGTGTATAGAGCCAAAAACATGCTGGACCAAGATTATTGTTCCCATCAGTAACTTAAGACACAAAAACATTGAAAAATGTGCCCTTGATTGGATGACAAAAACAGCGAAATGCTCTCACAAGTCTTTGAGTATTTTGCACACATACCCAGATTGGAGGACGCCCTTCCCTCTGCAGCCCTGTCCTTCAGTCCCTCCGCTATAGACAACTGCTGTTCGTGGTACTGCTTGGCCCTCTCCAGGTCCTGCATGCAGCGAGCAGCGTGACCAAGTCCCGCGTAGGCTCTCATCTCGATGGACTTCTCCTCCAGCTCCTGAGCCAGCTCCAGAACGTGCGTGTGGTAGGACATGGCCTTGTCGAAAGTTACGGTGGTAGTGGTAGGCGCTGCCGAGGTTACTGTACGCCCGGGCTTCCTCTCGTTTGTTCTCCAAGGCCTTGGCGATGCCCAGGTGCTGCTCATGGCATTGCACGGCGTTGTCAAAGTCTCCCATGGCGATATAGACGGCGCCCATGTTTCCCAGCTCCCGGGCCTCTGATAGCTGGTCCTTGGACTGCTTGGCCAGCAGGACACACTGCTTGTGGCTGGCCAGGGCGTTGGGGTAGTCCCCGATGGCTGTATACACATGGCCCAAGCTGCTCAGCGCCATGGAAGCAGCCTGTGGATGAAGAGACAGAGAGAGAAAGATAGACCGCAAGTAAGAAAAACCGCAAGGTCATAAACTGTTGGCAATAGTGCTGCACAATATATCATTTTACAAAGAAAGTTGGAAATGATGTCCTTTCATTTGTTTTGAATTCAACAAGCAGTTTTTTTGTATTTTAGCAGAATACTGAAAGCAGTAGAACTGAGTACACTTTAATATCCATTTATTTAGCGCAAGCAATACCGTTTTCGCGATATTCGACGACGTTATCGTTGATTTTCCATATATCTTGCAGTCCTTACACGTACTTAGGAGATTTTTAAGTAGAAAAACAGCAAAGTAATAAACTGTAGGCAAATGACATGAATAAATATCTAATAGCCCCGTTGATTGCGCCCACATTCCATCAACAGGGTGTCATTTTTGTTGCCTTTGCATCACACCTCCCACCGACACTTACAGATTTACTGTACATCAAATGGGGGAAAAAATCTACATTCCCAAATCTCTTATGGGGCTTACTGCTCATAGAGCAAACAACAAGCCCAACCTGATTTGATTTCATCTTGGCTAAGCGAGGAGGGGGGGGTAAATTGTGATGCAGATCAGCGCAGCGGCAGGCTTGTTTTAAAGCCGTCAGTTTGCCCACTGCAATCACGCTTCATGGCGTGCCACCGCCAGTGGAACAAAGAAGCTGCTAATCAGGAGGGAGAGCGGAGAGGAGAGGGGTTTAAGCTTCCCAGCAGAGCTGTGGGGGGGGCCGCCCGGCTCACTGCTGGCAAGCTAAAAACACACTGAACAATATTCTGCATATTCTCATCTGACATTTTCTAAAGCAATGTCCACCTGTGTAAATAAAACCACTCTAAACACTAGCTACAACCGCAAAAGGAGAGGTTTAACAGTGAAATGGAGAGCACGGTTCAACGCTAGGGTTTTTGTAGTCGCCTAAAGCCAATTTTTACTGGCCCCCTCTACGAATGTGTCACCCACCTGATTTTTAGAAATCAGGTGGGTGTAGGTGCTGAGTAACCTGACTCCACCAGATGGATCGCTTTGCATTTGCTCGGCATATCCATCTGGGAACTTTCCGTTGCAGAACTGTCGGGAAGGGGCGAAAATCCTGGTTAGCTGATTGGACCATCTGTCTATCACCACCTATAGTTGGTGATAGACGGGCCAAATCAACCAATCAGATCAAACTCTTGCCGAAACCAGTCGGGAGAAGAGCCAAAACATCTTTTCTTCCAAGAAAAGCCTCCGGTGCCGTGTTTTTGCTCTTCTTTCAATAAAGGAATACTTTCTAATTCATTTCATCCGTGGAAGCTGCCACCTTGTTTAGACTGAACAGTCGCTTCTCGTTGCGTCACACCTAAACCCGCCTCAAAACCAACGCTGATTGGTCGGTCGTTTTGGCAAACGTCTCCAAATGTTCTCTATCTCAAGACGCCAGACTGATCTGCGAGGGGAAAACTGGAGCTCGCGAGATCAGGACGGTCTCACCAGGCTAGGTGCTGAGAGCGCTCTGGGTTCAACGTTAAAGTGCTTTTTCACTTGTCCGGTCGGAAAAAAAAAAACATTTCAAATTTTGTTTTTACAAGAAACATCGGAAAAGAAGCGTAAAAAAAAAAAAGATTTAAAAAGAGAAGACAAAGTGTTCAAACAATGAAAAAAAAAAAGTCGAGCAAAGCGTCAAAAACGTCACAAAAAAATTGAAAGTGTCAACAAACAACTCAACTCTTTTATTTTAGATAAATTTTTTTCTCATTTTAATTGAAAAATATTAAAATGAAAATGATTATAGTGTGATTTTTACTAGCCCTACGTGGCGTTTTACTGGCCCCCTGGCTATCAGGGACTAGCTTATTGTTGAACCCTGGAAAGATTTCTCAAAAAGCAGTCTTGACCCCGTGGGTAACACATTCGCTGCCGGCTTATGAACTGTTTATACGGAGGGTAAACAGCTGGGAATTGGGGTCAGATGTCTGCGTGTTAGCAGATGTTCAATTAATCACGCGGGGCCAGCTAATAACACATCTCCCTTCCTGAGGTCCCACTCCGCATCCTCCGGGCCAGGAAGAGGGCTGGAGGCAGGCCAGCGGAGAGGACAGACGCCCTGACAGTGAAGGCCACTGGGTCATCTCGGGGCCATTTAGAGCCAGATAACTCGAAACGGATGGACTACGCAATGTAGTTTCAGCTGTGAGATGTTTATAGCCGTATGTTGCAGAACTGTCCACTGATGCTTGCATTGGGCTTTAGAGGAGGTACCACTGGCACCGTCTTAAAGGGTAAGTATGGGGTTTTTTTCAGCCTGGACCCCTGTTTTCCCATGTTTCCCAAGTGACTGATAGGAACAACAATCTTTGACATTGGTCCAGTATTTAAGGTGCAGTAGTAAGACTTATAAAAACTAACTTTCTGTCATATTTGCTGAAACTGACCCTATGTTCCAGTAGAACTACATGAAGCTGGTGATAAAAAAAAAAACTTACAGCCTGTAGTGGGATTTACAAAAAATCCACAGCTCCCTGTTCAGATGCACCAATCAGGGCAAAGGGGGGCGTGTATAACTGCGTGTCAATCACTGCTCATCCACACGCATTCATTCTCCCTTGTGGGAGGAGGGGCTTAGGAGACCATTTTGGGCTTTAGCGGAAAGGGAGGGAAGGACTGAGAAGTTGTGGATGTTTTAAATTCTTTGGCTAAGTCCTGGATCTTCACTATCCTCCCTACAGCACCTTAAAGCGAGAAAAGAAACAAGCTGCAATGTAACGTTAATGGGCAATTACCGTGTCGAAATCCACTTTTGCTAGTTTGACCTAAAGGGTTGTACTTAGTGTCTTCATTAATCAGAGGTGTGTTTTGGGCGTAACATGCAATAAACCAATCAGAGATCATCTCCCATTCCCTTTAAAAGCCAGGCGCGTTTGGACCTTGGAGCATTGCTGTTATGATGGAGGATTTGCACCGTAATATTTTTATTTGTAATCTTCTGCGTGTGTGTGCTGCTGTGTGTCCCTGTGTGTGTAACAAGCATAGTGTGTGCGCGAGCTATGCACGAGCCTAGGAGCATTTTACTAATGCTCTGTTAAAATAACAATAAAATGCTGCGTTATTGACTTTAGACCAGGTTTTTGTTGGTCAATGGTGCGATCACTTCCCGCTACCTCAAGATAGCAATACACCCAGAATGCACCTGAACACACCTCCCTGTAAGACCAGCACGCCCAGAAAGCACCTGAACACACCTCCCTGTAAGACCAGCACGCCCAGAATGCACCTGAACACACCTCCCTGTAAGACCAGCATGCCCATGGGCGCAAAGATGGGTGCAGGTGCATTTGCCATTGAAACAGCGCAGGCGCTGGACAGTCTTAAACTAGCAAAGACACTTTGCGCTGCGCTTTTTGTCGCTTTTAATGACGTTTTTGCAAGTTTTTTTTCAACGTTTTTAGAAGTTTACTAACTAAGCAGCTTTGTATGAGAGAATTGTATATACAGGCCAAACAGAAAAAGTTCTGTACTTTAACTGTAGCTACATAACATAAGTTCAGTTTTAAATTACGGTGCAAAGTCCAGGTAATGAGCTGCGAGAACTTTTTTTGTTATTTTATGGAGTGATTTCTTAGAGTGTAGCAAGTCTTCTTTTATGAAAGTGGTTGATGTCCCAGCAGCAGAGCTTCACATACCCTAATCCGACTGTTGTGTGCCCTGCCACTGGGTGATCACAGCCGTGGTTGTTTGAAGAATATATCAGAGCTCATAGGTCCAAAGTGAAAGGAGGAGGATTTTTTCAAAAGGCGTAGTAACACAGCTGCAAGGCGAGCCCTAACCACACGGCTCCACGACGGGCGGTGAAGTGGTGGGCAGAGAAAGACACGAAACACTCCAGGGGCTCCGAGGAACAGATCTCGCACCGGATCCCAGCTCGGGCTGCATGACATAAGGGGCTAATTATGCTAAGTACAATACATTACCTCTAGCGTGTGCAATGAAAAGCAGCCATTTCTCTAACGTGCTGCGGAATATAAACATACTTAGTGGAGGAGGCTGACAGAGGAGAGTCAGCCCGGAGTCCTAAACCACTGTCCCCGTCAGAGGAACCAAATGCAATCATGTTGTTGGAGCCAATTTTTTTTTGATTAGCATGTCATCTGAACCCTCCTCCCCTGCCGCCTCCCTTCTCCCCTTCCCGTCCCTCCCAGGAAGAACGAGTTTACCTTTCATTAGGAGGCCCTCGGTGCTCAATGTGTTTGCTGATAAGAGCCATCGGTTTATCAACAGTTTATAAAGCGCGGGACGCTACGATTCATCACATTAGCACACATCAGGAGGGGGGCTGGACTCGGTAAACACTATATGATCTGACTGGGCCGACGGATGGAGAGAAGTGTGGGAGGGAGGGAGGGAGAGGGAGAGAGAGATGGGGGGAGAGAGAGAGAAAGAGAGGGAGAGAGAGGGAGAGAGAAACAGAGAGAGAGGGAGAGAGAGAAAGAGAGAGAGAGGATGAGAGAGGGAGAGGGAGGGAGAGAGAAACAGAGAGAGAGGGAGAGAGAGAAAGAGAGAGAGGGAGAGAGAGAAAGAGAGCAGGGAGAGAGAGAGAGAGGGAGAGAGAGAAAGGGAGAGAGAAAGAAAGAGAGAGAGAGAGAGAGAGAGAGGGAGAGAGAGAAAGGGAGAGAGAGGGAGAGAGAGAGAGCAGGGATAGAGAGAGAGAGAAAGGGAGAGAGAGGGAGAGAGACAAAGAGAGAGAGAGGGAGGGAGAGAGAGGGAGGGAGAGAGAAAGAGAGAGAGAGCAGGGAGAGAGAGAGAACGAGAGAGAAAGAGAGAGAGAAGATGAAATCCAGACTGTCCCGACTGTTCTCTGTCCTGGCTCCTAAATGGTGGAACGAGCTCCCCATCGACTTCAGGACAGCTGACAGCCTACCCATCTTCCACCGAAGACTAAAAACACATCTCTTCCGACTACACCTCGGATAAACAAAAAAGGAAAAAAACTTTGATATGTCTCTTTGTAGCTTTGCTTATTTAAAGCTGATGTACTTGCACTTACTACTTGTTGTCTGGAGTTTGAACCTTCACAGTTGAAAGCACTTAATTGTAAGTCGCTTTGGATAAAAGCGTCAGCTAAATGACATGTAATGTAATGTAATGTAAAGAAGAGAGAGAGGGGGAGAGAGATAGAGAGAGAGAGAGAGAGAGAGAGAGAGAGAGCGAGCAGGGAGGTAGGGAAAGATAAGTGCAAGAAACAGAATCAAATTAGAATGAAGTCAATTTGCCAGAAATGATGTATTTCGGGAAATTATTTCTCTATTCTAGACAGAATGTTATTTTGCCATACTGCCGGAAAGTAAAAAAAAGGAGCAGTGGAGAGAGAGGGCTGCAGTCAGAAGAGAGAGAGAGAGAGAGAGAGAGAGAGAGAGAGAGAGAGAGAGATGGTCTGAGTGGCTGTCCCTGAGCCAAACACACACACACACACACACACAGACACAGACACACACAGACACACACAGACACACACACACACACACACACACACACAGTGTATCTTCGGTGCAGCAGCGAGGCCGGCTGCTCGTTATCTGGGCCTCCATCGGAGGAGAAAATGCAGCGCTGCAGTCTCACTTCAGAGGGACACTGATCACAAGAGCAACTCATCTCAACTGGAGAAAGACTGCCCCCCCCTCATCCTCCTCCTCCTCCTCTCCCTCCTTTCTCCCCCCCCTCCCCCCCGTGTCTCCCCCGCTGCAGACAGACTGAGATGAGAAATCTTCTCTGTTTTGGGCTCAGAGAAGTTGGAAGTTGGGAGTCGGAGAGATGGAGCTAAAGCTTCAAAAAGGCACGTGTAATTGAGCAGCCCCCCCCCCCACCCCCACGATAGGCTATCTGGGAACATGAAACAGCAACAGTTGTGACGGAGGGTAATTGCCTCCCCGGGCCCGTATAATGCCTCATAGAGTCTTTAAAACTTGAGCAAACTGCTGGAAGTCCTTACGGCAGCAGGTAATTGGTTGCAGGCGGCGGCAGCTATGTGAAATGAAGGACAGAAAAAGGTAGCTGGGGTATACGTACTCTATGTACAGTATATATGTGTGTGTATGTGTGTCTTTAGCAAAAGAATGTATCTAGGTTACATTCGCACTATTACAGATGGAGCTCTTTTTAGGTCCAAACTCAAAACGTATCTGTTTCGTCTGGCCTTTAACAGTGGCGCGACAATTTCATTCTTTTGTTTCTTTGTAACCTTTTCTGATTTTACTGTTTTCTATGTTCATTCTTTCTATTGTATGATGTGTGTTTCTAATGTTAAGCACTTTGGATACCTGCTGGTTGTTGTAAAGTGCTATATATATACATTTTGATTGATTGATTGATTGAATGATTCAAGAAAAAAACCCATCTTCATACGTGTGTTCAGGTGTGTTCGGTTGTCTTAATAACCATTTCTTTGCTTTGCACTCATTCAGAGTTTCATTATGTGAAGGGCAAAGTGAAATTATCTCCGGCTCTCTCTGCGGGCATATTTCTTTTTAAATTACATCTTGATGTACATGTGGAATAATATATATGTAAATATATGTGGTTGTTATTTAAACTGGACCATATTTCCCTATGAATGAGTGTCTAAGTGACTGATGTCCAGTACTGAGCGAGAACACAGGGCAAACGAGCATGGTCAGTTTCTGTTCGCTGCTGTACAGAATTGGGCGGAGGCTTTTTCTCCCTCACGAGAATGTGACATTTTTCAATTTGAAAAAAACTAAATATGCTATTTTGGACTGTGTATGAGTAACCACAGAGCATACATAAACAGCTTGAAGACAACGCTTGCTAAAGAAGTCCAAATCACCAGCTGTGAGAAAAGCCTTTGAGTTCCCGTATAGTTTTGATGCTCATATTGTTTTTAGAAAACCCCTTAAAGATACACATTATATATTATATAGACATAAGTATAGAAATAATGTGATAAGCCTGATTTATGGTTGTGCAGAGGCACAACAGCAGGGCTGGCATGTGTGTGTGTGTGTGTGTGTTGAGAGTGTGTGTGTGTGTGTGTGGGGGGGAGTGTGTGTGTGTCTGTGTGTGTCTGTGTTTGCAAATGTGTGTGTGTCTGTGTGTGTCTGTGTGTGTTGAGAGTGTGTGTGTGTCTGTGTTTGCAAATGTGTGTGTGTCTGTGTGTGTCTGTGTGTGTTGAGAGTGTGTGTGTGTCTGTGTTTGCAAATGTGTGTGTGTCTGTGTGTGTCTGTGTGTGTTGAGAGTGTGTGTGTGTCTGTGTGTGTCTGTGTGTGTTGAGAGTGTGTGTGTGTCTGTGTGTGTCTGTGTTTGCAAATGTGTGTGTGTCTGTGTGTTGAGAGTGTGTGTGTTTGTGTGTGTGTGTGTGTGGGGGGGTGTCTGTGTGTGTCAGTGTTTGCATGTGTGTGTGTGTCTGTGTGTGTGTTTGTGTGTGTGTGGCGGGGAGTGTGTGTGTGTATGTGTGTGTGTGTGTGTGTGTGTGTGGGGGTGTGTGTGTGTGTGTGTGTGTGGGGGAGTGTGTGTGTGTGTGTGTGTGTTTGCATGTGTTTGTGTGTGTGTGTTTGTGTGTGGGGGGGGAGTGTGTGTGTGTGTGTGTGTCTGTGTTTGCATGTGTGTGTGTGTCTGGGTGTGTGTGTTTGCATGTGTGTCTGTGTTTGCATGTGTGTGTGTGTGTGTGAGTGTGGGGGGAGTGTGTGTGTGTGTCAGTGTTTGCATGTGTGTGTGTGTCTGTGTGTGTGTGTCTGGGTGTGTGTGTGTCTGTGTTTGCATGTGTGTATGTGTGTGTGTGTGTGTGTGTGTATGTGTGTGTGTCTCCCCTGTTCTTTCTGACCACGGTGGGAGATCTGCAGCAGGAGAAGTTAACCCTCTCCTTGATCTCATGTTGTTTATGGAGAAGGAGAACCAGGAAATGAGTCTGTATATAATATTTTGAGTATTTTTAATACTCAAAATATTATATACAATAGCAGGGCTGGCGTGTGTGTGTGTGTGTGTGTGTGTGTGTGTGTGTGTGTGTTTGATATCAATAGAATATCAATAACAGGAAGAAAAGGTGAGCGTGAGAGCGAGAAAGAGGCTGCTGTGGGAGGTGTAAGGTGTTAAAGAGCCCCACAGTTTCCCCTCTGTCCTAACACCATGTCCTGCAGGAGGCCCGGGGGCGGCCACCACTCCAGTGAAGTGCTCCTAATGGGATTACACGGGAGAGGAGAGGAGGCGAGGAGAGGAGGAGAGGAGAGGAGGAGAGGGGATGGACAACAGCTCTGATTCCATTACTGCAGAGGTGGGAACAAGCCAGTCTTTCACTGTCCCAACACAGATGCTGGGCTGTTAGCCTGGAAGACACAGCGTTGAATGAATGGAGACTGTGTCTGTGTGTGTGTGTGTGTGTGTGTGTGTGTGTGTGTGTGTGTGGCGCGGTCTAGCCTGCTACGTTAGCTCGGCAGATAGCTAACAGTTTCCCCAAGACAAAGAAGCACTGTACAACTACAAAGAACAAAGAATACATCTCAGTATTTCATTCGGTTCAAGTACAATATTGATATATTATCTGTTAAAAACGTATAGGAACAAATGCGTTAGCTTAATGCTAACTTCTATGGGAAATTCCATTACGATGCTAGCGTTTAGCCTATACGATCCAAATACACATTTAGAATGAACTTGAATTCATTAACAAAGGATATCATTACTAGTATTCTTAGTACTTGAAGCGTAATTCTCGCCAAAATCCAACCTAGGGTCTTTTTGGGAATGTACCCGAGTCAGACTTTCGTTTAAAAGCATAATTAGGACGGAATCGCCACTTTTAAGATTCACCGTATTTTCGTTTTTCGGTCAAATGGGCTTTTGAATGGGAGTGCTTAGGGGCACTTTTATGCTAGCCTCAAAATCGCTATTTTTAAAGCACTAAGAAGGCTCGACACAACATGAGACTTTGCTCCAAGTATCACCAGGGGCTCTACACATGAACGAAAGCACTGAGAACAAGAAAGAGAGAAAAACATTTCAGTGAGGCATCCATTTTAAAGCAGGGATGTACCGAATCCAGGATTCGGCTTCAGATTCGGCTGATTATTGGGCTTTTTGCTGTTGATTACGGGAAGGGTTTTACGTAGGTACAGCGTTCAATGCAGCAGGCTGTGAGAAAGTGGACATGGAACTGGTGAGCAGAAAAAGTTGTTGTTTGGCAGTACTTTCAGTCAAGAGAAGGCCATTCAAGTCCAGCTATGTGTTCAATTAGCAATGCTGATTTGTCTTGTGGTGGCGAGGACCCTAAACTATACACAACATGGCCGCTGTTACAACATCTGGTATCAAACATCTGAAAGAATACGAGTTGTGCATGAAGGAATCTCCAGACAGCAGCCAGAATGCAGCAACTTCAGGTACAGCAAAGGAAGGACAGTCCCTGTTGACTTCATTCATGTGTTTACTGGGTTCATGGACTGAGGATGGGAGGACGAGTCAGCACAATCTCAACCAGTGGATTTCGGTATTTGGCCGAACCCCAAAAATCTGGATTCGGTGCATCCCTAGAAAGAACCTGTTGCAACATCCTAGATGCCAAGATCTTCAAACTGCTCGTCTTGTCTGATCAACTGTCAAAAAAACCCAAATAAATTCACTTTAAGGTAGTATAACACAGAGAAAAGCATTCATTCATTTTGAGATGCTGCAATCAGCAAACGTTTCCATTTTAGATTTTTCATTTCTGTTTTGTGCCTTAATTACCATGGTTAAAAAGAGAAATATCACGTTGAAATTCACAGTGTGAATGAACTGGAATGAATCCATCAATTGTTTAGTCGATAAAAATGCATGAAAATAGCGACAAATGCCCATTGGGACATCCTAGAGGCCAAGATGACACCTTCACACTGCATATCTCGTCAAAAACCCCCAAATAAATTCACTTTACGGTAGTATAACAGAGGGAAGCTTCCGAGAAGCTGGACCCAGCCAACATTGGTCCAGTTTTTGCTTGATAATTGACAAAAACTTAAATACGCGATCAGTTATCCAAATGGTTTTCCGTCGGTTGACTAATTCATTAATCAATTGTTTCAGCACTAAGAAAAAAAACGCCCGGCTAAATTGATCAAAAATAATCCAGGGGAAACGTGTGTGTGTGTGTGTGTGTGTGTGTGTGTCTGTGTGTGTGTGTCCAAAAGCGTGTGTGTCCTTTCGTATTGAGTGCAGACTGCTTTTTAATGACCGGGGTCCAACATAAGAGAAACAAACATGATGCTAATCACTTCAAAAAGATGACTCTTAGTGTGACCAAATAAATAAGCCGAACACGCGCACGCGCACACACACACACACACACACACACACACACACACACACACAGCTGTCTAATTAAAAGGCAGTGCAGAGGGAAGGTGAGGAGGACCATGCACCAGTGTTTCCCTTAACGAGCTGGGCTCCGGCAGCAACAGGAGTGGGCTGGCAGGCTCAGAACTGCACACCGGAGGGAGGGAGGGAGGAGAGGGGCAGATAAAAGGCTCCGGGAAAGATTGTGTTTTGAAGGATGAGAGAGAGAAAGAGAGAGAGAGAGAGAGAATGCTGGAGACATCCCCGAGTCTTCAGATCTGAATTCACCTGCGTCGATGCGTTTTGACAAAAAAAAGGGAAACATCTCGACAGAACAGAGAGGCTCCCAAAGACGCCCGAACGATGCTTTCCAGAAGTGCAAGTTGTTGTCATGCATGTGTGCAAAGAAACATGTATGAGCATTAGGGGTGAAAAAAAAATTCATGTATGTATCGTGATATCGTGAGGGCTTTTTTAAAATGTATTTTTATTAGATCGTGGAGATAGAGAGGAAAGGGCGGAGAGAGTGAGGGGATAGCACGCAGCAAAGGGCCGCATTAAACCCAGGCCGCTGCAATCGCAATACAAGTAGAATCGGCGCACATGTATTGTGAAAGAATCGAATCAGAACCAAAGCATGTCGTCCCAGCCCTAATGTGCATGTGTGCGCAAATAACATAGACAGTATATATAAGAATGGACCACCAGACCCTGTGTCTCTGGACGGAGACCACTGAAGGATATCAGAAGTCTCTTTCCCGGTGCTGGCTGAGCGTTACTGAGCAGCCTCCAACTGAGCTTGAAGACGTAGATGTGACGTGAGCAACCTGTCTGAAAGTGTGAAGTCTTCTGGTAGCTGTGCCGAGAGAAATCTCAATCATTCCCAATCTTACAGAGACGGAGAGAGTAGGTATATGTAAGGAGATAACGTAGACACAGGCTAATTATTGATCACTAACATGCTAGTTAACATTAGTAATTAAACCTAAAGAGCTAATGTAAGTCGAAACTGCCTGTGAGCTTCTCCTGTACTATACGGTAATTCCTCTACTGTGTGACAGCAAGTCACGTATTTTTATAAAAGCGTCTGCTACGGAGCCATAACGTGAGGTACAAGGTAACTGAGCCTTTTATACATTGTTGTGTTTCTTTAGAAATAAACAACGGACAAATAGAGTCTTTAAACGCTTCAGATGTTAAGTTATTCGCTGTCAAAGTGATGTTAAAATGAATGGGAGTCAATGGGATGCTAACGGGAGGTGATCGCTTTGTAGCATCGAAATGGCGCCATAGGAGGTTCGAGTTCTGAAGTGAAGCTTACCCCCCTTGGCAAATAAGGGGAGAAAAGGGGGAAATATGGAGGAGGCATGCGGGTGATGTGGGCGTACAGCCTGGGAGCGGGGATGGATAGGATAAAATATGGCTGTATGCTCCATTCTCTCCCCTCGCTCGGTGTTTGCACACAGATATAGATCCTGTGGGAGCCGCCGTTAGATCAACCAAATGACTGCCTCTCTGCCACCTCAAAACCTTCTGCTTTTTTAAGCAGGCACATGCTGCGTGCTCTGCCAAGTGAGGGCAGGTACAGCTGTGCCTGATTTCTCTCTTTCATACACACACACAAAAACACACACACACACACAGACACACACACACACAAACAGAAGGGCTCAGCGGCCCACTGTGGCTGATAAGACCAGAACATGCCGAGCTGAATTCAACTTTGCCTCCTCTGGAGCCAAATTACCTTCACCTTTCCAAGTCTGAAAATATTATTCATGAAAGTCATAACTCTGTTGTTTCTCGAATCACAAATCAATGTTTACATGCACACTAATATGCCAGTATTATTCAAAATATGACAATATTCAGAATTAGACACGGGTCATGTAAAACAATTACTAGTGTCTCTGTGTGTGTCTATGTGTTGTTGATGCGTTCTAATGTGTTAAATAATCTATGCACTTTTACCTGTGTCGACTGTGTATGCTACTAGTGTTATTCTCATGCCATCAACCTGCCAGCTGTCATGATTCTGAAATAGGGGTTGTGTCATTTTACGTGTCTATGTCTTTCTTGTTTTTATGTGTATTTGTTGTATTGTTGTAGCATATGCTGTTTTAAGCCATCAACCTGCTATAGGGACTGCAGATGAAAATTAGCCTGCATGGCTAAATCTGGCACATTTACATGTTGGACTCTGTACTCATGTTGATTAATGTACGTTGTCCCTTTTAAATAAAGCAATCTAAAAAAAACAAACAGCATATTCCATTTGGAAATTCAGAATAAGGCTTTTTTTCCAGAATTTATCATTTTCAGATTAAGACGTGTGGTATATTCTGGTATTATTCAGGTTTTTAGAAGCATTCGTTGGACATGTATACAGCGCATTCAGAATCTGTGTCTCAATCAGGGTTTTTACTGCACTTTGTGACAGTTTACGGTCTCTCGTCTGTTTTACGGCTTAAAGTCAGCTCTGTGCGTTTAGTTTATTTGTCAGGGACCATGCACAGTTCAAGCCCTGTACCAGAGTTAGCTATACAGCTAATGCACATCTGTGGTCCCTGGTTACTTGCTATGGTTACTGTACACAAACCATGGGCGTGAATTTAATCTAACAGTTGGGGGGCGGGGGCAATAAACATGAAATTTCTCAAGAGCAATTTTTGAAGGGGACACAAATAATACTGCCAAAATTGTACTACAGGATATGTGTAGTTGTGGAACTCCGGTAAGAAGGCTGGCAAGCGATTTTATTCACTTTAAACATTGGATGAAGTGATTCTCTTCTGTAATACAGATTTTGCTGAACCCCCTAGCAAGCAAGCTAGCTGGCTAGCTAGCTAACTAACTAACTAACTAACTAACTAACTAGCATGTTCTGTAACCAGTGAAAGCATGTTGGGTGGGAATTTGCAAGCTAGCTAATGTTAACCAACTGTCCAACAAGCTACAAAACAAGCTAGCTAACGTTAACCAACTGTCCAACAAGCTACAAAACAAGCTAGCTAACGTTAACCAACTGTCCAACAAGCTACAAAACAAGCTAGCTAACGTTAACCAACTGTCCAACAAGCTACAAAACAAGCTCGGTAACGTTAACCAACTGTCCAACAAGCTACAAAACAAGCTAGCTAACGTTAACCAACTGTCCAACAAGCTACAAAACAAGCTAGCTAACGTTAACCAACTGTCCAACAAGCTACAAAACACGATAGGTAACGTTAACCAACTGTCCAACAAGCTACAAAACAAGCTAGGTAACGTTAACCAACTGTCCAACAAGCTACAAAACAAGCTAGGTAACGTTAACCAACTGTCCAACAAGCTACAAAACAAGCTAGCTAACGTTAACCAACTGTCCAACAAGCTACAAAACAAGCTAGGTAACGTTAACCAACTGTCCAACAAGCTACAAAACAGGATAGGTAACGTTAACCAACTGTCCAACAAGCTACAAAAAGAGCTAGGTAACGTTAACCAACTGTCCAACAAGCTACAAAACAAGCTAGGTAACGCCGGACGTGCAAGTTGTTTCTTCCGGAAACCTTACACATAAAAAGGCTCTGTTCAAACACAGATATCATACTGTAAGTTACCTGGCTGTTAACCAGTCTCTCTAGTCACTCATCTCAGCCAACCTGATCTATTAACAGTGATGAGATACCAGTGTCTCCACTAGTTTCTCCCTGACCTGTGTCACCTGCAGCTAGCAGCTAAATGACGCCAGAGGGCCTGCAGCGGGATAATTCCTTTAGCCTTCACTGGACATGTTCACAAAGGATTGATTGTCACTAAAGGTCAGGCTACGGGTAAGGAACATGGTGACAGCTACTGCGCTGTCTGTCAGACTGTCTGCTGCTCACACACACACACACACACACACACACACACACACACACACACACACACACACACACACACACACACACACACACACACACACACACACACACAGTATGCTCAGGAACAGGCACACAGACACACTAACACCCATGAAGCAGAACATGAAGTCAACTAAAGGTTAGGGCTGCCCCTGTCTGGGTCGATTAGGAGCTCGTTTTGGTCTTAGTTGACTAAGATTCCTTGAGACGATTAGTCATTTTTCATGCTATATGACTTACTTCCAAGAAGTTCTGAGCACATCTTTGCTAAACACAAGATTTAAAGAGATGTGTTTGCGTGCTTCTTTGTGGTGAAACTCAGTTTTACAGACCTGGCCATTAAATCAACCACAATTAGTCGACTGAGAATTTCTGTCGTTGAGGACAGCCCCGCTAAAGGTGCAGACAAGCCGCAGTGCACGCAATGCTTATGCTGGAGAAAACTCATTTTTGTTGTTGTTGTTGTTGTTGTCTGAGCTGTGGGAAGTGTGTGCAGTGGAGCCAGGAGAATGGCGGATCATTCACTCACACACTCTTACACAGAGACACAAAGTAATACACAGATACACCAAATGTATCCCAGAGATTTGCAGCTTCTGTCTGTTTGTCTGTGTGTGTGTGTGTGTGTGTGTGTGTGTGTGTGTGTGTGTGTGTGTGTGTGTGTTTGTGAAACATTTGTGCGTGTATTTGTGCTGTTCCACTCAGGCATCTCTCTCTGCTCGCTGTGATTGTTTGAGGCTATATTGTGAGAGTTGGTGGCAAACTGGCAGCCGAGAGGAAGAAACACAAGAGGCACCGAATGTAATTGGATCTGACAGTTTCCATTGGTGTTGGTGGAAAATGTGACTGTTCCCTTCAAGTGGTGTGTGTGTGTGTGTGTGTGTGTGTGTGTGTGTGTGTGTGTGTGTGTGTGTGTGTGTGTGTGTGTGTGTGTGTGTGTGTGTGTGTGTGTGTGTGTGTGTGTGGTGACAAAACAAGGGTTACACAAATGGTCAAAATTAAAATAGAAAATGATGTACTTAACAAAAAAGTGTGAAAACGTGTTATATTTTAGATTCCTCAAAGTAGCCACCCTTTGCTTTTTTTGATAACTCTGCAAACCCTTGGTGTTCTCTCAATGAGCTTCATGAGGTAGTCACCTGAAATGGTTTTACCTTCACAGGTGTGTCTTGTCAGGGTTAATTAGTGGAATTTTTTCCCTTATTAATAAAATCAAAAGGTGGCTACTTTGAAGAATCTAAAATATAAGACATGTTTTCAGTTATTTCACACTTTTTTGTTAAGTACATAATTCCATATGTGTTCATTCATAGTTTTGATGCCTTCAGTGAGAATCTACAATGTAAATAGTCATGAAAATAAAAAGGAAACGCATTGAATGAGAAGGTGTGTCCAAACTTTTGGCCTGTACTGTATATATATTTGGATGTAGAATACTCGTTGACAGCCCTAAAGTGAACTATAGCTTGGCTCCACCTTTGCAGTCCCCCCCCCACAGCCCCCCCGACATTCGTCGCAGCGCTGTCCCCTGTGACACGATGTCAGCATTGTTCAAATGCACAAACAGCTCTGCTGCCTTCTGATACAAACACACGCATCTAAAGTCTGGTTGAGGAGGAAATTGAAGAAGGTGGCACGCCCGGGGGCAAGCAGGGGCACTCTGAAAGAATCTTAATGTAGTTTAAATGAGAGCGAAGCCTCGGAGGGCTGCACGGGGGCTGCTGTTTATTTCCGTACTGAAGTCAAATCTCCACGGGCGTATATAGCTGTGTGTGATGCCGGCTGGCGCGGGGAATCAATTCTTGGGAGACCTTGTGGTGACAAAAGGGGGGAAAAATCAAGGAGGTGTTTGAAAGTCACTCCAGGAGAGGGGGGTAGGGGGGTGGTAGAGGTAAACATCAAGGTTTGTCACTTTGCATGGCCTCGAGCAAAGGGACAAAGCACACAGAGACGCTCGATAACGTACAGCTGCAAAGATGGATCCATCAGTTGTCAACTATTAAATTAGTTCAATTTATTTATAATAAAACATCAGATTTTATAAACTACATGTGTTCTGTGTGCAGAAATCTTGATGATGAATGTAGTGGAGTAACTAAAGTAACTAGTAACTAAAGCTGTAACAGATGAATGTAGTGGAGTAACTAAAGTAACTAGTAACTAAAGCTGTAACAGATGAATGTAGTGGAGTAACTAAAGTAACTAGTAACTAAAGCTGGAACAGATGAATGTAGCGGAATAACTAAAGTAACTAGTAACTAAAGCTGGAACAGATGAATGTAGTGGAGTAACTAAAGTAACTAGTAACTAAAGCTGTAACAGATGAATGTAGCGGAGTAACTAAAGTAACTAGTAACTAAAGCTGGAACAGATGAATGTAGCGGAGTAACTAAAGTAACTAGTAACTAAAGCTGGAACAGATGAATGTAGCGGAGTAACTAAAGTAACTAGTAACTAAAGTAACTAGTAACTAAAGCTGTAACAGATGAATGTAGCGGAGTAACTAAAGTAACTAGTAACTAAAGCTGGAACAGATGAATGTAGTGGAGTAACTAAAGTAACTAGTAACTAAAGCTGTAACAGATGAATGTAGCGGAGTAACTAAAGTAACTAGTAACTAAAGCTGGAACAGATGAATGTAGCGGAGTAACTAAAGTAACTAGTAACTAAAGCTGGAACAGATGAATGTAGCGGAGTAACTAAAGTAACTAGTAACTAAAGCTGGAACAGATGAATGTAGCGGAGTAACTAAAGTAACT
The DNA here is from genome assembly GCA_025617405.1 of Perca schrenkii. Lineage (NCBI taxonomy): Eukaryota > Metazoa > Chordata > Actinopteri > Perciformes > Percidae > Perca > Perca schrenkii. The sequence continues at coordinate 2,256,003 of CM046791.1, read as the reverse complement.
AGTAACTAAAGCTGGAACAGATGAATGTAGCGGAGTAACTAAAGTAACTAGTAACTAAAGCTGGAACAGATGAATGTAGCGGAGTAACTAAAGTAACTAGTAACTAAAGCTGGAACAGATGAATGTAGCGGAGTAACTAAAGTAACTAGTAACTAAAAAGCTGGAACAGATGAATGTGGCGGAGTAACTAACAAAAGTAACTAGTAACTAAAGCTGTAACAGATGAATGTAGCGGAGTAACTAAAGTAACTAGTAACTAAAGCTGGAACAGATGAATGTAGCGGAGTAACTAAAGTAACTAGTAACTAAAGCTGGAACAGATGAATGTAGCGGAGTAACTAAAGTAACTAGTAACTAAAGCTGGAACAGATGAATGTAGCGGAGTAACTAAAGTAACTAGTAACTAAAGCTGGAACAGATGAATGTAGCGGAGTAACTAAAGTAACTAGTAACTAAAGTAACTAGTAACTAAAGCTGTAACAGATGAATGTAGCGGAGTAACTAAAGTAACTAGTAACTAAAGCTGGAACAGATGAATGTAGCGGAGTAACTAAAGTAACTAGTAACTAAAGTAACTAGTAACTAAAGCTGTAACAGATGAATGTAGCGGAGTAACTAAAGTAACTAGTAACTAAAGCTGGAACCGATGAATGTAGTGGAGTAACTAAAGTAACTAGTAACTAAAGCTGTAACAGATGAATGTAGCGGAGTAACTAAAGTAACTAGTAACTAAAGTAACTAATTACTATTTGCCTCGAGCAAAGCGACAAAGCACACAGAGACACTCAATAACGTACAGCTGCAAAGATGGATCCATCAGTTATAAATACTATAAAAATGAAAATTCTCTGAAGTTAATTGTGAATATTCTCCAGTTTCTTCACTCCTCTGTGACAGTAAAGTGAATATCTTTGAGTTGTGGACACAACATGATGTAGTGTGCCAGGGCTGTGCCACACTTATTGCGGAGAATACAGTCGACGGGGTTGTTTAATGGGAAGTGCCAATGAAAGGAGTAGTCAATGTGCTTATTAAATGTATATGGAAGCATGTTTGTGTTGCATGAGAGTATGTGGTGAGAGATACTTGTATTTGTGTTGCCTTTTTTGTATTGTGTGTTGTCTTTGTAATGCTGCAGAATGGACAGAGTCCAAAACTAATTTCGCTTTGAGGACAATAAAGTATATCTTATCTTATCTTATTATACTAACGCTTTTGCGCCCACTTCATGCGTATTTGTTTCGCAGTGTGCGCGTAACAGCATGGCGAAGTACGTACAAACAGGCCGCACTGAGGTGAAAGCGCAGACTGCCTGTCGCGGGAGCTGAAAATGGCGAATTGCGCTTTTCCGTGTCATGCATATGCCACACTTTTGGCGCATAAATTGCTGATTTCCACGCAAAATATGCAGGGCTTACATGATTTCATAATCCCCGTATTTTCGTTGCAAAAAAGTCACATAATATATTTAGCGGAAAGTTGAAAAATGTTGCGTTTACTTCACACAAGAGCAGCTATTTTCCACTGTTGCCATGGGAACGTTATGAAGTGACGTAAGTTGCCTCAGAGTTTTTTCTCTTTTTCATCAAACTGCAGTTTTTGCAAGTTCCCGCAATTTCATCGCATAAAATTGCATAATTATCCCGCATATTCCATCGCATTTTTTAAGAAAACGTGCCGCATAGTCAAGGATTTTTGCCCGCAACAATCACAAAAACATTTTCTGGAAGGACTTATCTATACCTGTTAGCAGCAGAGATCTTTTAAACGTCAGCAAAAAAAAACTACAGTAAAGAGATCTCAAAGTCCATCCATTCTGAGCTAATTAGCTGCTGTTGTGGCATCCTGCTGGCTCTGAGGACACTGTGCCAGATATAGCATGGCCGCCACCTGCATCTGAGAGCCCTCAGCAGGAAGCCGGCAGTTGGTCCAAGGACTCACGAGTCCAGGGGTATTCAAGGGCGATTTGGAAGGACAGGGACGGGAGGAGATGTCCCCGTCAGCCCATACAGCTGGACAAATCAGGCCTACACACAGGACTACACACAGGACTACACACAGGACTACACACAGGACTACACACAGGACTACACACAGGACTACACACAGGACTACACACAGTCCAACGCTGTTCAGTGGTAGGGGAAAAGGGAGTTTTTCTGTCACATTAGCCACTGCTAATGCTTGCTCTTGGGGGGAATCACTGGAATTGTTGGGTCTTTGTATGTCTCGAGATAACTCTTGTTATGATTTGATACTAAAATTGAATTGAATTTAATTGAAAAACCCAATTTCTTAAGAGGCAGAGGAGAGGAATGACAAGAGGAGAAAGGAGAGAAAAGGAGAGGAAACAAGAGAGGAAAGGGCATTAGAGGAAAGGAAGAAGTGGAGAGAGGGGAGGAAACAAGGACGGGAAGGAAAGGAAGGGAAAGGAAAGGAAAGGAAAGGAAAGGAAAGGAAAGGAAAGGAAAGGAAAGGAAAGGAAAGGTTTTCAAAGTCCCTTGTTTGGACCATTTCAAAGAAGAAACACAATCACAAAGTCAAAAAGAAGTCAAGAAAAGAAAAAACTTAAAAAGAACCCTAACACAACAAGACCTGTCAAACTAATTCAAATTTAAGGATAGGAGACGAAGTGAGGAGAGGACAAGAGAGGAAAGGAAAGGACACAAGAGAGGGAAGGGCATGAGAGGAAAGAAAAAAAGAGAGAGGGAAGGAAACAGAAGAGCAGAGGAGAGAACAGGAGAGGAGACAAGTGAGGAAACAGGGAGGGCAGAGAGAGGAGATGAGAGGAGATGAGATAAGAGAGGAGAGGAGAGGAGAGAGAGGAGAGGAGAGGAGAGGAGAGGAGAGGAGAGGAGAGGAGAGGAGAGGACTCAGGTTCAGGTCTGAGGACGCAGATCGATGTGAGCTGGCTGGAGCGGTTGCCTAGCAGCAGAGAGACACAATGAGAGAAATGAAGTGAGACAAGGCCCTTCTCTTCCAGAGAGGAGCCCTCCTCTAATCCATCTGCAACAGGAAGCTACTGACGCCTGACGGCTTCACAGCCAATCACAGCGCTGTGAAATAGAAGGATGCATGGCTGCTTTCAATCGCTTTGTTTCTAAGGGTGGTTTCCTTTTGCCGTACGTAGGATTGGGCATCGGGAACACGTTCCCACCATTGATAGTATATAAAATGGACCAATAGATCCCGTGTCTCTGGACCAGAAGACCAGTGAAGGATATTAGAAGCACTTTTCCGGTGATGGCCAGCTTTACTGCGCAGCCTCCAACTGAGAGAGACAACGTAGATGTGACGTGAGCAACCTGTCTGAAAGTGTGAAGTCTTCTGGTAGCTGTGCCGAGATAAATCTCAATCATTCCCAATCTTACAGAGACGGAGAGCGTAGGTATATGTAAGGAGATAACATAGATAAAGGCTAATTACTGATCACTAACATGCTAGTTAACATTAGTCATTAAACCTAAACAGATAATGGAAGTCCAAACTGCCTGTGAGCTTCTCCTGTACTATACGGTAATTCCTCTACTGTGTGACAGTAAGTCACTTGGTTATGACACAATCGTTAGCTTATTTTTATAAAAGCGTCGGGAGCCATAACGTGAGCTACAAGGTAATGGAGCCTTTTATACATTGTCGTGTTTCTTTAGAAATAAACAACGGACAAATAGAGTCTTTAAACGCTTCAGATGTAAAGTTATTCGCTGTCAAAGTGACGTTAAAAGAAATGGCGGTCAGCGTAATGCTAACAGGAGGTGATGGCCAGGTAGCAACAAAATGGCGCCATAGATGGCTCGAGTTCTGAAGCGAAGCTTACCCCCCTTGGTTCCCACTTGCAACTGTTTAAAAAATTGGAATCTGAAATTTTTGTATTAGACCAATTGGCAGGTTTTGGTTTCCGTATATACATTACAGGATACCCACTACAGTACATTAGACTACACCACTGGTTATACTAACTCTTGTCATCATGCTCTGACATGTTAATAATAATAAATTGGCAATGACAGGCAGCTGAGAGAGTGAGAGGACCTCGTTCTACCTCCAGCACACAAACCATTTAAATCCCCCCCGCACCCCCTACACCCCCCGGGGGGCTTTTATACCCCAAATGTAATTACAAGCCTGGTGAGGGTGGCTGCTGCGGCCAGCATCAACACCCACAGCACGTGGTGGAATCAAGGGAAAGTCCCGTTCCTCCAAAAAGCACCTCGGCACCTCAGCGCTCCGTAGAGCGCGGCTCCTACGGGCCACGGCGGACTAAAGCCGGGCGCTCAGCACCCCTGGGTGCACAGCACCGCTGGCTGCTTGGCTTTAGCTCCAGGCGGACAGAACTGGTCCTCCTGATAAAGATTAAAAAGAGGCTCTCGCTACTGGGCTGTAGGATCACACACACACACACACACACACACACACACACACACACACACACACACATGCACACAGACAGACACACACAGACAGACACACAGACAGACACACACACACGCACACACAGACAGACACACACATGCACACAGACAGACACAGACAGACACACAGACAGACACACACACACGCACACACAGACAGACACACACATGCACACAGACAGGCAGACACAAACACACACGAACACAAAGAAACACACACACACACACACACACAGACAGACAGACACACACACACACAGACAAACACACAGACACACAGATAGACAGACACACACACACACAGACAAACACACAGACACACAGATAGACACAAACACACAGGAACACACAGAGACACACACACACACACACACACACACACACAGACAGACACAAACACACACAAACACACACAGACACACACACACACAGACAGACACAAACACACACAAACACACACAGACACACACACACATACAAACACAGACAGACACACACAAACACACACAGACAGACAGACAGACATTAACACACACACACACACACACACTCACTCACTCACACACACACACACACACACACACACACACACACACACACACACACACACACACACACACACACACACACACCTCCCACTGTGACAGAGATTTAGGACCATGAGGATGGTAAGCTCCCTTAGTGCAGCATGATGGAAACCAAATCCCAGCAACATTCCTCTCCATGTCCCATGTAAGACACATCTGCCTGTGTGTCCCTGTTTTCAATGTGTGTGTGTGTGTGTGTGTGTGTGTGTGTGTGTGTGTGTGTGTGTGTGTGTGTGTGTGTGTAAGTAAAGGCAGAAGGATCAAAACCAGAATCGTCTAATTAGTTTCCCTAAGTCCAACATTTCCCAGGACGGTACAGCAGATCTCCTCTGATGCCGTTTCCATTTGCAACGTAACGTGGACTACGGAGAAGCAGGCAGACAGAAAGACGAGGAAGATGGCCGACGAATGATTCAGTGTCGCCACTGGGGCTGCCACCTCTTAGTCGATTAGTCGACTAATCGGTAATTTTGGTCTTAGTCAACTAAGATTTCTTTAGTCGATTAGTCATTTTTTATGCTTATTCATGCTTAATTACTCATTTCCAAGAAACTTCTGAGCACATTTATGGTAAACACAAGATTTAAAGTGGTGCTTTTGCAGGATTAATTGTGGAGAAACTCAGTTTTACAGATGGTTAATTAACTACATTTATATTGTGCTTTTCTAGTCTTAACCACCTCTCAAAGAGCACAGCTCTGTCAATTAAATCAACTAATCCATTAGTCGACAAAATCCTATAAGTGTTAGTCGACTAAGAATTTCTTTAGTCGAGGACAGCCCTAGTCGCCACTGATTTTCCAAATGAATTAGGATTCATAAGGTCCCAAATTGGCATCAATCAAATCAATTCGATTAGGGATTCCATTTCAAATTAAGCTTGGATATGAAAGAGATTCTCAGAGAAGAAATGCTGTAAATTGTACAAAGAACCGTCCGACCTGATGCATTATTTATAAAAAGATGTAATGTCGTTAAGAATTGACCCCCAAAGTTTTTACATAGAGACAGAAAAGGGGCTTTCTTAGAGCGTAACTCTCGCCAAAATGCATCCTAGTGTATTTTTGTGAATGTACGCGAGTCAAACTTTAGTTTAAAAGCATATTTAGGACCGAATCGCCACTTTTAAGATTCACCGTATTCTCGTTTTTTGGGTCAAATGGCCTTTTGAATGGGAGTGCTAGGGCCATTCTCGTGCTAGTCTCAAAATAGATATTTTTAAACCACTAAGAAGGCTGGACACAACGTGAAACTTTGCTTCAAGTATTGGTGCGTTCTTTTTGTCTTGTAATCGCGACTAGTAGCTCGAGTGTGACGTCACAGCCGTGTCGAAAAACGAATAACCGCGGCTAGGCTACTGCTCTGCTTTCTGCTCAAGACTTGGCCATTGTTGTCATATAGCAACGTCTCTAGCCAATTTCAGCTGCACAAGCTACTAAATAACTAATCAGGCGGTATTTAACTCCTAATAAGACTGTAGAGACATGCCTATAGGTAGCAGTATACAGCTCTATGTTTAACTCCTCATAAGACTGTAGAGACATGCCTATAGGTAGCAGTATATAGCACTATGTTTAACTCCTAATAAAACTGTAGAGACATGCCTATAGGTAGCAGTATACAGCGCTATGTTTAACTCCTAATAAGACTGTAGAGACATGCCTATAGGTAGCAGTATACAGCGCTATGTTTAACTCCTAATAAGACTGTAGAGACATGCCTATAGGTAGCAGTATACAGCGCTATGTTTAACTCCTCATAAGACTGTAGAGACATGCCTATAGGTAGCAGTATACAGCGCTATGTTTAACTCCTAATAAGACTGTAGAGACATGCCTATAGGTAGCAGTATACAGCACTATGTTTAACTCCTCATAAGACTGTAGAGACATGCCTATAGGTAGCAGTATACAGCGCTATGTTTAACTCCTCATAAGACTGTAGAGACATGCCTATAGGTAGCAGTATATAGCACTATGTTTAACTCCTAATAAAACTGTAGAGACATGCCTATAGGTAGCAGTATACAGCGCTATGTTTAACTCCTAATAAGACTGTAGAGACATGCCTATAGGTAGCAGTATACAGCGCTATGTTTAACTCCTAATAAGACTGTAGAGACATGCCTATAGGTAGCAGTATACAGCACTATGTTTAACTCCTCATAAGACTGTAGAGACATGCCTATAGGTAGCAGTATACAGCGCTATGTTTAACTCCTAATAAGACTGTAGAGACATGACTATAGGTTGCAGTATACAGCACTATGTTTAACTCCTAATAAGACTGTAGAGACATGCCTACAGGTAGCAGTATACAGCACTATGTTTAACTCCTAATAAGACTGTAGAGACATGCCTACAGGTAGCAGTATACAGCACTATGTTTAACTCCTAATAAGACTGTAGAGACATGCCTATAGGTAGCAGTATACAGCACTATGTTTAACTCCTAATAAGACTGTAGAGACATGCCTATAGGTAGCAGTATACAGCACTATGTTTAACTCCTAATAAGACTGTAGAGACATGCCTATAGGTAGCAGTATACAGCTCTATGTGTACGACTTGTTCATTTGGTTACAACAACGACAAACGTGCTTAAAATTGTAGAAAACCACAATGTTTACTACGTGTGATGCACGACGTAGCCATCTTTGAAAGTGAACTCGGGGTCCTCTGAGTTCAGACGACTTGACGAGTCGTATATATACGATTCGTTTGGATGTTTCGTACCAGATGTTGTAACAGCGGCCATGTTGTGTATAGTTTAAGGTCCTCGCCACCACCAGACCAATCAGCATTGAACATATGGAACATGTAGCTGGACTTGAATGGCCTTCTTTTGACTGAAAGTTCTGCCAAACAACAACTTTTTCTACTCACCAGTTCCATATCCACTTTCTCACAGCTTGCTGCATTGAACGCTCCACCTACGTAAACAACTTCCCGTAACCAACGGCGCCGTCATTACTGCGACCGGCGTAGCGCGCCTAGTGACAGCGCAGGGTTTGGTTCGGTGGAAAAAAATTTCACATTCAAAAAGCCCAATATTCGGCAGAATCAGAAGCCGAATCCTGGATTCGGTGCATCCCTGATCGGTATCTATATCGTCCCTGAATAAAACTAAAACAGTATCGACCGACCCCTAGAATCGATATCGCATCATTCAAATGAAGATCGATTTTATTTTATTTTTTTTAAACCCACCCCTAATAGGAAGGGAAGAACAGCAAATTTTCTTTGAAGACTGTTTTCCAGGAGATGCTGGGCCACCTGCCAACGGTGCCTCCAGCGCGAGCACAAGCTGCAGGACTCTGATTGACAGCCAGGGTAAATAGTTTCTAGCGGGGGCCCCTGATTGTATCTCTCGCCGCTGGCAGAATAGACGCGAGAGAGTGGAAGGGTGATTGGCTTTTCTTACAGTCCTTCAGCCACAAATTAAGTTGGCATCTCAGCCGAGCCACCCGAGATGCACGTATACTACTATCTCTGTATGGATGTGATATGATGTATAACAGCTGTATACTACTATCTCTGTATGGATGTGATATGATGTATAACAGCTGTATACTACTATCTCTGTATGGATGTGATATGATGTATAACAGCTGTATACTACTATCTCTGTATGGATGTGATATGATGTATAACAGCTGTATACTACTATCTCTGTATGGATGTGATATGATATATAACAGCTGTATACTACTATCTCTGTATGGATGTGATATGATGTATAACAGCTGTATACTACTATCCCTGTATGGATGTGATATGATGTATAACAGCTGTATACTACTATCTCTGTATAGATGTGATATGATGTATAACAGCTGTATACTACTATCTCTGTATAGATGTGATATGATATATAACAGCTGTATACTACTATCTCTGTATAGATGTGATATGATATATAACAGCTGTATACTACTATCTCTGTATAGATGTGATATGATGTATAACAGCTGTATACTACTATCTCTGTATAGATGTGATATGATGTATAACAGCTGTATACTACTATCTCTGTATGGATGTGATATGATATATAACAGCTGTATACTACTATCTCTGTATAGATGTGATATGATGTATAACAGCTGTATACTACTATCTCTGTATGGATGTGATATGATATATAACAGCTGTATACTACTATCTCTGTATAGATGTGATATGATATATAACAGCTGTATACTACTATCTCTGTATGGATGTGATATGATGTATAACAGCTGTATACTACTATCTCTGTATGGATGTGATATGATGTATAACAGCTGTATACTACAATCTCTGTATGGATGTGATATGATATATAACAGCTGTATACTATTATCTCTGTATAGATGTGATATGATATATAACAGCTGTATACTACTATCTCTGTATGGATGTGATATGATATATAACAGCTGTATACTACTATCCCTGTATAGATGTGATATGATGTATAACAGCTGTATACTACTATCTCTGTATGGATGTGATATGATATATAACAGCTGTATACTACTATCTCTGTATGGATGTGATATGATATATAACAGCTGTATACTACTATCTCTGTATGGATGTGATATGATATATAACAGCTGTATACTACTATCTCTGTATAGATGTGATATGATATATAACAGCTGTATACTACTATCTCTGTATGGATGTGATATGATATATAACAGCTGTATACTACTATCTCTGTATGGATGTGATATGATATATAACAGCTGTATACTACTATCTCTGTATGGATGTGATATGATATATAACAGCTGTATACTACTATCTCTGTATAGATGTGATATGATTTCTACCTTTGTTGTCTGTCTGGCTCAGGTTACACTTTTTGTGAAACATGAACAAACACAAACACTGAATGCCGTAGAACTTTCTTTTATTATCCAGTCTGTCAAGTCAGTTATAATGGAAAAAGAACATAAACTACTTGAATATAGATTTTATTTTGGGCTTTATTACATGGTATCGGATCCGTGCATCATCTCCAGTACTTCCCGATACCGATGCCAGCGTTTTAGGCAGTATCGTAGCCGATACCGATAATGATATCAGTATCCGATAATTTTACTTTAAAGTGTTCATGTGTACAGTTTTATATTTTGATTTGGATTATGAAGAAAACAAGTATATAATTAGTGGTGTTTCTTTGATTTGTTTACATATTGTTCTTTATGTCTTAGCTTGAATGTTTGGATTTGTATCATTTTAAACCCGCACTACTGGAAATGTTCCTGACCAATCAGCTGTTTACTGCTGAACCCTTGTTCCTTTGATGTTGAAAGCTGCACTTTTGATACGTTTTTGCCTATATTTTTGTATTACAATAAACACTGTTACACTTTTTTTACACTTTGCAGCTTGTGTAGGCCAATCAGTGCGTGAGTAACTAAAGTAACTAGTAACTAAAGCTGGAACAGATGAATGTAGCGGAGTAACTAGTAACTAAAGCTGGAACAGAGGAATGTAGTGGAGTAACTAAAGTAACTAGTAACTAAAGCTGGAACAGATGAATGTAGCGGAGTAACTAAAGTAACTAGTAACTAAAGCTGGAACAGATGAATGTAGTGGAGTAACTAAAGTAACTAGTAACTAAAGCTGGAACAGATGAATGTAGTGGAGTAACTAAAGTAACTAGTAACTAAAGCTGGAACAGATGAATGTAGCGGAGTAACTAAAGTAACTAGTAACTAAAGCTGGAACAGATGAATGTAGCGGAGTAACTAAAGTAACTAGTAACTAAAGCTGTAACAGATGAATGTAGCGGAGTAACTAAAGTAACTAGTAACTAAAGCTGGAACAGATGAATGTAGTGGAGTAACTAAAGTAACTAGTAACTAAAGCTGTAACAGATGAATGTAGTGGAGTAACTAAAGTAACTAGTAACTAAAGCTGTAACAGATGAATGTAGTGGAGTAACTAAAGTAACTAGTAAATAAAGCTGTAACAGATGAATGTAGCGGAGTAACTAAAGTAACTAGTAACTAAAGCTGGAACAGATGAATGTAGTGGAGTAACTAAAGTAACTAGTAACTAAAGCTGTAACAGATGAATGTAGTGGAGTAACAAAGTAACTAGTAATTCAAGCTGGAATAGATGAATGTAGCGAGTAACTAAAGTAACTAGTAACTAAAGCTGTAACAGATGAATGTAGTGGAGTAACTAAAGTAACTAGTAACTAAAGCTGGAACAGATGAATGTAGCGGAGTAACTAAAGTAACTAGTAAATAAAGCTGTAACAGATGAATGTAGTGGAGTAACTAAAGTAACTAGTAACTAAAGCTGGAACAGATGGATGTAGCGGAGTAACTAAAGTAACTAGTAACTAAAGCTGGAACAGATGAATGTAGCGGAGTAACTAAAGTAACTAGTAACTAAAGCTGGAACAGATGAATGTAGTGGAGTAACTAAAGTAACTAGTAACTAAAGCTGTAACAGATGAATGTAGCGGAGTAACTAAAGTAACTAGTAACTAAAGCTGGAACAGATGAATGTAGTGGAGTAACTAAAGTAACTAGTAACTAAAGCTGTAACAGATGAATGTAGTGGAGTAACTAAAGTAACTAGTAACTAAAGCTGGAACAGATGAATGTAGTGGAGTAACTAAAGTAACTAGTAACTAAAGCTGGAACAGATGAATGTAGTGGAGCAACTAAAGTAACTAGTAACTAAAGCTGGAACAGATGAATGTAGTGGAGTAACTAAAGTAACTAGTAACTAAAGCTGGAACAGATGAATGTAGTGGAGTAACTAAAGTAACTAGTAACTAAAGCTGGAACAGATGAATGTAGCGGAGTAACTAAAGTAACTAGTAACTAAAGCTGGAACAGATGAATGTAGTGGAGTAACTAAAGTAACTAGTAACTAAAGCTGGAACAGATGAATGTAGTGGAGTAACTAAAGTAACTAGTAACTAAAGCTGGAACAGATGAATGTAGCGGAGTAACTAAAGTAACTAGTAACTAAAGCTGGAACAGATGAATGTAGTGGAGTAACTAAAGTAACTAGTAACTAAAGCTGTAACAGATGAATGTAGCGGAGTAACTAAAGTAACTAGTAACTAAAGCTGTAACAGATGAATGTAGTGGAGTAACTAAAGTAACTAGTAACTAAAGCTGGAACAGATGAATGTAGCGGAGTAACTAAAGTAACTAGTAACTAAAGCTGTAACAGATGAATGTAGCGGAGTAACTAAAGTAACTAGTAACTAAAGCTGTAACAGATGAATGTAGCGGAGTAACTAAAGTAACTAGTAACTAAAGCTGGAACAGATGAATGTAGTGGAGTAACTAAAGTAACTAGTAACTAAAGCTGTAACAGATGAATGTAGCGGAGTAACTAAAGTAACTAGTAACTAAAGCTGGAACAGATGAATGTAGCGGAGTAACTAAAGTAACTAGTAACTAAAGCTGTAACAGATGAATGTAGCAGAGTAACTAAAGTAACTAGTAACTAAAGCTGGAACAGATGAATGTAGTGGAGTAACTAAAGTAACTGAAGTAACTAAAGCTGGAACAGATGAATGTAGTGGAGTAACTAAAGTAACTAGTAACTAAAGCTGTAACAGATGAATGTAGCGGAGTAACTAAAGTAACTAGTAACTAAAGCTGGAACAGATGAATGTAGTGGAGTAAAAAGTCCAATATTTCTCTCTGAGACGTAGCGGAGTAGAAGTAGAAAGTGGCATGAAAAGAAAAGACTCAAGTTAAAGTACAAGTACCTCAACATTTGGACTTAAGTACAGTACTGGAGTAAATGTACTTAGTTACATTCCACCACTGGAGAGGGGGGGGTGGGGGATGTGTTTACCAAACAATCCTGCGGGGACTGTGTTGGAATTGGAGGCCCTGATTTGTCTGGACTGGATGTTGTGTTCAGGTCCCTCGATGTTAGACGGGGGATTTACCAGCGTAGGAGGAATACTTGGCTCTGCTAAACTCTCCCAAGTGACGGCAAGCTGGAGCTAAAAAGAAGGTGCTCTGGGTTTGTTTTTTTTTGGGGCAGGGGGGGGGGAACTTTGTATGCTGAGCAAGTTAGAGACGAAGAGTGTCAGCTGACTCAAAGCAGACGCATAAGCACCAATCGAACTGTACTTCCACCAGTCGAGAGCGAGAATTTTTATAACATGTAATGTATATTTGTATTTTGCTTTATGTGTGAGTAATGCTGTCAAGTTTTTGTTAAGTTTGTATCTGTTTTGATAGTATTAGTATAGTCTGTATTGTCTATATCAGGGGTCGGCAACCTTTTTGATATGAAGTGCCCTTTTCAAAATTTCTTGTTAATTAGTGTGCCATGTTAACATGAATTTTTTTTTATGACATCACATCAAAATGTAATATCCAGGGAATCTGTAATAATCAGGACCTTGTAATTATTATTATTGTATATTATTATTATGGAAACATGGTTTTAGTATGCAGTCCTGATTGGTGGAAAATGGGCTGACAAAAATATCACTGTCAAAGAGCCTGAAGCGAAAAGTTGTGGAAAAGCCCAGCTTTAATGATGAATGGACTGATAAGCAGGTCCTGTATGAATCATTTTCAATGAAACGATGCTGTGGCAAAATAATAATAACACAACCAGCATCATTATCAAGAATGAAGAAGAACATAACGATTGCGTCATTCACGTGCATTTTAAGTAGCCACATGTATTTGTTTTGGTCTTATAATGCATCCATATTTACGCTCCAGTGGAGAGGATGGTTTCTTCAGACAGCTTAAGTTTTGCTTAAGAGCAGATTGAAATATCACTTTCTACATGTTGATGCCGGTTTACACAGGTGAATGCATTGATAAGTATTGGCTTTTAACTCACGAAGGTTCAATTGTAGCCTCCTTACAGTAACGAGACTAGCGTTAGTTCATCTGCCCCAGCGGCCGTTGGTAATCCTCTTTGTACTGTTCCCAGTCAGAGATATGAGTCAATCAAACTACAGTAAATAACAGGTTGCGCACAGGCGCTGATTTGTTTTCCTCCATGGGTGCTCACACGCGCACACAGTTTAAAAAAAAAAAAGTAGTCAACAATGTTTGCATTTCAGAACCTTAGGAAATGGACAGCGGCCGACACGAACACACACGCCGTAAAGTAAGCTATCTTTCAACTCAGTCTATATTGTCCTTTTATCTCCCTTGCCCAGGGACCACAGATGTAAATTAGCTGTATAGCTAACTCTGGTACAGGGCCTGAACTGTGCATGGTCCCTGACAAATAAACTATCCAATCCAATCCACCTTTATATATAAAGCACTTTACATAACAACATGGTTGACCAAAGTGCTGAACACAATCTAAAATAAGCAATTACATATAGTAGTTGCACAATAAAACAATAAAATAGCAATAAAAAAAAAGAAAAAAAGAAAACACAACCTCAAAAATCATCCCTCAGACTGAGTTAAAAGCCAAAGAAAATAAATGAGTTTTAAGACGAGATTTAAAAACGGGAAGAGACTCGGTCAATCTGATGTGCAAAGGCAGTTCATTCCAGAGTCTTGGAGCTGCCACCGCAAACGCACGATCACCCCTGAATTTAGATGTTAAACTAATAAAATTAAAAAAAAATTAAAAATAAATAATGGGGAAGAAAAAAAAAAAAAAAAAAGCACCAGCGTGGCTTCATTTGGACCTGTGGATTTGTGTTGGTGTTAGACTGGCCTCTTCACACTGGAGTGACGGACCAATCACAGGCCACTTTTTGCCGCTGCCATTAAAGGTATAGTGGAGGATTTTCCCGAATTTTAGAAAAAAACCGCCCTCTGTAGGTTACTTTTTGAAAAAATGCACATGCGCAACACTCTGCCTGCTCCCGAGAGGGAACGCCTATTAAACGTGTGCACGAGAGTGCACTGTTTACAAGTTGCTGTCGGCATGGCTCATACAAGCCTACTTTCCTAAAGAAGATTTGCACTTTTTCACAAATTGAGATGTTTACCGTGTGTGCGTGGTGCGTGACTTGTGCCAGGGCTAGCATCGCTAATCATAGCTTACATCAACTTTTACTAGCAGTGATTTTAAATGGATTTCTCCAAATAGCCAAACTTTACCTGTGGAGTAGAAACTTCACGACTGAGGCATCAGTGGGAAGCCCAACCTGTGCTTTTAGCGCACGCCAGCGTGTGAAATATTCTCCCAAAAGCTTCAATGCTTCAATGAATGGCTGAAACCGTAGCTCAAGCTCACCACACATATACACCTGAAAGCTAGCGAAGTAAACATATCACCAGAATGATTGACAACCAGGAGGACCAATAGTCTTGATGATCCACCCGGAAAAAGAAAATCCTCCACTATACCTTTAAGTGAGGCTTCACAGCCACAACACGTGCCTAACTGCTGCTGCTGGAACAAAAAGGCCGAGCGGGCCGAGTTTACAAGACCTGAGAAAAAAGCTGAGAAGGGGAGCGGAGAAAAGGGGCGGAAATGAGAAAAGGAAGAGTGGGAAGGAGGAGTGGGGGGGTCAGAAGTACAGCTGAGCCAACAACAACAACTATTACATGACTCATCCCACATCTGCAGCCGCGGAGGGATCGGGCCTGGACTACGGTGGACTGTAACCGGAGCCTAGCTGAGTGGGCAGTGCAGCCAGTGGACTCGCTGCTAAGTCCACTGGAGACTGAAGAAAGTCTTCTATACTCTTTACGTAACACTTCTGTATGTCCCATTACTCGTACACCTGTCCAAGAAGGCTCGGACCATGCTCTCTTTGAATTGTGCTTCAGTACGGTCAGTAAATGTAAATTTGGGTAATACACATAAGACTGTAAAAAAAAAAAACAACAACAAATGGACGTAGCATGCGTGACGTATACCTTTTGGCGGATGCTGTTTTCGAAGCCTTGAGTTCGGCAATTTGGCCGTCGCCATCTTGGTTTTTTTGAAACCGGACACAAAGAGAGCGTGGAGCTGGGGGAGGATGACGCGGCCAAGACAGGGTTTGTTTATGGTTACAATGGCGCTGCGCTAAGCTAAACGCTAAAGTTGAGTCATCCAGTGGAGATTTACTGGTGGGTAAAAGGGGTCAGCCCTATGTTCCCACAGCCCTATGGTCCCATATTTCTAGGACATTTTCAAAATTTGGTCTTGTGTTCCTACATTTCCCTTCAAGGGTTAGGGTCAGGGTGGGTAAGGGCTTAGGCGAACATAGGGCCCAGGTAAACACAGACCTTCCGATACGGACGCCATTCATCTGCATGTACGGCAGAACAGAAAACCGGCACACTTTTGATGGCTAGCTTGGTTGGAACGCTCAACAAGACATTTTTAAGAGACCAAAACTTTAAAAAAAAAGACTTCAGATACAGTATTAGGGGACCACTAAGGTCTATATAAAAGAGACTTCAGATACAGTATTAGGGGACCACTAAGGTCTATATAAAAGAGACTTCAGATACAGTATTAGGGGACCACTAAGGTCTATATAAAAGAGACTTCAGATACAGTATTAGGGGGACCACTAAGGTCTATATAAAAAGAGACTTCAGATACAGTATTAGGGGGACCACTAAGGTCTATATAAAAGAGACTTCAGATACAGTATTAGGGGACCACTAAGGTCTATATAAAAGAGACTTCAGATACAGTATTAGGGGGACCACTAAGGTCTATATAAAAGAGACTTCAGATACAGTATTAGGGGACCACTAAGGTCTATATAAAAGAGACTTCAGATACAGTATTAGGGGGACCACTAAGGTCTATATAAAAGAGACTTCAGATACAGTATTAGGGGACCACTAAGGCCTATATAAAAGACTTCAGATACAGCATTAGGGGACCACTAAGGTCTATATAAAAGAGACTTCAGATACAGTATTAGGGGACCACTAAGGTCTATATAAAAGCATCCAAAGAGCACCATGTCATGGGACCTTTAAGGAGCTTCAGCATTGGCTTCACGTTTTCAGACAGAAGTTGCCACCTGGGTACCACACAAATGCAACCTGCTTTAATGACACGCCAACCCAGACAGAGCATCATTTTTGTTCACTGTCCTTTGTTCGGTGTCTGCATGGAAGTACCTGAGTGTATATATACATGGTATGCAATAAACAAACAAGAGTACACACTGGAGACAGGCCCACACAAAACTCATCATCTCTGGGAATGTGAGAATCCAACTCGGCGCTGACAATAACCATAAAGCGATTTTATTCTTGTGCATCTCTTCAGACCTGCAGGCGGACGTGTGCAAACACACAAACTGCACACACCCGGCAAAGACAACACTCAAAAGGTCCCTTTTGTCTGCTCAACGCTGATGAAAAGCTACCCACTGCGAACTTCAATCACATCAGAAAATGAGTCGGAGACGAGCTGTAACCCCGACAGTGTCATTAAGCCTGTCAGTCAGTCCCCTGGAGAGCCGGGAGGAGGAAACCGCCATCGGCCTTCTTCAACGTGCCGCGTTGCCCTGAACTAGACCCCGGAAGGTACCGGGAGCCCCTCCTGAGCTGGATCCACGCTCGACACCAGCATAATGAAGCTGTATGATTATAAATTCCGCTCTGTATGTCCATAAACCCCCCCCGCCCCCCCAAATGTCAAACACACAGACAAAGGAATCATGCATATTCTAATGGTGTCCAGGGTAGGTGATAACAAATACTCTCATGTGAGAAACGATAGCTGAAATCCCATCATATATGTTCCCACGCATTAAAATCCATGCGGTGCACACACAGTCGTACATACACACACACACACACACACACACACACACACACACACACACACACACACGGACACAAACAATACATAGAGCACGATAAGCCTCAGCGTGCTGTCAGAGGCTGGTGTGTGATTGGCCTCTGTGGAGCGACTGCTTCTCTCATCATTAACTCTTCAGAGGATCACAGTGCTCTAATCACGCTAAGCCTCTCTGAATGCCGATGAATTTTAAAAAACGTGCCCATGCACATATTCACAGAACTCTACACAAACACACACACACACACACACACACACAGACACACAAAACGTATTACACACAAGGAGCCAGTGTGACACCCAACGTGAACCAATTATGGCCATTTTGCAGGAAGAAACGCAGAATCACTTCCATAGTCAAGGTAGAATTTCTACTGTGTTGAGGAAGAACACGTCCACCTCAATTTCCTCATGTGACACGTCTCATCTTTAATTCCAATGCCAACAAAAATTACGGTTGACCAAAGCGCTGTGCAACCTAAGATAACATTAAAAACATAACAAGAACACAGTAAAAAGACTAAAAGACACCAGTTTAATAGACAAAATGACAATAATATAGAGAGGCAACGATCATAGGGCCTGATTTACTAACACTAGCGCAGTTTGCGCTGCGTCTGTTTATGCAAGGTAATAGCGCACGTTATGCTTCCACATTTTGCGTAGTATTTATCAACCCTGACACCCATCAGGCAATCAGCGTCTTTCTCCGCCCACTAGACCGTAAATTGCGCTGTAGCGAAGCGCTACTGGTGCTATGATATGGCTGAGTGCAGACTGCGATATTCCCACAGCTGATGCTAGGACTGTTTGAAATGATCCTGATGCCGATATATTTGTAATGTAGCGAGGAGTTTAACAACTGCTGAAATGGGATGTGAACGCTGAGTGGGAGATTCAATTTAATCTTTGATTTCTTCCAGTAACTCTAATATTGCACGGCTGCTTGATCTGTAACGCTAAATGATGTTGTGTTCACTGACAAAGTGTGATTCTTATGTTAAAAATATTTTCAGCCTCGCCTATGTCTTTGTCTTGCTCAGATTACTGTTGCCATTTCACCAGCGGCATAAATGTCTACGAGGAAACTCGACTGCGGCTGGTTCAGACCTGCTTTAAAGAGGCGGAGAATTTCCCCCGCAGAATAGAGATGCGCTCTTACTGACAGTCTTTGTAAATACCACGGAATATATAATTAGGTGCACTTTGCGCTTATTCTCCCACCTTTTTGGGTGGAACTCCCACTTTCCCCACGACCCTCCCACGAACGCATATTGAAAGCGCAACTTGTCTCTTCTCGCTCATGTGGCAGACAATCTGCGATTTTACCCAAGTGCGCCCCGTTTGTAAATAGCCCGCATCGGTTACGTCCGTCTTTGCGACCAATTAGCGCCTGGAAACAGGCGCAAACGGCTTGATAAATCTAGCCCTGTGTGTGTTAAAAGCCTGAAAATAAATATGTGTTTTAAGATTTCCTGTACAACAGCGCATCCATTACAAAGTTCTACTCATCACCTACAAAGCTCTCAATAATCTGGCCCCTCCATACCTCACAGACCTCTTACAGCACCATCGCCCCTCCAGACGCCTTCGCTCAGCTGACTTAAACCTCCTCAAACCCATCACCAAATCAACCCACCGAACTTTGGGGGACCGAGCCTTTGCAATAGCTGCCCCCACCCTCTGGAACTCACTCCCCATCCACATCAGAAACTGTGACTCACTGAACACCTATAAAAAACTGCTCAAAACTCACTTGTTTCAATTGGCAGTTTGTTTCTTTCTTTTGTTTGTAAAGCGTCTTTGAGTTCCATGTAAAGCACTATATAAAACTTATGTATTATAATTATTATTTAAGAACAGGCAGTGTAGGGGGCAGCCCAAAATGTAGGGGGCAACTCTTACCAGAGTTTGGGGGGCTACAACTGTAAAGATACGATCCTCCCTGTGATTCAGCCTACATCCTTGTTTGGTTTCTTGTGATTCTTAGTTGGGTGAATTAATAATGCAGTTTGTAAACACAGAACCATCTGAGAAGCCGTCACTGGAAACTATTTGGGAAAAGAGAAGACACTTCCAAAAACTACTATCTGGCAGGTGATTGGATGAACCAGCTGTCTATCACATCCGTTACAGTATGAGTACGAATAAATACACACAAGTACAGGGTGCATGCAGCCTGGACGCCAGCCGAACTTATCCCCGCCCACAACATTTGAGGTCGGGAAGTTGGGTCTGGATTTGATCCGTTGTGGAGCAACTGTGCTCGAACCAGAGCTGTTCGGACCAATCAAACTGTCAGGGCGGGCTTTATACCATGATGGACAGATGATGGACGGTAATTTGTCGGCATTTGTCGATGGGAAAGCTGTTTTTGCCATCCTTCCTATGCGATTCGGCAAAATCTTTAATTTATCAGCTGGCCCCGATGGTCACTAAGAAGATGGGGCTCAACATACGTCACATACTCCGTTGCTCTGATTGGTTGTAGGTCTATCTGTTGCTCTGAATGGTTGTAGGTCTATCCGTTGCTCTGATTGGTTGTAGGTCTATCCAATTGAGTGCAGAGGCATTTTCTTTCCTGGTTCGGTTGAAACACGCCCCATAATCCAGTGGAGCTGCTCAGTGGCCAACAGATCAGACTGTGGTTGTACTGGGGAGCTTCCAGGTGTGAATGTGGAACTGTGTGAATGTGATCAGGGCGTTCCTGCAAAAGAGAGGCTGCCTCTCAGTGAACCTCCCCTGAATAAATAAGGGTTAAATAAAATAAAAATAATCACAGCCCAGTGGAGCAGCATCAGACTCAGATTCTGACTAGAATCTGAGTAGGACCACGTCAGACAAGGGTGCATTGGTTAGCAGCGTCAAAGTAGCCTACATAAGGTAGGAAAAGTGCATATTAACCTTAAAAAGCTGACACAATACAATCGACAACAACCATCGTCGACAACAACATCAGCATCCATTACATCACCAACCCCTTTTTTCAACGTGTCTGACGTCCTCAACACATAGTCAACAGACTAGAATAAATAGCCGACCAAGAAATGACCAAAAGAAATAAAGATGGATTTTGGTGCTATGTGGTATCTAGTGATAAAACGAGAATCCAGCTGCCATGCAAGGTAAAAAAAACCTATGCCCTAGTCCGTAATCACTAAACAGCACTCAAAGTGGTGTGTGGCCCCAACCTGTCATGGCCACAAGCCAAAGTCCAATGGCTGCAGTTTAATTAGCTGACAGCAACAGCAAAAGCTACTAACTTTTACAAAAATGGAGTCAGGCTACAATGAAATACCAGAGCAGTCTTTGCCTCTGGGCCCTCTGCTGAATATTTTACAACCCCGATTCCACTCGGTCCCTTTCTCCATTCAGGAGCTTTTTTTTTTTTCTTCCTGAGCTTGATGTGTAGCCAGCTGAGGTCCGTCTCTCTGTCTCCACGGTTATTTAGAGACCGTACCGTGTGCGCCTGCAAGGTCAAGTATAAGCAGAACCCGTAGGCCTCCGGCCCCCCTCCTCGTAAGATGGACTACTTTCATTTCACTCACTTGGGGCCTCGTATTTTCTCCCCGACTTTATTGCTTTCCACAAAGACACATTCCACCTCCCCGTACGGACACAGTGCTCTCGTCCAGCAGAGAGTGGGGAAGGCCTGGATACCGGGCCACAGGGACGAGAATGCTGACACCGCTGGAACTCGGGACAAAAAGCTAAAAGATGAGAGTGGAGAGGGATGGAGTGAAGAAGAGAAAGACAGTAGCTGTGTTCAAAACCATTCCCTCCCTCACTCACTATTCCCTATATAGCACATGTGTCAAACTCAAGGCCCGAGGGCCAAATCCGGCCCCACGCAGGTTTTGATCCGACCCACATTTCCATTTAGATTCACAATAAATTCTGGCCCACCTAGTTTTTGTTGCTTTTTCCCAAGTTTTTTGTGCTTTTTATTTACATTTTTGATGCCTTTTCCGCCAGTTTCTGCTTTTTATTCCATGCTTTAGGCACTTTGTTTTAACGTTTTTGATGCTTTACTAAATGTTTTACCACTTTTTCTGAAGTTTTTGGCGCTTTTCCGATGTTTTTGGTACTTTTCCGATGTTTTTGCCACTTTTTCAGACAATTTAAATGCTTTTTTTCGGCCTTTTCTCCAACTTTCTTGGTGCTTTATTCAACGTATTTTTCGCTGGCTGAGGAACTTTTTTGACTAACTTTTTTGGGGCATTATGAGGCCCAAAATGTAAGTGAGAAGACTTACATTTTGAGTCATGCAATAATACAGTCAAAATATTTGACTTTTTCTCTAAAATAAAAGCATGTCAGTAATCTCTACATGTCTGGCCCTTGACGTGGTTCTCATTTTCCAGTGTGACCCTCTGGGAAATTGAGTTTGACACCCCTGCCATATAGTGTTTGTTAAAGCAACATTATGTAACTTTTCCAGCTTCGGCCCCCCTACAGGTTGGAAGCAGAATTGTCCATTATTCTCCACATTATTCAAGTTTGCCAGATCGTAGCGTAGCGGAGCTGTAGTTCGAATGAAGTGGACAATGTAATGTAATGGACAATTCTGCTTCCAACCTGTAGGGGGACCGAAGCAGGAAAAGTTACCTATTGTTGCTTTAAAGGTGCTCAAAGCCAGTGGTTCTCAAACTTTTTTCAATAATGTACCCCCCTTTGAAATATTTGTTAGCCAAGTACCCCCTGTCGAGTGCAAAGCATTTTTGGTAGAAAAAAAGACTATATAAAGAGGTACATTACAGCTCTGCACCATTAGTGTCTGATTTACTTAACAAACTTGTAAAATGTTACTTCAAATGTTTAGAATCCATAGCTAAATTAATTTATGACTGCATGTCATGCATGTTATGCATGACTGATATATTTGAGTAACTAGTATTTTGATTAAAATTTCAAAAAGGAATCTCACGTACCCCTACAGTACTCCAAAAGTACCCCTAGGGGTACATGGACCCCTATTTGAGAAACACTGCTCTAAGCGATGTCACACGTTTTTTAAGCAACATTTTTCGTCACATACAGCAAACATCTCCTCACTATCTGCTAGCTGCCTGTCCCCTGAACACACTGTAAAAAACATCTCCTCACTATCTGCTAGCTGCCTGTCCCCTGAACACACTGTAAAAAACATCTCCTCACTATCTGCTAGCTGCCTGTCCCCTGAACACACTGTAAAAAACATCTCCTCACTATCTGCTAGCTGCCTGTCCCCTGAACACACTGTAAAAAACATCTCCTCACTATCTGCTAGCTGCCTGTCCCCTGAACACACTGTAAAAAACATCTCCTCACTATCTGCTAGCTGCCTGTCCCCTGAACACACTGTAAAAAACATCTCCTCACTATCTGCTAGCTGCCTGTCCCCTGAACACACTGTAAAAAACATCTCCTCACTATCTGCTAGCTGCCTGTCCCCTGAACACACTGTAAAAAACATCTCCTCACTATCTGCTAGCTGCCTGTCCCCTGAACACACTGTAAAAACATCTCCTCACTATCTGCTAGCTGCCTGTCCCCTGAACACACTGTAAAAAACATCTCCTCACTATCTGCTAGCTGCCTGTCCCCTGAACACACTGTAAAAAACATCTCCTCACTATCTGCTAGCTGCCTGTCCCCTGAACACACTGTAAAAAACATCTCCTCACTATCTGCTAGCTGCCTGTCCCCTGAACACACTGTAAAAAACATCTCCTCACTATCTGCTAGCTGCCTGTCCCCTGAACACACTGTAAAAAACATCTCCTCACTATCTGCTAGCTGCCTGTCCCCTGAACACACTGTAAAAAACATCTCCTCACTATCTGCTAGCTGTCTGTCCCCTGAACACACTGTAAAAAACATCTCCTCACTATCTGCTAGCTGCCTGTCCCCTGAACACACTGTAAAAAACATCTCCTCACTATCTGCTAGCTGCCTGTCCCCTGAACACACTGTAAAAAACATCTCCTCACTATCTGCTAGCTGCCTGTCCCCTGAACACACTGTAAAAAACATCTCCTCACTATCTGCTAGCTGCCTGTCCCCTGAACACACTGTAAAAAACATCTCCTCACTATCTGCTAGCTGCCTGTCCCCTGAACACACTGTAAAAAACATCTCCTCACTATCTGCTAGCTGCCTGTCCCCTGAACACACTGTAAAAAACATCTCCTCACTATCTGCTAGCTGCCTGTCCCCTGAACACACTGTAAAAAACATCTCCTCACTATCTGCTAGCTGCCTGTCCCCTGAACACACTGTAAAAAACATCTCCTCACTATCTGCTAGCTGCCTGTCCCCTGAACACACTGTAAAAAACATCTCCTCACTATCTGCTAGCTGTCTGTCCCCTGAACACACTGTAAAAAACATCTCCTCACTATCTGCTAGCTGCCTGTCCCCTGAACACACTGTAAAAAACATCTCCTCACTATCTGCTAGCTGTCTGTCCCCTGAACACACTGTAAAAAACATCTCCTCACTATCTGCTAGCTGCCTGTCCCTGAACACACTGTAAAAACATCTCACTATCTGCTAGCTGCCTGTCCCCTGAACACACTGTAAAAAACATCTCCTCACTATCTGCTAGCTGCCTGTCCCCTGAACACACTGTAAAAAACATCTCCTCACTATTTGCTAGCTGCCTGTCC
This sequence comes from Perca schrenkii, assembly GCA_025617405.1. Classification (NCBI taxonomy): domain Eukaryota; kingdom Metazoa; phylum Chordata; class Actinopteri; order Perciformes; family Percidae; genus Perca; species Perca schrenkii. Next base: position 2,231,614 of record CM046791.1, on the reverse strand, counting down.
CCTGAACACACTGTAAAAACATCTCCTCACTATCTGCTAGCTGCCTGTCCCCTGAACACACTGTAAAAAACATCTCCTCACTATCTGCTAGCTGCCTGTCCCCTGAACACACTGTAAAAAACATCTCCTCACTATCTGCTAGCTGTCTGTCCCCTGAACACACTGTAAAAAACATCTCCTCACTATCTGCTAGCTGCCTGTCCCCTGAACACACTGTAAAAAACATCTCCTCACTATCTGCTAGCTGCCTGTCCCCTGAACACACTGTAAAAAACATCTCCTCACTATCTGCTAGCTGTCTGTCCCCTGAACACACTGTAAAAAACATCTCCTCACTATCTGCTAGCTGCCTGTCCCCTGAACACACTGTAAAAAACATCTCCTCACTATCTGCTAGCTGCCTGTCCCCTGAACACACTGTAAAAAACATCTCCTCACTATCTGCTAGCTGTCTGTCCCCTGAACACACTGTAAAAAACATCTCCTCACTATCTGCTAGCTGCCTGTCCCCTGAACACACTGTAAAAAACATCTCCTCACTATCTGCTAGCTGCCTGTCCCCTGAACACACTGTAAAAAACATCTCCTCACTATCTGCTAGCTGCCTGTCCCCTGAACACACTGTAAAAAACATCTCCTTCTTCTCCTCCGGAAAAACATGCGGCCGCGTTGCATTGTGGGATACAGGAGTAAAATGTAGGGTTCATCATACAGTATGTATGCTCAAATTAGCTGTGCATTGTGGGTATTTTGCAGTGGACTACATAGTGAATGAAATGAACCGCTGAGAATTCGAACACCGCTACAAAATGGCACAAAACACACTATATATGGAAATATTTCCGTGCTAGGGAACGGTTTCGAACCCAGCTGGTGTCTCGGTGTACAGAGGAGTTGTTAGGGGGCTCGTGCCGAGCCAAACGGAGGAGCTGTAATCCCCGTCTTTGGCGTGATGTCAGGGAGTCTTGCAGAAGACCATTTCCTCACTCTGCAAAAATGCTGTCTCCTACATCCCAGTGTGTGCCGCCGCTGCCGCCATATATAATGCAAACATCAAACCCTTGTAACTGAGCTGACCTCTCGCTCCCTGGGAGACCCCTTGTTCCCTAGTAATACAGAAACCATTCCCCCACACACACACACACACACACACACACACACACACACACACACACACACACACACACACACGCACACACAGGTTCAAACTCCACCACACCATCTGAGTTTCACCTTATCTCTGAGGACAAGCTCATTTTACAGAGTAGTGCGAGTAGTGAGGACTAATCTGGTTCCTATCTCTGACTTCACTCTTTAAAGAGCTGGGAAAGGAGGAAGGGCTTTTCTTCACAATGCATCCTGATTCACAGAATAGGGAGGACGCACAAAATATACCGCACCCTGAGAATGAACACACAGTAGCTCCTTAAATAAAATAAATACGACGCCAAAGGAGACTTTTTGCGTCAACGTTTTCGGTGACCTGTCCCCGGCTGGAGCTGTCCCCGGAAATGTCCCCAGGTTTTCACTGTGACTGACAGACCCGAAATTGGAATGAAATAGTCGTGCACCCTACACGCACAGGATCCAGACAGCCAGAGCAAGCGGTGCTCAGAGCACAGATATCTTCTAGAATGCCCATTTTACGATGCTAAAAGGAGTCTGGTGGGTTTAGCGAACGCAATTTCGCGGACTTTTTATGTTTTAAAAAAGGATGTTATTCTTTAACAGAAAGATCAACCTCCTTAATAATTATCCTGAAATAATTTCCATAATGTTGTCAGACACAATATTAATCTGAGTCTGTCAGTGGCAAAACGAGCATTTTGTGAAAGTAAATACAAGCTGTCAAACAATTGACGTCCTATTAACTTACGTTGTAGCTTGTTTCACCGTTGCCGACTGCAGCGATCTCGTTTAATACTGGACCAATGTCAAAGGAAAATATTTCCTCAATAGTTTTAATTGTATCCGATACTCAACGAATGAGCTGTTGCAGAAACGAGCCCAGCGTGAAGCAATAAAGCAAAAGCTGTCAGATAAATGTAGTGCAGTAAACATAACATTTCCCTCTGAGGTGTAGTAGAGTACTTATGAAGTAGCAGCAGGGGCGATTCTAGGGTCAGACCTTTTGGGGGGGCTCAGCCCCTAATGAGAATGTGACACGGATATAGTGCATGCAAAAGTGCAAAACTGCACAATGAAATTACCAACTTCTTCCCAACTGCACTCCTGCTCTCCCTCTGACAGTCAGAGACTCAGCCAAAGGGCCAAAATTATAATGTATTCTCATGTGAACTATTTATGTCAGCACAGCTTAGCCAGTGTATCCCACCATAATGGTTATTATATTGCCAGATTCCAGACAATCCAAATATTTTGCACTATACCGTATATACCTGCGTATCACGTAGACTACACCACTGGCATTAGAACCAGGTGTCGGTACCCAACGCTGCTCGTGGCTCTGGATGTGCAGAGCTCCGGCTGAGTAGGGAAGGCGTTTGGTTATATGCATCAATCGACGATCAGTTCCTCGGTCTCACTGACTGATCAGGGACAGTAATTGCTCCGATGAGTGAAAACAGGGTTTTTTGCCTGGAGCAGATTGTTGCTCTACACCGCGCTGACCTCTGACCTCAGCTGCTAATCACCAATTAGCATGCAGCCTTTTTTCTGCATGTCGACCTAAAGGGAAAGGGAAATCAGCTCAGAATGCCGATCAACAACCACTGCAACATCGACACAATCCCAAGCTTATCTTTATTTCGACCAATTAAAAAAAATCAACATAGTACACACTAGACTAGAGCATGGCAATATATTGATATTATATCGATATTGTGATATGAGACTAGATATTGTCTTAGATTTTGGATATCGTAATATGGCATAAGTGTCTTTTCCTGGTTTTAAAGGCTGCATTACAGTAAAGTGATGTACTTTTCTGAACTTGATGTAACTGTTCTATTATTTGCCTTTACCCACTTAGTCATTATGTCTACATTACTGATGATTATTTACCTAAAATCTCATTGTGTAAATATTTTGTGAAAGCACCAATAGTCAACACTACAATATCGTTGCGGTATCGATATCGAGGTATTTGGTCAAAAATATTGTGATATTTGATTTTCTCCATATTGCCCAGCACTACTCTAGACCCCTTTGAACAAGGATAGGAAGAAGCCTTGTCAAGTCCTACCCCCGTGTCTTTACCACAAACAAGTGCACAATACAATAAGATAAACTAAACAGACAATTTCAAATAAGAGAAACAATATTCCTACAATTTACATCCTACTCTATCAAGCTATTAGGAAGAAAAGATCAAAGCGAGCACCATGCTGAGAGCCCTAAAGGGTTTTTGACAACCTCTGGTTTTATTTTCTATAAAAGCTTGTAAAACATCAACCCTGTTGTCCAGATTCGATCTATGAACATGATTTCTTTTCAGGATAAACTGGGCTATTAGAATATTTATGCTGCAGTGAGGTGACTTGAATGTTAAAAAAGTTGCAGGACCATAAAGACATATAAATAAATAAAACGGAACATGAATCTCACAGATATGTATTGATTTCACACACACAAACACACACACACACACACACACACACACACACACACACACACACACACACACACACACACACACACACACACACAGCAATATAAACTAAGCCAATCTCCTGTCCTTATCAGTTTCCATATGTATCTAAATTTTTTCTAAAAAAAAGTCCAGACGCTGTTGTCCTCATGACATTCACTTATGCCAATACTCAAAATAATATTGTCATATTTATTGATGTCACACACCCAGCAATGCTACACACTCATTTGTGTTGTCTGAAACAGTTCTCCTATATATTTGGAGTCATCCAGTGCAAAAATAAACATAATGAACATTATAACTCATATATAAAGGACAAACTATTTACATTTCTTACATACAGTGTATCAATCTTGGATGTAACAGATTAATGGCACAAAGACCCCGAAAAACTCTGGACTTCTAGGCTGGATACAAAACCTTCTGTAAGGGCTACAAAGACACCAAAGATATCAGCAGAACGGGGCGACTGTTAGCTTTTAGCTCCAAAAGACGCTACGTTTCTACTAGTTATTATTATAAAGTTATTAAGTTATGAATCAGAGGTTCCTCGGGGGGTTAACATCAGTGAGAATTACGTTCTCCATCCTCCATTCTGTACTTTAAAAGTTGCATTACATTTATACTTTGTTTGATCGTTTCATCAAGACCATCCTACACACACCCCCACGAACCAAAATACACATGCTAGGGCTGCACAATATATCGGGGTTTTCGCGATATCAACAGGCACAATGAACACATTTTAAAAGGCTGCGACATATCTCTAAAGTTACTCAGAGATTTGTTGTGTTAGTTGAAAAAACATAGAAAAAACTTTAGTAGAAAACTGCACTTTAAAATGTAACCGTCATTCTTTTAATATTCAATTCAATGTTCAATTTGTTCAATAAAAGAATGTTGGAAATTGAATAAAATTTAATTTGTTATAGTCAAATCACAACTGGAGTTATAGCAGGTATCTACAGATAGAGTAGGTCTAGACCACACTCTATAATTTAGAAAGACCCAACAATTCCCCACAATCCCCCCCAAAGAGCAAGCATTTGGTGTGACAGTGGCGAGGAAAAACTTCCTTTATACAGGCAGAGACCTCGGACAGACCCTGGCTCTTGGTGGGCGGCCGTCAAAAATTAACTTTGGCGGTTAGCATCGTAAAGCTGCTAGCCAATTCGGCTGATGGTGAATTAATCAAATACATCTGCGTCTGTTTGAATCGGCAGGCTGCAGAAACGATGCGACTACTCAGTGTCGACAGATGGGTTTTCCGCCAATTTGGGCGGTGTTTGGCTCGGGAAACTCAATCTTTATCTGGCAACAGCATGTTGTGAAGTGCCATACAAGCATTGGCTACGTGTCTAGCGAATAGGGATGTAACGATTACCGGTGTAACGGTAAACCACGATAAAAATGTTTGACTGTAACAATTACCGTTTTCATTTAAAATATCATTATTATCACGGTGGATTACCGGGTGGAAACCGTGCATTTAATCCTTCCCAGCTTCATCAGATTCTCCTGAAGTTGCTAAATCAGCTGTTTACTGCTGAACCCTTGTTCCTTTGATGTTAAAAGTTGCACTTTTGATAAGGTTTTGCCTATATTTTTGTAATTCAATAAACAGTGTTACACTTTTTGAAACTATTTCAGCTCGTGTAGGCCTATCAGTGCTTTCTGACCACACTTTGAAAAATACCGCGATAATACCGAAAACCGTGATCATTTTGGTCACTATAACCGTGGGGTTAAATTTCCATACCGTTACATCCCTACTAGGGTGGGGGTATCGGTGGGTAACTTCAAATTTAATGTAATTAGTACAGATTTGGCTTGTGGAAAAAATCTATTGGCTGGTAGCTTTAAAAATCTATTGGCTGGTCATCAAAAGAGTTAATTCAAAGACCTGGTTAGCACATATTTTCCTCACATCGTGCAGACCCAACACATACTTTTCGGATGGGTCCGAGCATATCTGCTGTTTCAAATGTAATCCCCCCTCTAAAGTTATAACCCCCTCCACCCTATCAAAGTTAAACGTCTGATCCAGAGGACATCTCGTGTTTCTAAATGCAAATGTACACAAATGTTTGGCTGCGAGCCGAGCCAGCCTGTGCGCTGAGAGGGCAGTTGTGTGGGGAGTTGCCTTGTGGATGTGTAGCTCTCTCTCTCTCTCTCTTGTCACAACAATATCTTTTCACCCCAGAGCTGCTGGCAAGATTCACGAGCCAGAGGACTTGATGTGGTGTCGGTGTGCCGGGCCAGATGAAATCCCCCTCGGTCCACTAATATAGGTTTCTGTGTTGGCCTGTGTATTACGAGTTACTGTAGCTAAGGAGCCATTTCACACCGCAGAGCTGGAAATAGGTCTCACTGTAGCTAAATCAACCCGGGCCCCTCGGCCCCGGAGACACTATTACACACATCATTCTGCACACACGTTCAATAAACACATACACACATTCCTTTTCACTCTCGGCCTTTTCCTTCCTTCCCTTCATAACTACCTTCGGTGGCTCTCCCTTTTTCTCCTCCCCACCGCTCCACCCTCCCCTCTTCTTCCAAGTACTTCCCTCTCTTTCCCTTGCTCCTTCTCCTTCATTAAAATGGACTTCCTAAAGCTTCCATTCGTCTTGCTGACAGCTCCGCTATCGATTGGGATGGAGAAAGGGGACGCAGTGGCAGAGCTTTAAATGGCACTCTGGATGAGGGCTGCGCTGGACGCACACCGGAACGGAGGAGGAGGAGGAAGGAGGGAGGGAGGGAGGGAAGGGAGGGCTAGGTTTAGCAGACCCCGAGTCTGGACCAAGGGGGTAAGCTTCACTTCAGATCTTGAACCTCCTTTGGCGCCATTTTGATGCTACAAAGCGATCTACTACCGTTTGCATCCCATTGACTCCCATTCATTTTGACGTCAGTTTGACAGAGAATAACTTTACATCTGAAGCGTTTAAAGACTCTATTTGTCCGTTGTTTATTTCTAAAGAAACACGACAATGTATAAAAGGCTCCATTACCTTGTAGCTCACGTTATGGCTCTGTAGCAGAAAGTTTTTGTAAAAAACATGACTGTATATCTAACCGTATAGTACTGCTAGGCACTGCCAGGCAAGGACACTAGTGGTGCGTCTCAGCGTAGCCATCTAGCGGTAATGGGTTTAAACACATCATAAACGTGAACCACTGTCTTACAGGAATTTAATGAAAATTTCAGTTCCACTTAATGTGTCGACTGAAATATTTTCCTTCTGTCGCTGCGGGTCTCTTTTTTTCTTTCTCCCTTTTCTGCCGAGTGTGAAACGTGTGTCTGCGCTATGCTCCGACTTTTGTACACGCTCCGAAACGGACGTTAGCTAGCTACCGTAAATGTAGGCTACTTTTAAAATGGCATATTTTCCCCTCTGGGCTCACCAAAACGGACGTGAAAGCATATTAACCATTCACTGCACGTGATCGCTAGTAAATATACTACACTTGCTCTGCTAGTATATCGTTCAGGACAAGAGCCTGTAGCCTGGTGGTGGGGGAGGCGGGACAGCCTTCCCAAATTGTCTGCCCTCTTGGACACCATCTGAGAGAGTTTTGTCCTGTGCTGGACATGCCATAAGTCAGGAGAGGTGTAGTATCTTGCCAGAGAAGGCAAATATGGTCATTTTTCTGCAAAAGAACTGCTAAAGTTTGAAGCTGGTTGGCATACCAACTCAACATCATTTATTCTGTTGTTACTTGTTAATAGTGTAACAGTTATTTATTGTTAAATTATTGTAGTTGTGGCTTAGGTTTACTTATTATATATTTAAGTACATTAAAACGTTATTATATTGTTAAATTGAAATAATTTTCAATCCCAAAAAAACTAATTTTTTAAGAATCGGTTTAGGAATCGGAATCGTTTTAAAAGTACCGGTTCGGCATCGAAATCCAATAAAAAAAAAAATCCAAACGGTACCCAACCCTAGTCGTGAGCCATTATCTAGGGAAGACGAGTCGGCACATTCCCTCTTCATCCCTCTCGCCGCGTGACATCAAACCCCTCTGCCAAGATTGATGAACGGACTTTTGATTTTCCTAATGATTGAAATCTCTGCGGCGTGCTCGGGGTCCTGTGGTGCCTGATGAACACTCTTCTCCGTGTCTGTCGGTTGTCATCTATAATCATACAGTGCACCGCGGCAACCTATCAGGAAGCAAAGGAGTCTCCTGTGACCGTGTCACTGTTTATTTGTTATCTAATCTGTCCCTCTGTATCGCCCTTGATTGGATCGGCGAGGGAACAAAAAGATAGACAAGGTGTAATATTCAAGACAAATTACTCAACTCCCCAACTGTGAGCAGGTCAATCCACCCCGCGGCACTGCAGACTTTAGATTAAGGTCTTGTTAAAGTAGCATTATCCGCAGGGCTTGGGATGCTCGTGTATTGACGCTTTGATCGGTAAACGTAGGAGTCCATACGGCATTCAGCTTTGTAGAGCCAATAAAATAAATGAAAAATCCCATACCGTCTATAGCAAAGTGGATTGTGTCTGCTCTTTATAAAGGCCACACAAAATGGTGACATGGTCTGAGGTACTGTAGTCGCCGTTCTCAGAATCCCTTCGCCGCGGGAAACAACGACAATAGTGCTGGGCGATTTGGAAAATCTAAATATCACAATATTTTTGACCAAATACCTCCATATCGATACCGCAACGATATTGTAGTGTAACTTTACTGTAATGCAGCCTTTAAAAGCAGGACAACAAAAGACAACACTTATGCCATATTACGATATCCAAAATCTAAGACGATATCTAGTCTCCTATCACGATATCGATATAATACTTCCTGAGATTATTTAGCAGAGCCACCGTTGCTGCGTCCGGAGCTCAGCGCCGCCCAAGACGACTGTGATTGGTTTAAAGAAACGCAAACAACCCAGAGAGTTTTCTTTCCTCCTATCCCAGACGGCATCTGTGGTGTAGCCAGACCTTTACTCCACAGCGCTGTGGAGATAGAGCTGGAAATGAGAGACTAGAGGTTCTGTAAAATGGAGAAAGAATAAGACAAACAGGGATAGGGAGGAGAAAAATCAGATGAAGAGGTATGGGGAAGGGGTGAGATGGAAGAGAAGTAAAGAAAGGAAGCAGAGGCGATGTGGGATGGGGGGGAGAGAGAAATGGAGCATGGGGCACTGAGGAAGGAGGGAAGAAGGGAGGGAAGGAGGGAGCAGAGAGGCAGAGAGCAGTAGTCGATATACCAGCAGTCATTCATCTCTCTGACAGCCTTCCAAATGCTCCACTGGGGGAGACACAACGCTGCGTCACCTCCAATGCAGCAAATGCACAGTGCACACACACACACACACACACACATCTGAATACATGTGCATACACACACACACACACAAGGAGGAAATGCACGTTTGTGAAGCTGGATTTTGATGCGCGTGCACACGCAGAGCTGCATGTTCTGGGTCAGCGGTGTGTTGCAGGACACAGAGAGTCGATACATACTCCATTACACTGCAACCTGCAAAAGCACACATCATAGCGGGGTCAATGTCAGACCACCTTACCACATGTTCACATGTGCTCTCTCTCTCACTCACATGCACACGTATAAGCAGATCTGCTGAGAATAACTGATGAAAATGGGCTGCGGCAGCAATTTTAATCTACATCCTTTAATCTCAAAAGGCAGTTTAAAGGGGCGCTATGCAGTTTGGGCCATTTCTTCACTGTTTTCTCGCAGGTTGCTCTATAGAGCCCCCCTACAGGTTTCTCTATAGAGCTCCCCTACAGGTTTCTCTATAGAGCCCCCCTACAGGTTTCTCTATAGAGCCCCCCCTACAGGTTTCTCTATAGAGCCCCCCCTACAGGTTTCTCTATAGAGCTCCCCTACAGGTTTCTCTACAGAGCCCCCCCTACAGGTTTCTCTATAGAGCCCCCTTACAGGTTTCTCTATAGAGCCCCCCTACAGGTTTCTCTATAGAGCCCCTCCTGTAGAGCCCCCCTAAAGGTTTCTCTCGGTCAGTCTGCCGTTTCCTCTTTCTCTGTTCCTCCGACGATATGCCACACTTTCGCCACATAAATTGCTGATATCCGCGCAAAATATGCGGGGGCTTGCATGATTTCATAATCCCCGCATTTTCGTTGCAACAAAGTCCCATAATATATCTTAGCAGAAAGTTGAAAAATGTTGCGTTTCCTTCACACAAGAGCAGCCATTTCCCCCTGTTGCCATGGGAACGTTATGAGGTGACGTTATGAGGTGACGTTATGAAGTGACGTTATGAAGTGACGTTATTCAACAAACTGCAGTTTTTGCAAGTTTTCATGCAAAATTTCATCGCATAAAATTGCATAAATATCCCACATATTCCATCACATTTTTTAAGAAAACGTGCCGCATAATCAAGTATTTTGCCCCGCAACAATCACAAATCACAAAAAAAGATTTTTCTGCAAGGACTGCCAAACACAGCGCGAACTGTTCCAAGCATAGAAACACACACACACACACACAAACACACAGTGAGTGTTCTGGTCACGGCCCATTGGCCGATGCCTGCCGTCCATCTCCCATGATTCATGGCTAAGCGAGCTGCTGTCGAGCAGTTCTGAACCACTGGGCCGAGGCGAGCCCGTGTGTCATTACGGCGCAGCGGGCTGGACGTGCCGTTAGGAGCCGGCTCTGAGCCGCGGTGGAGCCGGTCACACCGGCAGGGCACGGAGCAGGCACTACTGTACACGGCTTGTAGTGCTTTTACTAGAAAAGTCACCTCAACAGCTGAGTGCACTCACCATATGGTTTATTCATATTCTCCTTCCAATAGCAGTACAGTAGCATAACATGTCACATGTCACGTCATTTACAGTACAGGCCAAAAGTTTGGACACACCTTCTCATTCAATGCGTTTCCTTTTTATTTTCATGACTATTTACATTGACTACTTTTTTATTAATAAGGGAAATAATTCCACTAATGAACCCTGACAAAGCACACCTGTGAAGGTAAAACCATTTCAGGTGACTACCTCATGAAGCTCATTGAGAGAACACCAAGGGTTTGCAGAGTTATCAAAAAAAGCAAAGGGTGGCTACTTTGAAGAATCTAAAATATAAGACATGTTTTCAGTTATTTAACACTTTTTTGTTAAGTACATAATTCCATATGTGTTCATTCATAGTTTTGATGCCTTCAGTGAAAATCTACAATGTAAATAGTCATGAAAATAAAGAAACACATTGAATGAGAAGGTGTGTCCAAACTTTTGGCCTGTACTGTACATATATACATAGATTATCTAATGATGTTTTACAGTTTCTCTATCACAGCATTTGTTTGATCATAATTACTGATAAAATAGGACTGTTCTATTTGTTTCAGTAAATATGATCAAGCCATTTCATTCAATTTCAGCTAAATTCAAATTTTATTTATGGTATCAAATCAGTCAATGGAAGAGTTCACTCTTCTCAAGACACTTGACACATAGTAGTAGGTCTAGACCACACTCTATAATTTACAAACACCCAACAATTCCCCCCCCAAAGAGCAAGCATTTGGTGCAACAGTGGCGAGGAAAAACTGAAACCTCGGACAGACCCAGACTCTTGGTGGGCGGCCATCTGCCGCTGCTGGTTGGGACCAAGGGGGTACGCTTTGCTTCAGAACCCGCAGCTCCTATGGCGCCATTTTGATACTAAACAAGCCATCACCTCTCGTTAGCATCCCATTGACTCCCATTCATTTTGACGTCACTTTGACAGAGAATAACTTTACATCTTTAAAGACTCTATTTGTCCGTTGTTTATTTCTAAAGAAACACGACTGTATGTATAATGTATAAAAGGCTCCATTACCGTGTAGCTCACGTTATGGCTCCGTAGCAGACGCTTTTATAAAAATAGGCTAACGATTGTGTCATACCCACGAGACTTACTGTCACACAGTAGAGGAATTACCGAATAGTACAGGAGAAGCTCTCAGGCAGTTTGGACTTCCATTAGATGTTTAGGTTTAATTTCTAATGTTAACTAGCATGTTAGTGATCAATAATTAGCCTGTGCCTATGTTATCTCCTTACATATACCCTACACTCTCCGTCTCTGTAAGATTGGGAATGATTGAGATTTCTCTCGGCACAGCTACCAGAAGACTTCACACTTTCAGACAGGTTGCTCACGTCACATCTACGTCTTCAAGCTCAGTTGGAGGCTGCTCAGTAACGCTCAGCCAGCACCGGGAAAGAGACTTCTAATATCCTTCACTGGTCTCAGACCAGAGACACGGGGTCTGGTGGTCCATTTTATATATGTCAATGGTTGGGATACAGATATACAGATATAGAGAATTATGATTCATAATAATTATAGCAGTTGGCATGATGATCGGGGGCAATTATAGTAAGAATAAAGATAATGGGACTATGACTAGAAATAACAGTAGTAGCAGTTCAGGGCGTAGCCGGGTGTTTACATATGGGGGTTCCCAGGTACAGTGTTCCCCTGCCACCTTACCAAGATCTCTCCCTACTACCCCTTTGCCACCCCATGTAAAAAATCATAGATATCATAGATAAAGATATTTATGTGGCTTTTTCAAGTTTTATTCACCGTTTTTGCTGCCTACAATATTCACATTTAACAAGCTGGAATCTGAAAATATTTCACTTTTGTATTCATAAAAAAATGACGCAAACCGATTTTTTTCCCATATTTTTGGCCCTTTTTTTCTATATTTAAGTGGCTTTTTCAAGTTTTATTCACCATTTTTGCTGCCTACAATATTCACATTTAACAAGCTGGAATCTGAGAATGTTTAACTTTTGTTTTCATAAAAGAATTTACTCAAACCGATTTATCGATTAATTTTGCAGCTAATTTCGTCGGACACCGTTCTCCTCCTGCACCCCCAGGCAGCATTTCAGCTGAATCATCCCCAAAATCCTCCTCCTTAATCAGCGGAGGCTAAAGAAAGGAGACAGGGGTGCCAAGTACCCCCACCCTCTGCCATCCTCTATTAGCGGGGGCCCCCGAGAAAGGCGGCTGAGGCACACATCCACACCCCTAATGACTCCTTAATGATCCCGTCCTCTGCCAGAGCGCTGACAAACACTGACAGTCCCTGACCCTGACACACTCAGCCCCACGCCTCATTACACCAGCGAGGGTCCCGCACACGAGCGTAGACTCCCCCCAAAAAAAATATTTAGGAGAGGTAGATTTGTCCACGCTCGGAAAAAATATGAAAGACAACCCGCATTTAACAAGCTGGGATCAGAAAAGTTTGACTTTTTCATATAAATTTTTTTTTTTTCAAAACAATTAAAGGGGAGCTACGCAGTTTTTAGCTTAATTTAACCCCAGTGTGTGTGTGTCTGTGTGTGTACTTGTCTGTGTATGTGTGAGTGTGTGTCTGTGTCTGTCTGTATGTGTGTGTGTGTGTGTGTGTGTGTGTGTGTGTGTGTTTGTGTGTCTTACTATGTGTGCTTGTCTGTGTGTGTGTGTCTGTGTGTCTGTGTGGGTGCTTGTCTGTGTGTCTGTCTGTCTGTGTGTGTGTGTGTGTGCGCTTGTCTGTGTATGTGTCTGTGTGTGCTTGCCTGTGTGTTTGTGTGTCTTACTGTGTGTGCTTGTCTGTGTGTGTGTGTGTGTGTGTGTGTGTGTGTCTTACTATGTGTGCTTGTCTGTGTGTGTGTGTTTGTCTGTGTGTGTGTGTGTGTGTGTGTGTGTGTGTGTGTGTGTGTCTGTGGGTCTGTCTGTGTGTGTGTGTGTGTGTGTTTGTGTGTCTTACTATGTGTGCTTGTCTGTGTGTGTTTGTCTGTGTGTGTGTGTGTTTGTGTATGTGCTTATCTGTGTGTGTGTGTGTGTTTGTGTGTCTTACTATGTGTGCTTGTCTGTGTGCGTGTTTGTGTGTGTGTGTGTGTGTGTGTGTGTGTCTGTGTGTGTGTTTGTGTGTGTGTGTGTCTGTGTGTGTGTGTGTGTGTGTGTGTGTGTGTGTGCTTGTCAGTGTGTTTGTGTGTCTTACTATGTGTGTTTGTCTGTGTGTGTGTGTGTGTGTGTGTTTGTCTCTGTGTGTGTGTGTGTGTGTGTGTGTGTGTGTGTGTCTGTGTGTGTGTGTGTTTGTCTGTGTGTGTGTGTGTGTGTGTCTGTGTGTGTGTGTGTGTGTGTGTGCGTCTGTGTGCGTGTGTGTTTGTCTGTGTGTGCGTGCGTGTGTGTGTGTTTGTCTGTCTGTGTGTGTGTGTCTGTGTGTTTGTGTGTCTTACTATGTGTGCTTGTCTGTGTGTGTCTGTGTGTGTGTTTGTCTGTGTCTGTGTGTCTGTGTCTGTCTGTCTGTCTGTCTGTCTGTCTGTCTGTCTGTGTGTGTGTGTGTGTGTGTGTGTGTGTGTGTGTGTGTGTGTGTGTGTGTGTGTGTGTGTGTCCCAATCCTACATTCTGGGCCCAGCAGGATCCTACAGCCCCAAACTAGCACCAAGTTCAACTAAACACCCATGATGCAACAGTCCGTGTCCCTCGCGGAGTGAGGGGCAACGTCGGAGTACATTCCTTTGGGCAGATGGAGCGAGAGAGCGAGAGGGAGAGCGAGAGAGCATAGATAAACAAAACCCAAATTAAAGAAAAGAACGGCGGTAGGAGAGGAGACGGAGAAGAACTGTGGAGCCTGTGGAAAAAAAACTGTGTTTGTATCATATTTTTTGTACTTTTTCCCCCCGATCGTGATTTCCATTTCAACTTGGGGTTGGGGGAGTCAGCAGCGGAGTCTCATTTTAAACATCACACGAGACATAATTACAGAGCGCGCTGCTGCCAGCCCTTCCTCAGTTTCTCCTGAATACTCACACCCCAAAATTAGGGGTTACCTCCTTCTTACTTAAACCTACTATTTAAGATGGAGAACGTCATAGGCAAACGGAGGAGGACGGGAAAAAGGGAGTTTTGGAGAGCAAAGACCTAGTTTAACAGCTTTGTTTCCCAATGACAGAGAAGGCCTTTGTTAAGGAGGGTTAATGGCAGACTTCGGGTGAAGCCAGGTGTGGAAACTGGGACAAAAGATATTCAGTTTCCTGGCACACAGGAGTGAAGAAACTAGAAAATATTCACATTTAAGTTTGACTTTATTCTATTAAAAAAAAAAAATTAAAAATGACTCAAACTGATTGATCAACTTTTTGGACGCTTTTCTTTCACTTATTTTCAAATTTCAAAGTACATAAGTAATTAAGTAGGTATGTAGTCATATGTGAGTCTGTAAGTATGTAAGTAAGTAAGTAAGTCTGTAAGTAAGTAAGTCTGTAAGTCTGTAAGTAAGTAAGTCTGTAAGTAAGTCTGTAAGTCTGTAAGTAAGTAAGTAAGTAAGTAAGTAAGTAAGTAAGTCTGTAATTAAGTCTGTAAGTCTGTAAGTAAGTAAGTCTGTAAGTATGTAAGTATGTAAGTCTGTAAGTATGTAAGTCTGTAAGTATGTAAGTATGTAAGTAAGTAAGTCTGTAAGTATGTAAGTAAGTAAGTCTGTAAGTATGTAAGTAAGTAAGTAAGTCTGTAAGTAAGTAAGTCTGTAAGTATGTAAGTCTGTAAGTAAGTCTGTAAGTAAGTCTGTAAGTCTGTAAGTAAGTCTGTAAGTATGTAAGTCTGTAAGTATGTAAGTCTGTAAGTATGTAAGTAAGTAAGTAAGTCTGTAAGTATGTAAGTAAGTAAGTCTGTAAGTATGTAAGTAAGTAAGTCTGTAAGTAAGTAAGTCTGTAAGTATGTAAGTCTGTAAGTAAGTAAGTCTGTAAGTAAGTAAGTCTGTAAGTAAGTCTGTAAGTAAGTCTGTAAGTATGTAAGTCTGTAAGTATGTAAGTCTGTAAGTATGTAAGTGAGTAAGTAAGTCTGTAAGTATGTAAGTAAGTCTGTAAGTATGTAAGTAAGTAAGTAAGTCTGTAAGTAAGTAAGTCTGTAAGTATGTAAGTCTGTAAGTAAGTAAGTCTGTAAGTCTGTAAGTAAGTAAGTCTGTAAGTATGTAAGTCTGTAAGTATGTAAGTAAGTAAGTAAGTCTGTAAGTATGTAAGTAAGTAAGTCTGTAAGTATGTAAGTAAGTAAGTAAGTCTGTAAGTAAGTAAGTCTGTAAGTATGTAAGTCTGTAAGTAAGTAAGTAAGTCTGTAAGTCTGTAAGTAAGTAAGTCTGTAAGTATGTAAGTCTGTAAGTATGTAAGTAAGTAAGTAAGTCTGTAAGTATGTAAGTAAAGTAAGTAAGTAAGTATGTAAGTAAGTAAGTAAGTCTGTAAGTAAGTCTGTAAGTCAAGTCTGTAAGTATGTAAGTAAGTAAGTCTGTAAGTAAGTCTTTAAGTTAGTAAGTAAGTAAGTAAGTAAGTCTGTAAGTAAGTAAGTCTGTAAGTATGTAAGTAAGTAAGTAAGTCTGTAAGTAAGTAAGTCTGTAAGTATGTAAGTAAGTAAGTAAGTCTGTAAGTAAGTAAGTCTGTAAGTAAGTATGTAAGTAAGTCTGTAAGTATGTAAGTATGTAAGTAAGTAAGTCTGTAAGTAAGTCTGTAAGTAAGTAAGTATGTAAGTAAGTCTGTAAGTAAGTAAGTAAGTAAGTCTGTAAGTAAGTAAGTAAGTCTGTAAGTAAGTAAGTCTGTAAGTAAGTCTGTAAGTAAGTAAGTATGTAAGTAAGTCTGTAAGTAAGTAAGTAAGTAAGTCTGTAAGTAAGTATAAGTAAGTATGTAAGCAAGTAAGTAAGTCTGTAAGTAAGTAAGTTAGTATGTAAGCATGCAAGCAAGCAAGCAAGTAAGTAAGTAAAAATGTATTTATATAGCACTTAAAAACACGCAGTTATAAAGTGCTTCACACACACATGCGCAATATGCGCATATGAATAAATAATATAAATATGAATTACAGTGCAAAAATAAAAAAAACAAAACAAGGCTAGTCTATTTTCAAAGTGTTTTTGTCACTCTTCAATGTTTTGATTCTTGTCTTCATATTTTTGACCGTTTCCTGACTTTTTTAATGCTTTTTTTTAAAATATTTTTTACATTTTTCTTGCTTTTTTCCAACTGTTTTGACGCGTTCTCGGCGTCTCGACCGATGTTCATTTTACACATTAGAAAATATCCAAAGCCAAGTGTGGAAACTGAGAGAAAAACTAAAGTCAAAAGACCCACGCAGCTATAGAAAGAGCAGGGAGTGTGTTTATGTGCTATCTGCAGTATATATGACAGCTGAAAATCTGCTAAGGATATTTCCAAAAGGCAGCAGGCTAAAGAAAAACACTAACTTCAGGCTAGCCTATGACCTCACTGGTTTGGACCGCAGCTCCCAGTCCCAGTCGGGGATGACAGAGCAATCACTCTTCCCCAGCTCGGCCTTCTTTTCTGTTTTCCTCTTTTTTCTTTTTCTTTTTTAGCTCTGCGTCTTTACGGATGATTATCCCGGTCAGTTTCAGGCGGATTTATTAGTGACACAGAGTCTGCTGGTCAGTTTCAGGCAACTGGCCAACACTAGAATTGCCTTCCCTTGTTCTGTTTTTGCTGCATCGTGCCCTAAAGAGCCACAAGAGAGACTTTCTTCACTGGTTGTTAGAAGATGAGCAAGCATGTAAGTAAGTAAGTAGGTATACAAGTAGGTATGTAAGTATGTAAGTAAGTATGTAAGTAAGCAAGTAAGTAAGTAGGTATGTATGTAAGTAAGTAAGTAAGTATGTAAGTAAGTAAGTAAGTAAGCAAGCAAGCAAGTAAGTAGGTATGTAAGTATGTATGTAAGTATGTAAGTATGTAAGTAAGTAAGTAAGTAAGTATATAAGTAGGTATGTAAGTATGTAAGTAAGTATGTAAGTAGGTATGTAAGTAGTAAGTAAGTAAGTAAGCAAGTAAGTAGGTATGTAAGTATGTATGTATGTAAGTAAGTAAGCAAGCAAGTAAGTAAGTAAGTAGGTATGTAAGTAAGTAAGTAAGTAAGCAAGTAAGTGAGTACTTAAGTAAGTAGCGTAAGTAAGTATATAATAAGTGAGTAAGTAAGTAGGTATGTAAATAATTAAGTAAGTATGTAAGTAAGTACGTAAGTAATTAAGTAGGTATGTAGCCTAAGTAAGTAAGTCTGTAAATAAGTAAATAAGTAAGTAAGTATGTAATAAGTACGTAAGCACGTAAGTAAAAATTGTATTTATATAGCACTTAAAAACACGCAGTTATAAAGTGCTTCAAACACACACATGCGCAATATGCGCATATGAATAAATAAAAAAGAATAAACATGAATAAAGGGGGTGTAGCTCTTCACAAAAAGGCTAGTGTATACATGCAAGTAGTTTTTTTTTTTAAAACAGCCCAAATGATCCAGCGGACCTGACAGAAGGAGGGAGAAGATTTGTAAGAGCTGGACCCAAAATGACGAAGGCCAGCGATGACCTTTTGGTCCCGTAGCTGGAGCCAGGAATGGAGAGAAGACCAAGATCTAAGGATGTGAGAGGGAGGGGAGCTGGGTTGGGAACGAGGTCATGTAATGCTCTGGAGGTAATCAACAGGATCTTGTACTGTATGCTGAATCCCAACGGAAGACCAAGGAGTGATGCAAGAAGTCTGCTGGTTAGCTACAGGCAACGGGCCAACACTAGAACTGTCTCTTCTTCTTCTTCAGTTTTATCGGTGTTGTGCCGTAAAGAGCCACAACAGAGCTTCTCTTCCCCTGCTAGTCTGGAGATGAGAAGAGATCTCATGAAGGGCTCCTTCAACGAGCCAGGTATTACCTTACCTCGTGATTTATAGACAGCACTCATCTGGAAATCTCTGCTTTCTCTCCCTCTCTCTCTCTCTCACACACTCTCTCTCTCTGGTTTCTCTCTCTCTCTGGTTTCTTTCTCTGGTTTCTCTCTCTCTCTCTGGTTTCTCTCTCTCTCTCTGTCTGCCCCCCTTCTCTCTCTCTCTGTCTCTCTCTTTGTCTCTCTCTCTCCCTCAGCCTCTCTATCTCCCTCTCTTTCCCTCCATCTCTCTGTCTTTCCCTCCCTCCCTCTCTGTGTATTTCTATCCCTATCTCTCTCTTTCTCCCTATGCCTCACCCTCTCTCTATTTCTCCATCTCTCACTCTCCCTCTCTCTGTATCTCTCTCTATCTATCCATCTCTCTCTCTATCTCTCTCCCTTTCTCTGTCTATCTCTCTCTCTCTCTCTCCCTCCCTCCCTCCATCACGGAGAAACAGCTGATCTCAATTCAATCCAAAGGGATTTTAATAACATGGGAAACAGACATTTACATTGCGAAATCAAGTGTGACATGAAAAACTAAATGTGCTTGCAATAGCCTAGCTAAGTAAAGATCTAATAACATGAAGAGCAAAAAGAGCTGGGTCACGTTGCAGCATTGTTGTCAAATACATAAATGGAAATAGGTCAAGTTGAACTAATATTTACATATGCTATATATATAAGATGATTATTTATTACATAGAGTAATTTCATTTCTTTTAGTTATGATAACACTCGCTGATTTAACTGCTGAGATCTGGAAACAATGCTACAACAAAGTAGCCTAGAAATCTAGACGCACCCTAGTGGCAGAAAATTAGGCCCTCTCCGTTGACTTGCGAGCTGGAAAAAACAAATTTTGGTAAGGCCAATCACATTGTGTATAGAGTGGGTGGGCGGGGCTTATGGCTGCTGCTGCTGGCGAACAGGGGTCTTCTGGAAGACTTGGAGTTCAGCTTTTCTTTGAGAAAAGAACAAAGAACGGCACTGAAGTCATTCTTAAAAAAGGAAGATTTGTTCGGAGTTCAAAGTTGAATCTATTAACTAGCTTCTCTACCTTCTTCGTTGCTCTGATTGGTTGGAGCGCTGTCCTATCACGTGCAGAGGGAATTTGAAAGACAACCGTTTATCCCGCCCCTCGGATTGAGCCCCGTCAACATCTGGATGTGGGTCTGGCTTGTCAGGCTAACAACAAAGTCCACCGTGGTGAGAAACACAGGCAGTCACGTGATCAGACAGGTTGTAAACACGCCAACAGCATAGTCTCGTTATCTAAACCACTGCTTCTCAAGCTGTTTTCAATAATCTTCCCCCTTTGAACAGTTGTTTTAAGCCATGTACCCCCCTAACCAGCGCAAATAATGCTTGGTAGAATACAAAAAGTCTCTATAAAGAGAAGATGCCAGAGATAGATTTACTAAACAACCGTCTTGGACCTGGAAAACAGTTAAAGGTGCAGTAGGTAAGCCTTATAAAACTACCTTTTTGTCATATTTGCTACCATCATATACCCTATGTTCCAGTAGAACTACATGAAGCAGGTCATTTAAAATAAAAATCCAGCTCCTCTGGCACCACCTACAGGCTGTTCAGATGCACCAATCAGGGCCAGGGACTGAGAAGTTTGTCGATGTTCACATTTTTTGGCTAAATCCTGGATCTTCCCAATCCTACCTACGGCACCTTTAAATGCTGATGAGAAAAGGCGACAAGACCTTGAAAAAAGACGGTAGAAAGAAAGAAGTAAGGTCGAAAATAGTAATAAAAACTTTGATAAAAAAAGACACAAACTTCAAAAGAGCAATAAAAACTTTTAAAAAAAAACACAGTAGAAAGAAAGTTCCTTCCTGAGACTATTTAGCAGAGCCACCGTCTCTTTTTTCCTCCTATCCCAGAATGCATCTGTGGTGTAGCCAGACCTTTGCTCCACAGCGCTGTGGCGATAGAGCTGGCAATGAGAGACTACCTTGCCAGTGATATCCACAAATAACAGATAGAAATGATCGCCAAAACAACAGAAACAGTTTTCCTTCAACACACACACACACACAAACACACACACACACACACACACACACACACACACACACACACACACACACACACACACACACACACACACACACTAACAAGTTTTCACGTCTCTGTTATCAGCTTCCAAGCTTTTTACCCACATGATCAAAACCTGAAGCTCTGCAGAATCCTAAAGCCACATCCCACGTCATATCAAAGCCACATGGTCCACCAGGTCCTTTTACCACGTCAAACATGTCACCATGGAGATACGATTTCACTAAAGTGTGCAGGAAAGTCTCGGTAACTGCGACGCGCTCTCAATTAAACACATATGACACATATTCCTTCATCACAGAGGACTGGAATCAATGCTAGTACTTCAATGGGCCCGTCCCAGGGTCCTAAACTGCATTTCACGTTCCCTTCACTTCGCTTCAAGAAGGAAGGCCAGGTGGCCGGGTTGGCTCAGTGGGTAGAGCAGGCGCACATATACCGAGAGGAGAGGTTGATGCCTCGACAGAGGTCCAGGGTTCGAATCCGACCTGTGGCAATTTCCTACATGTCTTCCCCCTCTCTCTCTCTCTCTCGCCCCTATCTCACCTAGCTGTCCTGTCCAAATTAAAGGCAGAAAAGCCCCAAAAACCTAATATTAAATATTTTAAAAAATGCATCAGGTTAGGGCTGCTCGATTATGGAAAAAAACATAATCACGATTATTTCGGTCAATATTGAAATCACGATAATTTGACACGATTAACTTCTGGAAAGATGTTGCAATTATTGAACTTGAAAAAACAGTGGAAAAAGTTAAATAAATCAACAGTAATAAAACACATACATCTGAAAACAAAAACTTTATTTTTTCATTCAGAACAGAGAAAATAAGAGTTAACTTGCAAAACGTAATGCGCTAAATAATACGTTTTTCTCAATTATTCTGTTTTTGTGATCTTTGGGAGCCATAAAATCATAATCGTGATTACATTTCGATTAATTGCACAGCCCTATAAATCAAGTATCAAAAACTGAGGAGGACACGCTGTTGGATGCTGTCTTACTCTTTCTTCAATGCCTAACGAATCAATCTCTTTCTGCTAGAGCAGCGCTGGTTGAAAGCTGAAAATTAATAAAACTAATTAATAACATAACTGATTCCACTGGTGGGACCGTTGAGCTCTGTGTCAGACCTCCGGTCCAGGCTGGTCCTCATCCTCAACACAGAAAATACTAGGGGTGTGACGAGACGCTTACTCCACGAGACGAGACACATCACGAGTTTGGGTTCACGAGAACGAGACGAGACGAGAAAATGGCCTCATAAGCTGCAATGAAAACGCCTATGTCCCTCGTTATTGCCGTGGCTCTTGCACTTACCGGTGGCAGAGATGCAAAGGCTTTTAGAGTTGTTTGCCCTTTTAATATTTTCGTCGCGGGTGCAGTAGTTAGTAGAGAGCTGTGGTGGTGCTGTATGTGTTTTTGCCAGCCCAGTCTCATGCCAGGTCGTTATATAGTCACGTTATTGTAATCTATTAAGTCGTGGACAGGTTACGTAAATGCAGTTTTTTTCGTGTGGCGATTACGATATTGAAAGCAATGCATTTTTAATGGGAAGCATATTTCGTGATCCCGGAGTGGCGGCCCGTGCCGTTGTTTTGGCCGGCGTGTGGCGCCTCATTTCCCCGATCGCGAGTGGCGGCCCGTGCCGTTGTTTTGGCCGGCGTGTGGCGCCTCATTTCCCCGATCGCGAGTGGCGGCCCGTTCCGTTGTTTTGGCCGGCGTTTTGCGCCTCATTTCCCCGATCGCGAGTGGCGGCCCGTACCGTTGTTTTGGCCGGCGTGTGGCGCCTCATTTCCCCGTTATCGCGTCCCCCAGAGCAGGTTCGAAAAGCGTGACCTGTTCACGTTCTCGTGTTAGCCGCGGTATACGGCATTTTTTTCTTACAATGTTTACATATTGTGTTCGTCTTGTCTGTCACTCTTTCGCCGTTTATTATTTCCCGCAGGAAAACCAAAATGTTGCCACACAAATGATTTAAAAGTGGCAGGGGGATCTTCAATAGTAATTTGACGCTCCATCACGCTGACATCACATCGCCTCACGAGACAACTTTTCACCTCGACAAGAAATCTCGTCACGTTTTAATCTCGCGAGATCTCGTAAAACGAGATCTCGTCACACCCTTAGAAAATACTGTTCAATACTCATCAGGATTGAAGCAGCTGACATTCAGTGCGAGATATTTATAATAAGTTTATGTGATTCACAGTTGCTACATATAGTGTTTTGACCTCGACAACCCGACTGCATTTTACCGCAAACTTGCGACTAGTTAACTTTCTGAAGCGGGCGCAATCGCTTGTTTTGCTAAAGAGTCGGGTCGGGACTCCGACATTAACACACTGACAACACTGTATTCAGAATATTAAATATTTTTATAGCACTTTTTAATGTGTGATTGCGTAAAGGTGTTCACGAGATCCCAACCTTTCGTCAACTTGTGAAATTTGTGAACTTGTGAAAAGGAAATGCAGCTGAACGAATACGCTGTACGCTCTAAAAATTAAAAATAACGAAATAACGAAACGCAATGTGCAGGGGGTAAATGTTTTTCAGTTCCAAGGCTGTAGTTAACTTCTACTGGCTTTTTCATTTGCTTTTTTCAAAGTTTTTGGGGCTGTTTTTGAAGTTTGTCATGTTTTTCTGAAGTTCTTGTCGTTTGTTTTCACCTATTCTTGCCTTTCTTCCTACTTTTTCTTCAAAGTTTAAGTCTCTTTTTTCTAAGTTTGTCGCTTATTTGAATTAATGTCACTTTTGTCGCCCTAGTGTTGCCTTCCTTCTTTCTACGGTTACTATTTTTGACCAATTCTTGCCTTCCTTCCTTCTTTCTACCCTCTTTTTCCAAGTTGTTGTCTCCTTTTCCCATCATCATCTAAATATTGGCTGCTGTTTAGTAAATCCATCGCTGACATCGCTGTATTCTTCCTCTTTACACACACTATTTATTCTCGCTGGTTAAGGGGATACATGGCTTAAAAAACACATTTCCTCATTTCCTCTCTCTCCTCGCGTGATTTCTTCCCTTATTCGGATCCCCGTTAGCTGCTGACAACGTGGCAGCTGCTCTTCCATGCGTCCACATAAAACAATCAGAACATAAACATGAGAATACCAAATTTTACATACATTTAAAAAAAGAAATATAGCGCAAGTACAAGAATATCACTGTGTCACTGTGGTCCATCATAGCTAGATTAAATAAGGTTATTGTTGAAGTGTTTTATAAGTAGTCTTTTATAACTGTGCTCGCGTCTCTCCCGCGTGTCCTCCGTGGGACTGGACTAGGACGCGAGGAAGGGAGGCGAAGTGGAGGAAGCGTGGATGCAATTTAAGAGAACTGAGATACAGCCTCTCTCTCTCTCTCTCTCGCTCTCTAGTCTGTAGACCGCTCACTGGAAATCCCGTCCGAATCAACATCCTGTCCCCGGCCTCTAGGAAGTGACCTCAGCTTCAGATAAAGCCTCCGCATCAGAAACAGAAACATCAGGCCAGCGTTAATAATGAGCTCTGCGCCAGGCTCCAGTGTGATCTGAGGGAGCCAGGTGGTGTGACACACACATGACTCTGATTAGGGGGCCTTCGGAGGAGCCGGGGGTGGGGGTGGTGGTTGGGGGGGCCTGTAGGGTGGGCCGTGCACGGCCAATCAGGACAGTTTACTTTATGATGCAACAACGGCTGCTTCCCAAGTCTCTTATTGGATATCTTCTCGCTTGAACCGGAAGTCGTTCTGATCCTCCTTCGTGAAGCTCCTATTCCTGCCCTTAGGAGGGAGGAGAGTGAAGGGAGGATGGAGGAGGGATGGAGGAGGGAGGGTGGAGGATGGAGGAGGGAGGAGGGAGGATGGAGGAGGGAGGATGGAGGAGGGATTAGGGAGTAAGGAGAAGGGAGGAGGGATGATGGAGAATGGAGGAGAGAGGATGGAGGAGGAATGATGGAGGAGGGAGGATGGAGGAAGGAGGATGGAGGAGGGAGTAAGGAGGAGGGAGGATGGAGGAGGGAGAATGGAGGAGGGAGGAGGGATGATGGAGGAGGGAGGATGGAGGAAGGAGGATGGAGGAGGGAGTAAGGAGGAGGGAGGAGGGAGAAAGGAGGAGGGATGATGGAGGAGGGAGGAGGGATGATGGAGGAGGGAGGATGGAGGAAGGAGGATGGAGGAGGGAGTAAGGAGGAGGGAGGAGGGAGGAGGGAGGATGGAGGAGGGAGGATGGAGAATGGAGGAGGTAGAAAGGAGGAGGGATGATGGAGGAGGGAGGATGGAGGAGAAATGATGGAGGAGGGAGGATGGAGGAAGGAGGATGGAGGAGGGAGTAAGGAGGAGGGAGGAAGGAGGAGGGAGGAGGGAGGAGGGAGGAGGGATGATGGAGGAGGGAGGATGGAGGAGGGAGTAAGGAGGAGGGAGGAGGGAGGAGGGAGGAGGGATGATGGAGGAGGGAGGATGGAGGAGGAATGATGGAGGAGGGAGGATGGAGGAAGGAGGATGGAGGAGGGAGGAGGTAGAAAGGAGGAGGGATGATGGAGGAGGGAGGTTGGAGGAGGAATGATGGAGGAGGGAGGAGGGAGGAGGGAGGAGGGAGGAGGGATGATGGAGGAGGGAGGAGGGATGATGGAGGAGGGAGGAGGTAGAAAGGAGGAGGGATGATGGAGGAGGGAGGAGGGAGAAAGGAGGAGGGATGATGGAGGAGGGAGAAAGGAGGAGGGAGTAAGGAGAAGGGAGGAGGGATGATGGAGGAGGGAGAAAGGAGGAGGGAGGAGGGATGATGGAGGAGGGAGAAAGGAGGAGGGAGGATGGATGATGGAGGAGGGAGGAGGGAAAAAGGAGGAGGGATGATGGAGGAGGGAGGATGGAGGAGGGAGGAGGGAGAAAGGAGGAGGGAGGAGGGATGTTGGAGGAGGGAGAAAGGAGGAGGGAGGAGGGATCTCTGAGGAGCTAGGAGCGAGGACACAGAGAAGCAGCCTTCCTGGAAGCCGTGCAGCTGAAACCCATTGCTAACTCCGCCCACACAGCTGACAAAGTCACGTGACGCTTCAGAGGAAAGGGACGTCTCAATCCCTCTAAAGACACATGTCCTCGTTCCCTCGTTCCCTCGTTTCCTCTCTCCTCGCTGGGACGGACCACGGAAACGACCTGAGACTATAAGTCCTAGCCTAGAAATCTAGACGCCCCCTAGCGGGCAGCAAATGTAATTTGCAGCCAGGGTCAGTCTAGCAACTCTCCGTTGGCTCGCGAGCTGGAAAACCCAAACTCTAGCCGGGCCAATCACATCGTGTATAGAGTCGGTGGGTGGGGCTTATGGCTGCTGCTGGAGAACAGCTGTCTTTTGAATCTGGACTCTTGAAGACTTGGAGTTCAGCTTTTCTTTGAAGAAAAGAACAAAGAACGGCACTGAAGTCATTCTTAAAAAAGGGAAGATGTCAACTTCTCCGTTGCTCTGATTGGTTGGAGCGCTATCCTATTGCGTGCAGAGGGGGAATTTGAAAGACAACCGTTGATCCCGCCCCCTCTGATTAAGCCCAGCCAATGGGGAGTTCCCAGACCCCAACATCTGGATGTGGGTCTGGGCTTGTCAGGCTAACTAAGCCCGTTCGGTGGTGTTCAAAGACCTCCACTGGGCCTCAGGACACTCTGGCACTTATGACTGGGCCAACTGCCTTTTGTGTGTAAGCATGGTGTGATACCTTCAAGTAAAGTGGAACCAAACATTTAACCAGACATTTTGTTCAAAATGTCAGTCAAAACCCTCACAGCAGACACTAAGGACTTTGCATGTGGCCTCTATGTCTCTCACCCATCTCTCTCTCTCTCTCTCTCTCTCTACCATTACCTGACAGAGTTTTTTTGGCACAGGTGCCTGTAAACACATAATCATACGTCTTGCTCTGCACATATCCTTAAAAACTGTGGGAGGGAGCGATGCAGAGAGGACCGGCCGCTGGGTTTCATCCATTGTGCTGCCTTTGACTGGACTGTTTAAATGTCTGCTGATATCAGCCAAACACAAACAAGCAGGCCTGCTGGGGAGGATAAGGAGCGAAGGGGGAAGCGGAGGCCATTCTTCTCCTCGTTTTGGGACAGGAATTGTGTTGGAACAAGCACCACCAACAATAGCCACAGAGGTCGGGCAGAGAAAGAGAGATGAAGGAGAGGAGTTAAGGAGAGAGACAGGGCACCAGACAGTAAAGTGGATAAGTTTCCCTCCCTCTCGTTCAGTTTCTTCTGTCCCCTCCCACTCTTCTTTTCTCACTTTCATATGGAGCAGAAATCCGTCACTAGGGCCGGGTACCGGAATTCAATACTTTTTAGGCACCGACCGAGTATCGAGTTTCAAAAAATGCCTCGTCATTCAATGACCCAATTTCAATACCTAAGGAGTAAATCTCATCAGCGTCAGGCCATGTTTACACGTACGTGGCTATTTTTGAAAACCGGAGACATTTCCCTTCGTTTGTGCCCTTCGTTTACACGCAAACGGAGAATTCGCCCTCTGAAAACGAGTCTTTCTAAAAACTCTGTCCAGAGTGGAGATTTTGGAAAACTTTGTTTGCATGTTTGCGCGTAAACTGAGACAAACGGAGGTTTAGGCAACAAGAGGAAGCGAGAAAGAGGAGGTGATTTGTTGCTGTTGTTCACAGCAACTTTAATTCTTGTGTTTACCAGAGATGTGCTCGTACGTTTCTTGGAAATAAGTCATTCAGCATGAAAAAAAGCATCAAACATGACTAATGGACTAAAGAGATCTAAGTCGACTAAGACCAAAACGACCGATTAGTCGACTAATCGACTAAGAGGGAGCAGCCCTAAAAAATACATGTGAACAGTTGGTCAAAAAAAATCGGATCTGGCAATGAATCGGAATTGAGCATTAAAGCCTGCAGTCTGAACATAGCCTTATTTCACTCCCTCTCCTTCCTTTTCATCTTTCCCTCCCACTCTTCTTTTCTCTCTCTGTCCCATATTCAAACAACTTAATCTGTGTAAATTACATTCCCGAACACGCGTATGTTTCAAAGCCCCAGACTTATGCTACATGGACCAGATAAACATCTGCATAATATCTGCATACATGGTTTGCATCGGTAATAAGGTGAACCAGCTGCTGAGGCTATCCTGTTGGCCTTTCCTCCGACTGCCTCGCTCCCTCTCCTCCTCCTCCTCCTCCCCCATTACCTTCATCTGTTCTCCGCACCAACATGACACCTGCGTTTTTTAAAATAGACAAAGAGCAGCGGCATCTCTGCGTCCTTCACACTCCTCCTTGAGATACCCTCCAAACCGACCAGAACAGAGGAATGCTGGCCACAGCACAATCCCACAACCACGACACGATAAGAGACTCGGGAGGAAAAAAAAACCTCGATTCATTGTCCTCCGCAAAGACAGTTCGACCTGCTCCATCCATCCAAAGACGGCTGGAACTAGGGCAGGGAATCATCACCGATTTCCCTGATTCAGTGTCGATTTGGGATATCAGCTTCTGACTTCAAACAGACGCTTTCGAGTAGGGCTGTCCTCGACTAAAGAAATTCTTAGTCGACTAACACTTATACGATTTTGTCGACTAATCGATTAGTAGATTTACTTGACAGAGCTGTGCTCTTTGAGAGGTGGTTAAACCTAGAAAAGCACAATATAAATGTAGTTAATTCTGTAAAACTGAGTTTCTCCACAATTAATCCTGCAAAAGCACCACTTTAAATCTTGTGTTTACCATAAATGTGCTCAGAAGTTTCTTGGAAATAAGTAATTTAGCATGAATAAGCATAAAAAATGACTAATGGACTAAAGAAATCTTAGTCAACTAAGACCAAAACGACCGATTAGTCGACTAATCGACTAAGAGGTGGCAGCCCTATTTTCAAGTTAATTCTTTTAATCGCATCAGACTTAAATACTCTTTCATACATCAATCTATCCTATTGTTAAACCAGCGCAATACTTATCTCAGGGATATACGTCTCCAAGACGTCGTCTGTGTGTATGTTCGTGTCATTTTCTGTTGTTATACATATATATGTTTTCCTACTTGGAAGTTTATGTCACTTGTGGTAATGTGTCACGTATTTCTGTTGGTGTTATTAATCTCATGTATGTTTGTATGTATGTGTATGTCCTCTTTTTTTAATACGAGCTACCCAGGGATGCACAAAGAAGTTCAGCCTTGGCTGACAATAAAGTTGTATTGTGTCGTATTTCAGGTGCAAAATCAATTCTGCATGGATGTGGAAGAGATTCTACAATTGTACAATTGGTTACACTTTACTCTGAGGTATCTACATAAGAGTGACGTGACACTGTCATGAACACATGAACCATAACCCTAACCATAACTTGTCATGACAAAAAACGGATGACACTCATTAAAAGAAGCATTATGTCATACACCTTTATGACTTTATAATGTTTATGACACGTTCGTGACAGTGTCATGTCACTCTTATCTAAGTGTAACCGTACAATGAATTGCTTTTTATTTCACATGAACACACAATAAAGTGCAGCTCTGCAGACTTTACAGTCACTGAGATATAATTCAGATATAAAGAGGTTAGAGATAAAACTAAATGGCCAGGCCAGTTTTTCCCTCGCCAAAATGTAGCCCTAACCCCTAACTCTCCTCTAAACGATAAGCTTGCATGGCATACCAATGGACTCCTTTAAGTTCTTTACGGACGCTTTTTACACCTGTAGTTCGGTGAAGTTGCCAAAATGTAGCCCTAACTTTAGAGCATTTGTTAAGCCCCTTCATGACAAGCTCGCATGACATACCAATGGACTCCTTTAGGTCTTTACAGGTGCTTTTTACACCTTACAACACTTTTTACAACAGTTCGGTGAAGTTGCAATATTGCTGCATTTTTCATTTGGTTCGAGAAATGATGAGTTGTCACACAGACGACCAGCGATGTGTTTGTATGACAATAGCTCGTGGATCTGAAAGTTAACATCCCTTAAATCATATATAAGTCTGTACATTGCGTGCAAGGTTGAAACTGCAGGCTAGTAAATGCTCTGCTGTTGGTTCACATGCTGTATTTGGGTCAGATCGCGTTCTGGAAGCGAACCTAGACCCCCCAATTCTTAAGCAGTCCAGAGTTTGTTTGTTCGGATGAGCTTCTCACACCAGCCCAAACCAACCAGACTGTCCGACCGAACGCTCCAATGTTCGTTTTAAACGGACCAATGGAGGCAGATGGGACAGCAACCTCAGTTTCACATGATGATAAAGACATAAAGACAGATTCTGCGTTCAAAGCGTGTGCTTCTTACCTCTCGGTCCTTTAGCTTCATGGCCAGAACCAGCTGGTTGCGGTGGTTGGTCAGCGCTTCGCGGAAGTTTCCCTTGGAGAAGAATGCCGAGCCCAGATTCCCATGAGCACGGCATTCCCCTGTTTGGTCACCTGAAGGGGGGGGGAACAAAAAAAACAGATGAGAAGAGAATCCAAAAGAGCAAACAAAGCAAAGGGCCTGTTCTGACCTGGTTTTTAACATCTGTCCTGAGTGGACATCTTTAACAGAGTTTCTGCAGGTTTCACCAAGACAAATTTCAAATGCTCATATTATGCTCATCTCAGGTTCATAATTGTATTTAGAGGTTATATCAGAATAGGTTTACATGGTTTAATTTTCAGAAAACACCATATTTTACCTTGTACTGCATATTGCTGCAGCTCCGTCTTTTACCCCCTGTGTGTTGAGGGCGTCTCTGATAGCTACAGAGTGAGGACATCTCAGCTCTGTTCAGCATCTGTGTATGAGGAGTCGCACTGCGCAGTACCTAGGTAAGGACTACTAGCCAGTCAGAAGCTGAGTATGAGGGCGTGCCCTGACAGTAGCTAGGTAAGGACTACTAGCCAGTCAGAAGCAGAGTATGAGGAGGTGCCCTGACAGTACCTAGGTAAGGACTACTAGCCAGTCAGAAGCAGAGTATGAGGAGGTGCCCTGACAGTACCTAGATAAGGACTACTAGCCAGTCAGAAGCAGAGTATGAGGGCGTGCCCTGACAGTACCTAGGTAAGGACTACTAGCCAGTCAGAAGCAGAGTATGAGGGCGTGCCCTGACAGTACCTAGGTAAGGACTACTAGCCAGTCAGAAGCAGAGTATGAGGGCGTGCCCTGACAGTACCTAGATAAGGACTACTAGCCAGTCAGAAGCAGAGTATGAGGGCGTGCCCTGACAGTACCTAGGTAAGGACTACTAGCCAGTCAGAAGCAGAGTATGAGGGCGTGCCCTGACAGTACCTAGGTAAGGACTACTAGCCAGTCAGAAGCAGAGTATGAGGGCGTGCCCTGACAGTACCTAGGTAAGGACTACTAGCCAGTCAGAAGCAGAGTATGAGGGCGTGCCCTGACAGTACCTAGGTAAGGACTACTAGCCAGTCAGAAGTAGAGTATGAGGGCGTGCCCTGACAGTACCTAGGTAAGGACTACTAGCCAGTCAGAAGCAGAGTATGAGGGCGTGCCCTGACAGTACCTAGGTAAGGACTACTAGCCAGTCAGAAGCAGAGTATGAGGGTGTGCCCCGACAGTACCTTCCACTTTTTTCCACTTCACAATAAAAACATTTGAATAACATGATGAACATGACAAATTGAGAAGTTGCAAAAAAAGGAATGTCTGTTGTAATATCCTACATACTGTATGTGTAAATTGGGGAACGGTTTATCTGATCTCAATGCGTCCCGAGTGTTTTTTTTTTTCACCTGGACTTAAGCTTGTCCAAAGGTGATCCCAACACTCCGCTCCGATTTTAAAACCCAGGACAGAGAAGGGGCCATATTTGCAGTACAGCAGCTGGTGTTTATTTGGCATCATCCCACCGTTACCGTTGAACAGCGACGTGATGAACCACATCCATGGCACTGACGTGCCACCGCAGCCTTAAAAGGGAAAAGTGGCCGTTCTGGGTTCTCCACAGTAGAGTGGTTTCCCTGACAGCTGCTAGTGCTGATCTCAATGCTCCAGAGGGGCGAGAGGGGAAAGCCTTATTATTTCTGCCTGACAGAGAGGCCCCACATACAGGGGCCAGAGTGAAGCGCAAGTCTCTGCGCTCCACCTGAGAACCACAGCTCCTTATCTCCAGCTGCTCTGCCCAGTCATGTGTCAAACTGTGCTTGTGTGTGTGTGTGTGTGTGTGTGTGGGTGGGGGAGAGAAGAGTGGAGCCAGTCTGTGCTGCTCTCCGTTTTTTTTTCCTATCATCTTAACTTTTCTTTTCTTAACCATCTTTCTCTCAAACCTTCTCCCCCTATCTAACACCCACACAGCGTATAGCTACAGTCAGAGTTAGTAACATCTATATCGGAGCTGAGAAACGGGTCAATTCCTGCCAATTTAGTGAAGACTTTGATTACTTTAAACTTTGGTGCACGTCGGGCTAAAATGGGGAAAAATACTTTCCTCAACTGTCTTTCTTTCAAATGTTATCTTCTCCTATGTTAACACCTACACGACGTATCTACAGTTAGAGTTAGTAACATCTATTTCGGAGCTAAGAAATGGGTCAATTCCTGCCAATTTCTTGCAAACAAAAATTAAAATACTTTATATATTTGGCTTCCTTAAAGATACAAGAACTAAGACAAAGAGTGTGCAGCTGTTCCAGCAGCTCTGTAATGCTATACCTAAGCACAGTGGTGCTTTGAGCTAATTGCTAACGTTAGCATGCTAACATGCTGACGTTTAGCCATAGACAGTTGAAGAAATGGATCACTAGATCCCGTGTCTCTGGACGGAGACCAGTGAAGGATATTAGAAGCACTTTCCCGGTGCTGGCTGAGCGTTACTGAGCAGCCTCAAACTGAGCTTGAAGACGTAGATGTGACGTGAGCAACCTGTCTGAAAGTGTGAAGTCTTCTGGTAGCTGTGCCAAGAGAAATCTCAATCATTCCCAATCTTACAGAGACGGAGAGCGTAGGTATATGTAAGGAGATAACATAGACACAGGCTAATTATTGATCACTAACATGATAGTTAACATTAGTAATTAAACCTAAACAGCTAATGTAAGTCCAAATTGCCTGTGAGCTTCTCCTGTACTATACGGTAATTCCTCTTCTGTGTGACAGTAAGTCTCGTGGTTATGACCCAATCGTTAGCCTATTTTTATAAAAACGTCTGCTACGGAGCCATAACGTGAGCTACAAGGTAATGGAGCCTTTTATACATTGTCGTGTTTCTTTAGAAATAAACAACGGACAAATAGAGTCTTTAAACGCTTCAGATGTAAAGTTATTCGCTGTCAAAGTGACGTCAAAATGAATGGGAGTCAATGGGATGCTAACGGGAGGTGATGGCTTGGTAGCAACAAAATGGCGCCATAGGAGCTACGCTTGCCAGACGCTCGCTTACCCCCGTGCGTTTAGCAGGTATAATCTGAGACTGTTTAGAAGTGAGTTTATCCACGGCCACGCCTCTTTAGGAGACCAGCGGCAGGTTCCAACGGGAGACGTGAACACAGATTATGAGCAATTCCTTCACCCCGTAGTCACCAAAATAAATACTTTAACATCCATTCCTCACAAGTCTCAACGGTCCCATGGCATGAAAATTTCACTTTATGAGGTTTTTTTAACATTAATATGTGTTCCCCCAGCCTGCCTATGATACAGTATTAGGGGACCACTAAGGCCTATATAAAACGAGACTTCAGATACAGTATTAGGGGACCACTAAGGTCTATATAAAAGAGACTTCAGGTACAGTATTAGGGGACCACTAAGGTCTATATGAAAGAGACTTCAGATACAGTATTAGGGGACCACTAAGGACTATATAAAAGAGACTTCAGATACAGTATTAGAGGACCACTAAGGTCTATATAAAAGAGACTTCAGATACAGTATTAGAGGACCACTAAGGACTATATAAAAGAGACTTCAGATACAGTATTAACGGACCACTAAGGTCTATATGAAAAGAGACTTCAGATACAGTATTAGGGGACCACTAAGGTCTATATGAAAGAGACTTCAGATACAGTATTAGGGGACCACTAAGGTCTATATAAAAGAGACTTCAGATACAGTATTAACGGACCACTAAGGTCTATACGAAAGAGACTTCAGATACAGTATTAGGGGACCACTAAGGTCTATATGAAAGAGACTTCAGATACAGTATTAGGGGACCACTAAGGACTATATAAAAGAGACTTCAGATACAGTATTAGGGGACCACTAAGGTCTATATAAAAGAGACTTCAGATACAGTATTAGGGGACCACTAAGGTCTATATGAAAGAGACTTCAGATACAGTATTAGAGGACCACTAAGGACTATATAAAAGAGACTTCAGATACAGTATTAACGGACCACTAAGGTCTATATGAAAGAGACTTCAGATACAGTATTTAACGGACCACTAAGGTCTATATAAATGCATCCAAAGAGCACCATGTCATGGGACCTTTAATATTAGTCCAACATATCAGTAGCAAAGACAATTTGGCCTATTTATGAAAAAAACTAAATATGGTTACGCTTTACTTGAAGGTATCTACATAAGAGTGACATGACACTGTCATGAACACATGAACTCTAACCCTAACTTGTCATGACAAAAACCGAATAACACTCACTAAAAGAAGCGTTATGTCATAAACGTTTATGACATAATGTTTATGACACGTTTATAATGTTAATGACACGTTCATGACAGTGTCATGTCACTCTTATGTAGATACCTTCAAGTAAAGTGTAACCCAATATACAGTATTTACATACTGAAGATACGCTTACTACAGGTAAGGTAGCCACTTTGGTAGCCATACAGTTTAGTTTAAGGACTTATAGTGTCTGTCACATGTATGTTTAACGTTAAAACATAATGTATAAATAATGACCATTTATTTTCATCCATTCGGCCCAGTTTAATATGCAACTCAATTGTATACAGTATATGCAGAAGGGCTCTCTTTCAGCAAAGGGGTCCCTGGCCCAAAGGACGTTGAAGACCCTTGAAGCGCTAATCTATGTTCTTATTCTCCCCCCGGTCCAGGCCTCTTACCTAAGGTCTTGGCGACCTCCAGGTCCTGCTGCATGTAGCCAGTGCTCTTCTCCGTGTTGCCCAGGGACCAGTGGGCGCTGCTGAGGGCCGAGAAGACCGAGCCGCGGAGCTTGAGGCTGCACGTGCCGATCTTCAAAGCAGCCTCGAGCACCACAACAGAGGCGGTGTGGTGGCTCGCTGTCAGCAGCTCCTGGCCAATCACAGACACCACCACAAAGGGACTTTTGTCCAGCTTCATCTTTTGCAGCTGCTGATAGGTGGGCTCCAGAGACTCTGTGCAGGGGAAGACATGAGAAAGACAGAGATTAGAAACAGGCTCCGGAATATGCCAAAGCATAACCTTGTGCTGACGTGGTGACGTCGCAGAGTCAGTAACATGTATTTCTGAGCTAAGAAACGGGTCATTTCCTGCCAATTTTTTGCAGACTTTAATCACCCTAAATGTTGGTGCACTGTGCTCAAGAGCACCTTATTAGACTTTTTAATATGGGCAGTTTGTAATGCCATATTTTTATTGTCTCCATGGTTTTACAAAATTGGAAAGATCTTAACTAAAAGCCTACATTCTACTTCGGTTTCCTATAGGTCTTTATTTCAGGGATCTGATGTTAGCTATCTGCTACGCTAACCTGTAAAAGAAAGAGCAGAACAGGGCAGCTGTGGCTCATGTGGTAGAGCGGTCATTTACCAATCGGAAGGTCGGTGGTTCGATCCCTGGCCCTGCAGTCCCATTTCGTGGTCTCATTGGGCAAATTGCAACTGGTACATCCGTACAAGTAGCTGCGTTTACATGCAGTTTAAAAAAACTATATATATATATATATATATATATATATATATATATATATATATATATATATATATATATTCAACGCCATGTAAACACCTTACCTGTTGTTTTTTTTAAACCCTTTTCTCCGTCTTCCTGAACGTAAAGGTGGACTGTTCTCTTGCATGTTACTCAATAGCCTACATGAGTTGATATCGTGAATTAATCAACACACCTTAAACATAAATGACAACTTTGACCATTACTGTTTTTACTTTCTCTCTTACATGACGCACGCTTTAGTGATTATTGGATCTTCAAGCGCTTAAAAAAATAAGAATTTTAATTAGATCACTCACTGAGAAAACTCAATAAAACATGGGACCCCTACTTTCAATACATACGAGACGTGCATTTTCCAAATATCCCTGAGTGATGTACTAACTGATATGATATGACGGGCAGTGGACCAGCCCACAGGCCTTGTTTTTGGTTTCCTTTTTTGTCTCCTCTTTGTAGTGCACTTAATAGTGCTCTAGTCTTTGCTTTAACATTTGCATGATACCCTGTTTGGACCATCTTTGCGCTGTTCACTGTTCTGTCTACATCGTTGTAGGAAAATGTAATGAACAGATTGAGGAAGAAAAAAATATACATATGAATTTTAACCGGATTATGTAAACTGAAACTATTCTATTTCCTCACTTGGAGAAAAGAAATGTGGTGGAGCGAAACGTCAATATTCCGCACATCGATAGCTGTGTTGTAATTCTGATCGAACATTGAGCTCTAAATCACATTCAGTCTCCTTTTAACCGGGCGTTCCGGTGCGCTCCGCCCTGTAGCTCGGCTGAGTGACGGCTTGCGCTGACAATTTGACGATAAATCAACATATGAGACATGTTTCCCCTCCACTCTGTTTGGGCTAATCTCAGGCAATTACCAACAGCGCGGCACAAAAACGGCACAAGTTTTAGAGCATCGTGGGCAACTGTGTTTTGCTAAACCGCGAAGCAAAAATCCCATTTCTGCCTTCTCTCTCCGTGTCAGCCCATGTGGTTGTTAGAGAAGAATACATGTGCGGAGGGCTGAGAGGGGTTTTGAAGATGGAGTTTAATGAGTGATGGGGAAGCTAATGCAGCTGATGCTCTCCAGTAGCAGCAGCGGAGGAATGCAGAGCAAAGGAGACACTCAAGGTGACCTTTGAAGAGGCTAAAAACGCACACAATGACATAAATCAATGGTGGGCCGCGCGGGATTCAGGATCCACAGCCCCTCCAGATTATAAAGCCCTATGGCAGACACCAACATCGAACAACAGGAGGAGTGTGTGTGTGTCTATTGATGCATTTGAGTGCGTCGGTGTATATTTGCATGCATGTATAGGAGTGTATCTGGGGGGATGCTGAATTCTCAAGGCCCTGTATCTGGGAATATTTTGAGCAGGATTGCTACTAATTAGGTCAAAGCGCTTTACAGGAGACTGCATGGTGTTACTGTGCCTCTGCACACTGGCTGCGTGTGGCTGGGCTTGGCGAAATCAGATATACAGTGCACAGCGTGAGTGAATACACCCATGCTAAAGTTGAATAAAAAGAGAAATTAAAAAAGTCATTCTTCCTTAAAATACAGGGGGACATAAGTCAGTACATCCCTATGTTAAATTCCCATAGAGGCAGGCAGTTTTTTCATGGATCAAGGATACTATGCATCCTGATAAAGTTTCCTTGTTCTTTGGAATTAAAATAGCCCCCCCACACACCCTTCACCATACCTAGAGATTGGCATGGTTTTATTTTAATTCCAAAGGCCAAGGGAACTTTATTAGGATGCATTCCTCTTTTTAGTAAACTTTAGCATGGGTGTATTCACTTATGCTGAGCACAGTATAATGCTATTCTTGACCTTGATATTGATATTGCGACGATACTGTAGGGTTTACAATTGGTGCTTTTCCCAAAATATTAAAGAAGGGGTCATGTGCGAAGCGGGGGGGTTCTAATTTGCCATTATGACCGGTGCATTATGCACGGTTTATCACACGGCTACTCATATGGAGGATACCTGCCTAACTAATGCTCTGTTTGCTCCGTAGCCATTACCTCTATTAGCAACCCATGTTTCCTCCTCCCTCTTTCTCTCCCTTTGATGCGCTGACCAGCTGCATGAGCTACGGCACTAAATATTAATTTAAAAAACTATTTATTTCATTATAAATGACCGTAGAATGCTGTAACTGATGTAAAAAAAAAAAAACACAGAAAAGAGAGAGCTATAGGTGACCGTGAGGAGATATTCACTGACTTTGACAAAAAGTGTATTAGATTAAAATCACTTACTATACCTTTAAATCCATTCAAAGACTAAACTTACCATATTACTATACTATAAGATATCTAGTCTCACATCAGGATATTTCAATGTAATATCGATATATTGACCAGCCCCTAGCGCGTGGCTGCGTGTGTAGTCTACATTTCAGCAGAAGGCACAGGCTTTCGTAAACGGCATCTTTTATTTGTTGAGACAAACATTTAGGCACAACAGCCATAGCAGTTCTTGGAAACACACACACACACACACACACACACACACAGATGCTAATTCACCTAGACACACACCTAAACACACGCACACAATATGAGATGCTTCCCCACACAAGCAGTCAAAAGCATAACTGATGATGCTTTTTCAAGAGCGTTGCTTGTGTTCCACCACTTGGCAGAATGTCGTGCTTCCAGCGTCGCTGCGTGCATATAATCATATAATATCCATTCATAGGCTGTAATTGGCTTCAGAGTGACACCGAAGGCTGAGTCATAAATCAAACACACAGACAATCCTTTGGTTTAAAAAAAAAAAAAAAAAGGTTTCAAGGCTGCTGCATTCATAAACAGGTAGTTATGACAACATCATCTCACGTGTTGCTACACACAAACACACACACATACAAACACACACTCACAGTCACACACACACATACACACACTTACAGTCACACACAAACACAGTCTTTCACACACAAACACACAGACACTCACGTGCAGACACACAGTCTCTCACACACACATACACACACAGTCTCTCTCACACACATACACACACACACACACACACACAGTCTCTCTCACACACATACACACACACACACACATACACAGTCTCTCTCACACACACACATACACACACACACAGTCTCTCACACACAAACACACACACAGTCTCTCACACACATACACACACACAGTCTCTCTAAACACACACACACACACACACACAGATACACACACACAAACACACACACACACACACACTCACACTCACATGCAGACACACAGTCTCTCACACACACACACACACAGACACACACACACACACACAGACACACAACACATACACACACTTACAGTCACACACAAACACACACACACAGTCTTTCACACACAAACAAACACACAGACACTCACACACTCACATGCAGACACACAGTCTCTCTCACACACACACACACACACACACACACACACACACACACACACAGTCTCTCACACACATACACACACACACACACACACAAACACAGAGTCTCTCACACACATACACACACCGACACTCACACACACACACACACACACACACACACACACACACACACACACACACACACACACACACTCACATGCAGACACACAGGGCTAGATTTATCAAGCTGTTTGCGCCTGTTTCCAGGCGCTAATTGGTCGCAAAGACGGACGTAACCGATGCGGGCTATTTACAAACGGGGCGCACTTGGGTAAAATCGCAGATTGTCTGCCACATGAGCGAGAAGAGACAAGTTGCGCTTTCAATATGCGTTCGTGGGAGGGTCGTGGGGAAAGTGGGAGTTCCACCCAAAAAGGTGGGAGGATAAGCGCAAAGTGCACCTAAACCTATATTCCGTGGTATTTACAAAGACTGTCAGTAGGAGCGCGTCTCTATTCTGCGGGGGAAATTCTCTGCCTCTTTAAAGCAGGTCTGAACCAGCCGCAATCGAGTTTCCTCGTAGACCTTTATGCCGCTGGTGAAATGGCAACAGTAATCTGAGCAAGACAAAGACATAGGCGAGGCTGGAAATATTTTTAACATAAGAATCACACTTTCAGTGAACACAACATCATTTAGCGTTACAGATCAAGCAGCCGTGCAATATTAGAGTTACTGGAAGAAATCAAAGATTAAATTGAGTCTCCCACTCAGCGTTCACATCCCATTCCAGCAGTTGTTAAACTCCTCGCTACATTACAAATATATCGGCATCAGGATCATTTCAAACAGTCAAAGCATCAGCTGTGGGAATATCGCAGTCTGCACTCAGCCATATCATAGCACCAGTACCGCTTCGCTACAGCGCAATTTACGGTCTAGTGGGCGGAGAAAGACGCTGATTGCCTGATGGGTGTCAGGGTTGATAAATACTACGCAAAATGTAGAAGCATAGCGTGCGCTATTACCGAACTCGCATAAACAGACGCAGCGCAAACTGCGCCAGTGTTAGTAAATCAGGCCCACAGTCTCTCTCACACACACACACAGACACACACAGACACTCACAGTCACACACACACAGACATTCACAGTCACACACACACACACACACACACACACACACACACACACACACACACACACACACACACACACACACACACACACACACACACACACACACACACACACACACACACACACACACACAGACACTCACAGTCACACACAGACATTCACAGTCACACACACACACACACACAGACACTCACAGTCACACACACAGTCACACACACACACACACACACACACACACACACACACACACACACACACACACACAGACACACGTTTACAGGCTGCTATCAAGATATGAAGTGAGAATTACAACCTGTGCCTCATTGATGCACCCAGCTAACAGGAAGTCCTAACAGTCCTTCTCCATCTTTCTCCCCTTTAGTGTTGTAAGAGGCTTTTTAACGCTGCTTCTGCAGCCGGGGCCACACTTCACTCTAACGACTGCATACTTAGGGCAGAAATACATATCTGCAACTAATGATTACATTCATTGTCGTCGGTGAATCTGGCGATTGTTTTCTGGATGAATAGATTAGATGTTTGGTCTGTAAAATGTCAGAAAATGGTAAAAAATGTGGATCAGTGTTTCCCAAAAAGCCCAAGGTGACGTCCTCAAATGTCTTACTTTGTCCCCAACTCAAAGATATTCAGTTTACTGTCACAGAGGAGAGAAGAAACTAGAACAATATTCACATTTAACAAGCTGACATCAGAAAATTCGGACTTTTTTGTCATAAAAAAAGACTCACACCCATTAATGGATTATCAAAATAGTTGACAACTGATCGATTCATCGTTGCAGCTCTATCTGCGATGCACTAAAGAGGTATTCTGCCTGACATCCAGTGTTGTGGATCATTTAAACCAGTTTTATGACGAGGTCACTGAGGATGAAAAAATCTGACATTTCTGGGCAAACTTTGCCTGCCGGCTTTCAAAAAGAAAATCGGCACTTCAGTCCCATCCACAGCAGACCTGAAACGGCTCGTTGGACTGATTGGATATGAAGATGAAATCTGACGCATAGTTTCAGTGTTAAAACTGATAAAATAAGTGCTCCTATATGGGCTGTGGCAATCATTTTGAAAAATAATAGCTCGCAGCAACATATGGAAAAAAAGAACTATGAACTAAGTTCATTTTTGGAACTATGAACTTAGTTCAACATGTTGAAGTATGAACTATGAACTGAACTAGTTCATTTTCAAATTTGTGAACTGAACTTTGAACTAGTTCATGTAGGAAAGTGAACTTTCCCAACACTGCTGACATCTTGTGTGAATAAAAACAGACGATGCACTCTTCCCTCCTCTATCTGACCTACAAGTTAGTCCGTCTCTTAGACTTTCCCATTCTTTTTATGTCCATTGGTTCATACCGAAGATGAAGATTACTAAAAAACGGGTCAAGTGAAAAACCTTTTTACTTTGACACGCAGTGTGTGGAAAGCAACTAAAAAATGTCGAAAGAGGCGACAAAAACTTTGTGAAAAGCGACAAAAAAAGTCTAATAAAGCAGCTAAGACAGCCTGATAAATCAGCTTCACATCCAGATGTTGGGTCTGGGAACTCACCATTGGCTGGGCTCAATCCGAGGGGGCGGGACAAACGGTTGTCTTTCAAATTCCCTTTGCACGTAATAGGATAGCGCTACAACCAATCAGAGCAACGAAGAAGGTAGAGAAGCTAGTTGATAGATTACACTTTAAACTACGAACACATCTTCCTTTTTTAAGAATGACTTCAGTGCCGTTCTTTGTTCTTTTCTCAAAGAAAAGCTGAACTCCAAGTCTTCCAGAAGACCACTGTTCACCAGCAGCAGCAGCAGCAGCAGCCATAAGCCCCGCCCACCGACTCTATATACGATGTGATTGGCCTGACCAGAGTTTGGTTTTTCCAGCTTGCAAGCCAACGGAGAGTGCCTAGACCCCCCTGGCTGCAAATT
Organism: Perca schrenkii; assembly: GCA_025617405.1. NCBI lineage: Eukaryota > Metazoa > Chordata > Actinopteri > Perciformes > Percidae > Perca > Perca schrenkii. The sequence goes on along the minus strand of CM046791.1, from coordinate 2,189,918 downwards.
AAATTTGCTGTCGCTAGGGTGCGTCTAGATTTCTAGGCTAACGAAGACACAGAAAAAGCGACAAAAAACGTTAAAAGAAAACTAACAAAAAGTGACAAAAAACGTTGAAAATGCTTTCATGTATTATTGTGTATATATTTTATGAATATTTGTAAGTATAACATCAACCTGTCCAGGGACTGCGGGTGGAAATTATCATTTTTTGCTATAACCTGGCACATGACATATCTTCTTCTATAGACTAATGTTTTTTGTGCATTGTCCCTGATCAAATAAAGAAATATAATATATAATATGACGACAAAAACCTCAGGAAAAAAACCCGACAAAAAGACATTGAAAAAGCGATAAATTATAATAATTAACTGCCGATGGTCACTCTCTGGCCCCAGGCAGCTGAGTGAGAGAAAGAACTGGAGCGGGATAAATAGTTAAAACATTACCCGTGGGATTAAACACATACTGAAACACACTTCCAATACTGAAAACTGTGAGAAGCTGATTCCCCACAGCTTGTTCAATAATACAGATGGACAGTGCGGATATCGGAGGAAAGACTGGTGCGGGAATGAAGGGAAGTGGCAGACTGATACAGTAGGAAGAGGGAGCTGAGACTGCACCAGTTTCCACCTGTGTCAGAGCCCTGTGTTGTGGTAAATACAGTAGGAATCGCGTGGGAGCACAACAGCTGCTTGACTCCAGAATAACGAGAGGAAACGTTGATCTATGCGCCGAGGAGTGGGAGTGTGTGTGCGTGTGTCAGGTACTGAGGGTTGAATTGTATATGACACGCTAAGAATTGGGGCATTATACATATAATATTAACTTGACTGCGGAAACAAAGCAAGCTTTGATGACTTGACTTCACACTGCGTCCCTTGAAGTAATAGGCCTTGAAATGGTTCTCTGAGGTTCATTATTTGCCTTCCTCTATCCTGAGTTATTCATTCGCTCATTTGGTATGGGTGCCTTTTTCGGATGGATCTCTTAGAAGATGAAAGGTAGGGGTGCTTTTGGGAGGACTGCAAACATCACAGCGTGTTGAGATGTCTGTGGTAAGATAATCGACTTAGAGAAGCGAACGCTGCAATCACAGCTAGACACAATCAGCTCTTTCTTGGCAACGTGGGAGAAAAAAAACTTGAGTTTGTACACAGAAGGGAATAAAATGTTGTGTTTGCAGAACTGCTATAAGAGATTACGAGTAATTACAAAAGGATTACACGTGCAATTACAATGTTGTTACAACAAAAAAACAAGAAGGTGGAAAACCAGCCGAGTGCAATGACTATGGTTGGGTACCGAAACCCGGTGCCAATATGGGCTCCAAACAGCCGCTATCTACCCAACCGAATGACATTGCAGATTTCGGTGCTCCTTAACAAGGGGGGTAAGCTTCGTTTCAGAACTTGAACTTCCAATGCTGCCATTTTGATGCTACAAAGCGATCACCTCCCGTTAGCATCCCATTGACTCCCATTCATTTTGACGTCACTTTGACAGTGATTAACTTTACATCTGAAGTGTTTAAAGACTCTATTTGTCCGTTGTTTATTTCTAAAGAAACACGACAATGTATAAAAGGCTCCATTACCTTGTACCTCACGTTATGGCTCCGTAGCAGACGCTTTTATAAAAATAGGCTAACGATTGGGTCACATAATAGAGGAATTACTGTATAGTACAGGAGAAGCTCACAGGTAGTTTGGACTTACGTTATCTGTTTAGGTTTAATTACTAATGTTAACTAGCATGTTAGTGATCAGTAATTAGCCTGTGTCTATGTTATCTCCTTACATATACCTACACTCTCCGTCTCTGTAAGATTGGGAATGATTGAGATTTCTCTTGGCACAGCTACCAGAAGACTTCACACTTTCAGACAGGTTGCTCACGTCACATCTACGTCTTCAAGCTCAGTTGGAGGCTGCTCAGTAACGCTCAGCCAGCACCGGAAAAGTGACTTCTAATATCCTTCACTGGTCTCCGTTAGAGGCAACAGAAGCATCGCTGCACGTAACGCTAGTTCACGCTACACTTGGCAGCAGGTAACGTTAGCCTACCGTTAGATAGTAACTGGGTAAAACACTTTTAAAACGCTGACAGCTAAAACGGTCTAACGTGTGGCTGCATTTCACTGGAAAGGCTTCCAACAGTGGAATGTCCAACAGTCTGCAGCTAAAGACACAGAGGAGACTAGCCGACCTTTGAGACGCCGTGGTCACGGCCGGAGAAACAACATTGACGGGACGCAATGCTGCGTTCAATCTAGAAACTCAAGATGTTGTTGTAGAGTTCCCTTCTGCCATAGTAGTGGTTCTTCTTTTTGTCGTTTAACATCAACTGAATAGTGAAGTTTGACCATATGGCCGTAGCAATAAACGAGCTGTTCTTTAATGTCACGATTGTCGTTTTGTGCTCTTCTTTTTTATAACGTATCAGTTCGGTCATGGTATCGTCAGTTTTAAGCACCAGTATCGGGGGAAAAAAAAACAAACGATACCCAACCCTAGCAATGACTTCATGTATATGGGCTTAAAGCCATATTTGTGGCTCAACGTGTTGAAGAGAATTCTCTAAAATCTTTGGCGCTCAACTGAAATTTATTTGGTGATTTGAGGCAATCAACACGCTGAATCCTGGGACGGCTGTGCTACTGTATGTGATCGATAAGGGTGTAAATCACAAGTTTGATCCGGATCTGATATCATATTGAGTCTTTGGACGACGATACGATATTTGCTAACAAATAAATAATTAGTGCTGTGCTCGATTGAAGAAATTCTTAGTCGACTAACACTCATTCAATTGCACCAACTAATCGATTAGTTGATTTAATCGACAGATCTGTAAATCTGAGTTTCTCCGCAAAGAGTCATGCTAAAAGCACCACTTTAATTCTTGTGTTGACCAGAGATGTGCTCGTACGTTTCTTGGAAATAAGTCATTCAGCATGAAAAAAAAGCATCAAACATGACTAATGGACTAAAGAAATCTAAGTTGACAAAGTCCAAAACGACCAATTAGTCGACTAATCAACTAAGAGGGAGCAGCCCTATAAATAATAAACGTACATATCACAAAGTCTGCCACGACACGATTCAATTAAATTCAGGCGCCTGTGATCGAGATGAGCCCATTTAACACAATCAGTTACATTCATATCAATTCACAAAAAGCAACTAAAATAGGATTTGACAAGTTTGTTACTGAGCTCTTCCAGACATTCAAATGAAAAGGAAAAAAAGAATAGATATAAAGTGGGAATTTCTAAATAAAGTTGCGTGATACGTATTGATATTTTCACTTTGCATCGAGTATATTGTAACCCTTGATCAGTGAATCGATACATCGATCCAGATCGATGTACCGTTACACCCCTGGTGGTCGACAAGCACGGCTGGCAGGAATGCGTTGCCTAGCTTTCATCTATCAGGGGACTAGGGTTGGGTACCGTTTGGATTTTTACGATTTCGATGCTGAACCGGTACTTTTTAAAACGATTCCGATTCCTAAACCGATTCTTGAAAAACTGAAAAATGACATCAAAGAAATGCTCTTTTATCAAGTTTTTTTTTAAATTGAAAATTATTTAAATTTAACAATGTATGTATTTTACGTCCGTTTTTGGTGAAGCCCAGAGGGAAAATATGGCATTTTAAAAGTAGCCTACATTTACGGTAGCTAGCTAACGGTAGGCTACAGAGAAAGGGGGATATTTTTAAGTCCGTTTCGGAGCGATAGAGGGAAAATATTTCAGTCGACACATTAAGTGGAACCGAAATTTGCGTTCTAATCCGGTCCGATTCCTACAGGTTGCGTAGGAACCGGTTCCAGAGTGGAACCGGGTTTCGGTTCCCAACCCTACAGGGGACTTGAGTTACAGTGATTATCCTCCCTGGTTGCTGGTGTTACACTGATTATCGTCCCCCTCTGAGAGGATCATTGGTCTTAATCCTTTGACCTAGCTACCTCTCCTCAACACACCTTGGATTAGGTCCTCTGCTGGTTGCCTGGCATTGTGGGAAATGGGGTAAACAATTAAGAGATTAAATGGCTTGGGCTAAATGTTGGTTTGTTTCTCAACAGAGAGGACCCATTCTGGTCCATAATGCTCAGGTCTGGGCTCGCACCCAAACCCTTTTTCTCGTTTTGGCTCCAGTGACAGGCTTATATGCTCAATGTCGCTCAGATGGGCTCTCCATTCTTTATTCTCTTTGCAGTTGTTTTTTTTTTTTCTCTCACACACATATTCAGAGAAGCTGTATTCAATCAAAGAAAAAACTGATTCCTCAGTGAACAAAGCCCTTCAGAGCTGTGGATCTCATTGTACAGTTTTTTGGGATTTCTTGAACAAGGCCGCATTTATTCACGGGCGCAGTTTTCAGCACACTTTGGGAAAGAAAACGATGACAAAGCAGGACTGCAGGATGACTCAGTCTTTGTTGGCAGTCGGTGGCATCCAGATCTGAAGAATATTAAATACTCCGCAGCGGTCATCTGAAGTAAAATTGTTGCCAGGTTTGTTTTGAGGCTCATTTGGCCGGCCCACACTGATTACTCATGGACAATCAGGTCACTGCAGATTGGCTGATACGACAGATAATAATGCATAACAGAAACACATTTTAGTTACACTCTTGGCTTGAATGAGCTGCTTATAAATCCACTCAGCTTTAGAAAAAAAGGCTTACACAGGGCCAGATGCAGACAATGGCATCACTGTTGGATGCTCATTAAGATAAGGGGCTATCTGGGAGTGTGATCAGCCCGGCTGACAATAAGATATGCTGAAGCTGCAGGCGTCAGGCCTCAGAGTCCGGAGGTAAGTACATGACACCACCAGTCCGTCACAGAGACGGAAAGACAGACAGATAGAGAGATGGCCTGCCTGCCTGCCTGCCGAATGGGTAAAAACACTGACAGGTAAAGTCACCCTCAACACGCTTATTGACTGACAGAGTGAGGATTTGTTTCAGAGACGGCAGTCGCGGGACAAAACGTGAGGAGATGGTGAAGCAGACAGACAGTGACGCATTGTGAAATAGGGCCAACCTCAACTAAAGAAATTATCTAACGCACATAAGATTTTGTCGACTTGATCGATGAGTTGATTTAATCGACAGATCTGTGTGCTTTGAGTGGTCGTTAAGACTAGAAAATTAGCAATATATACTGAACAATAAAAACACTGAAAATGCTGAAAACGCTGAACTCAAAGATCTAAGACTTTTTCTATGTACACAAAAGGCTTATTTCTCTCAAATATTGTTCCCAAATGTGTCTAAATCTGTGTTAGTGAGCACTTCTCCTTTGCCGAGATAATCCATCCACCTCACGGGTGTGGTAGATGCTGATTAGACAGCATGATTATTGCACAGGTGTGCCTTAGGCTGGCCACAATAAAAGGCCACTGTATTGGGGGGGTCCGAAAACCAGTCAGTATCTGGTATTATGGTTAGGGAAGTGCTCACTAACACAGATTTAGACAGATTTGTGAACAGTATTTGAGAGAAATAAGCCTTTTGTGTACATTGAAAAAATCTTGGATCTTTGAGTTCAGCTCATGAAAAATGGGGACAAAAACTAAAGTGTTGCATTTATAATTTTGTTAGTGTAGTAAATGCAGTCCATTCACCTTTTGTGGAGTTGAGTTTATCCATAAAGAATCATGCAAAAGCACCACTTGTGTTTGGGTTTACCATGTGCTCATAAGTTTCTCGGCAAAGTAAATCACTAAAAAGCATTAAAAAATGACTTTAGTCGACTAAAACCAAAAAAACAAGTCATCCAAACCATACGTCGGTATCGTTCGTTAGCTAACGTTGCTAAACGGTCGCAGTTTGGTTAGGTTTAGGCACCAAATCTAATGCTAATGCTGTGCACTACGAGTACCCGGAGGCTACACTGAAATCGGTCAGAAAGTTGAGTGTGGGACGCTTGACTCTATTCGCCCTCAGTTTTAATCAGTTGATTTTAATTCGACAGATCTGTAAAACTGAATCATGCAAAAGCACCACTTTAAATCGTGCGTTTACCAGAGATGTGCTCAGACGTTTCCTGGAAATAAATCATTCCACAACGACCAGTCGATTAGTCGACTTATGGTCGTTTTGGTCCAAGTGGAGTTTCTCCACAAAGAATCAGGCAAAAGCTCTTTAAATCCTGTGTTTACCAGAGATGTTCTCATGTGTTCACTCAGGTTTCTTGGAAATAAGTCATACAGGATGAAAAAGCATACAAAAATTACCAACTAAAGAAATCTCAGACCCAAACTCAGACCAAAATGAACGAGTAGTCGAATAATCGACTAAGATTGGGCAGTTTTACTAGCCTGGAAATTCAGACCCAAATCCGAAAGATTAAGGGTCTGGCAATGAGTAATGAAAATGGCCCAACTCGAGGGGCGGCTCCAAGCATGGATTTCAAAATCTCACTGCACGCAATTGGATAACACTACAACCAATCACAACAATGCACGTGGTGACGTATCCAGAGCTCCATACGCTTAGCTACCAGAGGAGCTAACTGGTAGATTAATCTCTTAGCTACCAGCGGAGCTAACTGGTAGATTAATCTCTTAGCTACCAGCGGAGCTAACTGGTAGATTAATCTTTTAGCTACCAGAGGAGCTAACCGGTAGATTAAACTCTTAGCTACCAGACGAGCTAACTGGTAGATTAAACTCTTAGCTACCAGAGGAGCTAACTGGTAGATTAATCTTTTAGCTACCAGAGGAGCTAACCGGTAGATTAAACTCTTAGCTACCAGATGAGCTAACTGGTAGATTAAACTCTTAGCTACCAGCGGAGCTAACTGGTAGATTAATCTCTTAGCTACCAGCGGAGCTAACTGGTAGATTAAACTCTTAGCTAACAGCAAAGCTAACTGGTAGATTAATCTCTTAGCTACCAGAGGAGCTAACTGGTAGATTAAACTCTTAGCTACCAGTGGAGCTAACTGGTAGATTAATCTCTTAGCTACCAGAGGAGCTAACTGGTAGATTAAACTCTTAGCTAACAGCAAAGCTAACGGGTAGATTAATCTCTTAGCTACCAGAGGAGCTAACTGGTAGATTAATCTCTTAGCTACTAGAGAAGCTAACGGGTAGATTAAACTCTCAGCTACCAGAGGAGCTAACTGGTAGATTAAACTCTTAGCTACCAGAGGAGCTAACTGGTAGATTAAACTCTTAGCTACCAGAGGAGCTAACTGGTAGATTAAACTCTTAGCTACCAGAGGAGCTAACTGGTAGATTAAACTCTTAGCTACCAGACGAGCTAACTGGTAGATTAAACTCTTAGCTACCAGACGAGCTAACTGGTAGATTAAACTCTTAGCTACCAGAGGAGCTAACGGGTAGATTAAACTCTTGCCGTATCCTGTCGGCAAAAGAGCAAAACCATCCTTCTGACAAAGAAAGGATTGGAGCGCCGTCTTCTGTTCCTCTTTTAGATAAAAATCCAAGTCTAACTTGTTCATTGTAGCAGCCAAAGCCGTTTCTAACAACCGGTGTTCATCCGTAGCCATCTTGCAATGTCTACTAATGACTTGGACGTGGCAGCGCTGTCGTCATCTGTTGAGCTGGCCTCTGGCCTATATCAGATACAGCGATGTGATTGGTGCAGCCCGGCCACCAGGGCATAGTTAATGAGCATCATTACTGAATGCCAGAGGGACTCGCTGAGCAAATTCAAATTGTGCTCTCGCGAGAAGTGCAGGATTTCCAGGGAACAGTCCTACTGTCAAAACACAAATAAAAATGCCCATTCAGCTACTGCAGGTCTTACCTCGCAACGGCGACTTCATGGCGGCTTCTACCATGCCCACCAGCAGCTGCAGGCTCTTGGGGTCTTGGGCCAGCCCGGAGGCGAAGGCGGCCAGTGCGTCGGCATGGCGGCCAAGGTACTGAAGGGCAACACCCTGTCGGAAGTATGCCTGTAGAGAGAGAGAGAGAGTGTCATTAGGGCTGTGGTCTAGAGCCACATTGTTGGGCTTAACACAAACACATTAGCAGACACACTCATTTCACGCCATTTGCATTTTTTCCACATGAGCAGTTTTCGGAACATGGCACCTCTCTCCTTTCTGTATTCCCATAATAGAGTGATCACCGGCTTTTTTTTTGTACTTGTTAATTGGATTATAAGTTTAACATAAATGCACATGTTACACTCTGGCTGGCTGCTTTTCTCAGGAGCAACTGATTGTTTTTCTCTTTTAAAATTTTGTTCTCCTGTTTGCTGTGGGAGCGAAGTGCACACAAGTGGAGGACTGGTATTTCTCTTGGGCTGTGTTAGAAGAAGAAGAAAAAAAAGTACAGAGAAAGAATAAGGAGAAAGAGAGAGAGAGAGCTACTTAGTCAAGTCGGTCTGTAGCTCAATAAAAAGAACACCCATAAAAACCACAGATTGTGCATTCCCTTTGTCGGGGAGCGCTTGTAAAATAATAACACAACTGGCTGCATTCTTTTGCCATATTTTCACATCAGATCGTGTCATGCTTAGGCTACGTGAATGGCTCTTCAAGCAGTCAGTGCATTAGTTGCATTTGTCATCCAGTCAGGTATTCACAGAGCTGAGAAAGTCACATTGTTTTGCGAGTATAATAATTCAGCACCGCTGAGATATGAACTGCATGTGACTGCCGGCATACTGTGTCTTTCTCTGAGAGACTAAATTGTTTTGGAGCCTTCCTTCAGATTGAAAACTAAAACAGACGCGGCCTCTGAGATCCAAAGCTCCATCAATACGTGTTTTTGTCTTCACAATGTCTGTTTGGACTCACCAGAGAAAAGAGATGGGTTGTTTTTTTTGGGGTTTCCAAGCAAGTTTGTGACTCAGTATGTTTGTGTCTGATGCCTGATCAGAAAATAATCCGAGTGAGTTGTTAAATCTGACTCCGGTCCAGTCTAATACGAGCAGCAAAGAGAGATGGAACTAGATCCAGCTCATTTATTCACCATCCAAACTACTAAATCCCCCCCAAGAGAAAGCAAAAACGCTCTCAGAATAGTCATCTGGGCTCGTGTGTCAGAAATGACAGGACCACAGCTGACGTTGGGGGGAGGGGGGAAATGAGGGATGAGCAAAGAAACAACAGAATCGGTCTAAAATATGTCATGTCAGGAGTGTCCGTTTTTATTCGGGCTCCCATGTTAACAGGTTAGAGCTTGCACACTGCCTGCGTGACACGCCCGTCTCAGGCGTGGATTGAGCCTAGAAATAGTAGAAATGGGACCGACGCCTATTTTTCACGCGACAAGCAAGCGTGTTGGAAGCGTTTCCAGGCAAAATAGAATAGGAAAAGATGTTTATATGTCATTTAGACACAAATACATTCAATAAATGTCATGTTGATGTTTGAAAGTCTCGAGGTTTTGACATTAATGCAGATATATGAATGTAATTTAAATATTCAATATTGTAATATTGCACCTGTCAATACAGAAGGAAATATTCTGGAGCCTATTTTGCCGTCAATACTGCCGACGTTGTCTTTGCTGTAATCAGATCAGTATATATTTATGTTTAACATGAAGTATACTACAGCTTGAGTGCAGTATATCTATGGGAAACGCGTCAGACACGTTTCTGGTGAGTAAAGACATAGAAAACGCCACGCAGCCAGTGTGTGGCCGGCCTTAGGCTAAATCTACATTCATAAGTTTTGGTATAAAAATGAATATCTTTAGCTGCCTTTACGCCTCGCGTCCACACTACTGCAGCGTTTCCGAGCCCCTAAAACGGAGACATTTGGAAACGACGACGCACGTCACTCAGGGCTAGATTTATCAAGCCGTTTGCACCTGTTTCCAGGCGCTAATTGGTCGCAAAGACGGACGTAACCGATGCGGGCTATTTACAAACGGGGCGCACTTGGGTAAAATCGCAGATCGTCTGCCACATGAGCGAGAAGAGACAAGTTGCGCTTTCAATATGCGTTCGTGGGAGGGTCGCGGGGAAAGTGGGAGTTCCACCCAAAAAGGTGGGAGGATAAGCGCAAAGTGCACCTAATTATATATTCCGTGGTATTTACAAAGACTGTCAGCAATATTAGAGTTACTGGAAGAAATCAAAGATTAAATTGAGTCTCCCACTCAGCGTTCACATCCCATTTCAGCAGTTGTTAAACTCCTCGCTACATTACAAATATATCGGCATCAGGATCATTTCAAACAGTCAAAGCATCAGCAGTGGGAATATCACAGTCTGCACTCAGCCATATCATAGCACCAGTAGCGCTTTGTTACAGCGCAATTTACGGTATAGAGGGCGGAGAAAGACGCTGATTGCCTGATGGGTGTCAGGGTTGATAAATACTACGCAAAATGTGGAAGCATAGCGTGCGCTATTACCGAACTTGCATAAACAGACGCAGTGCAAACTGCGCTAGTGTTAGTAAATCAGGCCCTCAGTCTTATCTGTTAGGTAGCTTACAGACCTTTCAGTAACAGTTCCACCTCATCCTCGCTCCAACATATTAATCCCTGCTCTTACTTTTCACCATTGTTGTTCTTTCTCCAAAGTATTTGCTGTATTTTCATCTTATACGTCCATGATTTTCAACCGCGGAGTAACGTCAGACAATCTACCTCCTGTTTACACCGAAACGCACATGCCCAGTGTGTGTGTGTGTGAACGGTCATGTGATATGAGAAGTCAGACGTGTTAATATGGACAGAGATTAGTTCTGCTACTGGGGCTAAAACTCTTGCGTGGACGGAGATCATTTTGGTCTCAAAACGGCCGCTTGAAAACGAAAAGGTAGCGGTGTGGATGTAGCCTTAATACCTCCTTCTCTGGTGTTTTTGTGTGTGTTTGTGATTGCTGCCGTCTGGTCCCCTCCTCGCTGAGCGGGCGGTAACTCCACTCGCAGCCTTTAAAAGTGACACCAGGGCTAATTTGCTATTAGCATCGAAGAGGCCTTTTCATTAGTCTTCCCAAGCTTCTCTGTTAGCACCGCTAGGCAGCGAAAGAAGGCGGGGAGGATTAGAGAAAATGAGACATGACATCGAATTTATAGAGACCAGTAATTAATTCCCCCCCCACTGACTACCAATCTCTCTCTAGACTTCTTGCCCCTCTCTGCATCTCTGCAAACCCTTCGCATCGCATCACAACTCCGTCGAAAATGACGAGGACAGAGATTAGAGTCAAAGCATTAACCTTTGTTCTGACACTGTTATTATACGAGGGGAGTGCAGGCCAAAGTATCCGCTCAATATTAATCGCATCTCGTGGCGGTGGAGTTTGGGCAGCGGGCTTCTGGCGAGAGAGCGGGGAAGGCCCACAAAACGTTTTGCCCGGGGGAGCAAAAGACATTTAAAAGCACTTCTCCCTTTGATTAGATTTAGCCTACAATATGACTGCTCCCACCCACAGAGCTTTCTTTTATTCTCCTGAGCGGCGTGCCCGCACCGAGACGGCCAGGGAGAGAGAGGACGAGGATGGAGATGAATAAAATAAGGCTCGCTTCAAAAGGAAAAATTGCAATCTTCTTTAATCCTTTTATTTATTTTACCCTATGCTCTCATGGGTGAGGCAGAAAGACAAGACTGTGCAGAGAGTGCATTAAAACACTGCAAACACAAGCATGAGTAAAGAAACGCGTAAAGGAACGAGCCGCGGCAAAAATGACAAAATCAATGTGCCGTACGGCCTCACGGGATTTTGATTTTCTTCCATTAATCTCCAACTACCTTCAAAACACATCCTATAGCTGCACAAAGACACACACGCACACACACACACGATGGGATCTCAGCCTTTGCATAATCCGACAAGTCAATTCAACCAGCGAGGCTCATAAAACAGAGGGCTCACTGGAATTGACATTACTGTAGCTGAATACCAGCGTAAGGGAGCCTCAACTAGAGCACAACGCTGCAGAAATAACACCAACAGGTTAGCTACGCTATTGGCATGAGTCATTATGGGAGAGGGGTGAGCAAGATGTTACCCCTACACAACGTTTTTTCTTTATTTTTTATTCACGCATAACAGGATCTTTTCTAAAAACACAGCAGCGGCATTTGGTTAGAGCTGCTGCTACACTGATTAGCACAGCCTCGCTTAGCTCGTAGTCACACAGAGAGCGAGAGAGGTACAGTAGGGAAGGGGGGGTTTGGGGGAGGGGGGCATTACAGGAAAAGAGAGAGGGCTCCAGGGATTAACTTTGCCCCCGTCAACCCAACCAAAATGGCACAAGTCGGTGCAAAAACCATCTCCCTAAACAGGATGCATACTAGAGAAGGCAAAAGTTCTCACAGAACGCAGGCCTTCCTGGAAATGTGACGCATCTGTTAGGCATCTTGTACGACATGACATCCACAAACCTGAGACTTCTAATCATACTCTTTTGCCTGAAATTCAATCCAGGGTAAATTATTGAACCTTCCTGCATCGTCTGCCTCCGTCTATTTAAAGCAGCAATGTGCTGATGCTACAGAGGAGTGGATCGAGTGGGGAGGTTGGTCCTTCTCACCCGTGGGTAAATTCCGGGAGCGCTAACACGCATGTGTTTCAGTGCATGTGTGTGTGTGTGTGTGTGTGTGTGTGTGTGTGTGTGTGTGTGTGTGAGAAAAAGAGAGAGAGGGAGAGAAAAAGAGAAAGCTCATACAGTACGTGTAAGAGAGAGGATAAAAGCTTTTCTTGTCTCTCAAACATTTTAATATTTCATGAACGCTTGTTTGATGTAGTTTTAAATATTCATGTTTTCATGCTTTGGAGGAAGAGGTAAATGATGCAAATAGTGATTCACTCTGGTACACTGTGCTGCACACGGCGGGGATCCAACGTTCTCGGCACACACACATGCCCAAAACAAGCCCATGCACACCAGTCGCATGCGCTCCCTTTCTCTCTAACAAGCCACTTAAAATGAAACATGGACAATTTTCAGCTCCGTTGTTCACAATAAGGCCCACAGTCAGAGCAGCTGAACAGAAAGTTTACAAGATTAAGATTGGGAGTTTGGCGCAAGACCAGCTGTTTCCTATTAGCAGATTAATGCCTCGACATATGTCCTCGCCCCCTTCGCAGGCTCCTCTTCAGTACACTGTAACCCCCAGGGGTGTCATCAGCCCCTGGGAGCACGTCTGTGTTTGCACTTGTCTATCCAAGTTCAAAATATGGGCCTACTTAAAAGGAAGAATTCATTGAAATTAGATATCTAGACAAGCTGTGCTTAACAGATATGAGCAAAAGGAGTAGGACTGAACCAAGCAGCGGCAACTTCCGTGCCTTAAAAGTGAAGCCAATGCAAACAAGTCCCTTAAACCTGCATTCTATCTAATCTCCAGCAAGATAGCAAGCTAGCGCTAGGTGGTAACTTAAAGGTCCCATGGCATGAAAATGTCACTTTATGAGGTTTTTTAACATTAATATGAGTTCCCCCCCCAGCCTGCCTATGGTCACCCAGTGGCTAGAAATGGTGATAGGTGTAAACCAAGCCCTGGGTATCCTGCTCTGTCTTTGAGAAATGAAAGCTCAGATGGACCAATCAGGACTCTTCTCCTTATGAGGTCATAAGCCACACCCCCCACCCTCCATCTTGCCCCCCCCTCTCCTCCTCAATAGCTACAGACACAGAAATGGCACATCCTAAGGAAAGATCATTGTGGGACTGGCTCTAGTGGCTGTAATTCTGCACCAAGGCTGAATTTCAGGAAAGAGACTTCAGATACAGTATTAGGGGACCATTAAGGTCTATATAAAAGAGACTTCAGATACAGTATTAGGGGACCACTAAGGTCTATATAAAAGAGACTTCAGATACAGTATTAGGGGACCACTAAGGTCTATATAAAAGAGACTTCAGATACAGTATTAGGGGACCACTAAGGTCTATATAAAAGAGACTTCAGATACAGTATTAGGGGACCACTAAGGTCTATATAAAAGAGACTTCAGATACAGTATTAGGGGACCACTAAGGTCTATATAAAAGAGACTTCAGATACAGTATTAGGGGACCACTAAGGTCTATATAAAAGAGACTTCAGATACAGTATTAGGGGACCACTAAGGTCTATATAAAAGAGTCTTCAGATACAGTATTAGGGGACCACTAAGGTCTATATAAAAGAGACTTCAGATACAGTATTAGGGGACCACTAAGGTCTATATAAAAGAGACTTCAGATACAGTATTAGGGGACCACTAAGGTCTATATAAAAGAGACTTCAGATACAGTATAAGGGGACCACTAAGGTCTATATAAAAGCATCCAAAGAGCACCATGTCATGGGACCTTTAAGACAAAGTCTGCTGATTTTCAACCAGCTCTGTACACAGAGGTCTGGATGACCTGGCGTCAGAAGGGTTAAAAATCGCCCACTGTCCCTCTTTAGCTTTTAGCTTAGCGCAGCGCCATTGAAAACATAAACAACACTGCCTCAGTGCCACCCATTTCTTCTGGCTCCAAAATACCAAGATGGCGACGAGCAAAATGAAAACTACCAGCTTCAAAACGGCAGTCCACAAACCAATGGGTGACGTCCCTGCTGCTACATCCATTACTTTTACAGTCTCTGGTTTAACATATGGCGAGGCAGATGCACAAAAAAGTTCCCTATCTTACATCTTAAAATAGGACGAATGCTGATAACAACACACACACGCCTCCCGGAGTTGGAGTTCCTGTTCTATCGATAGTTTGTTGCATATTTCCTGCAGTTACCTACATCTACGTTAATTCCCCCAGGTTGCAGTATGAGATGTATGCAGTGCTTCCGAGACAAATCCCTTACTAAAAGACTGCCAAGTCGATTTGTTTATCCTATCCTGAATCTGTCATTTTCAGCAAGAAATCAAATTGCCAAGGTAATTTGTAAATCCTTTGTATCAGGGGCACTGGGGCTGGAAACGCGCCCAAGTAGTCAGTTATTTACAGACAGCTGAAGCTGTTTCCTGCCACACTTTCAGAGTTGTAAAATCTCAACCGCAACGATGTCTCTCTGAACGAACGGCATAACTCCTTGCCCACAACGTCATCGAACCGCCTGCTCCAGCTGTGCTCCAGTAGCCCAAAGGATTTGTGCGGCTTGCTGTGCCCTGATCGGTGATCAGCAACAATACAGACGCTTTCAAATGCGGAAATCAATATAAGACGTGTATGAGCTCCGTTTAGACCGTGCCACACCCTTCGCTGCTGTGGTGTGTTTAGGACAGGCCCGCCGCAGATGGTTTCTGACCACCCACAGGGCGGATGGAGCCAATACGAAGACTCTCAACAGGACCCCCATGCTGCCAACATAATGGAACCAAAATCCGACCATCAAACAGAGACAGCGGGCTGCAAATACACTGCACGCACACACAAACACAAACTGGAGAAAAATACATCAATAGCTCCTTCAGAAAACCACCCATCCATCTCAAACAAACGGGTATTACTCAAAATCAGCTTTCCACACAGGCAAGGGCGCCGGGATCAGATTAACACTAATGGTGTGGCAGGAACAAAGGGATTGCTGCCTCCGTTTCTCGCCTCTTTAACTATAGGTTGCCGTTGCCTGGTTTCCGACGCGACCCAGAAATGTCATGTGTCGACCAAGGGGGCTTCAGACACGTGCCGCCACAAATCTCCGCCACTACACTTTCAAGGTGACACGGTCGATTCGCTGGGTACACAAAATGTCAACTGCTTAATTTAATATCCAGGGATAACTGTCTGCCATGACAAATTAGCTTGGAGAACAGCTAAAAAAAAAAAAAAACGGAGAAGTGAAATGGAATGATTGCTTCTTTGGGCCTTCTGCCCTTCAACTTGACAAGCTGAGAGCCACAGTACAGCAACAATGGAGCCGGAACTTAATTAAAGTGATTTCTGAAGCCTAGTCGGTGAGTTTCTGACCATCTTCCCACGCCTTACTGCAGGTATAGATCTCACACCCCCCCCAGGACCAAAAAGGTGCAAGGTCGGTCCTCACAGAAGCAGCGGGGGGGGGGCGTAACACCCATCGCCTCGGGCCAAACATGAACCTCTGGCCTCGGGGTCACGGGGATCGACTCATGACACAGCTGCCTGTCTATCACCATCTCCCCAATCTAATAAACCCAAACCCTAAACCAGCAAACACCCCTGACCTGCATTGATCGCGTCTGTGTGTGTGAGTGTGTGTATCTGTGTACATATGTTGTGTCAGTGGAGAAAAACCAGTGACAGACTCATTTTTCCTCACACTGAGTGAAAGATTTCTACATTAATCCAGCCAATCGATAAAAAAAAAAAAAATGAGTTAAATTTTCAGGATTTTGTTTTGGCCTTTTATGCTGACCAGGGGGGTTTTCGGTAGAAAACACTTTGGTCAAGTCCACAGAGGTCTGGATCAACCGAAGTACGTTTCCAGGATAAAGCCCGATATCCGGCGCGTGTCCGCTCTCTGCAACAACCTTCGAGCTAGCGAGCTACACGCTGAAAATGTCAACTTTTATAGAAAATTTTGAAGGTGCAACAAGGCATGAATGACTGTAAAGATTTACAAAGAATACGTTTAGGGCATTTCCTCTCTAACTGGGAGGATTTTGGGAGCGATTGGTGGGATTGCTGTGGACAAAGTACACACAGAGATACACTGGTAAGAGCCAATGAGGTTTAACCATGTATCAGCTCATTTAAATAGCTCACGTTACTGGATTGTGTCAACAGTTAATAACGACTGTGATTGGTTTAAAGAAATGCAAAACAATCCATAGTGTTTTATTCTTCTATCCCAGAATGCATCTGTGGTGTAGCCAAACCTTGATGATAGAGCTGGCTATGCGAGACCACAGTGATTTCATGTTAGCAGTATCAGCCTCAGTCTCACCAGAGGCGGATGTTGCACCATGTGCACATGTAGGTAGACGCAGTCAAATATTTATGATCCATTGACGTACACCTCCCTGAGGGGGCTGTAGCCCTGCCGATTGCTGTTCCATCCAACGCCCTTAATTAGCCCATTAGATTAGACGTGAGCTGTAATGAGAGCAAATTAAACTGATCTTTCTTTGTGGAGCCAGCAATTAAAGGGTAAACGTTTCATTACATAGCGGAGTGGCGACAATAAGACCCAGGTAAAATCCAGAATGCCCCGGTGGAGACTTCAGCGTGAGAGACATTGAAGTACTCTCTCACAGCCGCGAGGAATCGATTAGCCCGGCTCTCATCAAACTGGCAGCCAGCGCCGGACTTCAGATTGGAAAAGGTCATAGTCAGGTATGTGGAATCAATGCGGAGCACTCTGTATTCACTGTGCCTCCTATTATCTAGGCTGGGGGGGGCGATGCCTTAACGTTTTCTGAAAACAATTACCAAAAGACAAAAGAGAAGCTTCAATAAAGAAGGTCAGGGTTTGTGATCAGGGATGGAGGGGGGGGGGAAGTGACATGCGACTGCACATCCGCTGTGACAGTCAGAGCGAAATGGAAAGGGAAAAACTGATATTGCTCGTTTCTCACAAACAGATGAAAACGGCACAATAGCGGCAAGCTGTGGGGTCGTGCAGTGACACGCTGTCACAATGCAATGTTTGGCAGAGGGGAATTCAATTTTCTTTCCGCTACGTGCACGTCCACCACAACAGAGGGTTTTCACAAAGGAAACAGACCGACGGAAAGTTAAAAACAGCAGATAAAATGGCACTGTGCCTCCAGCTCATTCCGAGCACGCTAATAGTAATGTTAGAATAACCGTGTGACACTTTTCCACCGTGATTTATAGCCTGATTTGTCACACGGATGCAGCTAGCATACGTGCTTTCTTATTAGCATCTTAAGAGTCTTGAGATGTGAGGCTGAGAGGGTCAGGGTGCTAAACAGATTTCCGTGCCCCCTCTCGACTAGGGATCCTTGGCTCGGCTCTGCCTGAGCATTGCACACGAGCCCCACAGCCACAGGGGCTGACTCTCAATTAAAGTGGGCATTAATTACTTAAAGGAGCTTTAATCAATCAAAGCCAGATGGTGAACCAAGCAAACTCGAGGCTGCAGAAGTGCTTTCCACCCCAACTAGACTAAAAGGTGGCCATAAAAGGCTTTATTGCAAAAATAGATACAAGGCTAACATTTGATAGTTTATTTGGATACACTTTACTTGAAGGGATCTACATAAGAGTGATATGACACGGTCATGAATGTGTCACAGTCCCTCCAGAAAAACGCGATTATGCGATCGCATAATTCAACGCATAATCAGCCAAAGTCCGCATATTTATGTGAGTGTGGCATTTTTTTCAAATACGCCGCACTTTCGCCGCATAAATTGACGATTTCCGCGCAAAATACGCAAGCCCTGCATGATTTCATAATAATAATAATAGTAATAATATTATAATAATAATAATAAAAATCCCTGCATTTTCATTGCAAAAAAGTCACATATCTTAACAGAAAGTTGAAAAATGTTGCGTTTACTTCACACAAGAGCAGCTATTTTCAAGTTCATTTATTTATATAGCACATTTAAACAGCCGCTAGACAGACCAAAGTGCTTCACAGAGCAAGCATATAAAAACATAAAACCAGCAAGACAAAGCATAAAACACAAAATAAAAACAACAAGGCTAAGAGCAACCTTAAAACACTGACTCAAGTATACAAAAAAAGGACCAATGAAAGAGGAAATCAATACGCTAATGAGAATAAGTAGGTTTTTCCCCTGTTGCCATGGGAATGTTATGAAGTGACGTTATGAAGTGACGTTATGAAGTGACATTATGAAGTGACATTATGAAGTGACATTATGAAGTGACGTAATTACGCGATGTGAACATCATCAAAAAGCAGGGTGTTGGGGGGGAAAAAAATCACTTTTTTTTCTCTTTTTCATCAAACCGTAGTTTTTGCAAGTTCCCGCAATTTCATCGCATAAAATTGCATAAATTTCATGTATCATATTCCATCGCATTTTTTAAGAAAACGTGCCGCATAATCAAGGATTTTTGCCTGCAACAATCACAAAAAAACTCCGCATTTTTCATTGTATCTCGCTTGCAAAACTACGTATCGACTGACCCTCCGATAGATTTCAGAAACGTTTTAGAAACTTTTTTTAAACAAGGTTTATTTTTACAATGGACCGCATGTTTGAAATTTCTGTGATAGAAAAAAATACAAGCGGCGTGTTGATCTACTATTTGATGACGCTGTGCTCAGTCAGCGGGCAATACACAGCGGGCAATATGCCGGGTTAATGCCCTCCTCCC
Organism: Perca schrenkii; assembly: GCA_025617405.1. NCBI lineage: Eukaryota > Metazoa > Chordata > Actinopteri > Perciformes > Percidae > Perca > Perca schrenkii. The sequence continues at coordinate 2,170,730 of CM046791.1, read as the reverse complement.
AGCCAATCAGAATCAAGCATTCTTAAACGAAGTAGAATAAAAACAAACTAACCCATACACGTCTATAACATAACACTTCTTTTAGTGTCATTTGTTTTTTTGTCATGACAAGTTAGGGTTAGGGTTCATGTGTTCATGACAGTGTCATGTCACTCTTATGTAGATACCTTCAAGTAAAGTGTTGCCATTTATTTTATTTTTTTTTGCACCATCAAGCAAGGAGCTGCGATCTCGGCTGACTCTACGTGCCGATCGTCACACCTGAAAAAGGATCGCAACTAACATTCATTGTCTCACCCTGAAGATGGCTGTCTGTGCCGCTACACGTGGATAGCTACTCCCTATGTCTTTTACATTTTCTATTATTTTTTTTTTGAGAAAATCCCGCACACTGACCATTACGCAAGCAATGATTTATTAACGTTTCGGTCTCAGATCTTCATCAGGTAAATTATATATATTATATTATATACATCAGGTATTTACCTGATGAAGGTCTGAAACCGAAACGTTGTATTTTTCTAAATAAATTATTGCTTGCGCAATGGTCAGTGTGCAAGATTTTCTCTAAAAGTTTTGATCTGCTACTTTTGATCATATCCTACGCACCTGCCTGACAGAAAGAGGTGCGCAAAAAAAGCTTCTTTACATTGCAATAATTTTCTATCAAAATAGCTGGCCAAACACTAATTGGTTAATCTTTGCAGCTCTTAACTGAACCTCTCACCAGTGATTGAAAATGTGCGACAAATGAGCTCACAATAAAACTAAAAGTCACTTTTTCTAATACGAAATGTATGCAATGATTATGCAAAGCCAACGCCAATTGAATGAGCAGGCCTGGCCATATGTGCCCCTGATGTCTTTAGCCCCACAGTGACGACAGCAGAGGCTACTTGGCCCCGGTGCTGCTGTACTGAGGCTCCGCATCCTCCATCTTCATTTGTACTCCCTTAATTGGCTTTGACAGTGAACTCAAGCATGGCTGAAAAATACCCTCCTCTTAGTAAACACTGGCTGAGAGACACATGTTCTCAACATGGGGAAACCAGGCGTCTCCATTAGCCATTAGGATGGGTAGTCATGTCCGACTGACCCTCTCTAAACGCCTCTTCGCCTCTCAAACGTTCGCCGCCATCTGGCGCCCTAACAGTTATTTCTCCTCTGCTTCGTGAGGAATGATAATGAGCCAAAACTATATCTAAATCACAACTGCAATGCCTACAATTCCCACCCTCAACTACAGCCACATGGCCGTCTCAAAGCTCTTATTCCTGCCCCGAGGAGCTATTATAGAGGATGGAGGTGGGAGGAGCTATGAGCAAGGATACAGAAAGCAGCCCTCTAAAAACCAAGAGGGGTGAGCCAGCCTCCACAAAGCGTAGCTCCTATGGGGAGATTCTGATGCTAACAAGCGATCACCTCCCGTTAGCATCCCATTGACTCCCATTCATTTTGGCGTCACTTTGACAGCGAATAACTTTACATTTGAAGCGTTTAAAGACTCTATTTGTCCATTGTTTATTTCTGAACAAATACGACAATGTATAAAAGGCTCCATTACCTTGTACCTCACGTTATGGCTCCGTAGCAGACGCTTTTATAAAAATAGGCTAACGATTGTGTCATAACCACGCAACTTTCTGTCGCATAGTAGAGGAATTACCGTATAGTACAGGAAAAGCTTACATGAGCTGTTTAAGTTTAATTACTAATGTTAACTAGCATGTTAGTTAGCAATAATTAGCCTGTGCCCTATGTTATCTCCTTACATATACCTACACTCTCCGTCTCTGTAAGATTGGGAATGATTGAGATTTCTCTTGGCACAGCTACCAGAAGACTTACAACTTTCAGACACGTTGCTCACGTCACATTTACATTGTCTCTCTCAGTTGGAGGCTGCGCAGTAACACTCAGCCATCACCGGAAAAGAGCTCCTACTATCCTTCACTGGTCTCCGTCGAAAACAACGACGTCACATTTATGTTAGTGTCTATGCTAAAACACATTTCCACGTTTCCTCTCTCCTCACATGATGTCTTTCCCATGCTTCCTCAGTGGGATGGACTAAGACGGGAGAAAGGGAAGCACGTGAAGGCATCGTGGATGCAATTTAAGGACCTGGGACCAACCCCATGAGTCATATTTAGAGAAATGCACTTCAATTCTTCAACTCGATATGCTGTGCAACATTTCTTTCTGAACTTATCTTATTCACAAACCATTAAGCCTGTGCAAAATGTTAAAACTGGCATTTCATGAGGTGTGAAAAATCTGTATTTCTGAGCCTGAGGTGGTTGTGTTGAGCTCGAGTATCACTGCTTGTTGAGAAACCACCAACTGATTACTACCCCCCCCACTGCCACTCAGTAGGCCCGGCTCCTCGGCAGTGTCGGCGCCTGTGTTGGGTTCATTACGTAGCTCTGGCCTCGGTGGGAAGCTGCTTCATCAAACAGGAGTCAGCAGCGCAGGCTGCTCGACAGTGTGACTTCTCCAGAGTTGCCGTGCAATACTTCAAAAGACTTGCACCCAGCCTTCACGGAGAGCTCTAATGAAAAGCATGGCATGAGCCCGGTGCTTTTGATTCTGCTAGTAAGGAGTCATACATGATAGACTCAAAGGCAAGTTGAATCACAGATAAGGCGCTGAGAGGCTGAGGAGACTGGAGAGAGAAGGGGGCAATACAATGATGATGGAAGCCAAAGGGTTATGGGACGTGTCCACGGGCAGAGTCATTTCGACGCTTCCCATTCGATGTCTATGTGAGCAGCCGGGCAATGCATTCTGGTAGCATCGCAGAGACCTCCCAGAGATGGGGTGTGGAGTTGCCGGCTCCTCATTTGCATAAAGTTGAACCCAGGCTACTTAATGCCTCTCGAGAACTCACGAAAATCTTTTAAAAACTGACTGTTGTTGAACCTAAAATGAAGACGGATTCATCAGCTGCTGCTTAGTTCTCCCATTATATGTTCTCAGAAACACATTATAAAATAAATATACAAATAAATAACATATAACATATACAAATAAATCACTTTTGATAATTTATGATGCCTTGCTCCTTTTTTTATGGCCTTTGAGCCACGTTGTGACAAAATGGGGGCTCGTCCACAACCTGGCTCAAAGGCCATGACAAAAGAAGGAGCGAGGCATCATAAATTATCAAAAGTGATTTATTTAACAAAAGAATAAACTAAACAGAACTTAACTATAACTTAAATAAACCCAAAACAAGATGTGGCAGGCGGGGTGATCAGGCCATGGTTGATGTCTGGATGGTAGTGAAGAGAAGAGAGTCTAGTCTGACCAGGTGGAGCTTTATCAGCTCCCAGGTGCACCAGATCTGCAATCAACTCAAACAAAGATGGAAATAAAGATGGGTAAGACCAGAGAGGTATCACTCCCAGAGAGGCCCTGCCAGATTACACAGGGCCGTCACATACTTTTGTTCGTCCATGTTATGGAAAATCTCCGCACAACTCATTCCACATACAGTACATCAAAATAGTTGGGGAGAACGAGATTAACCACGATGCGTTGTCGTGTCGTGCCGTCCCAACTCTCTGAAGTTCCGGTCTTCCTGAAGGTGTATTTAAACTCACGCTGGAGGCGTTAACGTTTAGCTGAACCTTCAATGTAAACAAAGATATTGCAGGCTCCTAAAACACAGACGCTAAAGCCTAGTTCAGCCTCTCTATCTCTCTCTGAGAAGTATGCTGTGTCTGGCCCACCGACCTCCAAAAGGAGACCTTATCATTACCATGCAGCTGCCTAGACTCCCTGAATCTGTAGAGACATAACATAATTATACATCAACAGGTTTTTGTTATTAGGGACTGGCTGAATATTCTCGTCGCCTGACCCTTTGTCTCATTTTATCACAACATCAACATGACATCGTGACCTTGCGTAGACATACACGCCCACTTTCTTAAGCAAAGTGGCGTGTTATCTGTACGTATTTTGAGCTATCTGCATGTATGTCTACGCTGTACACAGCGGACGTAAACATACACGCCACTTGGCGGGTTATCGCAAGAAGAACGCGACGGTTGAGTTTAGAAAAAGAACAACTGGGTTGGATGTAGTAAAAGAAGAAAGTGACGGTTGAGTTTAGGAAACATGACTCGTGGGACACCATCCCCGGTTAAAGTCCTGTGTTTGACCCATCCGCCCAACGCAGATTTTTGCCCTTTCTTACTACTACTACGGCGTAAATTCACACACAATCACAAGGTAATGTAAGTCAATGAAGGCCAAACGACATTATGTGTCTTGATAACACGCCAATAATGGCATTACGAATTGGCGTGTCATACATACACCACTTCATGACATCAGTCTGCCAACGTGGGGTTTCTGTCCAATCAGGTGCAGCCATGGTGGTTGTAAGAAGGTGAAGCCTGTTTTATTTGCTTGTCAGTGCAGGAGCGTAGCACCAAATTCTGGGCCTTGTAGAAAGGCATTTTCTTTGGGCCCCTCCCCTCATCCACAGCTTTTTATTCTAGCATCTTTTTGGGGCCTTCCTCACACGAGGGCCCTGGGTACTCCGTCCCATTTTTCCTCCCAAGTCCGACGCCTCTGAATAAACGCTAGTGGCGAGCCCATCGGGCGTCCAATGCCGGGAAGCGGGGGCGATCTCCAGCGGACACGTACCAAAACTAGGAGGCGAGTGGAAAGACAGACAAAGAGAGATAAAGGTTACCGAGTGAAGGACAAACAGAGATGCCTCTTGTTATTCCTTCCTAGTGTACTCTACATGTCAGCTGCCATCCAGCCTATCAGAGCTCTTTATTGAGTCTGACCTGCTTCTCCTTCCCCTCGCCCAGTGCAGCAGCAGCATCAGTACACCGGGGCTGTTGTGGCTGCAGAGCCACTGCTTTGCCATGCTTGTGCACACAGAGATCTCCTCAGCGATTACCAGATAAATGCACTTTAATTCACAACACATGCGACTGGGGTTTATATATAGACTCGCTAATTCCCCCGCAGCCACACTGCAATATGAACTCCATGCTGCACCAATTTAAGTGTGCGATGAGTCCCACGCCGACAGGCTCCTCTACTTATCATATATATGACATGCTCCGGCACATTGCTGCAGAAAGGGACCATATCAGAAGCCGAGGGGGGAAAAAAACATTATGGGTGGACCAGTGTGGATTTTTCATTATTAATGAGGAGAGTGGTTTTCAGGGCTGCTTTTCTATTGAGAATTATCAGTCAACCCCAGATGTAATTGAGCAGTAGAACCGTAGACCACAGTTTAATCGATTAGTTGTCAACTGTTAAATTAATCGCCAACTGTTCTGATAATCAGTTAATCGGTTTGACTCATTTTTTATGGAAAATGAGTCAAAATTCTCTGATTCCAGCTTTGTTAAATGTGAATATTGTTCTAGTTTCTTCTCTCCTCTGTGACAGTAAACTGAATATATTTGAGTTGTGGACTAAACGAGACATTTGAGGACGTTTATCTCAGGACTATGGGAAACACCGATCCACATTTTTCACCATTTTCAAGACCAAACTACAACAAATTAATCCATAGATTAAACGACAATGAAAATAATCGTTAGTTGCAGCCCCACACATTTTAACGAGCCCAATGCTGCTAATGCACATATTAGCAACAAGAACTTTTTATTTTCAACTGAAATCCTGACAGTCAACTCCCATAATTGGCAGAGTTGTACTGAAAGGAGGTGTCTGCCTCTGATAACACTGAGCGGTCCTGTAACACATCTGCACAGCCTCTGTGTCAGCTCATTAAACAGCAAGTTCCCTCCGCGTTCTTTGGCCATCACCATGCATCATTAATTGTGTCCGCCTGCTAATCACGTTAGCGGCGTTTCCCTGGCTTTGATATCTATCGCGACGCACGCTGCGTTTACTCCGCGGCCGGTCCGGTAATAAGATAAAAGGGAACAGGTTTCCTACCACCTGTGGACACGTTATACATTCGAAAAAAAGGAAGTAAATATGTTAATTGAAATTCGTCTGCCAACTGGTCTCAACATAGAAGTCATCCCACCGCCAGAAAATACACACACACACACACACAAGTGCGTTTCACTATTTTTGTGGGGACCCGTCATTGACATAATGCATTCCCTAGCCCCTTACCCTAACCTTAACCATCCCAACTAAATGCCTAACCTTAATCCTTACCCTAATCTTAACCATCCCAACTAAATGCCTAACCTTAACCCTTACCCTCACCCTAACCATAACCTAATTCTAACCCTAATCCTACAACCAAGTCTTAACCCTCAAACAGCCCTTTAAACTTGTGGGATCCAGCATTTTGGTCACACAAAGCTGTCCGGACCCCACAAGTATAGTGTATTCCTGGATTGTGGACCCCACTAATGTAGTTAAACGAGACACACACACACACACACACACACACACACACACACACACAGCGAGCCAAACAAGAAGACTTGCTCAGAGCTATGAGTCATATCGTGGGTGCCAACTATCAACGGGGCCTGCCGCACCCAGCTGGCTGTAGTGTATGTAATGTATTCATTTTTCTCATTCAGTAACAAATATATACTACAAATAGATTAATATGTGTTTGATCAGCTTGGCAGAGCGACGCCAGTTAATATGCATGGAGGGCGTGAGGCGTGATGCTTGAGCTCTGTTACATGCTGCTCTAAAAGCTTCATGGCAGCTTGGGCGGTAGCTTTCAGCGGCAGATACAAAGCACCTTTTAGCGCCTCGGCTGCGTCGGCGCTGTAAGATGACCTAGTACGAAGATCGGAGATAAAAATCGGCACGCATGCAAACGACAACGGGACTCGCACCCAGAAGGCGAGTTGCTGAGCAGCCTCCAACTGAGCTTGAAGACGTAGATGTGACGTGAGCAACCTGTCTGAAAGTTGGAAGTCTTCTGGTAGCTGTGCCAAGAGAAATCTCAATCATTAAGCATTTCCAATCCATCAAAACATTGCTAAAATATTTTGTTCTGATGCTTTCATGGACTCTTTATGAGCTTCTCACTTGACTGTATGATGCTTCTCCTTTACTATACGGTAATTCCTCTACTGTGTGACAGTAAGTCTCGTGGTTATGACACAATCGGTAGCCGATTTTTACAGAAATGTCTTCTACGGAGCCATAACATGAGGTACAAGGTAATGGAGCCTTTTATACATTGTCGTCTTTCTTTAGAAATAAACAATGGACAAATAGAGTCTTTAAACGCTACAGATGTAAAGTTATTCGCTGTCAAAGTGACGCCAAAATGAATGGCAGTCAATGGGATGCTAGCAGAAGGGTGATGGCTTGTTAGCCTCAGAATCTCCCCATAGGAGGTACTCTCACTGGAGGCTCGCTTACGCCCTTGACACTGAAGGGTGCATTGTGTGTCGGTATTGTGCGCGCGATACCTCCGAAACGCGATGCAGATGCGCCTGGTGGAAAATAGGAGTTAGGCCCACTGACCAAGTGTCAGTATTTGACGAGTTGGGAGTAAGAATGTGTTGAGAATACACTATTGCTCCAAAGGAAGGGGGTTATATTACAAGAAATAAACGAGGAGATACAGAGGAAGGGTAAAAATAAAAGAGAAGAGGAGGGAGAAGTCATGGGAGCGTGTACATGCGTAGAAAATTGAGACAATGCTTAGCTTAGGACCAGGGAGAGGTGAAAGTGGCCCTCATTTCATACTACACAGAGTTTGGCAATTACTGGTGACAGAGCATCGCACCAAGACGGGGGAAAGATTGATCAGGACAAGCAGGACTCTGTTTGCTTTGTTAAAAGTAATTAATCACTGAGGCCACGGAGGACTGGCGCCTTGAGTGCTGTGCAGTTCTGCTGAGTGGGTTTGTGCGTCTGTAGCCGTATGGGAGCATAAGTACATGCATACGCACATCCCAGCATACACTTCTGCACAGATGTCCAAAACAGCTAAAGTGTATGGGGGGTGGGGAAATGATGTAGCAGGTTGGCAAGCAAAAACTTTGGGTGGAAAAAAAGGGAAGAGATGGAGGAAAGAGGGAAGAACATGCGCACACTGCACCCATTTATTCACGTGCATGCACTCGAGAGGGCCAGTAGTGCAATCCATCATAAGAGTCCTATGGATAAAGGAGGCAAGGAGAGGGGGGGAAGGGGGGAAATAAGGAAGAATTCTCCTTCCTTCACCTTCACTTTGCTCCGAGTGAAATGAAGGACTTATATTTTCTGCTGCAGGTAACTTACTTCCCCCTAAGATGAAATAAACAACATTCCTCTCTTGTTTCATCACAGCCACTCGCTCCCTCCCTCTATGCTCGAAATCCCTCACCCCCCATTTCTCTTTGAAAAGAAAAATGTGTTTTAGCGACGTCCTTAAAACCAATTTCGCATCCATTACATTTTAATTGCTCGCACAAACAGTTTTTAATTGAAAGATGAATCTGAAAGCGGCCTTGTTTTTTTTTATCACATTATACACCGTGCTCCTTCTTACACTTACGCTCCTGAGTATTCTCTGTGGTAGTCTCCTAGCCTTTCTCCTGCGGGACAGTTATTCTGCTGTCAGACCAAACAGGCAAACATTATGGCTAGTTAAATTGTTGTGCTTGTTGCAAAAAATAATGCTGCATTCCAGGCAACCGTAACTCATGTTTTCCCAACCTTGTACCCTTGAACTTACTCCCCGTGAACTGGTACCAGATGGTTGTACTCCCAGTTACAGTTTTTCTGACATCACACACACATAAACAACAATGGCGACTGTTGATGCTGTACAGACGCCGGTGATTAACGGTGAGAAACAGAAAGAAATAGACATAAATAGGCAACGTAAAGCAATTCCGCACATTGTAATTAAAACAATACACATAGGACTGTGTACTACTACAGGTTATGTTTATTAAATGAAGCCCAAAATATGTCGCGGACTAGAAATCGCTAGTCTCAGCTAGCGCTAGCTAACGTCAACGCCCAACTATGAAGTGGCGCTCGGATTTGCCGCTTTGCGCTGCGCTCAAAGTTCAAATAATTTCAACTTTGCAACTAGTTGCTGCTGACCTTTTCGAAAGCGCAATGAGATAACAGCACGTCAGCAAGTAGCTTCCTTGCCACCCTTGATGATGAATACCTTGCTGCGCTTTGCTAGGTAGGGCACAGAGAGCTAATCGCTTATCATGTGTAGGCGGCTTTAGGTAGCAAAGTATACACTCAGCCAGGCAAAACTGTGAAAACAGGCTGTGCATTCTGCACACGCACACACACACACGCACACACGCACACACACACACACACACAGTCCTGAGGCTCTCAGTGTTGTGAACCACGCTCCCTCCTCCACGCCCTCCACACTGCGGTGATAACAGCAGCAGGAGCTCAGAGACACAACCCTGATCAATAAGAGCACACGCACACACACACACACACACACACACACACACACACACACAAACATATACACACACACACACAGGGGAGTCCAGTGATCCCGCAGTAGCTGGGGGTCTTAGGGGAATGGGCGTCATTGGGCGATGAGAAAATTGGCTGTGGGATTGTGAGTGGAGTAGAGAAGAAAAGACAGAGGGGTAGGGCATGAGAATACTATCTACGGCTGTTCTCTCTCTCTCTCTCTCTCGTCATATTTCTTTCTATCCTTAAGCTAGAGAGTTAGAAGGGCAGCAGCTGCAGCAGCAGAGAAATGGCCACGCTGCGTTGAGAAAGCGCTCATTGAAGTGTTGGGTGTGCAGTCGCCCGCAGGCCCAGACACTAATAGAAACAGAAGCCAGGGAGCCCTGGGTGTCAGCGCCTCAGCTCGGCCAGCATACTAAATTCGGTCCTCCTCGTGCTAATGGTCACCCCGAGCAAGGTGCAGGTCCGCGACGCCACTTTGCGAATGAACATCGGCGAACCAGCTAATTCAAATTAGCACATTGTCCAGATCTGCTGGCCTTTTTGCTCAAACCTCTGCAGCGCAATGCCTCGAGGACACAGTTTGGCTAATGAGAGGAATGATTCTTAAGACTTTGCGTCTCTCCGTACTGCACTTCTCGTCCCCTTTGCATTAAAGCAACAGTTTGCTTGAGCGCAAACCATTAGGGGTTGGGTTTTTTTTCTTTTTCTTTTAGGAGCACATTTGGCGTGATAAATGGTGGAAAGGCACTGACCAGCCCGATATGGCAAAGGTGTATGAATGACCTATCAGGCTTTCCAGTGAGTGATGACCCCCAGTCCATGTAACCAACCCCGCTGCTATCATTTACTGAGCCAATAGCCCCGGCTTGAGACCATAACTTGCACACACACACCCACCCACACACACCATTTAAGGAGGACTCGCTCTCATAACTTATCATTAGATGGTACTGTGTATGAGTGATGTTCTATTACTTCACTACAATACAGATATTGAAGCATATTATATCATGCTTACGGAGATCATTATAAAATATGAGCACTAGGGTTCCACTAGGGTTGGGTTTATCAATCGTTTGTGTTCGAATGTGTATGTTCATGTAACATGTCACAACTCCTTTATTATTTGGGATTTTGGCTTATATTGCATAGCGAAACAAAACCCAACACTAACGCTATCACACCAGTTGGGTTTAACACTTTGTTTACCTGCAGTTTGGGAGAGTTACACAACAAAAGCACACTTTTTTTGTGCTTATATTCTCTTTTCTTTAGTGCTCTCTGTGCTGGAAAATATGTTAACAGCTTATTTCCTAACTATTTCCTGGCTGCATCATTTATCATGTTGTGGCATTAAGATAACATGCCGCACTGAGCCATCTTCTCGTGCTATACTCTATGAATAAACCTCCTAATATCAGCCGGTGATGGCTCATTATGCTGGCCGATCATGCTGGGCCTCTTTTAAAGTGTTTGCTCTCTTGGGTAAAGTAAAAGAGTCCATGCGCTACTATGCGTTTTTGGTGCTGCTGGATTAAGCATCCTGGCTTTTTTTTTTTCCCCACCGGAGCCTGTGGAGATGAAGAGAGCTTTTGGAGGGGTTCAGAGAGAATTTCATTCAACCTGTAGTGCTTCATGTTCCCCCAGGGGAGATTTCCTCCCTCTGTCAGGGGTCTGAAAGCTAAACAATCCCGAGGAGAGGGCCGGGGAAGCACTCATCTACTGTACAAACACGGTGAGCACAGACACGGTGGAGCGGCAGTCTGTTTACAAGCCTAACCGGGCCGACTCATCACTCTCAGAGGGAGAGGGGGCCTCTGAAGATATGTTCACTCACACACACATTTATAATTACAGTACATAGCGCGCTGGAACCTTAATTTCTTACAGATAGAAATAAATGGGAGCTCGGCACACATAGGTTAACTGTGACAAATTGCTGCTTAAATGAACATTACTTTGAGATGTTTTTTACTCAGTGGAAATGAAAACCGATTCATCTCTTTGCAGCTCAAGTCTCAAACTCACCATAAATGGTTATAAAATCAGCCTCATGCATTTGCTGAAATCCTCTCCGCCAAAACACAAAAGCACAGACATAAACAGCGGGGCCTATCTTGCACGCGGAGCAGCACAAAGCCAGACACAAGAGTCTTTGCTAGTTTAAGTTGTTTCCCGTCCAGCGCCCGCGTCGTTTAAATAGTGAATGCACCTGCGCCCATCTGTGGACCATGGGCGTGCTGGTCTTACAGGGAGGTGTGTTCAGGTGCATTCTGGGCGTGCTGGTCTTACAGGGAGGTGTGTTCAGGTGCATTCTGGGCGTGCTGGTCTTACAGGGAGGTGTGTTCAGGTGCATTCTGGGCGTGCTGGTCTTACAGGGAGGTGTGTTCAGGTGCATTCTGGGCGTGCTGGTCTTACAGGGAGGTGTGTTCAGGTGCATTCTGGGCGTGCTGGTCTTACAGGGACGTGTGTTCAGGTGCATTCTGGGCGTGCTGGTCTTACAGGGAGGTGTGTTCAGGTGCATTCTGGGCGTGCTGGTCTTACAGGGAGGTGTGTTCAGGTGCATTCTGGGCGTGCTGGTCTTACAGGGAGGTGTGTTCAGGTGCATTCTGGGCGTGCTGGTCTTACAGGGAGGTGTGTTCAGGTGCATTCTGGGCGTGCTGGTCTTACAGGGAGGTGTGTTCAGGTGCATTCTGGGCGTGCTGGTCTTACAGGGACGTGTGTTCAGGTGCATTCTGGGCGTGCTGGTCTTACAGGGAGGTGTGTTCAGGTGCATTCTGGGAGTATTACTATCTTGAGGCAGCGGGAAGTGATCGCACCGTTGGCCAACAAAAACCTGGTCTAAAGTCAATAACGCAGCATTTCATTGTTATTTTAACAGAGCATTAGTAAAATGCTCCTAGACTCGTGCACAGCGTGGGCACACTATGGTTGTTACACACACAGGGACGCACACACACACACATGCAGCCGTAGATACAACGATACAACTTAGTGTCAGTTATAGGGATCGACCAATACTGTTTTTTCAAGGCTGATATCGATAAAGATTTTTAGTAGTTAATGAAAGTTATCAGGCAAATTTAAAACGCTGATACAGATCATCTGCAAACTGCCAAAAAACAGCCAATAATCTATATTCAGATTTTTGACAATGCGGCCGCAGTGTGAACAACCGAGGTGGATTCAATGAGACTTTTACATCAATCTACATCGACATTAGTCCCGGTGGGTTAGCGGTTAGCCCGAGACACAGAAAGTCACATTACTAGGCCTACAACATGGAGAAGAGTGATGGAGCAAGTCAGTGGAGGGAGAGGGAGGATCATACCGTAACCGCTCCGATTTTGAAAAAATAGCAAATGCAATGGAAGAACAGGGACACAGGAGAACGGGGCTGCAGTGGCAAAGGAAGGAAGCTGCCATTACACAAACATTTTGAAATAAAAGTTGAAAATGCTGACTTCCTTCCATAACCTCCCTAACTTTAGTGCAACAGCGTGCTGCGTCTGAGGTCATTGTTATAGGTCTTTTTGAGCGTGCGGGTCAGATTGAAACCGCACAACAGTTCACACTGGAGTCTGACATTTGCCACATTTTAAAAAGGTCATTAAAAAATCTGCATTAAGCAGTAAGACTTGCGGTGTGAACGTAGCCTAAAAGAAGGGACTCTAAATCGCCCGTTAGAAGGCAGAAGTTGCCAGGCTGGCTCAGTGGGTAGAGCAGTCGCACGTATACTAAGAGGTTTATGCCTCGACGCAGAGGTCCAGGGTTCGAATCCGACCTGTGGCGATTTCCTGCATGTCTTCCCCCGTCTCTCTCTCTCTCTCCTCTTTCTCACCTAGCTGTCCTGTCAAAAATGAAAGGTGGAAAAGCCCAAAGAAGGAAAAAAGAAGGCAGAAGTTGGTATTCATAATTTAACCTTTGTGTGGATAAAACAAGGGTTAATACAGCACGTTAGTGCTTGTTTGTATAGCATTTTGGTCAGCTTAAATAATGCTCTAGAAACAAAATGTACTTCCTTACTTTACAAGAGAGGGTTTAGAGAGCATTTCTCAACAAAATAAACAGAAGTACATAACCCTTGTGTGGTCCTTCGGGTCCTGGAGACCTGAAGGACCACACAAGGGTTTTAAAACAAGGGTGGAGTCAGAAGAGACTGTTAGCAGGTCTGAGCATGCTCTTCTTGTTGGTCGTTTGAAGGGAGTGTGCAAGAGGTTGACCAAAGCTTTGAGTCGATTGTATAATCGGACGTTACGCTGTTGGCTGTTGTATCAGCTAGGACAGTGCTGGGAATTTGCATCCCTGCTTTGCGTGTCCTCTTTGTCATGAGCGCAGAAACATCAGCCGCTAATTGCTTACGACGAATCAAAAACACGAGGTCGGAGAGCATACGTACACCAGCCGGGTCAAAGTTTGACACCACTCGGATGCCAGGGCTCATTCGGCGAGACCGGGTCACGTGCGCTGCTCGGGATCTATCCTGCTCACCCCACTGTCACTCTGCAACGCGTATAAAGTCCAATTAATAGGCTGGTATCTATGCTTGCGTGTCACAATGGCAGCTGCCGTACCCCCCCTTCCTTCTGCCTGGGCACGGCTACAACGGGTGCTCAGTGTTTATGTCACCTCTTAATTGCATTTCCCCCCCTCTCCCACCCCCCCCAACGGTAGAGGTATGGCTTTGTGCAGACGCCCCGAGGAAGGAAAAGAAGGTCAGGCTGCCAATTTGGAGCTGGCAGGTCGAGAGCAGCGGCAGCACTTAGTTTCGCTTGAGAAGAGAACGGAGGGCTGCTGCTCATCTATGGAAACCAGGACAAACAAAAGGGATAAGTGAAGGGGAAAGGGAAGACAAATCCCACCCCTCCCTCGTCTCTTTCGCTGTCTTCAGGCTCTGGGAGAGTGACACCGGGCTTACAGACAAGTCCCAGGCTCCGCAGCTACCTGTGATTGAACGGGGACAGCGCGGAACAAGAGGGAAGTGTTTGGAGAAGGACATTTCAATGTCCCGTACCGCTGACGCACAAGAACATCTCCAATACCCATTTGCACAAAATGATTGTCTTAAAAGACTGCTGTGCCTGCTCCAAATATGAGCACAGTTAAGTACATTCACAGAATGACTTACTGTCAAAACCCTCTTCATTCTAGGGCTGCAACTAAAACACAAAATTATTATTTGAATTGTCAATTAATCTGTGGATTATTTTCTGGATGAGTGGATGAGTTGTTAGGTCTCTAAAAAAGTGTAAAATGTGGATCAGTGTTTCCCCAAAAAGCCCAAGATTACGTCCTCAGATGTCTCGTTTTGTCCCCAACTCAAAGATATTCAGTTTACTGTCACAGAGGAGAGAAGACACTAGATCAATATTCACATTTAACAAGCTGGAATCAGAGAATGTTTGACTTGTTTTCAAAAAAATGACTCAAAACTGATTAACATTGGGCACCCAGGCGGCTCGGTTGGTAGAAAAACATCTCCTCACTATCTCCTAGCTGCCTGTCCCCTGAACACACTGTAAAAAATATCTCCTCACTATCTGCTAGCTGCCTGTCCCCTGAACACACTGTAAAAAATATATCTCCTCACTATCTGCTAGCTGCCTGTCCCCTGAACACACTGTAAAAAATATATCTCCTCACTATCTGCTAGCTGCCTGTCCCCTGAACACACTGTAAAAAACATCTCCTCACTATCTGCTAGCTGCCTGTCCCCTGAACACACTGTAAAAAATATATTTCCTCACTATCTGCTAGCTGCCTGTCCCCTGAACACACTTTAAAAAAACATGTCCTCACTATCTGCTAGCTGCCTGTCCCCTGAACACACTGTAAAAAACATCTCCTCACTATCTGCTAGCTGCCTGTCCCCTGAACACACTGTAAAAAATATATCTCCTCACTATCTGCTAGCTGCCTGTCCCCTGAACACACTTTAAAAAAACATGTCCTCACTATCTGCTAGCTGCCTGTCCCCTGAACACACTGTAAAAAACATCTCCTCACTATCTGCTAGCTGCCTGTCCCCTGAACACACTGTAAAAAATATATCTCCTCACTATCTGCTAGCTGCCTTTCCCCTGATCACACTTTAAAAAAACATGTCCTCACTATCTGCTAGCTAAAATTAAACAATCAAAAGGCGATGTTATCATTATTCTACGACTCTGACAAAGCTGACTTTATTAAACATGACTGGGAAAGACCCGAGACCTTACAAAGACTTTCAAAGGCATGTTGAGAGCAAACGGTGAAGCTGAAGTAAATCATGAAGGCACTTTAAATGATAAAACGTCATGTAGCCCCGAGGCATTTAGATCTGCCTCCGGTGATTAATGGATTTCGGTGACCTGGTCCCGTTCAATATGGTGATGCTCTGTGACCTTAAATAGTGTGTCTGCAGAGGAAATAAATCCCCCCAAAAACAGCCCAAAGTCAGGCAGATGTTTTAAATAAACAAAACCAAGGAAAAACTATATGAAGTATAGGAATTCAGGACACTTACCCTCATTGTTAACGGGGAAGAAAGCGCTATACAGTCACGAAAGACTCCAGTGCAAAGCTAAAGAAAGGCAGTGCTTACCTTGCCTAAATAACAAATGGCCTTTCAGCAGAGTTAAGAAACGCGTGCCCCAGTTGCTACTGTGCCTTCTCTGACTCAAACAGATACGCTTTGACAAAGAGCCAGTGAACCTTGGACTTTTTTCTCGTTTTCTTTCCATTTCTGAATAATTTCCATTAAACCATCTCAATGTGGCAGTCGGGGAGGTGAGGGAGAGGGGAGGAAAGCGAGAGAGAGGGTGAGAGAGAATGAAAGGATAAGGGGGCAAAGGTAGTTAAGAGGCAGCCGATTTAGGACTGCAGGCACACAGAAGAGAGGATAAGATAAGGGGCCAACAGTATATCTTTTCAGCACTGCACTCTGTTTGAGCCCCGCCGAAAGTAGTGCCTAAAAAAAAAACTCCCCCCAAAAAAAAAGTAAAAATAATTTGCTCGGGACGACAAATCAGTTCCAGTTAAACTACAATTTGCAACACGTAATGAAAAGAAAAAGGCACCTCTCTCTTTTAGACCAGGCCTCTCCAGCAGCACCCTGAGGGCCAGATGTACTAACGCTTCTGTGCCCACTTCAGGCGTATTCGTTTCGCAACGCGCGCGTAAGAGCATGGCGAGGTACGTACAAACGGTTTTCCGTGTCATGCATATGCATTCATGGGAGGGAGAAGAAGGGGAAAAGTGGGAGTTTCCCATAAAGAGATGGGAGGAGAAGCGTAAAGTGCGCCTAGTTATGTATTACACGATATATACAAAAAACTGCACATGAAAATGTGCCTCTATTTTGCGGCGAAAAATTCTCCGCCCCTTAAAAGCAGGTGTAAACCAGTCCTTCCAAAAAAATCCTTGACTATGCGGCATGTTTTCTTAAAAAATGCGATGGAATATGCTATATGATATTTATGCAATTTAATGCAATGCAAAAATTGCGGGAACTTGCAAAAACTGCAGTTTGATGAAAAAGAGAAAAAAAAGTGATTCCCCAACACCCTGTTTTTAGATGATGTTCACGTCACTTCATAGCGTTTCCATGGCAACAGGGGAAAATGGCTGCTCTTGTGTGAAGTAAACGCAACATTTTACAACTTTCTGCTAAGATATATTATGGGACTTTTTTGCAATGAAAATGCTGTGGATTATGAAATCATGCAAGTCCTGAATATTTTGCGCGGAAATTGGCAATTTATGCGGCGAAAGTGCGGCATACTTGAAAAAATGCGCGCCCCCGGCATAAATATGCGGACTTTGGCTGATTATGCGTTGAATTATGCGATTGCATAATCGCGTTTTTCTGGAGGGACTGGTAAACCAGTCGAATCCCGAAATCATTAAGCGTTACAGATGAAGCAGCCATGCAACATTACAGTTACTGGAAGAAATCAAAGATGACGTTGAATCTCCGACTCAGCGTTCACGTTCCATTCCAGCAGTAAAGGCGCTGACGCACCGAGCCGATAATCGGCCGTCGGACAGTCTGGAGAGGTCGGTGACTCGAGTCTGTCCAATCGGATTGGTGGAGCGCTAACCCGGAAATGGTCGAGCGGGATGAGCGCAACGAACGCCTCTCAAAATCTGACGCAAATGTTGTTGATCTGAAATGAAGACAGGATTCAGCAACTGCACGGCCTATTTCTCGCTTAAAATGTTTTCGGAAACATGTTTCGGTGAACTATTTTTGTAAAAATACGAGATCGTATTTCAAACAAGCCGCCATTACTATCGGCTGGAGAAGCCAGACCCATGTGACGCCCACAGGTTGGTGTGTCAGGTCCTTTAAACTCCTCGCTACATTACAAATATTGGCATCAGGATCATTTCAAACAGTCATAGCATCAGCAGTGGGCAGTCTGCACTCAGCCGTATCATAGCACCAGTACTTAACGCTTAGCTACAGCGCACTAGTCAATACGTACATTTCCCCACCACTAATGCCGAAATAACACGCATCAAGCTGTTACCTCATTAACAAGCAGATCAACTTCGTTATCGCTAAATCTTTGTTTTTGTTGTTTGGACTGACTTGGTGGCTGATCCGTGATAGAAAGATGCGCGCAATTTATGGTATAGTGGGCGGAGAGAGGCGCCGATTACTAGTGATGTGCGATACCACTTAATTCCTATTCGAAACAATACTTTAGTATCGATCCGCACATCCCTACCGATTACCAGATGAACTGCAGGTTTGGTAAATACGACGTGAGCTGAAGTATCACAGCGTGCGCTTCCTGCGGGTTGGCCACAGAGTAAGCAACAGGCCTGTAATTTGTATAGTGATGTCTTTCCCCAGTTATATACAGCGGTACAACTTCAGCTATTATCACTTTGTTTGGGAACTTACCGGTTTGAACTAATAGATTACAGATATATGTTGGTGGAGTGGTTTTGAGATACCTTTAATGACCTTTTTACAGTTTCATATCAATTTCATTGCAATCAGTGGATCTATTTCTTTGTCTTCCACTGCTGTGAGGAACACTGAGTTGGGTTTCCTTTCTTTGAAGGTATCATATTCCAGTCCTCACATGACAAATGGATCTGGATTTGGTTATATCTGTTGCTGGTCTATTTAAAGAAAGGCAGGCAGTAGGATCTCTATAGATATCCATATTTGCATTCCTGTGTGTCTGGGTCAAACTGTCTGTCAGTCTGTCTCTCACTCTCGCTGTCTGTTGGTCACAATCCAGAGTGTCATCGCACTAAGAAGGACATGGCAGCTCTGGTCAGGAGTTCATCATGGGTCAACAGCTGGGTCCCGCCCAAGGGGATGCCGGCTATTGTTTATGGAAAGAGATCCTTTTTTTTTCTTCAGGCAGTCAGCCATGAGCGAATAATAATGCAAATATATCTGCATTACATAGAGCGGAGGTGGCGGACTAATTGCCAAGTGATAATAAGATGAAAGCATTGTATTTCTTCTGTCGGGGAGAATACAGCGATACATCATGTTCAAGACCGAACAAGGGGGTGAAGGATGGATGGAAGAGAGAGGAGGGCAGGTGAAGGGGTGAGGCAGTTAGGTCAGCCATCAAAAACACACCCATCACTCCAGCGGTGACCCATCTGACCCTGGAAAATTCACACCCACCACCACCACCACCACACCACACAGTTTCTGCAGCTGTCTCTGCCCTTCAGTCACAGACCAGCGTCCACCGAATCCAGATGAACACAAGTGAGTGGCACTCCCTCTCTGACACTCTGAGCTCAATTACAGAGGTATATTTATCACAGCGTTCAGACAACCCCGGGCTGGTCTAGTCTCAACGGAAGTACATTTCCAGAATAAAGACATCATGACATCTGGCTGTCATGATGTCGGGCAGGTTGCCGTTCTGAAAATCAACTAATGTACAACTATGTTGAATTTCAAACAAATGAAAGGAAATCATTTCCAACTTTCTTTTATTGAACAAACTTTTGGTCATTACGTCCATAGGAGGGCAAACCTAAACAACAGCAGACATACAGTATCTACTTGTGTAGGTACATTCATTCCAACACAAACACGTCCTTTAAAAGATCTACATACCTACACATTACAAAATAATCTATTGTTGCCTACAGAACGTGGAGGTGTTAACTGTCTGAAGACACATGTAGGAACAAGGTCATGCTTTTCTGTTAACACCTACTGTAGTCTCGATCAACGGAAGCACATTTGCAGGATAAACCCTGAAATCCAGTTAACTTCATTTAATATTGTATGTGGCGTTTTTCTTTAGCGGGGTGCAAATTTTCCACCAAAACAAGTTCCTTCCCGAGACTATTTAGCAGAGCCACCGTGGCTCAGCGCCGCCCGAGACGTTTGCGATTGGTTTAAAGAAATGCAAACAACCCATAGCTGTTTTTTTTTTCTTCTTCTCCTATCCCAGAATGCAGCTGTGGTGTAGCCAGGCCTTTACTCCACAGCACTGTGGAGTAAAGGCCTGGCAATGCGAGACTATGACAAAGCTGACACAGAAAGGCTAAATCCGAGAGCTACACCATGACTACTATCTCCTAGCAGCAGATGTGAATATGGCTATTACAGGCTAGTTGTCCTCAAACGGCACCGTCCCAACAACAACAACAAAAAAAGAAACTCATCCGCCCGTGAACCAAGCCGCTCTCGTGACCCAGCGCAGCAGAGGACACGGCCATTACTGTGAATCAACCTAAACGACTTGGCTTTCAACTGGGCTGAGAAGCGGAGGAGCCTTTGAACAGCCTCAGAGCCGGCCCCTGGGGGACCCTGAGCCTTGGCCTCACTCTCTCATGTTTTCCTACACACAACCATAGACACAAATGAAAAGAAAAATACATTTCAGAGAAGGGATTGTTTAGGAGGAAAAGGACGTGGCAGTAAAAAGGGGCAGAAGATTTCAATGTCCCAAAGGACCCAAGGAAGACATCCGACGTAATTTATCCACAGATATAAAAGTTATTAAAACAAAATGAATAAATGGCTTTTCCTAGCCGGCTTTTTTTTTTTTAAAAAGGCCTCCCTCCTCCCGAGCAGCATTTCTTTCCTTTCGGGAGCGAACTCCCCCCATTTTTTCAGAAGTGCTCGTTTTGATGATGCTGACTCTTCTCGGTCTCCACGGAGCAATTACAGCTGCCCTGTCAAATACCACAACGCTCCAAAAGGACCAGTTCACCGCCTGAGGGGCCCCTCTCACACCCCTTGAAACCCCCACCAATTCAATCCCCCGTGAAGCTCGGTGCACACCAACCCTTGAACTCTAACGAAGAAAGCCAGAGACGAGTCCAGGACAATAATGAAAATAGCATCCTCGTCAACAGTGGGCTCCACCTCTATATCTCAACCTATCAACCCCTACAGGCACAGCTTTCAAAGACAACCTCCAGCCAGGGTTGGTTTTTTTAACTCCCTGGTGAACAGACCCTTATTAGTGGAGGGAATCCAATTCTGTGTCCAAGGGCGGACCTCGAGGTCCCCCCAGTAGACCACCCACATCTGAAGAAGCGGTTCCCGGTCGTTCGGTGATGACTCTATTCCATCAGCTCGGTGGCCGGGAGGTGAGAGAGCATGACAGGCTAGACGGCATCAAAACGCTCCTCATCATCACCTCTGCGTGTGTTTTTTGCCTCAGCCCTAATTAATCACCTCCTGAGGCCAGTGTGGCACAACAGCAAAGGGTCCACCTGACGCCACGGCTCCCCAGACGGAGGTGAGAGGTGACGAGTGCAAAGCGGCGCGCTCCCACATGCTAATGGCGGCGTTAGCAGGTGGCAGGCTCCCAGAAAACCTGAACCCCCGGCCAATTAGATGCACCCCTGCAGAACGCATAGCAATATTAAAGTAATACGCCACCTTTTGTTGAAATAGGGCTTATCACGGTCTACCCTGGCTGTAGATAGGTGGGCCAACGCATTTTTCTTGTCTCAGTGCAAGTAATTAGGTTGTTTTTTGTCTTTTGTTGGCTCACTTTTAATCACAATATGCTAACCAGCAACATAGGATTCCATTCACTACGCTAAGCTAACTAGGACTAACGGCTAAGTTGCACCGGACTAAAACAATGCATGCACAAAAAATGCGTTGGCCCACCAATCTACAGCTAGAGGAGACCCCACCTATCTACAGCTAGAGGAGACCCCACCTATCTACAGCTAGAGGAGACCCCACCTATCTACAGCTAGGGGAGACCCCACCTATCTACAGCTAGAGGAGGCCCCACTTATATACAGCTAGAGGAGACCCCACCTATCTACAGCTAGGGGAGACCCCACCTATCTACAACTAGGGGAGACCCCACCTATCTACAGCTAGAGGAGACCCCACCTATCTACAGCTAGGAGAGACCCCACCTATCTACAGCTAGGGGAGACCCCACCTATCTACAGCTAGAGGAGACCCCACCTATCTACAGCTAGGGGAGACCCCACCTATCTACACTAGAGGAGAGACCCCACCTATCTACAGCTAGAGGAGACCTCACCTATCTACAGCTAGAGGAGAGACCCCACCTATCTACAGCTAGAGGAGACCCCACCTATCTACAGCTAGGAGACCCCACCTATCTACAGCTAGGGGAGACCCCACCTATCTACAGCTAGAGGAGAGACCCCACCTATCTACAGCTAGGAGACCCCACCTATGTACAGCTAGGGGAGACCCTCACCTATCTACAGCTAGAGGAGAGACCCCACCTATCTACAGCTAGAGGAGACCTCACCTATCTACAGCTAGAGGAGAGACCCCACCTATCTACAGCTAGAGGAGACCCCACCTATCTACAGCTAGGAGACCCCACCTATCTACAGCTAGGGGAGACCCCACCTATCTACAGCTAGAGGAGACCCCACCTATCTACAGCTAGGAGAGACCCCACCTATCTACAGCTAGAGGAGACCCCACCTATCTACAGCTAGGAGAGACCCCACCTATCTACAGCTAGAGGAGACCCCACCTATCTACAGCTAGGAGAGACCCCACCTATCTACAGCTAGAGGAGACCCCACCTATCTACAGCTAGAGGAGACCCCACCTATCTACAGCTAGGGAGACCCCACCTATCTACAGCTAGAGGAGACCCCACCTATCTACAGCTAGGGGAGACCCTGATGAGCCCTATTTCAACAAATGGTGACGTAGCCCTTTAACAATCAAAATCCTTATGGAGAAAATGGGATTGGGAACGGGATTTCTTTTTTTTTTTACTTCTGGAACAACACTGTTGAGCTCTATATAGCATCCTTCCAGAGGTGATATCGTCATACTTCTCTGTTTCGCAGCACTGCGGTGTAGTGATGGAGGTAATTATCAGGGCTGAAGAAAGAGCAGGCTGGATAATGTAAATGTCAGGAGTAGGAGAGGAGCGGCTCTGAGCTCTCATCAGAATTGCTTTGAATCTTGCGTCAGTGATCAAAGGCACGCCGAGGGAGCAGCACAGAGCCAGGCCCAGTTAACGGAAGGTTAGATTACTTCATACGGGGAGAGAGAGAGAGAGACAGAGCTTAAACATTTATACCACCGTCATCTACAATAAGGACTTTTTGTCCAGTTTCAGCAAGCTTTTAAGGACTCCACCCTTAATTTGGGGGCCCTTACACTCACGTGTCAAGGCTCACACAGGAAAGAATAAAGAAACAGAGATGTACGCACAAGATAAATGAGCATGCCATGTACTATGAGCACAATAGAAGAAGAAATGCGCGTGCTGTTATTATATACCGCCATTACTCTTTCTTTATGAATTAATAAACAGTCCTGTAGGGCTGCTCCCTCTTAGTCGATTAGTCTACTAATCGGTTGTTTTGGTCTTAGTCAACTTAGATTTCTTTAGTTCATTAGTCATGTTTGATGCTGTTTTCATGCTGAATGACTTATTTCCAAGAAACGTACGAGCACATCTCTGGTAAACACAAGAATTAAAGTGGTGCTTTTAGCACGACTCTTTGCGGAGAAACTCAGATTTACAGATCTGTCGATTAAATCAACTAATCGATTAGTCGGTACAGTTGAATGAGTGTTAGTCGACTAAGAAGTTCTTCAATCGAGCACAGCCCTAATGTACACACAAGATAAATGAGCATGCCATGTACTATGAGCACAACAGAAGAAGAAATGCGCGTGCTGTTATTATATACCACTGTTACTCTCTCTTTATGAATTAATAAAAAATCCTGTAGGGCTGCTCCCTCTTAGTCGATTAGTCGACTAATCGGTCGTTTTGGTCTTAGTCAACTTAGATCTCTTTAGTCCATTAGTCATGTTTGAGGCTTTTTTTTCATGCTTAATGACTTATTTCCAGGAAACGTACGAGCACATCTCTGGTAAACACAAGAATTAAAGAGGTGCTTTTGCATGACTCTTTGTGGAGAAACTCAGATTTACAGATCTGTCGATTAAATCAACTAATCGATTAGTCGATACATATTAGTCGACTAAGAATTTCTTCAATCGAGCACAGCCTTACCCCCTCCCCCTGCTCTGCAATCCTGATCAATGCTTTATAGCGAGCCAAACCCATTCCTAATGGCGACCTAATGCTTGTTTAATCACAAGCCTTGCCATTCGGCCGCCACGTCACCCTACTTTAATGTTTCTGGCCTCGGCAGAGCAGCTCCACGCAGCGATCACGGGGCTCGCTGACACTGTGCGGTAGACCCTCCTCCTCCCAACGTGATGGAGAACCCATGTGTCTGTTTTCCGTTTTCTGTTTTCTGTTTTGGGGGGATTATCTCGGAGGAGAACGTAGGACAGGCACGAGAGTAGATTTATAAAGTGTGCATGTGTGGGGTGAGTAAATGTAGCCCCCGTGTGCCGTGCGTTTCAATCAGATTGAGGCGGGTTGCAAGCGCAGCACATTATTCTCCCCCTGCTCTGCATAGCGCTGCGCTAGGCTATGTCCTCCTGCTGTATTAGTGTGATGTATGACCCAAACGCTGGGCTGCGCCACACCACGCCGCGCACACACTCCTGCCCACACTGCTCCAAACAGAAAAAAAGCCTCTGCGGCTTTTTCATTCCACCTGTCAAACAGTTATTCATCTCTCCCTCTCCCTCTCTCTCTCTCTCTCTCGCTCGCAGTCCCTCCCTCTCTCACACTTGCTTTATCTTTTCACCCACCCCTACATCTCTCTGCCTTATTGTATCCATCACTTCACTTTGTCTCCAGGAGCACTGCTACAGCTTTGTTTTCCTCACAAGAGAAACGCAATATCCCACACGAGAATGTGAATTAGAGGCTAGAGAATATTCACATTTAACAGGCTGCAATCGGAGTGGTTTTTTATTATTTTTTTCTCATACAGAATGACTAAAACTAAAATTATCAGAATAGACGGCCATTCATTTAATTTAGTTGACAACTAATCGGTGAATCGGTGCAGCTCTACTGTGAATGTTGTAGGGCTGTGCTCGATTAAAGAAATTCTTAGTCGACTAACCCTCATTCAATTGTACCGACTAATCGATTAGTTGATTTAATCGACAGATCTGTAAATCTGAGTTTCTCCACAAAGAGTCGTGGCAAAAGCACCACTTTAATTCTTGTGTTTACCAGAGATGTGCTCGTACGTTTCTTGGAAATAAGTAGGGCTGTTTCCTCTTTGTGGATTAGTCGACTAATCGGTTGTTTTGGTCTTAGTCAACTTAGATCTCTTTAGTCCATTAGTCATGTTTGATGATTTTTTTCATGCTGAATGACTTATTTCCAAGAAACGTACGAGCACATGTCTGGTAAACACAAGAATTAAAGTGGTGCTTTTGCCACGACTCTTTGTGGAGAAACTCAGATTTACAGATCTGTCGATTAAATCAACTAATCGATTAGTCGGTGCAGTTGAATGAGTGTTAGTCAACTAAGAATTTCTTCAATCGAGCACAGCCCTAATGTACACACAAGATAAATGAGCATGCCATGTACTATGAGCACAACAGAAGAAGAAATGCGCGTGCTGTTATTATATACCGCTGTTACTCTCTCTTTATGAATTAATAAAAAATCCTGTAGGGCTGCTCCCTCTTAGTCGATTAGTCGACTAATCGGTCGTTTTGGTCTTAGTCAACTTAGATCTCTTTAGTCCATTAGTCATGTTTGAGGCTTTTTTTTCATGCTTAATGACTTATTTCCAGGAAACGTACGAGCACATCTCTGGTAAACACAAGAATTAAAGAGGTGCTTTTGCATGACTCTTTGTGGAGAAACTCAGATTTACAGATCTGTCGATTAAATCAACTAATCGATTAGTCGATACATATTAGTCGACTAAGAATTTCTTCAATCGAGCACAGCCTTACCCCCTCCCCCTGCTCTGCAATCCTGATCAATGCTTTATAGCGAGCCAAACCCATTCCTAATGGCGACCTAATGCTTGTTTAATCACAAGCCTTGCCATTCGGCCGCCACGTCACCCTACTTTAATGTTTCTGGCCTCGGCAGAGCAGCTCCACGCAGCGATCACGGGGCTCGCTGACACTGTGCGGTAGACCCTCCTCCTCCCAACGTGATGGAGAACCCATGTGTCTGTTTTCCGTTTTCTGTTTTCTGTTTTGGGGGATTATCTCGGAGGAGAACGTAGGACAGGCACGAGAGTAGATTTATAAAGTGTGCATGTGTGGGGTGAGTAAATGTAGCCCCCGTGTGCCGTGCGTTTCAATCAGATTGAGGCGGGTTGCAAGCGCAGCACATTATTCTCCCCCTGCTCTGCATAGCGCTGCGCTAGGCTATGTCCTCCTGCTGTATTAGTGTGATGTATGACCCAAACGCTGGGCTGCGCCACACCACGCCGCGCACACACTCCTGCCCACACTGCTCCAAACAGAAAAAAAAGCCTCTGCGGCTTTTTTCATTCCACCTGTCAAACAGTTATTCATCTCTCCCTCTCCTCTCTCTCTCTCTCTCTCTCGCTCGCAGTCCCTCCCTCTCTCACACTTGCTTTATCTTTTCACCCACCCCTACATCTCTCTGCCTTATTGTATCCATCACTTCACTTTGTCTCCAGGAGCACTGCTACAGCTTTGTTTTCCTCACAAGAGAAACGCAATATCCCACACGAGAATGTGAATTAGAGGCTAGAGAATATTCACATTTAACAGGCTGCAATCGGAGTGGTTTTTTATTATTTTTTCTCATACAGAATGACTAAAACTAAAATTATCAGAATAGACGGCCATTCATTTAATTTAGTTGACAACTAATCGGTGAATCGGTGCAGCTCTACTGTGAATGTTGTAGGGCTGTGCTCGATTAAAGAAATTCTTAGTCGACTAACCCTCATTCAATTGTACAGACTAATCGATTAGTTGATTTAATCGACAGATCTGTAAATCTGAGTTTCTCCACAAAGAGTCGTGGCAAAAGCAGCACTTTAATTCTTGTGTTTACCAGAGATGTGCTCGTACGTTTCTTGGAAATAAGTAGGGCTGTTTCCTCTTTGTGGATTAGTCGACTAATCGGTCGTTTTGGTCTTAGTCAACTTAGATCTCTTCAGTCCATTAGTCATGTTTGATGATTTTTTTCATGCTGAATGACTTATTTCCAAGAAACGTACGAGCACATGTCTGGTAAACACAAGAATTAAAGTGGTGCTTTTGCCACGACTCTTTGTGGAGAAACTCAGATTTACAGATCTGTCGATTAAATCAACTAATCGATTAGTCGGTGCAGTTGAATGAGTGTTAGTCAACTAAGAATTTCTTCAATCGAGCACAGCCCTAGAAATAAGTCCTTCAGCATGAAAAAAGCATCAAACATGACTAATGGACTAAAGACATCTACGTTGACTAAGACCAAAACGACCGATTAGTCGACTACGTGATGATCCGGCTGCACCGATGCCAGCCAAGCCCCTAGATGCACCGTATGAATTACTGTTTTGACGCGCGTGTGCAGACGTGCGATTCAAGAAGGATCAAAGCACCGAAAAAGGTGCGTTGTCACATCTGTCCAGTCTGCTCCGACAGCGAGTGACGGCTCTTTCCATCAGCGGCGCCGGAGTGTATGACAGCCAGTTTAAAAAGACAAAAAGGAAAAGGAGAGAAAAGCGCCCCATTATATTCCACAAAGTAACAGCGTACAGTACAGGCCAAAAGTTTGGACACACCTTCTCATTCAATGTGTTTCCTTTTTAATTTCATGACTATTTACATTGTAGATTCTCACTGAAGGCATCAAAACTATGAATGAACACATATGGAATTATGTACTTAACAAAAAAGTGTGAAATAACTGAAAACATGTCTTATATTTTAGATTCTTCAAAGTAGCCACCCTTTGCTTTTTTATTAATAAGGGAAATAATTCCACTAATGAACCCTGACAAAGCACACCTGTGAAGTGAAAACGAAACCAAAAAAAGCAAAGGGTGGCTACTTTGAAGAATCTAAAATATAAGACATGTTTTCAGTTATTTCACACTTTTTAGTTAAGTACATAATTCCATATGTGTTCATTCATAGTTTTGATGCCTTCAGTGAGAATCTACAATGTAAATAGTCATGAAAATTAAAAGGAAACTCATTCAATAAGAAGGTGTGTCCAAACTTTTGGCCTGTACTGTACGTGAATAACACGAGCTGTCGGTTTGAATGCTTTAAGAGGAGCGCGGCTCGCTCAGAAGGAGGGGGGGAGAATGAGGTGCAAAGGTTAGAAATGTAATCCAAGAAAGACAATTACCGTCACTTACGGCGTCTTTTTGTGAAGCGGGTCTGTTTTTATCAGTGACGCTAATTTATCTCAATGGTATTTACAGAGGAGCAGGAGGACTGGGGAAGAACCGGAGAAAAGGCTGTCAAACCAATTCCCAGAGACCCTCGCTTCCTTTGTTATCTATGGCTGTTGCCTACAGAAATACTTAATTAGGTGGCTGGTTGTGTGCTATTGCTTTGTGTGCCTTCTTTGTTCTTTATTATTACAACACGGAAAGATGAGAGGGGATGGCTGCTTTTATATTGAAGACGTGTGAATGGAAAAAAAAGAGGTTACCGACTGTGATTTCTTTTGATTTGTGTGAAAAAGACACGCAGCCGATGTGAAAGATGTTACGTTTTCACGTTATAAATTCCCTCATAAGACAATATGGGTTTAATTAATTACCTCATTACTTGAATGGCGGTGTCACTGGTTCAAATTGACTTTCCCCATATTTAAAAAACGCAGAAAATGTTTCCCTGCAGACTCTGCAGTCACGTCTCTGCAAAGGTCTCGGGGAGACCTTTACCCCGTCAACCATGAAATAAACACTTTTGTTGTCCCTAGCACAATGGTTTGGTCAATTTTTTTCAACATTTTTATCGCTTTCTCTGACCTTTTTGTCACTTTTTCAATGTTTTGGCTGCTTTTTGTCAATGTTTTGGGTGCTTTGATCAACATTTTTGTCACTTTTTCTGACCTTTTTGTCACTTTTTCAATGTTTTTGCTGCTTTTTATGATGTTTTGGGTGCTTTGATCCAAATTTTTATCAGTTTTTTCAGCGTTTTTGTCACTTTTTCTGACCTTTTTGTCACTTTTTCAATGTTTTGGCTTATTTTTGTCGACATTTTGGGTGCTTTGATCAACACACTTTTTCTGACCTTTTTGCCACTTTTCAATGTTTTGGCTTCTTTTTGTCGACATTTTGGGTGCTTTGATCAACATTTTTGTCGCTTTCTCTGACCTTTTTGTCACTTTTTCAACGTTTTGGCTTCTTTTTGTCGATGTTTTGGGTGCTTTGATCAACATTTTTATCGCTTTTTCAGCGTTTTTGTCACTTTTTCTGACCTTTTAGTCACTTTTTCTGACCTTTTTGTCACTTTTTCAATGTTTTGGCTGCTTTTTATGACGTTTTGGGTGTTTTGATCAACATTTTTATCGCTTTCTCTGACATTTTTGCCACTTTTTCTGACCTTTTTGTCACTTTTTCAATGTTTTTGCTGCTTTTTATGACGTTTTGGGTGCTATGATCAACATTTTTATCGCTTTTTCTGACGTTTTTGTCCCTTCAACGGCACTAAACGTCCACAGCTCGGCCAAAGCTATCAGCGGCGCAGCAGTCTTTATCACACGGTGGAAGTGATTCAATTCATTGGGCCTGGGAGCAGATATGGAGCCATTACATCCTCATTAACAGAGTGCGGAGGTGGAGCCACACCTGAACACTCTGGAAAACGGGCAGAGCGCTCAGCTGATTCCACCGCAGTAGGGAGGGAGGGAGCTAGGGCTGCTATTTAAAAGGAACGGGGGCTAAATTTGATTAATTCACAAACTGATTTACTACATCTGATAATGTGCTGCTAACACATCCACACAGGGACTGCTATGATTATATCAGTTATGGTTCATGGCTATCTGAGATAAGGTTAAGCTCGGGGCTCAGGAGAGAACGAAGGGCGTAATTGAGTTAGAATTAGTGTGATACCATGCTAGGATTTCTACACAAGGTATATGAAGTGGGCGCCCAGATAGCTCAGCTGGTAGAGCAGGGCGCCCATATGTAGAGGTTTGCTCCTCGACGTAGCGGGCCAGGGTTGGCTCCGACCTGCGGCTCTTTGCTGCATGTCATCCCCCCCTTTCTCTCTCTCTCTGTCTCTCTCTTACCTTTCTTGTCTTCAGCTTGTCCTATGAAAATAAAGGCCTAAAATGCTAATAAAATGCCCCGAAAAATAACACAAAATCAAAAGTGAGATACAAACTGCCAGCTACACTACTTCAGACTTCAGATACAGCATTAGGGGACCACTAAGGTCTATATAAAAGAGACTTCAGATACAGTATTAGGGGACCACTAAGGTCTATATAAAAGAGACTTCAGATACAGTATTAGGGGACCACTAAGGTCTATATAAAAGTGACTTCAGATACAGTATTAGGGGACCACTAAGGTCTATATAAAAGAGACTTCAGATACAGTATTAGGGGACCACTAAGGTCTATATAAAAGAGACTTCAGATACAGTATTAGGGGGACCACTAAGGTCTATATAAAAGAGACTTCAGATACAGTATTAGAGGGACCACTAAGGTCTATATAAAAGAGACTTCAGATACAGTATTAGGGGACCACTAAGGTCTATATAAAAGAGACTTCAGATACAGTATTAGGGGGACCACTAAGGTCTATATAAAAGAGACTTCAGATACAGTATTAGGGGGACCACTAAGGTCTATATAAAAGAGACTTCAGATACAGTATTAGGGGACCACTAAGGTCTATATAAAAGAGACTTCAGATACAGTATTAGGGGGACCACTAAGGTCTATATAAAAGAGACTTCAGATACAGTATTAGGGGACCACTAAGGTCTATATAAAAGAGACTTCAGATACAGTATTAGAGGGACCACTAAGGTCTATATAAAAGAGACTTCAGATACAGTATTAGGGGACCACTAAGGCCTATATAAAAGAGACTTCAGATACAGTATTAGGGGGACCACTAAGGTCTATATAAAAGAGACTTCAGATACAGTATTAGGGGGACCACTAAGGTCTATATAAAAGAGACTTCAGATACAGTATTAGGGGACCACTAAGGTCTATATAAAAGAGACATCAGATACAGTATTAGAGGGACCACTAAGGTCTATATAAAAGAGACTTCAGATACAGTATTAGAGGACCACTAAGGTCTATATAAAAGAGACTTCAGATACAGTATTAGGGGACCACTAAGGTCTATATAAAAGAGACTTCAGATACAGTATTAGGGGACCACTAAGGTCTATATAAAAGAGACTTCAGATACAGTATTATGGGACCACTAAGGTCTATATAAAAGAGACTTCAGATACAGTATTAGGGGACCACTAAGGTCTATATAAAAGAGACTTCAGATACAGTATTAGAGGACCACTGAGGTCTATATAAAAGCATCCAAAGAGCACCATGTCATGGGACCTTTAATAAAATGCCCCAGAAAAATAACACAAAATCAAAAGTGCAATCTGAGATACAAACTGCCAGCGTTACAATACTACACTTACAATAAAACACAAACTGATGCAGTACTACTCCCTCCGCGGAAAGGACCACATGAATCATATACTGTACATTGAGTGGCAGCTATGAAGAAAACAACAGTAGAAACCGAGCAGATGGATGGAGCACAAAGTGCCAGCTGATGGCTCCATAAGGGAACCGAACACATCGAGACCTCAACACGAGGACGAGGAGGAGGAGCAGGAAGCCACTCCTTGGCTCGGTGGCCAAAAAGACGAATCGCCAGGATGGTATTCCTGGAATGTTTAACCAAAGCCTCGGGAATCTCGAGGGACGCTGAAATTATACACCCCCGCACACAGGCTGTGCACGTTCTGAGAGCTGTTACTCACAGCTCTGAAGAATGCAATTTATGCGCCTGTTTACAAAAACACAAGTACTCTGTTCTGAAGCCCCCCCGGGGAGGGTCTCGTTCCTCTGCAGAGTCACATCCAATCCCCCATCAAGGTAAACACCGTGTGAAAGTGTTCCCACTCACGGGCACAGCACGATGGGAGCTGGTTTGAGTTTTACGGACTGATCAAAGAGAGACTTTTGAGAGTTGAGTCTCTCTTCTGCGCTCACATGATCCTGTATGTGGGCCTTGATGGTTCACAGCGCGCCACATGCTGACGTCAGAAAACACTCGAACATGGAGGCAGAGGGGACTCAAATATATATATATATACATATATACAGTACAGGCCAAAAGTTTGGACACACCTTCTCATTCAATGTGTTTCCTTTTTATTTTCATGACTATTTACATTGTAGATTCTCACTGAAGGCATCAAAACTATGAATGAACACATGGAATTATGTACTTAACAAAAAAGTGTGAAATAACTGAAAACATGTCTTATATTTTAGATTCTTCAAAGTAGCCACCCTTTGCTTTTTTTTGATAACTCTGCAAACCCTTGGTGTTCTCTCAATGAGCTTCATGAGGTAGTCACCTGAAATGGTTTTACCTTCACAGGTGTGCTTTGTCAGGGTTCATTAGTGGAATTATTTCCCTTATTAATAAAAAAGCAAAGGGTGGCTACTTTGAAGAATCTAAAATATAAGACATGTTTTCAGTTATTTCACACTTTTTTGTTAAGTACATAATTCCATATGTGTTCATTCATAGTTTTGATGCCTTCAGTGAGAATCTACAATGTAAATAGTCATGAAAATAAAAAGGAAACACATTGAATGAGAAGGTGTGTCCAAACTTTTGGACTGTAATGTATGTATATATACACACACACACACACACACACACACACACACACAACAGCAACAAAGCAAACACACGTTTACCTGACTGTGGCTGCAATATTACGAACCAGAGGGATTGTGTTGTGTGCTGCATTGTGCGGCGAGCATGTTAGGTGTACAGAAGTCCAGAAATATTCCTGTAAAGTTTTAACTATCAAACTATCAAGTCCCTCCAGAAAAACGCGATTATGCAATCGCATAATTCAACGCATAATCAGCCAAAGTCCGCTTATTTACGCGGGGGCCGCATTTTATGAAATGCGCTTCACTTTCGTCGCATAAATTGCATAAATATCCTGCATATTCCATCGCATTTTCTAAGAAAACGTGCTGCGTAATCAAGGATTTTTGCCCCACAACAATCACAAAAAAACTCTGCATTGTTCTGGAAGGACTGAACTCTTTTCATAAGAGAAACCAAGGAGAGTTATTAGTCGTCCAAGATATGTCTAGCGCATAAGTCATTTCTGGATGCTTTTTTTCATGCTCAATGATTTATTTCCAAGAAACTTCTGAGAACATCTCCGGTGAACGCAACATATAAAGAAGTGGGCCTTTTTCTCATTGGGTGTTTGGTGTTTTTAAGCCCTCAACGTGGCCTTCCAGGCAACGCTGCAAAACCAGGAGCACGTTAGATGTAAGTCCCAACAGTATTCCTTGTGAAATCTGTTTTTAAACTCCTCTCATAACCAAGGAGAGTGAACTTTTGGAGTAAGGTCAGCGCGAGCGAGCAACTAATAATTACAAGTTGTGAGATGAGACGGGAGAACAAAGCGGACACAAATAACACGTTTGAGTGCGAGAGGCAGCCATCGCCCCCCCCCCAGACACACGTGTCATTAGCCATCCTTTCTCTCAGGCTTGATTGATGGTCCCTCTCCCGACACAGCCATGCGTCACTAATCACTTGATATGAGACTACTCGCATTCTTGACCAACCATTAATAAACCATTCATTGCCAAAGGACGCCACTGACTTGTTGGCACTGACTGCTGCTGCTGTTCAGCCTCATCGACGGCCAAATTAACACGTACTCTGTTTATTTCACTGTAGAAGGAGCTCAATCTATTTCACTATACACTCTGGTTGTCTCCCAGTGAACCATGAAATAAACCCATTTGTTGTCCCTTTATCTCAATGTTTTGGTCACTTTTTTCAACATTTTTATCGCTTTTTCTGAACTTTTTGTCACTTTTTCAATGTTTTGGCTGCTTTTTTTTGACGTTTTGGGTGCTTTGATCAACATTTTTATCGCTTTTTCTGACCTTTTTGTCACTTTTTCTGACCTTTTTCTGTCAATCTTTTTGAAGTTTTGGGTGTTTTTTCATCTTTTTTGTTGCTTTTCCCAACGTTTTGTAGTTTTTTTATTTATTTTTTTACATTTCTTGCGATAATTTCGACGTCCTATGCTTTCTGATTTTATTTTATTTCTATTTTTTTTAAACAGAGTTAAATTTGACCCGAAGACAACATGAGGGTTAAGGCTGCAAAGATGAATCAATTAGTTGTCAACTATTAACTCAATTACCAACTGTTTAGATAATCGATTAATCAGTTTGAGATTTTTATGAAAAAAGTCAAACTTCTCTGATTGCAGCTTCTAAAATGTTCCCTTACATTTTCTATATTTTAATATTTAGGTTTGTAGAAAACTTAGGTGCACATATTTGGCAGGGGGTGCAGGGGTCCTCCTTAAAAAATTAAAACAAAAGCAATTTCACTTCATTTTCGACCGTTATTACAATATCTGTGTCAGCTGTCAATAAATATACAAATAAAATGCTCAAAAAACTTTAAGACAAAGCTTGCTATCGACATCTAGAGCTGCAAAGATCGACTAGTAAATTAATCTCCAACTATTTTGGTAACTGATTGTGAGCGCGCAGTTTAAAGTGTGATAAGACAAAGCCAATTAGGTGTTGCATCCAAATAGAGCTGCAAAGATGAATCGACTAGCTGTCAAGTAAGGAATTAATCGCCAACTATTTTGATGTTTGAATCATTTTCTATGGAAAGATTTCTGATGTCAGCTTGTTAAATGTGAATATTGTTCTAGTTTTCTTCTCTCCTCTGTGACAGTAAACTGAATATCTTTGAGTTGGGGACAAAACGAGACATTTGAGGACGTCGTCTTGGGCTTTTTGGGGAAACACTGATCCACATTTTTCACCATTTTCTGACATATTAGAGACCAAACAACTAATCCTTTAATCAAAAAAAAATAATCAACAGATTTATGAAACAGACAATGAAAATAACCGTTATTTGCAGCGTTACTCGAGGCGTTTTTTTTTGTCTGCTGCCTTTTCGCTGTTGCAGAGGCTTTTTTTATGTGCTTATATAATTAATCTGCTGCTGATGAATGCAGTTTCCTCGTCTATGCGTCGTCCGTACCGTTCAGCGTTTGGTCAGCCAGGAATAACGTGGCCTGGCGCTAAGACGGCGCCCCAGCGTTCCAGCAGAGCCGCTGAACGTGTGCGAGAACGATAAACTCAGACTAGGGGAATCCTGGGAAGGCTACGAGGCATTTTGAGAGTAATCTGACCCCGAGGGCAGGCTTATGCCGAGCCGTGTAGCAGAGGACAATGAGCCAGAGTGGTGGAGGAATTCATACACAGCCGCTTCACACCCCCTCTCTCTTCCCAAATGACTTTAGACACGCTTCCATCCGCAGAAACAGATTATTGCTGTTTATCCCCTTTTCATTTTGGAATTTTGCGTGAATTGGAGTCCATGGCCTGATAATGCCGGTTCTCCACACCTCCCTCTCCTCGGCTATCGGGCGGCCCACGCGCCCCGATGTGTACTTTAAAAAAAAAATCAATTGCTACAGCTGTGAGATGAGAGTGTAATACTGAATACATTTTGTGTTTCCCCCCTCTAATCTTCTCCCTCAACATGTCAGACAAATTGTGCTGCCTCTGCCAAATCTAATATAGCTGCTCCCTCCCTTTTTCCACAGACAGACACACACACACACACACACACACACACACACACACACACACACACACACACACACACACACACAGGAGAGACAGACTGGCAGAGGTGAGAAATGGAGATTGACAACGTGGCGAGAGGTAATCACAGCCAGGAGAGCTTCAAATATGTATGAAAATGCCGCGTTATAGGAACAAAAGCATCTTCTTCTCACCCTGGAGGATAGACCCGTGCATGTAATCTGTACGCTGCCCCCCCCCCCACCCCTGGCTCCTGTGTTCCTGCTCTTGAAGCTCATTCATCCAGACCTGACCGATTTGTGTTTCTGTATTGAAAGATAATAACTGCCCACAATGCATTCAGGATTCAACCATTCAAAGCTTTCCCCCCCTCGTGTGTCACAGTTAAGTCCGCTCCACCACTTCCCATCACATTTCCCATCCAGTTGCTTTTTTTGCCTCTCCCTCTCGAAAAGCCTTGCACTCTCTCTGTTATTTTTTTTTATTATTATTTTCAGCAAAACTGCAATCCCACCACTCTGGGTAATTCATGCAGCGATTTATCACGCCACATCTCGTGACCACCTGTCATGTGGCGATAGCTTTCTCGGTACCATTAAGCCAACGCAATTACCAGACGGGCTCTCTTGGTTCAGTCAGCATCTCAACACACAGCACACTTCCACCTTTTTGACTGTGGAAGCTGCCGTGATAAGCAGGTCTGCAGGAGCCCAGACACCTGGGGTCAGAGCTCTGCGTCTGAGATGAACTGGTCTCGCTTTTTGCCAGACCGTCCGCACCAGGGGTCACCAACCTTTTTGAAACGGAGAGCTACTTCGTGGGGATTGAGTCATACGAAGGGCTACCAGTTTGATACACTCTTCTGAAATAACAAATGTGCTCAGTTTGCCTTTAGTTATATATGATTATTAATGATTAATGTAGGGCCGTGTTCGATTGAAGAAATTCTGAGTCGACTAACACTCATTCAACTGTATCGACTAATCGATTAGTTGATTTAATCGACAGATCTGTAAATCTGAGTTTCTCCGCAAAGAGTCATGCAAAAGGATGCATATATTGAATAAGATAACGCCTCCTTTGCATATTTAAAAACAACATTTCATAAAACGTGTAATACAACAAATAACTGCCTTAATGAAAGTAATCAAAGTAGGTTTCACGGTGATATCTATTAGGTAAAATGTCAATTCTTGTGTTTACCAGAGATGTGCTCGTACGTTTCTTGGAAATAAGTCATTCAGCATGAAAAAAGAATAAAACATGATAGAAATCTAAGTTGACTAAGACCAAAACGACCGATTAGTCGACTAATCGACTAAGAGGGAGCAGCCCTGGATTAATGACGCTCATCTACAGTACAGGCCAAAAGTTTGGACACACCTTCTCATTCAATGCGTTTCCTTTTTATTTTCATGACTATTTACATTGTAGATTCTCACTGAAGGCATCAAAACTATGAATGAACACATATGGAATTCAAAAAAGTGTGAAATAACTGAAAACATGTCTTATATTTTAGATTCTTCAAAGTAGCCACCCTTTGCTTTTTTATTAATAAGGGAAATAATTCCACTAATGAACCCTGACAAAGTACACCTGTGAAGGTAAAACCATTTCAGGTGACTACCTCATGAAGCTCATTGAGAGAACACCAAGGGTGGCTACTTTGAAGAATCTAAAATATAAGACATGTTTTCAGTTATTTCACACTTTTTTGTTAAGTACATAATTCCATATGTGTTCATTCATAGTTTTGATGCCTTCAGTGAGAATCTACAATGTAAATAGTCATGAAAATAAAGGAAACACATTGAATGAGAAGGTGTGTCCAAACTTTTGGCCTGTACTGTATGTGAAGACACTGATTTGGTTTATTGGCATTTCTTTAAACCAATCGCAATTGTCTCGGAGCGGCGCTGAGCTCCGCACGGAGCCGCTGTAAAATAGTTTTGCGAGAGAAAACTCAGATTGGACAGATAGTCTAGCTAGCTGTCTGGATTTACCCTGCAGAGATCTGAGGAGCAGTTAACCATAGTCCTCAGAAATCCACCGGAGGTTAGAACGCCGACACAGAGACAGAGGAAGAAAACGCAATCCCAGAAGTGGAACGTAAAGGATATAGACTTGCGATATACAGACGTCTACGTGGAGCTAGACTTGGGCAATCTTCACTGATCTCCTGATTCGATTACGATTATCATATCAGCGATTCAATTCGATATCTCGACGCATCACGATGCGTCAAATCCATGTTTCTATTAAAGCCATGAAGTATATTTAATTCATAGCTTTTCAAGCTTCAAAAACCAAACATTCTGCAGTGCTCTAATACTAAATAACTTGGATACATAAAACTATACAGCACTGAGCACATGGCACTTCCTGAATGTGCAAAACAACAGAATATGTAAACAGAAATTTTGTTAGGCCCTACATTAAATTGTCAACAGAAATAATCGATTATGAGCCTGCCGGTTATCGATATAGCATCGTCCATGTCCACGATTCGATGCATTGATTATTTTATTAATTTCAACACCTCTATTGGGCAATCTCCAATATTTTCAATTCATCCAATCGGAGTTAATCGAGATCGCCAAGAGCACTCAGAGCGATCTTCTTTTAGCGACTTTCTCGCTAATCCCCCCAGTCGTGTACATACTATTAGCTCTGTTAGCTACTATAGTTTAGCTGTTAGCGATTGCTTCTCTCTCTCACTCTCCGGCTATCTGTTGATCTGCGCGTCAAACTTAGCTATTCCTCTGCCTCCTAATGTGATACATTGTACGCGTAATAGCTGTAGTTTATTTATCGTGTTTGAGGCTAAGCTCCACACCAGGGGGAACTCGATCGTTAGCATTAGCTGCTGTATCTTAGCCCCCTATTCTAAGGAGCTTCTATGGACGAGTCAGTTTTAAGGTGACATGGTCTCACAGAAAAACCTAGCTTACAATGTGTAAAACTATTATGAGTTTGGGTACAACTTTCACACAGAGGAATTGGAGCCTTGAAGGTGAGAATCTATTAGGAGCATGGCCCACAAAAGGTGCAGCTTAAGAGTAAACTGGCGCACTGAAATAGATATCTTGGGCTGTGTGAGCACAAAAAGAGTTTAAAAAGGATCCAATTTTCTGTGCATGCTGGTCACCCTTGGGCAGACACGTCTGTATGCTCACGGTTATCTCGTTGTCACGAACATTTGTTCACTGTTTGAATAAAGCTAGATTTGATTTGAATTCATCGGACTGGTCGTCATCTTTGAAGTCTCCCAACATCATTTCGGAGTCATCACCCGATAACAGAAAGTATAGCTCAAATCGCTTAAATATATGCGTAGGAAAAACCAATCGCCGATCATTCCTTTAATCGTCGATATATACGATCTGATCGCCAATCGTCACAGGCCTACGTTGAGTGGAGCTCGAGTGTCTCAGACAGAATCGGGGAGAAAAAGGGAACAACGTGGAGGAAAATGAGCCATCATCAAAGCATGTGTGAAGGGTGCCTGCCCTGGAACGGCAGAGTGACGCCATCTTTCTAATGACACGCAATTTAATTGAAAATCCACTTTCTTTGTCTGAGAGCAAACAATCCAGAGCAAGAGGCGCTGGGGCACTATTCTCTGGCTCAGTAGTTAACTGTGAAATACCAGAGAGAGGGAAGGAGGAGGGAGAGAGGGAGAGAGGGAGGGAGGGAGAGAGGGAGAGAGGGAGGGAGGGAGAGAGGGGAGGAAAGAGAAATGGGAGCAGGAAGAATAAAATGTAAGCAAAGAGAAGGAGAGCAATAAAAGAGGGCACAGATATGGATAGAGCGAGGGTGGGATTACAGATTGGGATTGAGATAAAGAGGCAAAATGATGTGGGACAGAAAGGGGAGGGAGAAACAGAGGGAACGAGTGAAGAAAAAAAGGGGGGAGGGGAAGAGGCACAGAGTAAAATCCAAGCTCAGCAGTCTTCCTCAGGCTCAATTTCCAGGACATGATTAGTTTGGAGTGATGACACGTAATGGGTGCAATAAAAAAGCCTGCTTCTCCTATACTCTCCCTCCCGAACTCTCTTGTTCTCTCAAAGAATCATTCTTCCCAAAATAGAAAGCCTGCACTAAAGCCTACAAACTCTGGGGACTATAGTAGCCTTCATCTCTCCTTTTTGTTCCACAAGTGCCATGCTTGTAAACCGCCACTAAAACAACCCACTAAGTATCTGTCAGTATCTCTGTGTCTCTCACTGCAAAGCACCCTCGGGGAAGTTCCAGCCAAGTTGCTATCGCTTCTTAATTCTTAACTCGAGAGCTGCTGCTGCTAAAAAAAGAGTTCTCGCTGTCTGCTTTTGGCACAAAATTTTAAATACTGCACAGTCATGTGGCACCAGCCCCGCGACAACCTCATGCTTCCCATTTGCTCTTTTCGTCCAGAAAAGCTGGTTCACATTGATTTTTTTTGTGGATCCTGATGGGCAATAATGACAGCAGTCTGACCTCTCTGAGACTCATTTGTTCGCACAAAAAGGTCCTGAGAGGTGGCCGGGTTAGCTCAGTTGGTAGAGCGGGCGCACATATGTGAAGAAAAGAGGTGTACTCCTTGACGCAGCAGCCACGGGTTCGACTCCGACCTGCGGCCCTTTGCTGCACGTCATTCCCCCCTCTCTCTCCCTTTTCATGTCTTCATCTGTCCTGTGGAAATAAAGGCCTAAAATGCCTTTTTTTAATCGCCATCGATGACTTCTTTTTTGCAGCTCAGAGCTTCTTTTTGAAGTTGAAAACAGTTCAACTTTTCTGGAGAAAAGAAAACGCCCTACGTCAAGCGCAGACCAATGACAAGCGGAGTAGCCAGACCTGTTGTTTCCATAACAACAAGAAAAAAATGGAGTCTGAGCAGAGCGAGTTATGACAAGTTGCTCCGTGTACAAGGAACTCGCTTTGTTTTATCTAACGTTAGCACACCTCTCTCTCTCTCTCTCTCTCTCTCTGTGTTCTTTCTCGAGCTCGCTCCACCACTTTGTTTTATCTAACGTTAGCACCGCTCCACATAGCGCTCTAGCTAGGATACTGTAGCGGTAGCTGTTGTCATAGCAAGAAAAGATGCTCTCGGCTGCTTTTTGGAATAAAAACGCTTTTTTTTTCACTACAAAAACTTCCTAGTTCACTTTTTCTTGTCAAAAAGACGCCAAGTGTGAACATAGCCTCAGACCACAATGGTTGTCAGCCTTTTTGGTCTTCTAACCCCGACACCCCTGTCAGTTTAACTCACGTACCCCTTCATCCATTCACAATGTTATGTTCCAAATGTATAACACTATTCATTATATAAAAGTGGATATTTATATAATTATTTCATACAACTGAACTGTCAATATTAAGGTATTAAGGTTTGTTTGGTCAGCAAGTAGGACTACAGATGCAAATTAGCAAATTAGCCCCTGGGCTACAATCTGGCATTTTTACGTGTATTGCTGTACATGTTCATCAAATATGCATTGTCCTGAAATAAATAAATAAATAAATAAAAGTAGTAGTAGCTTCTAGGCTACTACTACTTGGAGGGAAGCTAAATGTTTCAACCATTTATCCATTATCGTTACTTTAAGCTAACCCTAACCCTAACTATTTCAACTATTAACTAATGGTTAGTTAACTATTTCAACCGTTGGCTAGCTATTTCAACCGTTAGCTATTTCAACCTTTAGCTAACTATGTCAACCGTTTATTGTTATTCTTATTCTTATACTGTATTTTCTATACTGTATTTTTATGTTGTGTGTTGTAAGCTAAAATCTGCTGCTGGAAATCCAATTTCCTTGCAGGAGTCATCCCAAAAGACTCAATAAAGAGAAGTCTACTCCATTAATTTAGCTAATCATTTGAACTGTTTAGCTATTTATTCCATTTATTCCTTAATTTAAGCTACTGTGCTCGCGTGCTAACTAGTTTTCACTTACATAACTGCAACATGTAGTGTTCAGGTGTTAGACCTACAGTTGATTTATGTGGATATATTCTTCCAATCAAATCATGATTACAATTTTTTAAGAGCTTTACAATCGTTCCACGTACCCCTGGCAAGAGCAGAAGCACCCCCCAGGGGGACCTGAATCACTGATTTAGACAACAATAGAATCATGTTCTTGTAAAGAGCAGGATTTAGAGAAGCATACGCACATCTCCTTCAACAGGGATTTACAAATAGGACAAACATTAATAGCAGAACTTTTAAAGGAAGAAAATAAAAAAAAAATGTGTTGTAACAACTTTTGGCTGCATTGTGCATCCGTTAAAGGTTCAAAACGTTCCCTTTGAAAGAATGCTGTATATATTTTCAAAGAATGAATTCAGAGTGAAATAGATATCTGAGAAACACCAAGAGAAAAGGAAAAACTTGGCCATTTCTGCAGGGAATGTGATGGTTGGTTGACACAAACACGAGCCTCGCCTAGCAAAACACTGCAACAGTGTTTGCGGAGAGCTTGGGACTGCGATAACCAAGCGAGAGAGCGGAGAACAAAGGGAAATGAAAAGGCATGAATACATCAGGAAGAAAGCTAATTGACTCCAAAACACTTGCAAGGGGTTTTTCAGTTCGTGAGCTCCCCTCACATGCCCTCCCTCCTCTCACTGTGCTTGTAACCTCCTACTCTTCCTCTCCTTTTGTTCCTGTCCGCTTTCTTCTTACTTTCAGAGTAGCACTGCAGTTCAACGTACAATTTTTGCTGCCTGTTTTGAGCCTTACACAAACACAGTTGGGCTGCAACTAAGGATTACTTTCGCTGTCGATTAATCGTTGATTTTTTTTTAGATAGTTTGGTCTATAAAATGTCAGAGAATGGTGAAAAATGTGGATCAGTGTTTCCCAAAAAGCCCAAGATGATGTCCTCAAATGTCTCGTTTTGTCCCCAACTCAAAGATATTCAGTTTACTGTCCCAGAGGAGAGAAGAAACTAGAACAATATTCACATTCAACAAGCTGACATCATCTATCTTTCCATAGAAAATTATTCAAACATCAAAATAGTTGGCAATTAATTCATTACTTGACAGCTAGTCGATTAATCTTTGCAGCTCTATTTGGATGCAACACCTAATTGGCTTTGTCTTATCACACTTTAAACTGCGCGCTCAAAATAGTTGGTGATTAATTTACTAGTCGATCTTTGCAGCTCTAGATGTTGTTAGCAAACTTTGTCTTAAAGTTTTTTTGAGTGTTTTATTTGTGTATTTATTGACAGGTCGAAAATGATGTGAAATTGTTTTTATTTAAATTTTTTAAGGAGGACGAATGGTGGAAAATGTGCATCAGTGTTTCCCATAAAGCCCAAGATGACGTCCTCAAATGTCTCGTTTTGTCCCCAACTCAAAGATATTCAGTTTTACTGTCACAGAGGAGATAAGATACTAGAACAATATTCAAATTTAACAAGCTTACATGAGAGAAATTCTCCTTTTTATCTTCAAAACAAATGAGACAACGCACAAACATACCTTGGCGATTAATAAAAAAAGTTGACAACTAATTGAATAATCTCGGCAGCACTAAAACACAGCTACTCAAATCAAAGTTTGCGCTGAACCGACCTGCGCTATACTGACCCCCCCCCCCCTTGACATTAGCTAACACATGCAGACAGACTGTACCCCCCGCAGCTAAAAGTCCCAGACAGGGTGTCCCGGCCTGGCTCTACCCCAGAGAGCAACAACCTGCTCTCAGCCTTGCACACCAGATTGACTCCGTCTGCGTTAGCACCCTGGTGGCTAATGCAAATACAGTCCATCTGCTAATTCTAATCCATCCACCCTCAATCCATGTACAGGCACAGGCACAGAGTCAGACACACATGCATTACTGTGTGTGTGTGTGTGTGGCCTACACACCGCTCTGAAGGATGAGATCATGCCTATCTGATGGAGCACAATACTGTACATGTGATTAATTGATACCATCGCTATTGTTTGTAAAGCCTTTGTTCGCCCTATCACCTGATGATCAACGGCGATAAAATAAATGGCAAGCTGCGGTTGCAGCATCTCTGAACACAGTCCCGTCCCTCAGGGGAGACACAAACACAGCCACATCCTCTGAAATAACAGCATTAAAACTGCATCATGGAGCAGACCCACGCACACATGCACATGCACAGGTGGACAGTGCACAGTAGCGCATACGCTTTTACGCC
Source organism: Perca schrenkii (assembly GCA_025617405.1). Classification (NCBI taxonomy): domain Eukaryota; kingdom Metazoa; phylum Chordata; class Actinopteri; order Perciformes; family Percidae; genus Perca; species Perca schrenkii. The sequence goes on along the minus strand of CM046791.1, from coordinate 2,126,992 downwards.
AAACGCGCAAAAAGCATCCACATGTGCGTGCACACAGAGCATGAGGGAAACACATGAAAAGAGACAGAGTTTAAGTGTAAACATGGAGAGGGAGGATCATGAGAACTGAGCAGTTTGGGGATGCTAGGAGATTAGCTGCGCTTAAACAGAGCAGATACATGTACTAAATATGCTGCAGAGTTGTTAGGCTAATCACACACAAACTGGGGATTAGCCCATATACTCGTGTTAGGGGAACCCTGGCAAGCCGACGCAGTAAACACATCCGTGTGAAGAAGAAAACAGAGTCCCAGACAGAGGATGCACTGTCACCACAAACGCACACAGGAAATCATCAGCTCTGCTTAGAAGGATGCAGCAAAACAATGCAGTGTTTTCCCCATAACTGCACAGGCCTAAATAACCAGCCAATCTGGCCAAAAATAACGCCAAATATCCGTTGTGTTTCCACTATTTCTATTCTGCAGTGATGCACCACTGTGAGTCCATGGGGGTCAGCCTTATGTTCCCAAAGCCCAATGGTCCCTCAGCCCTATGTTCCCACATTTATAAGATTTTTCTTAAAATTAGGCCCTATGTTAGGGTTGGGGTCGGGGTTACATTGCTATAGGTTTGGTGTAATTGGCTACCAAACTGGGAGAAAGGGGGATGTGGGAACATAGAATGTGGGAACATAGGACCTAATTCTGGGAAAATAAATCTTAGAAATGTGGGAACCATAAGGTCTAATTTTGAAAAAAATCTTAGAAATGTGGGAACTGTGGGAACATAGGGCCTAATTTGGAAAAAAAATCTTAGAAAAGTGGGAACATAGGGCCTAATTTTGGAGAAATACATCTTAGAAATGTGGGAACCATAAGGTCTAATTTTGAAAAAAGTCATAGAAATGTGGGAACTGTGGGAACATAGGGCCTAATTTTGAAAAAAATCTAAGAAATGTGGGAACATAGGGCCTAATTTGGAAAAGAAATCTTAGAAATGTGGGAACATAGGGCTTAACTTAGAAAAAATCTTAGAAATGTGGGAACTGTGGGAACATAGGGCCTAATTTTCAGTGAAAAAGAAAACAATTCTTAGAAATGTGGGAACATAGTGCAGTGGGACCATAGGCACGCTCCTAGTACATGAATGAGGCAACTGTCAGTGGTTAGTTCAGGTCTGTAGCAGCAGGACAGCCTTCAGACTTTGTGTTTTAATCCTAGGTGAGTTTTAATGTCAGCCTACGTAATTACTGCTGAAATCATATCAGAGTCAGCTGAACAGGTGAAGCACAGATCACGTCGTCGGCAGCCTGACTGTTAAAAACAGGCTCGGTAGCGAACGACATGCCAACATGCTGAAGGATTCGGTGTTTTTTGCGTTTGTATCTGAGCTAGCCTGGAGAATATTCGGTTAAAAAGAGATCGATGATGCCGATTGTTCTCTGTGAAGTTTGTAGGAAGAGATGTGATGACCACAATTCAAATCATAGGCTTTTAAATGCTACATTGCTTGTAGAGAAATAATGGCAGTGACAGCTTTAAAAGGGACACATTTTCTTTATAAATAAGTGCAGTGCGGTGGATCCAATTCATGCTAATGTGAAGAGAGGTTCGAGTGGATTTGAAACTTTAAAATGTTAAAATAGAGAACGGAATTTGGTGTGGCGCTGCATGTTTCAGTGTGCATTGTATGTTCACATCTTTTGTGTTTGGGCTGGAGTGTATGCAAAGTAGCTTACACTGCATGATTTAAACAGTGTGTGTGTATGTGTGTGTGTGTGTGTGTGTGTGTGTGTGTGTGTGTGTGTGTGTGTGTGTGTGTGCGAGAGAGAGAGAGTGTAGTCGGTGTGCCGAGCCCCTGACTTTGCACATCTCACGCATGCTGGATGAGTTCCTTCCCCCATAATCTCATTTAAACCCCCTTCACACACCATAATTCAATTCTCTCTTCTAGACAATGACCATGTCATCTTAATCTGGCAGGTAGATTATACAGCATCCCACACAGGACTGCTAATGCTGAGGAAACGGCTTGGGCTATTGTAAGCTCCTTCAAGGTTGGATGGGCTGCTATAGATTGCTTTAGAGGATTGCTTCTGCCACTCATGTTTTCCACCACTGCTGAAAAAGTTATTTTTCCCTTCTTTTCACCATTTTGGGAATCCGGCTCATGTTTTTTTTTTTCTGTGGGCTTGATTGGTTAAATTTCAACAACCCCATTGACATGCTGCTCTGAATGCTTTCCTCTGCTCATCTGGTTCCTTACATGCCGTGTAGCTCCTGAATATTCATGAGCTCCCTTCAACAAGAGCCACTACGTTTGGGCTCCGTTTTTTATTTCAACGATTCTGTTAAACAAACGAGACAAGAATCTGAAAGGTGTTGAGAAATTATGGATTAAAAACTGGATGAAAACTGGACGTAGGCATCACTAGTGCAAATAAATAGGTCTAGTGGTGAATATACTGGTGTTAATGGAACAAAGTGCCAAAAACGTGGGGAAAAAGCGACATAAATGTAAAAACAAGTGTCTAAAAGAGTGTTCATTTTGACCTAGGAAGACAAAACAAGGGTTAAAGGATTCCAAGCTGGAACCGGTTCTCGATGCCCAGTCCTGTGTGTGGGGCGTCTCGTTGTAACCCGAAAACCTCACACCGCCCCACTGACCAAAAGGCAGACCTGCTGTTAAACGGTTGCAGGTGTTAAGGCGTGCTGAGCTGCTGGAGATATCGAGCTGGCAGAGCTCGTATCTATCTAAGTGGGTAATTGAGCCAAAACAAAACCAGCTAATAATCTGTATTTCTACAAATCCTGCTTGATAGTCAAATCAGATTTAATTAGATTTTTTAATTACTGTCAGTAATCAGCTACAACGTTGAGATGCAATAGAGTGGCAGGTGTGAGCTCGCTGGTTGTCTGGCTGTGAGGACCCGATGCCACCTGCATCCAGTCTCCCAGCGTGCCCAATCGGATTAGAGCTAAACCATCCAGCCATTACAGGGCCTGTGAGGCCTCCCTCGTACCTCAACCACTTATCCGGCCTTGATCCACCCAGCAAGGTTCCCTAAACACTGGGCACAACATCCCTGTTTGCCTTGAGGGTGTGTGTGTGTGTGTGTGTGTGTGTGTGTGTGTGTGTGTGTGTGTGTGTGTGTGTGTGTGTGTGCGCACGCACAGTTTAAAGTGTGATCACAGACAAAGCCAATTAGGTGTTGCATCCAAATAGAGCTGCAACGATTAATCGACTAGCTGTCAAGTGATGAATTAATCGGCAACTATTTTGACGTTTGAATCATTTTCTATGGAAAGATAGATGATTCCAGCGTGTTAAAAGTGAATATTGTTCTAGTTTCTTCTCTCCTCTGTGACAGGAAACTGAATATCTTTGAGTTGGGGACAAAACGAGACATTTGAGGACGTCATCTTGGGCTTTTTGGAGAAACACTGGTCGGCTTTTTTCTCCAGTTTCTGACATTTTAGAGGCCAAACTACTAATTGGTTAATCCAAAAAATAATCCACAGATTAATCGACGACAAAAATAATAATTTCGTCAGTTAGTCGCAGCCCTAAAGCAGACATAAAATGAAGAGAAATTAAGATTTCATGTATCAGTCATGAGTCGTGGATACATTAGCATATTAATAAGCAGCACCTGAGCCATCCAGTCCTGTGTGCTTAATGCCAGAGCCTCGGGATCACACAAACGAACTGTGATGTAAGCCAATATTATGAGAGAGGCAGAGAGAGAGAGAGAGAGAGAGAGAGAGAGAGAGAGAGAGAGAGAGAGAGAGAGAGAGAGAGAGAGACATGGCAGGATTACGATAGCCTACGTGCTTTAACCCCTCCCAGGGCTCCTTAAATCATGGGTCAGATTTTCCTGCAGCAGTCCAGCTAATGAAAAGCAGAGACACAACAACATTCCTACGACGAACAGATACCAGCGCAAACAATGAACCACACCATGAAAATAGCATTACAGTCCCACCGCAAAACTCTGGAATATTGTAAAGAATAGACATTGGAGTGCAGGCAGACATGAAATGTGCTTATTTTGTGTGAGACCACAACAAGTCACACTTTGAATCATTAGTTTGGCCCCCACGGAGTTCTGAAGCTTGTTTTCTTTCGACACATGAGAGCCACATCTGCTCTATATGGCAGCCGGAGAGTTTGGCTGCTTTCACGGAGTACTGAGAGACACTCCATTGAAAAACCTTAAGAGTTATCTGCTATACAACTAGCATTCAGCTAATCAACAATCCTCCTAACCAGACAGGGATATGGGGCGTTTGGAATACGACCCAAAGAAGAGTTTCATACATTAGCGTAACATAAATACATACACCTACTGTATACATACAGTAAAGGCCAAAAGTTTGGACACACCTTCTCATTCAATGTGTTTCCTTTTTATTTTCATGACTATTTACATTGTAGATTCTCACTGAAGGCATCAAAACTATGAATGAACACATATGGAATTATGTACTTATCAAAAAAGTGTGAAATAACTGAAAACATGTCTTATATTTTAGATTCTTCAAAGTAGCCACCCTTTGATTTTTTATTAATAAGGGAAATAATTCCACTAATGAACCCTGACAAAGCACACCTGTGAAGGTAAAACCATTTCAGGTGACTACCTCATGAAGCTCATTGAGAGAACACCAAGGGTTTGCAGAGTTATCAAAAAAAGCAAAGGGTGGCTACTTTGAAGACTCTAAAATATAAGACATGTTTTCAGTTATTTCACACTTTTTTGTTAAGTACATAATTCCATCATTTTACAAGTCCATCCATCATTCTGTTATCACAGAAACACTACATCGCCATCAGGCTGCGACTGGCCCCAGCCGGGCCCTCGTCGGAAACGAAGACCCCTTACGGGGGCGTTTTTCGGGACAGGACAGGACAGTCCACAAGTTAATACGAGCCCCAGACGACCACCAGCAGAGCAGAATTACAGTAGAGCATGTGCCAATCTACGTACTGTACTGTACTGTACTGTACTGTACGTGGCGTGGCATCACGGAGTCTGCTTTCATCCTTTGAGCGTTTGTCTCCTCAGAAGCAGATCTGAGTGTGGAGCACAAGGTTCCTTGTGCCTGCAGGCTGTTCCTGTGAAGGTCTTCTCCTCCTCTGATCCATCCCCCTGTTGTCCCTTTGTGGGTCGTCCAACAGGCCAGCCAGGCAGTCAGGCTTAGTCAGACATGCTTTTCGCTTACTTTGGTCTCTGTCGACCAGAGGGAACGCTTCCCAGCTGGACTAACTTTGCCTCCCTTCATTTTTTTATCTCCGCGGTTGCAGACTGCAGTTGTTTTGGGGCGACACACTATTGGATTGCCTTCGCCGTGAGGATGTGAATATGGATGTGCACGCTGGGGAAAGCGCCAGGATGTTTCGCTGCATCGCAGACCTCAGAGGAATGCGTAGTGTCTCTCTGCAGAACACATCTCTGTGTGCAGCGGGTCCACATCGGGAGCGTCTCCGAACAATGCAGCCAGTGTGAGCCGGAGCCGTTAAGGGGTCTGCGGTGCGACCAGGTGTCTCCTGAGCGGATCCCCAGGGGTCTCGTGTCAAGATATGCTTCTGACATCCCAACACCTCTCACTGCTGCCAGGGAAGGAGGGAACGGTAAGCAGCGTGGCAGACTGGGCCCAAAAAGAGAGGCCCCTGAACATCATGTCCAACCACAGAAGCACGCTAAAAACACAAAGGAAGTCAGATCTACTTTTATTTTACATTTCAATGTTCTTTTATACAGGACCTTAGGCACTTTGGTCAGCTTAAGATGTGTTGAAATATGTTCTAGAAATAAACTTTCCTTACTTACACAGATCCATTTTTTCAGACACGGTGAGTTCAAAGTTCTGCCAAACAACTAATCCATTCATCCAGAAAGTAATCCACAGATTACTCAATGAAAAAGAATAGTTAGTTGCGGCCCTATTGCCTGTTGTCATCTGTTCAATAGATTTGTATCAAAACAAGATTGCTCTGCCATTTTATATTAAAGCTCGGTTAATTTAATGTTATATAATGTTGTACATTTAATGTTCTGTTACCGATGCTAGAAAGCCAAACAGTGTTAACACACTGCTGTAATCTTCACAAAAGAAATGAAAGCACTTGCTCTACCAAGCAAGCAGTCTAAAGAATCTATTCCATATTCATTTATTTATAGACCAAAATGTCAGCATCCACTAGAAAAAATTATCAGCAACCCTAAAAAAAAAAAATATGGCTGCTTCGCTCGTCTTTTCCACTCCGAGTGTGGACAGGGATGTCAGGTAAATGGATTGTGCCTTGTGGTGCGCAAGCGGCTCTTTGATTTTAGGATATTAATCTGAGCCTGTCTTTGTACTTTTCGCATCGCTGGCTTTTCCAGATGGAAACTGAAATAAACTGTCTTTTTTTGTCTCTCTCTCTCTTTGGAGGAACTTTTACTGAATGTCGGAAACATTAACACGAATAGTCCGTTTCACAGTTGTTCTCAAATTGGCAGCGCTTGCAGTCTCCATCAAGTTAAAACTCACAGGCTCACAGTTTGTCTGCAGACATCTAATTTAGGTCTCTATGCTAACCCCAAGTTTTATCCTCGTCTAGTGTCCCATATATTCCAAAAGGACAAAGCAGAGGTTCTCCCACAGCTGCACAGAGAGGAAACAGGGCTCCGTGTGGAAGGACATGGCTAAATATAACCTCCCCCCGCCCCTCCCTCAACTCCCCTTTTCTGTGTCTGCCACCGCTTTTACTCACACAGGTCCCAGTTGCACCCTAGACATAACCAAACAGACAGCTGGCAGTCAGTTATGTTCCCACACTTCACGCAGCGAGCAGGGTCCCTGAGCACCTAGCAATGTCAAACACACCATTCAGGCACCTCCTAAATATTTAATCAGGACAAGTAGAAGGCAATCTTCTACATCCACTAGCATTAAACATTTAATACCTGCCTGACATCATATCTAGTCAGACGAGACTTAGGCCTGACGGAGAGCCACAGACACTCAAGTTACAAAATCACACAAAGGCAAAACCCAAACGGTTAAATTAAGAAAAACAGAACACAAGCGGAGGTCAAAGTCAAAGATGTGACACAAACGTACACGCACACTAACTGGCAAAGGTGTGTTTCTACTGAGGGCTAGGACAATGCGCTTTTGTCCGATATATTATAGCGTAGAAGCTAGCCTACACCCTTTGAATAAGGAATTCCACTATCTCCCCTTTGGACAGAGGCTAATAGACCCCCGGTTGTACAACGACAAGATTTAAAGACAGTTTGGTAACACTTGAAGGTATCGACATAATCGTGACATGACACTGTCATAACTATGTCATGACACTGTCATGAACGTGTTATTAAACGTTATAAACAAGCCATTAACGTTTATGACTTCTGTCATTTATTCTCATTCAGTTTTTTTTCAGCCATGACAAGTTGACATTGTTTGGGTTATGACAACTTGACATTAATCAAAGTGACATTACCAGAAGCTGTCTTGGTCATGATAAGTTGACATTACATTTGTTGGGGATGTCTTTGTATTAACCAGGATGGCATTACCAGAAGTTGTCTTGGTCATGACAAGTTGACATTACATTTCTTTGGAGTGTCCTTATTAAGACAACTTGACATTACACAGGATGACATTATGTCAAGACATCCTCTGGTAATCTCTACCATACAATGTGCATCCATGCTATTTTTGGGCAGAAAGAAGAAGAAGAAACCCATATTTCTGATATACATTTTTTTCTTTAAATGGGTCAAATATGACCCAAGGACAACACAAGGCATAACATCACATTTTCTGCATTTCCTGTTTGCGGTCTGCTTTTCTGAAAACGTATACGATGTATCGTACCATCGGTAAAAAATAAAAATAAAATGAAAAATATATTGATTCTGGGGAAAAAGAAAAACACACCACACAAGCGTAGGTCAAAGTCAAAGATGTGAGACACACACACACACACACACACACACACACACACACACACACACACACACACAGGCAAAGGTCCCATTCCTACCCAGACATATATCATCTGTGAGAGGTGAAGCAGGGAGGAGGCTTGCGAATGCCATCAGTCATGGCTTTACATGGAGGTTAAAAGTGGGACGGGGCAGCCACTATCAGCGCGCCCAAACCAGCCAAGGACAGAGAGGGGGGGGGCTGAACACTATGACTCCACAGAGTCTGTTATGACACCGCTACAGTACCTTGATACAACAGACCACAAGGCGTTAGTCTTCCCAGTTAAAGAACAATTCCACTGAGTTTACACGTCAGAGTCTGAGTCAGAGTTCACAGGTCTTGGAGAGACACCGCTGCACGTGTGAAACAAGTTGGACAGAGCCAATCACAACGTTTGTTTTAGAGGTCGACCGATAGTGGATTTTACCGATACCGATAGCTAGTTTGGGCCGTTATTTGCCGATAACCGATTAATCGACCGATAGTATTTAGAATTCATACTGGATTAAAAATAAACATGACACTCCCAAGTAAAACAGTGCTGAACTTTATTATAAAAATAAAAAAAAACTGTATTGAACCATGAAAACATGCTAAATGAAATAAATAGAAATAAATATTGATGTCAATAAAAGACATTCATTCAAACTGAAACAAAAAACAAAAAAAAGCATGTGCTCTCTCCGTGTAGCGCGCAGTAACACGTGTCGAAAATAAACAACACGAGGCATCAGTGATAGTTTTTATTTCCCCTCTAGAGGAGCTATTGTACACAGCGCGCACTTCTCAGCCGCTCCAGCAACGGACGCAACCAGGAAAAACTATCGGCATGGATTTTTGCCGATAATGATAGTTCCACCAATCAACTATCGGTGCCGATTAATCGGCAAAAATCGGCCTACCTCTAGTTTGTTTACAATAACATCCCGGTAGAAGCCTCCTGCATCCCGTACATACAGTTTAACAGCGCTGAGCAAACGGGGACGAGGAACAGCTGGATATACGGGACAGAAAATAAACACAGCAGAGACCACAGATAGGTCAGACCTCCATGGTTAACTAGATATCAGAAATAAAACAAGTTGCATTGGCTCCACGAGCCGCTACTGGCTTAAGACATCAGGAACTCCGACCGATCTGTCGGCGGTTGAGTTGCTTTGTGGGTAACGTAGGCGCTAGGTTTTAAACGAAGGAGAACTCGTGGAATACAAAACACAATATCTCTGGCTCTGCTGCATTTAATTTCTTTTTTAAACGATTATTTTCTGGATGAATGGATGAGTAGTTTGCGCCCTAAAATGTCAGAAAACAGTGAAAAATGTGGATCACTGTTTTCCCAAAAAGCCCAATACGACATCCTCAAATGTCTCGTTTTGTCCCTAACTCAAAGATATTCAAGTTTACTGTCATAGAGGAGAGAAAAAAAACTAGAACATATTCACCTTTAACAAGCTGGAATCAGAGAAGTTTAATTGTTTTTTCATAAAAAATGACTCAAACTGATTAATGGATTATCAAAAAGTAGTTGGAGATTAATCGATTCCTCTCTGAAGCTCTAAAACTGTCCATCATGAGTCCCGCAATAGAACAGGAGTGCTATGCTAAATAGGGGGAGTGCTCTTTAAATGAATACTAAATGGTTCCCCTGTATGTCTTCAAATATTTTAAAGTACATGATTAGAGACATAAATCATACAGCGGAGATCGATAGAGAGGTTGAGTCTACTTGCTTGCAGTCAGTCTGGGTGATGAATCGATGGAGGAGAAGGTACACGGGACTCGGAGGAAATCAGAGCTGCAAATGTTGTTGTGCGAGGAACTTTTTCTAAATATATTCCGCACATCCAGTCGAGGCCTCTAATTTAGCGCATGAGAGCGACACGAGTTGGGCTGCAGCTCGACATATGTCGTCAGCGTCTGGAGGAAGAGAGCGTGTGTGGTCCAAGTCGATTCTATCAAGTGGTTTTGTGCAAATGCACGTTTACTGTATATACTCTACACATACACACACACACACACACACACAGATACAGATGCAGATGCAGATACTGGAGGTGACCCGACACACTGACAGGGTGGGACGTGACTCGATTAAGAATGGCGAGGTAAGAGTGATAAAGCACCGTCTGAATCCACCCACATCCTGTGACCCTGCAATAAGTCAAACGCCAACGACAGCCACGTATAACGCCATAAATAACGCTGGCGGATGTCAGCCCTCCCTCTGCTCAGCTTTACGCTCACCGGTTGACTCAAACGGAATACACTAAAAGTGGAAAACTTTGCTTTTCGGGGGCGAAAACAAAGCAGACAGCAGACAGCAGACATAACAACTCAAGACGCTAACGGCGGCTTAATCTAAACTTTCCATTCTCTCCATTTGCAGGCTCTCCTGGGCAAAACGCACAAACAACTAGGGCTGCCACCTCTTAGTGGATTAGTCGACTAATCGGTCGTTTTGGTCTTAGTCGACTAAGATTTCTTTAGTCGATTAGTCATTTTTTATGCTTATTCATGCTTAATTACTCATTTCCAAGAAACTTCTGAGCACATTTATGGTAAACACAAGATTTAAAGTGGTGCTTTTGCAGGATTAATTGTGGAGAAACTCAGTTTTACAGATGGTTAATTAACTACATTTATATTGTGCTTTTCTAGTCTTAACCACCTCTCAAAGAGCACAACTCTGTCAATTAAATCAACTAATCCATTAGTCGACTAAATCCTATAAGTGTTAGTCGACTAATAATATCTTTAGTCGAAGACAGCCCTACAAACAAGCACACACACACCGAATTCTGACCTCGTACTTGTGATAATTCATGCAATCACACCCAAACACATGAACACATCATGTGGGGTTAATAGAGCAGGTGGCCACTGCAGAGCTCTCTCTCTCTCTCTCTCTCTCTCCCTCTCTCCCTCTCTCTCTATCTCTCTGTCTCTCTCTGTCTCTCTCTCCACTCTTGGCTCCCGAGCCAATATTCTGGGCTCATTTGAATAAAAAAAAATAAATAAATAAATCTGCAAACATTTGCTGGACCGTCGGGGCTAATGTCCAATCTGCTGCTCTTTGACACAGTGCCACCGCGCATCTCATTTCCACTCCTGAAGCCGGCATCTTGACTCGAGAGGGGGAGAGAAAAAAGGAAAGGAGGGAAAGGAAGGGAATGACGTGTCTTTATTTGTGTGCGAGAAGAAAATGCTTACGGGGTTTTATTTTCAGCGTGACAAACGATGCGACTTGTGCGCACACAAAATGCGTCAGCAGAACGTCATCAAGGTCAAGGTGGAAAATAAATTTCTGGTTGCTCTTTTTTTTAAAAACAACCGACACAGGTGTGTGTGTGCGAGAGAACGCCGAGACAAAAACAGAAATAACGTGGAAAACGTGTGAAATTGTACGGGAGAGTCTTGTGTTTTTTTGGGGTAAACACTCACTACAGGTACTGGCATTCTCAAAATGCTCCAGGTTAAAAAAAAAATACATCTCTATAAATATAATATAATATATATACAGTACAGGCCAAAAGTTTGGACACACCTTCTCATTCAATGCGTTTCCTTTTTATTTTCATGACTATTTACATTGTAGATTCTCACTGAAGGCATCAAAACTATGAATGAACACATATGGAATTATGTACTTAACAAAAAAGTGTGAAATAACTGAAAACATGTCTTATATTTTAGATTCTTCAAAGTAGCCACCCTTTGCTTTTTTATTAATAAGGGAAAAACTTCCACTAATGAACCCTGACAAAGCACACCTGTGAAGGTAAAACCATTTCAGGTGACTACCTCATGAAGCTCATTGAGAGAACACCAAGGGTTTGCAGAGTTATCAAAAAAAGCAAAGGGTGGCTACTTTGAAGAATCTAAAATATAAGACATGTTTTCAGTTATTTCACACTTTTTTGTTAAGTACATAATTCCATATGTGTTCATTCATAGTTTTGATGCCTTCAGTGAGAATCTACAATGTAAATAGTCATGAAAATAAAAAGGAAACGCATTGAATGAGAAGGTGTGTCCAAACTTTTGGCCTGTACTGTGTATATATCTATCTTAGCTGATGTGTAAAAGGTCTTACATATCTCCCAAAGTCCCCCGCACATTGAAAGTGTAACAGAGACCGAAAAAATAAATGCGGAAAAGTGCACGGAGGCAGCAAAAAACACGCTCCCATGATGATATGGCGCTTGCTTTTATGTCGAGCTCCAGTTTCCACTCAATTTCCAGATCTTATTACAGCACCGTCCTGAAGATAGAATCTCTCTCTCCATCTCCTCCGTCTCTTTCTCTGCTCCGAAAAAAAGGCGTGAGGAGGGCTGCATAAAATTAGCTGCTTTGACAAGGGGAACGTGTCCAGGGGCAACGCGGAGGACCTTGTTTCCAAAAGAGTCTCGACACACTCTGCTCTACACTTTACACCCCCCAAATATATCCCCGAGTAACAACACAAGATCAGATAGAGAAGGGAGAGGGATGCGTTTAAAATAGCAGCCCCACAGACACTCTTCTGAAGATTTTAACTACCAGCAACAACAACAAAAAAAAAGATTAAAAAATACAGAGCGTAAAATTAGGAATCTCAGCGTTGACATTTTCTACACGTTCGGCTTCAACCACCCAAAATGAATATTGGGGGAAAGTGTATGTGTTGTGAATGCAGAGTTTTCTTTTAAGGTTTGTGGAAGGACGTAGGTGTGGGGATGTGACGTTTTTCAATTAAAAACATGCAATTCCACATCATTTTTGGACCGTTATTATCACAATATATCTGTGTCTGACACGTTGGAAAAGCTAGAGCAGACAATAAATGAATAACAGTCAAAAACCTTAAAGACAAAACCTGCTCAAGAAGTCTAGAGCTGCAAAAAAATGATTGATCGCCAACTATTTTGATAATCGATTAACTGGTTTGAGTCATTTTTATAAAAGAAACCTTCTGATTCCAGCGTGTTAAATATGAATATTGTTCTAGTGTCTTCTCTCCTCTGGGACAGGAAACTGAATATCTTTGAGTTGGGGACAAAACGAGACATTTGAGGACGTCGTCTTGGGCTTTTTGGGGAAACACTGAGCCACATTTTTCACCATTTTCTGACATTTTAAGAGACCATTCGTCTAGACAATAATCCACAGATTAATCTACAATAAAAAAAAAAAGAATAGTTAGTGGCCGGTTAGCTCAGTCGGTAGAGTGGGTGCACGTATGCATATGTTGATTCCTCAACACAGAAGGTTCTGGGTTCGAATCCGACCAGTGACTTCAGTGTTTTCCTGCATGTCTTCCCCCCCCTCTCTCTCCCCTTTCATATCTCAGCTTTCCTATCAAATGAAGGCAGAAATGCCCCAAAATATATTATATATATATATAAATACGGAAAGAATACACAGCGCTTCACTTTTTCAACATTTTGTTATGTTATAGCCTTATTCCAAAATGGATTAAATTAATTTTTTTCCTCAAAATTCTACACAAAGAACCCCTCAACGACAACTTAAAAAAAGTTAGTTTGAGATTTTTGCAAATTTATAAAAAATAAAATAAAGAAATCACTTGTACACAAGTATTCACAGCCTTTGCAATCAAGCTTAAACTTGAGTTCAGGTGCCTTCTGTTTCCACTGATCATCCTTGAGATGTTTCTACAGCTTAATTGGGAGGGGGTTGCTGTGTTGTTGAGTGCAGTCGAAAAGAAACAGAAGCTCTTGTTAAAAATGTTTTAAAAAAAAACAGAACATAACATAACATAACAGAACAGGGGTTAAAGTGTCATCTCATGCCCTTCGTGCGATGAAAATGGACAGGTTCGGAGCTTTCAATGCCTCATCTACTCTCTGGTATCCCAGTCCAATTACAGCCCGTCCCGCCAAGCGCTTTCCCCTCCACGCTCTCGCGGGCTGTCACGTCCTGATATGGAAGGGCGGAGAAATATTGAAGGTCGGTCAGTCGGCGCACTTAACCTCATTTCCCCAACACTCTGCTCTGCCTCTCCCAGAAGAGCCTTTTGATTGGTGTCCATTTGAAAAGCGGGCTTTTGGGTTTGACGGGAGGGGTGGGGGGAGGGGGTAAGATGGGGGGGTGCTACAAAGGGCTGAGAAAGGAGCTTTTTGACTGCAGTCAGTTATAATGGTTTTCAATTAACTGAGGGAGAAGACTGGGAGCTAATCTAAGGGGCTAGCACAGGACAAACCAGTCGTGCAATATTCATGTACAGTACAGGCCAAAAGTTTGGACCCACCTTCTCATTCAGTGCGTTTCCTTTTTATTTTCATGACTATTTACATTGTAGATTCTCACTGAAGGCATCAAAACTATGAATGAACACATATGGAATTATGTACTTAACAAAAAAGTGTGAAATAACTGAAAACATGTCTTATATTTTAGATTCTTCAAAGTAGCCACCCTTTGCTTTTTTATTAATAAGGGAAATAATTCCACTAATGAACCCTGACAAAGCACACCTGTGAGGGTAAAACCATTTCAGGTGACTACCTCATGAAGCTCATTGAGAGAACACCAAGGGTTTGCAGAGTTATCAAAAAAAAGCAAAGGGTGGCTACTTTGAAGAATCTAAAATATAAGACATGTTTTCAGTTATTTCACACTTTTTTGTTAAGTACATAATTCCATATGTGTTCATTCATAGTTTTGATGCCTTCAGTGAGAATCTACGATGCAAATAGTCATGAAAATAAAAAGGAAACACATTGAATGAGAAGGTGTGTCCAAACTTTTGGCCTGTACTGTACACAAACTAATGAAAGCCCAGATTATTAACCCAGATATTTAGTTACTAGTTACTTTAGTTACTCCACTACATTCATCTGTTACAGCTTTAGTTACTAGTTACTTTAGTTACTAGTTACTTTAGTTACTCCACTACATTCATCTGTTCCAGCTTTAGTTACTAGTTACTTTAGTTACTCCACTACATTCATCTGTTACAGCTTTAGTTACTAGTTACTTTAGTTACTCCACTACATTCATCTGTTACAGCTTTAGTTACTAGTTACTTTAGTTACTCCGCTACATTCATCTGTTACAGCTTTAGTTACTAGTTACTTTAGTTACTCCGCTACATTCATCTGGTACAGCTTTAGTTACTAGTTACTTTAGTTACTAGTTACTTTAGTTACTCCGCTACATTCATCTGTTACAGCTTTAGTTACTAGTTACTTTAGTTACTCCACTACATTCATCTGGTACAGCTTTAGTTACTAGTTACTTTAGTTACTCCGCTACATTCATCTGTTACAGCTTTAGTTACTAGTTACTTTAGTTACTCCGCTACATTCATCTGGTACAGCTTTAGTTACTAGTTACTTTAGTTACTCCACTACATTCATCTGTTACAGCTTTAGTTACTAGTTACTTTAGTTACTCCTCTACATTCATCTGGTACAGCTTTAGTTACTAGTTACTTTAGTTACTCCACTACATTCATCTGTTACAGCTTTAGTTACTAGTTACTTTAGTTACTCCACTACATATAGTAATGGATGTGATGATGAGACCACTAAACACACAACTTTTACTTGTGTATTCTTACAGTGTGGTTTTAGAACTTTTTACTGCAGTAAAAAAGGATCTGAATACTTCTGGCATCAGGCAGAGGAGAGATAATGAAAGAGTAGAAAGGCGATGACGAGAGAACGGAATCAAGGAGAAAGAAAAGAAGAAATGAAAGGGGGGGGGGTCAACAGAACACCGGGAAGACCTTGAACGAAAAAGGAAATGGGATCATGAGATAAAGAGGGAGAAGAAAGAGCGAGAGGAGGTGCCACTCCTCCAAAGAGATTAAGCACCATCTGCATTTTGCCTTTTCATCAGCCTTCGCCGTAATCATTCCTCCAGCGCGCCCCCCCCACCTAAAAAATCTCAAAATGACACCAATCCGAATGAGTGATCTTGACAAATTGGGCTCCTTGAGAAAAAGAGGGTGCTCTTTTCTCCGGCAGAGGAGAGGGGGGAGGCTGCAGACTGTGGGGAGTCTGCAGCAGGACAAAGATATGACTGTAATTGGCTGCTACACTCTCCTTCCCCTAATCTCCAACCACAGAAAGTGGTGACTGGGAGGGAGGGAGGGAGGGGAGGGAAGAATAAAATGGGACAGCGAGCACGAGCAGAACGGCACAGCAGCAAAAAAAAAATTCTCCGCAACCACAAAATTCCAATAAATGTTATGTACATGCATCGGAACAATACGAGAAATTCATCCCTAATCCTCGGTAGGTCACAAAGGATTTAAAAAGACTTCAAAGCTAGATTAATGAGCGGCCGGACATACCAATTCCACACTGGGTAACTTCTTACCGAGCATTAACATTGTATGTCAAACAAGGAGCTAATCGTGGTATTAGTTTGAAAATATCCGTTGACCTTTTGTAGAGGTCTCAGAATTAATTTTATGCTCCACAGATATCTAATTTTATGCTTTTACGGACTTACACATTCGCAGAATAATGGAAACGTCCGGATATTTTTTTCTTCACTTAGGAGAGCACTGAGCCTGGCGTGCTGAAAAATGTTCTGTGTTAACAGCACCGCGTGGGTTTGTTTTCATGGTCAGTACATAAGATGCTCGTGCACAACACTAAAAGTTCTGTTTCTGCCGCTGACAGACTCAGATTATTATTCTAAGTGTGTGACAACATTATGAAAGGATCCCTACAGAGATAGAGCTTTTAGTTAAAGAGTAAGATCCTTTTAGTTAGTTTAGTAACAACCCACGAAATCACCATCACCAAACTCCACCAGACTCCATGTAAATAATCAGGACTTTTATCATCGTAAAACACACTTCATTCAAAGTGGACAGAGTCTAAATAAAACTATCAAAAGCTGTCTTCATTCATCTTTCCACTATTCCAACAATCACCACTCTGGTTTGGTTGAAATAAACCCTTAATTCACCCATTTACATGTGGAAATATGCTGGCTCTATACACGCTAAAAGTCCTGATTATTTACATGGAGTCTGGTGGAAATATGCTGGCTCTATACACGCTAAAAGTCCTGATTATTTACATGGAGTCTGGTGGAGATATGCTGGCTCTATACACGCTAAAAGTCCTGATTATTTACATGGAGTCTGGTGGAGATATGCTGGCTCTATACACGCTAAAAGTCCTGATTATTTACATGGAGTCTGGTGGAGATATGCTGGCTCTATACATGCTAAAAGTCCTGATTATTTACATGGAGCCTGGTGGAGATATGCTGGCTCTATACACGCTAAAAGTCCTGATTATTTACATGGAGTCTGGTGGAGTTTGGTGATGGTGATTTCGGGGCTGTTTCATGTTAAACTAAAAGGATCTTACTCTTTAACTAAAAGGTCTATCTCTGTAGGGATCCTTTCATAATGTTGTCAGACACTTAGAATAATAACCTGAGTCTGTCAGCGGAAAAAACAGAACTTTTAGTGAACGCTGACTGACGCTGAACATCTGTCCTGTAGGGCTACACAGCAGCTCGGTTCACGGCTGCTGTTACAGTTATGGCGTTCTCGTACTGGACGTATTTTCAACGATTTTTCACATCAGTCACTTACACACAAAAACATGAAAAAATAAGAGTCCAGGTTGAAAAAAAAAAAACCTGAAGTTACCCTTTAAGGAAAATTCCTGTTTCAAGGAGGCAGGGAGACTAATGAATTCACAGTTCGACCAATGTGCTAGGCTAGCAGGTTCTCCCCCCCCACCCCACCCCACCCAAATATACCTGCTTCAACTTTCGCAAATGAAATGTGAGAAATGGGCCAATTTACAGCTAAAGGCTGTTTCTCCCTAAGAGGCATAAAACTGGAGTACAGAGGATATGCAGAGGAAGATGTGGAGAGATGAGGGGCTTGAGTTTAGACGGAGAGACAAAAAGAGAGGAAAAAGATGTGAGACAGGGAAGCAAGACGTTGGCACTAATACGAGTGTCATCTCTAAGGGGAAGACAGAAGTGCTGAATTGCATTTCTGGCCTTTAACTCCTCTTACATGCACAAAGAGACTTCTGGAGTTGGAAGAGCGAGCGGGCTCTTGATCTTCCCAATCAGCCGCCATGACAAGAGCTGCTCGGATATGCAACAAGCTGAAAACAAAAGAGGAACGTCAGCATGAAGAAGTTCGCTGCACTCGGAGAAGTTTGAAAGGTAGAAGGATGAGAAGTTGGAAGAAGCGGGCGGAACAAAGAGGCAGTGGAAGTTAGGGGCGACAGAAACGAATATGAGAGGTCCTCTGCCATCTGTTCCTAATTATGTCGGGGGTCCACACTGCAGCTCAAACCATTTCCTAAAAGGTAGCACCGGAGCTCGGTTACGATATCTCATCACAACGCTCTCATCGTTCGGCTTTAGAACAAAAGCGTGATGTAATTTAAGTTCAACTAGTGTTTTGTGTGTGAATTAGAGTTATCAAAAGTGTCCCGAAAATTATGCATATTACTTCTAGGGCTGCACAATAGAAGGAAAATATGCCATAACGTCGTTAAATATCGCGAGAACGATACTTCTTGCCATAAATAAACAGATTTATTTAAGTCTTCTCAGTCCTGCTTTCAGTATTCTGCTAACGTACAACTAAGTGCTTGTTGAATTTCGAACAAATGAAAGGAAATCATTTCCAACTTTCTTTTATTGAACAAACTTTTGGTCATTATGTCCATAAGAGGGCAAACCAAAACAACAGAAGACATACCTACTTGAGTAGGTACATTTATTCCAACACAAAAATGTATTTTAAAAAGGTCCCATTGCATGAAAATGTCACTTTTTGAGGTTTTTTAACATTAATATGAGTTCCCCCCCCCAGCCTGCCTATGGTCACCCAGTGGCTAGAAATGGTGATAGGTGTAAACCGAGCCCTGGGTATCCTGCTCTGCCTTTGAGAAAATGAAAGCTCAGATGGGCCGATCTGGAATCTTCTCCTTATGAGGTCATAAGGAGCAAGGTTACCTCCCCTTTCTCTGCTTTGCCCGCCCAGAGAATTTGGCCCACCCATGAGAGAGAGAGAGAGAGAGAGAGAGAGAGACTCATTGTGGGACTGGGTCTAGTGGCTGTAATTCTGCACCAAGGCTGAATTTCGGGAAAGAGACTTCAGATACAGTATTAGGGGACCACTAAGGTCTATATAAAAGAGACTTCAGATACAGTATTAGGGGACCACTAAGGTCTATATAAAAGAGACTTTAGATACTGTATTAGGGGACCACTAAGGTCTATATAAAAGAGACTTTAGATACAGTATTAGGGGACCACTAAGGCCTATATAAAAGAGACTTCAGATACAGTATTAGGGGACCACTAAGGACTATATAAAAGAGACTTCAGATACAGTATTAGGGGACCACTAAGGTCTATATAAAAGAGACTTCAGATACAGTATTAGGGGACCACTAAGGTCTATATAAAAGAGACTTCAGATACAGTATTAGGGGACCACTAAGGTCTATATAAAAGATACTTCAGATACAGTATTAGGGGACCACTAAGGTCTATATAAAAGAGACTTTAGATACAGTATTAGGGGACCACTAAGGTCTATATAAAAGAGACTTCAGATACAGTATTAGGGGACCACTGAGGTCTATATAAAAGAGACTTCAGATACAGTATTAGGGGACCACTAAGGACTATATAAAAGCATCCAAAGAGCACCATGTCATGGGACCTTTAAAAGATCTACATACCTACACGTTACAAAATAATCTATTGTAGCCTACAGAACGTGGAGGTGTTAACTGTCTGAAGACACGTGTAGGAACAAGGTCATGCTTTTCTGTTAACACCTACTGTAGTCTCGATCAACGGAAGCACATTTGCAGGATAAACCCTGAAATCCGGCGAGAGTCCGCTCCGTGTGTGTCGCCGTTCTCAAAATCCCTTCGCTACGGGAAATGACGACAACCTTCGAGCTACGTGCTGAAAATGTGCTGCGTGCTGAGAAGATTTGGACGGTCCAACAAGACAGGCCTGCTTGGTTATTTTGGGGAATGATTGTAGAGATTTATAAAGAATATGTTGAGGGCGTTTCCTCTCTAACTGGGACATTTCGGGACCGATTGGTGGGATTGCTGTGGACGAAGTACACACGGAGATACACTGGTAAGAGCCAATGAGGTTTAACCATGTATCAGCTGATTTAAATAGCTCACGTTACTGGATTGTGTCAACAGTTAACTTCATTTAATATTGTATGTGGTGTTTCTTATGTGGGGTGCAGATGTTCCACCAAAACTGAGCCAGAAAAAGTAGGGCTGTGCTCGATTGAAGAAATTCTGAGTCGACTAACCCTCATTCAATTGTACAGACTAATCGATTAGTTGATTTAATCGACAGATCTGTAAATCTGAGTTTCTCCTCAAAGAGTCATGCTAAAAGCACCACTTTAATTCTTGTGTTTACCAGAGATGTGCTCGTATGTTTCTTGGAAATAAGTCATTCAGCGTGAAAAAAAGCATCAAACATGACTAATGGACTAAAGAGATCTAAGATGACTAAGACCAAAATTGATGCGTCCGGAGCTTAGCGCCTTCCGAGGCGACCGTGATTGGTTTAAAGAAATGCAAACAACCCAGAGCTGTTTTTTACTCCTATCCCAGAATGCATCTGTGGCGTAACCAGACCTTTACTCCACAGCGCTGCGGAGATAGAGCTGGCGACGCGAGGTGAGACACCTACAGGACCTTGGACGGACACGGTGACAGTTTGACTAAATAAACCGAGCACTGACGGAGACAAAAGCTTCCCGATTGCTCTGACATCACATCTGTTAACTCTTTTCAGCCCAGCGTTGAGGAGGAGGAGACCAGGAGGTGAAGGAGGAGGAAGAGGAGGGGGTACCCCCACAAACCTCCCACCACCACCACCACTCCTTTCCTCATGGGACAAGTTCTCTTTTCATTTGATAGGAACTGGAAAACCGCCATCTGTAATTAGATTACACACAGATAGACGAAATGAGAACAAAAAAACGCTTAGGTAATTAGCCCAAACCATATTCTAATCAGGTTTCAGAACTCCCCCCCCTTATTCCTCTCTCAACAACCTCCGATCTGAATCCTCTCACAGAAATCCCCCTGGGGACGCACCATCACAAGAGCCAAGAGGAGACGGGCACTCAAATGAGATCATTTGACGCTAATTTCCCCAACAGGAAAGCACTTAAAGACTCTGATTGAGACAACTAAACACGTGCATCTCTAGCTGATTCAAAAAAAAAATCCAGAAATAACAGAATGTGCACTGGATGAAAAGTAGAAAAAAACATCTTTCGGTCTCGTGTTGTTGTGTGTACAGTACAGGCCAAAAGTTTGGACACACCTTCTCATTCAATGTGTTTCTTTTTTATTTTCATGACTATTTACATTGTAGATTCTCACTGAAGGCATCAAAACTATGAATGAACACATATGGAATTATGTACTTAACAAAAAAGTGTGAAATAACTGAAAACATGTCTTATATTTTAGATTCTTTAAAGTAGCCACCCTTTGCTTTTTTTGATAACTCTGCAAACCCTTGGTGTTCTCTCAATGAGCTTCATGAGGTAGTCACCTGAAATGGTTTTACCTTCACAGGTGTGCTTTGTCAGGGTTCATTAGTGGAATTATTTCCCTTATTAATAAAAAAGCAAAGGGTGGCTACTTTGAAGAATCTAAAATATAAGACATCCGGAAATAACAGAATGTGCACTGGATGAAAAGTAGAAAAACATCTTTCGGTCTCGGGTTGTTGTGCCGGGGCGACAGTTTCCATCAGTGCAGGAAACGAGGACAAGGGGGGGGGGGGGATTAAATGAGTCAAAGGGGGGACAAGTGGCTGTGATAACAGTCAAAGAGGTGTCTCCGAAGGAGTGTCGCCAGCCACGTTCGCGTCTCCATTATCTGTCAGCCTGCCAGTCCTTCTGTCTGTTTGCCACGCAGCGCTCGGAAGATTGACAAACTGCATTCCCAAAAAAAAGGGGGAACGCGTGTCACACAAATACACACTGATCGGCAATTCTGCTTTTGTTCATTTGTACATCAGTTTCTAATTAAGACTCCTGTAGTAGAAAAATAAAGAATTCCAAAAAAAAAGTATTTTATCGAAGCTGTCTCGCAGACACTCATCAGACTGACAGCTCAATCACGCAGCCGTTACATTCGTCTTCTCATTCGGATTGGAAATCCATTTCAAAGTGTCACGTCAAGTTTGATTTTCCAGAACAAAAGCCCATGAACAAAAAAAAACTAGAGATTCCACTGAAAGAAGAAGAGCAAGAGATTACATGTCTAACTGTTATCGCCACATTTTTACTCCAACGTGAAGATATTCTAAATGCTTTTCTCCGGAAGCTACTATTACTCCGTACGCACTGTATAACTGCTACGGGTGTCACTAATCTCCAAATCTACGATTCAATTTTGGATTTACAACAGTGATGGCAATGTCCCAATAGCAGAAGGGTACTACAACAACAGTTTGAGATTCACAGAATTTAAACACCATTAGTTTAATCCTCATGTTCTCCTGTTTTTGTTCAGAAAATATGGGATGTCAGTCCTTCCAGAAAAATGAGTTTTTTTGTGATTGTTGCGGGGAAAAAATCCTTGATTATGCGGCACGTTTTCTTAAAAAATGTGATGGAATATGCGGGATATTTATGCAATTTTATGCGATGAAATTGCGGGAACTTGCGAATACTGCGGTTTGATGAAAAAGAGAAAAAAAAAAGTGATTTTTTTTGGAAAATATGGGATGTCGAAATAAGCGCAGAAAATGTAAAAAAAAAAAAAATACGACAAAACATTGGGAAAAGCAACAAAGACAATGTAACAAAAACCTTGCCAAAAACACCAGGAGAAAATGTCAAAAACTGAGAAAATGTCAGAAAAAAGCGATATTAATTTTGAAATAAGTGACCAAAACGTTGAAAAAAAAAAAACACAAAAAAACTTTAAAAAAGCAGATAGGGACAACGAAAGTGTTTGTTTTCATGGTTGACGGGAAGACAACATAAGGGTTAACAAGGTGCACATGAACGCACCATGGAGTCCCTTCAGAGCGCACATGCTTTCCCTCCGTTGTTTGTTCCCGTAACTCACTTTTGGGGGGAAGGCAAAATGTTGCCTTCAGGGACGCAGGAGGATTTTACAGTTCTGCTGTTTCTCCGTTATCTCCGACTCCGTCAGTGGCCGTGGTGTCTGGAAAATGTGAGCTGTGTGATATTTTACTGCTGCAACACCGTTATTTCCCATTTTTTTTGGATCACTAAAAAAATCTATCTATCTATCTATCTATCTATCTATCTATCTATCTATCTATCTATCTATCTATCTATCTATCTATCTATATCTACCGGTATCTATCTATCTATCTATCTATCTATCTATCTATCTATCTATCTATCTATCTATCTATCTATCTATCTAAAAGGGCAGCCGCAGGCTACCGCTAAGCTAACGTCACTCTGTGTCTTTAGCTGCATGCTGCCAGATAGTCTGAATCAAAAGCTCATTTCGATCGATTTTCCATTTAAAATCGAAATCGTGAAACCCTTAATAACTGGGCCTCTTCCGTACCGTTTTTAAATATGATTTCTTGATGAAGAAAGTAACTGTATATCTTACCAAAAACTATGCATCCAAGCAGAGATTCCTATCGATTAAAGGCCTTGAACCGTGTAATTTCATCAACTGCAGAATCACAGCAACAGGCACAAGCAGACTTATTGAATTAGATTTTTAACACAGTGCCAAATAGACACACTTCAAAACACCAACTGGCAGAGAAAACACGCGGCATTGTCAACAGATTTGCATCGAACAGGATTTTATCAGATCCAAATTGTTCCTTTGGGAAGACGGGCACATTGGCAGATGAGGGAGAGCTGCTTTCATTTCTAAACACCTGCTCATTCTCTACTTCAGACCACTAAACACAGCCAGCACGGAGCTTTTACTCCTCTCCAACAAACAATCCTGGTCTGCCATTTCACTGGGAGTGCTAGCACAGCCAAGCCGTCTCCCCTGAGTGTACGCACGCATGTGTGTGTGTGTGTGTGTGAGTGCGACAGAAGAGCCACCATCGCAGCAGGCTGCACCTGCTCCGCCTCAGGCCCTACTCCGTTGGCTCCGAGCATTGCAGAGATGGAGGAGCGAGGAGAACGGAGTGATAGAAAGCTCGGGGAAACAGGATCTACTGACGTAAATGTCAACAGCTCAGCTCAAACCAACCAAAGTGCATTTCGAGGGGCCTGATATCAATTCATACGAGTTTCAAACTGAGAGCCGTTTAGCTCGTGTGCACTGCAGCGCTATAAATAATACAACGTCCCAGTTGTCTAGAAGAAAATTAAAAATAAAATCCTTCCAGGTAAGTAAGTTTGTGTGCAAGTTCAGCTGTGCAGCGTCACACCGACCTGCTGAAGGCAGTAGGGCTGCACGATATGAGGAAAATATGTCATTGCGATTACTTTGACCGATATTGCGAGGTGGAGGGAATGATCATTTTTATATCATTATTCTCATTTTCATTGAAAAAGATTAAGATTTAAAACATAAAATGATTATAGTGTGATTTTTGCGAGGATCTGTACCAAACAAAGATGTTTTTCTGTAGTCTGTACAATAGGATTTGTAGGCCGGGACGTCTCTGCAGCACCACAATACTTAACTCAGAATGGTTTGACACATGTTTTGCCATTAACATATACTGCGATTTGGATATTACGGTAGTCCATATTGCGATTTCGATAAAATTGCGACTGAATGTGCAGCCCTAGAAGTCAGGCAAGCTTAGCGTAGCTCTCTGAGGGTGTCTGCTGGCGGTCAGAGCCTGATGGACACATGCAGCGGTGTCCACTGACAGACAACAATCGGGTCAACAATCATTTTCTTATAAAGTAGCGAGCCTTTGGAACACTCTTCCAAACGAAATTATTTCATGCACAAATTATAGTACTTTTACACGCCTGGTTATTATCAAAGCAAATTTGTACGCACTGAATGACTGTGATATGAATGATGTAAACTGTGAGTGAGTTAGTGATAGATTTCTGAAGTGGAGAGTGTTTTTATGATGTGAGTGAAGTAATGCTTTCATGTATTATTGTGTATATATTTTATGAATTTTTGTAAGTATAACATCAACCTGTACAGGGACTGCGGGTGGAAATTAGCATTTTTTGCTATAACCTGGCACATGACATCTCTTCTTTTATAGACTAATGTTTTTTGTGCATTGTCCCTGATCAAATAAAGAAATAAATAAAACCCAGGCGTGGAGAATTCCACATGTCCAAATGCCAGCCGGTCCGGCTACGCTACAACAATGTCCCCAGGGCAGTGTTGTAAAGCTGCGGACTGCCCAGCAGCAACAAACGAGAAGCTTCCAGTGTCTGTAAAGTATAATATATCCATTCGTTATAACACAAGGCCGAGCAGTTTGAGTCAGCACCTGAGCTGTACCTTCAGCTTCCTACTGACCTAATGGGGCAGCTCAACTACACTGTCCTGTCACAGATGCTTCTGCAGCAATGTGCCGGCAAATACTACTGCAGCGGTCGCAGCCTTCTCTGCAACTGAAAAAGTCAACATTGTTTATTGGAAGTACTCAAAGAAAGGCGAATATCTATCGTTCTTTTTACTAGGGCTGCTCCCTCTTAGTCGATTAGTCAAATAATCGGTCGTTTTGGTCTTAGTCAACTTAGATCTCTTTAGTCCATTAGTCATGTTTGATGCTTGTTTTCATGCTGAATGATTTATTTCCAAGAAACGTACGAGCACATCTCTGGTAAACACAAGAATTAAAGTGGTGCTTTTGCCACGACTCTTTGCAGAGAAACTCAGATTTACAGATCTGTCGATTAAATCAACTAATCGATTAGTCGGTACAATTGAATGAGTGTTAGTCGACTAAGAATTTCTTCAATCGAACACAGCCCTACTTTTTCTATTACTTTATTATTGCCTTTATTGTCTGCTATGCACTGCTTTTATTTAATGCTTTTAGTTATTGTTAACAGTCCTCATACATTATACATATGTTTCCTCCGACATCTTTAACCTAACTCTGATACCTGTTATTCTTTTCTCTTTTTTTCCGTTTTCATGGGTTTCGATTAGTTTCAACTTGTTTCTGTTGAAATCTTGTTATATGTCTACCACATCTATATACAGTACAGGCCAAAAGTTTGGACACACCTTCTCATTCAATGCGTTTCCTTTTTATTTTCATGACTATTTACATTGTAGATTCTCACTGAAGGCATCAAAACTATGAATGAACACATATGGAATTATGTACTTAACAAAAAAGTGTGAAATAACTGAAAACATGTCTTATATTTTAGATTCTTCAAAGTAGCCACCCTTTGCTTTTTTTTGATAACTCTGCAAACCCTTGGTGTTCTCTCAATGAGCTTCATGAGGTAGTCACCTGAAATGGTTTTACCTTCACAGGTGTGCTTTGTCAGGGTTCATTAGTGGAATTATTTCCCTTATTAATAAAAAAAGCAAAGGGTGGCTACTTTGAAGAATCTAAAATATAAGACATGTTTTCAGTTATTTCACACTTTTTTGTTAAGTACATAATTCCATATGTGTTCATTCATAGTTTTGATGCCTTCAGTGAGAATCTACAATGTAAATAGTCATGAAAATAAAAAGGAAACACAATGAATGAGAAGGTGTGTCCAAACTTTTGGCCTGTACTGTATGTGTATCTATGTGTGTGTTTAATGCTTGTATCCATATGTTTTCATCTTTGTGAAGCACTTTGGTGCAAAAACGTGTTTGCTTTTAACCCTTGTCTTGTCCTCGGGAATATGGGTTTCTTACAACCAAAGTGCCCAAAAATAACATGGATGCATGCATGTGCGTTGTATGGAGCCCATATAACAATTTTCGCAGTCATTACTTTCAGAGCCTTGCACGGTCAAGTTCCTTCATACATCTCTGATTTGATACAGCTTCATACCCCCACCCGTAGTCTGAGATCATTAGGTCAGATGCTATTAGTGGTTCCCCACACTAATTTTAAAACTAGAGGGGATCGGTCATTCCAAGCAGTGGCTCCTAGGCTGTGGAATGACTGGCCTCTCTCGCTACATTGTGTGGATTCTGTCGAATCTTTTAAAAAGCAGCTGAAGACTCTGCTTTTCAAGCAGGCTTTTACTTAGTCGATGGGTTTTTTATGGTTGTTTGTTATATTTTCTATTTGTATTTCAATGTGCTCGTATTGTGACTTCTTGTGTTGAATTGCATTTCATTGTGAAGCACTTTGTGATTTTTATCTGTGAAAGGTGCTATACAAATACATTTTACTTACTTACTTACTTACTTACTTACTTAGGTACAATTAATGATTACTTTCATTGAATTTTGGGTGTTTTATTCAATTTTATAGCATTTTAATCTTTTTCTTATTTTAAATGGTTTCTATTAGTCAAACAAATGCATACTTTCTGCTTTTTTTAACAAAAAAATTAGGTATAATGTCATTTAAATTAGGTTAAATGACCATGAATTAAAAAAAAAAAAAGCATGAGAAAAGTGACACAAACGGGTGTGAAGTGTCAAAAAAAGCTGCGTGTCAATCACTGATCACACGCATTCATTCTCCCTTGTGGGGGGAGGGGCTTAGGAGACCATTTTGGGCTTTAGTGGAAAGGGGTGGAGGGACTGAGAAGTTGTCGATGTTCACATTCTTTGGCTAAGTCCTGGATCTTCCCAATCCTACCTACGGCACCTTTAAAGTGCTATGAAAATGACATAAACTTTAACATTTTGAGCTATTGTTTGGCGACTGTTCGTTGGAGCCGACTGCATCAGACCGCTGGGATTAACAAAGTGTCTGAATCTGAATCACAACACCAACTCCCAAATGTAAACTGGGAGCGTAATTTCACACCTGAAGCGTTACACCAACTGTTGTGTGCCAAGTTACAGTCTTTTGTTCCAACGAGTGATTATGTATCATTTATATTTATTTTTTTTACAGCCCTCATTGAAGCAGCTGGACCGAGTGCATTAACCAGCTTTTATAGCAGAAGACAGAGAAGCATTCATAGCACTAAACATGTTCAGTTCAGTGCAATGTCATCATGCAGAACACCCAGACAGGTGGCGAAGGTGGGAAACACATTTGACATGGCAATAAAGGCAGCCATTAGTTAAAATAATGGAACGTCACACCACCGCAGACATTGTGTAGCGTCTGGCCGGCCCTCGTACGGTATATTTAAACAGCTCAGAAGCCTCTGAGGCTTGAGATTTCACAGTGGTAACCGGAGCGCTCTCCAGACTGCTGAGCAATACGTGCTCTAATGTGACCTCTGACCCCCGGTCACAGGAATATAGATCAGAAAGAGAGGGCCGGGAGGGAGGGGAATAACACTCTGCGAGAGAGAGAGAAGCAGAAGCTACAGTTTTCCAGCAGTCTCTGATGGATGGTAACGTTACACAGTTTCCATCAATCACATCCGATCGGACAACGGGATATCGCTCACTTGTCAAGACGAGCCATTTTCCAAGACACTCTCAGACAAACACACACACACACAAAAAAAGGGCATTCTAAAATGCACACGGTATGTGAAGATACACAAGTTGGCACATATATTCAGGCACGGCTCGTTTAAAGGGAAGGTGGCAAAGCAATTTGGCGGTGCTGAGAGGGTGGGGGGGACGCATTGAGGTTCAAGTCACATCCACGCGTGTGGGCTGCAGAGAGCGGCACAAACAACCAAAAACCTTTTTAGGTTTTAAGACGCAGACAACCGTGAGAACACGCACAACAATAGGTTACAGTGACTGTGTTTACATGCACGTATTATTCCAGTTTTTGGTCTTATTCTTAAAAAAAAAGACAACATTAATAATAATAATAATACATTTTATTTGTATTGCACTTTATCTCTCATCTCTCATCTCAAAGTGCTACAGGTGCACAGATAAAAACAGTAAACCTTTAAAACAGTTAAAAACAGCAAGAAAACAATAATTATATTAAGAAAATGCAATACAAAATAACAGCTGTTAACATGGCTTTTAATAATAATAATAAAAAGAATTTATATAGCGTTTTTCATGGACTCAAAGTCGCTTAAAGTGAATATTCCACTAATATTCCCGTTTACATGGAGCCGTGCAAAATAGGATTTTTTTAAAGTGTTCCAGAGGTGGAGGACTGGTTGGAGCGTGTGAACACAGCGTCCCTTTTTCATTCCTTCAACCAGCTTCTAGAAAAGGTCGCCTCATATCCACAAACCTGTTTGAGTTTAGTTTATTTATAAAAGGGGACAGCGCAAATTAATAAAACACATGATTTCCCATTGGTTAAAAAAAGCCAGAATTAGCCAAAAGGCTATTTTTCATCTGTAGTCCCCTGCCTTCAATATTAAAAAAGGCTTTTTAAAATACAAAGAAACATCTAAATATCTAATTCTTTCATGTTTAAAAGCAGTTAGCAGAAGTTTCTCCTTCTTTTCTTTCGGGCCGTGCATCTCTACCGCAGCGCTGCAAACTGTCGGCTGGTTGGTTTGTGTACAGTAACCGTAGCAACGCACAGTAGCTGACCGTAAGCCGTAAAACAGGCGAGAGGCCGTAAACAGTCACAAACTGCAGTAAAAGCCCGGATTGAGATGCAGATTATTGTATACATGTCCAAAGAATGCTTCTAGAAAACCTGAATAATACCAGAATATACCACACGTATTGAAGGTCCAATATGTGGGTATTTCTCCCGTCTAGCGTTGAGATCATATGTCACAATCAAATTTCTCTCGCCACGCAGTTCAAAGTAGGTATTACAGCTACGGTAGCCTTCACGCTTCAAAAAGCCGCTCTCTTGCTCTTTTTAATCTCCTTTTTCTTGACGAAGAAGAAGAAGACTCCTGTTCCTGAAATTTGGATTTTGAATACGTGTGGTCCTCCATGTTTCCTTCTTCAAACTTGCCATCGGGGGCCGGGAAGCTACGATACCCGTTAGCAGCATTAGCAGCGTTAGCAGCATTAGCAGCATTAGCTGCATTAGCAGCAGCTGTGAGTTTATCATGTGACAGAGAAAACGTGAAAGGTGGAGCAGCATGTCCTGTATGTCCCTTACCAGCTAACGTATTTCTAGATGGAGCATGAATATGGAGCGTCTACCCCAGTTCATGAAACCTAAAATGTAAAATTTCAAGCCAATAGGAATACTTGGAATTGATGGTGGAGGTAAATATTCACGAAAAAGGACAAGTTGGTGAACGGACAACACAGATTTTGATAATGAACAACTAAACACGTTACACACTGGACCTTTTAAAGTAAAATGCTATATTCGGAAAAAGGCCTTATTCTCAATATCCAAACGGAATAAGCTGTTTACATGACCCGTATCAAATTCAGGATAATAGCTGAATATTAGTGTGCATGTTTATAAACGTTCTTAATGTTGGGGTCAACACAGAGGGGGCAGAAAGACACAGCATTATACTGTAAGGAGCTATGGCTCTATTAGACTGCAAAACCCCTAGTTAAATATATATAAAATCTATGAGGCATGAGATCATTTGAGATAGGGAAGCATGGTGGTGGGTGGGTGGGTGGGTGGGGTGTTCTGTAATCCTCATTACTGAATCTCTCTCAGCGTGACTGTCACTCACCACCTGTCTGTCTGCCTCGTTAAGGGCTCTGGAACCATGAATCTCCCTCAGGAGACGAGCCCACGAGTGGATGGGAGCGCTCGTGGCCCACATATCTTAGCAACTATAAACATATGCCTGACATAAGTATCCCAGCGTAAGCCTCGTATAAATAAATCCAAACTTACGAGAGGGAAACGGCAGCCGAACCCGAGCCCCGGAGAGACGGAGGAAGAAAAGGCTCAGTGGGTCGTGCTCGGCACCATTTCGCCTTCCTTCCTGCAGGCTTTTTTTTTTTTTTTTTACAGCCGGCAGTAAAATCCTTTCTCAGCTACCCTCACCGCATTCAGCGTGGCAGGGAAAGTTAGTGTGTGTGTGGGGGGGGGGTAGGGCCAGAAGGGCCAGAGTGACGATGAGGGGAACCAAAACAATCTGCTCTGGGCTTGCTTGTTTCTGTGACCCCCTGGAGAAGCACTCAGCTGAGGCCATGTGTGTGTGTGTGTGTATCTGCTACACTGTTTGACTGCGAAAACACAGCACAGCGAGTCCTTTTTTTCTGAAGAGGGGAGAGAGAGGGGCTCCAACTAATCTCATTTGTTTCCCTCTTGCACTATGTGGCTTTTTATACAAGTGGCCAGTGGTCATGGAGATTCAGGGGTTAATTGACTCCGTTTTTTTTCACGGTCAATAGCCATCAATAATCTACTCAAAGAACCAGACGCTGACCACTCGGGGTGGCCGGACCAGGCCGTCAATCACACAGGGAGTGGAATGTCTGGTCCTGGCTACGCAAAGCCTACAGCTAAGCCACGCACACACACTCCTGGAAAATTGAGCCTTCAAAGACGGGCTTATGAGTCCCATCTCTGACAAAAGAAGAGATGGAATTAGTGGGATTTAAGGGCGTCAGCGTGAGGCACGGTGGCATTAGCGCTGCTCTTCACACGTCTCCATCCCGGGCTGGAATCACAGGCCGTATTTGGGAACCCACTCGGCGGCAAACGTCTGTCACAACACACGGAGACAGCTGCAGGGGCCTGGAGACTGAGCTGGAACCGGTCCAGTGTGGAGTTTGCGAAGGAATGTAGGAACTGTGGGTTTTTTTTGGCAGCTGGACTCTGATAAATGTTGTGAAACACAGAAAAGAATGCATGTTTTTCAGGGCCATATGCTAAAAGGGGACAGCCCGTATTCAAAATATGTTTTAGCCAGCTTCACGTCTGAAACATGTCACTGCATTTACACGCACACTATTATTCGGGAATAAGACGATATTCCGAGTTTGATACGGGTCATGTAAACAGCATATGCCGTTTGGATATTCTGAAAAAGGCCTTTTGTTTGAATATAGCAGTTTCTGAAGACGTGGGATATTCCGGTAATCTTGCCAGTTTACGGTTTACGGTCAGCTACTGTGTGTCGCAACTGTTACTGTACACAGACCAACCAGCCGACAGTTTGCAGCGCTGCGGTAGAGAAACACCGCTGCTTTTAAACATTATGAAAGAATTAGACATCAACAGGTTTGTGGATATGTGGCGACCTTTTCTAGAAGCTGTTTGAAGGAATGAAAGAGGGAACATTAGTGGAATATTTACTTTCAAAAGCCATGTTAGCAGCTTAGTCAGAATATTGTCTTTTTCAGAATAAGGGCCAAAAATGGAACATTAAGCCCATGTAAACGTAGCCATTGACAGCCCTTATACAAAACATGTTTTAGCCATCTTAATGTCTGAAACACTGGCTCTCAGCATATACAAGACTGAGTACATAATACCGAAGCTTAACCAATGAATCGAATGAAAAGAATAGAGCTTAAATCCTGCAGAGGACTGTTCCACCTCACAGAACAAGGAAATGTGTTCCTATTGATGTGGTCCATCAAGTCAGGTCCGCTTTATTCCCGGCGGAGGCACCCCAGAGGCAGGCACCTCCTTGCGCCCTGAGCGCAGCTGACCACACCCGTGGAACAATGACCTCAATAAACTCAAACATGGCTCCATTTGCTCCAACAGAAGCACTGGGGGGTGTGGGGGGGGGGTAAAGGAAAACGCTGTAGCAAACCAGAAATGAGTGCTCTGAGGCTTGGAGGGAAAACATTACAAATGGGCCGCTGTAGACATAAATCAATCTTTGCATTTTACCACTTGCTATCCAAAAATCCATCTCGGCACTCACAGGTCCCAGGAATGAGGATTAATGAGTGCGGGATGGCCCAGTCACCATCGTCTCCATTGTTTTGACAGTGGACTCCCAAAGGGTGCCTTACTGGGAGTGTACCTGCAGCTTGTGCCTAGTGCAGACTAGAGATGTTCCCCGATACTGCCTAAAACGCTGCTATCGGTATCGGGAAGTACGAGTTTATGCACCGATCTGATACCACCTAATAAAGCCCTGAAGAAAATCTACGTTAAAGTAGTTTATTTATGTTCTTTTTCCGTTATAACTGACTGTAAAAATAAATAAAGTTCTGTGGCATTCATTGTTTGTGTTTGTTCATGTTTCACAAAGAGTTTAACCTGAGCCAGACCGACAACAGAGATAGAAATCATATCACATCCATACAGAGATAGTAGTATACAGCTGTTATATATCATATCACATCCATACAGAGATAGTAGTATACAGCTGTTATATATCATATCACATCCATACAGAGATAGTAGTATACAGCTGTTATATATCATATCACATCTATACAGAGATAGTAGTATACAGCTGTTATATATCATATCACATCCATACAGAGATAGTAGTATACAGCTGTTATATATCATATCACATCTATACAGGGATAGTAGTACACAGCTGTTAAAACATAATCAAATATATGACACATTGGTATCGGATTGGTATTCGGTATCGGCCGATATGCAAGTTCAGGTATCGGAATCGGTATCGGGAAGCAAAAAATGGTATCGGGCCATCTCTATTGCAGACCACTGCGTCACAATTGAGACTATGTAAGAGCAGCCTTGGGTTCCAGGAGGCTCTTCTTTCTGTCCTCCATCTCTGTCCGGCACTCCCAGCGGGAGGCAGTGGCATGGGGATTAACAGAGCGAGTAAAGCACATACATTTCAGCTGTATTGCTGAGTCGCTGTTCCCCCTACGCAACCCCCCCCAACCCCTATCTCTTCACGCCCCATGAGGATGGGCCAGGAGGGCTGGCCACACAGCCGCATCCCGTTCCACTCGGCATGCTGGGCCGTAAATACCGCGCAGCATCAGGAACAGCAGGTGCTATCACTCCCTATCATTAATTATCCCATGCTGCATCACTCTGGGGCCTCTCACTCCTAAAACTCTAAATCTCCTGCACCATGTCATTCCAGTGGGTCGGTGTTCGAGAAAATGGGTCCAACCAATTCCCATTTTCTCTCACTTTCTCTATTTTGACAATCAATTAATAGGTTTGAGTTATTTTTTATGAAAAAAATATTAAACTTCTCTGATGTCAGCTTGTTAAATGTGAATATTGTTTCTAGTGTCTTCTCTCCTCTGGGACAGGAAACTGAATATCTTTGAGTTGGGGACAAAACGAGACATTTGAGGACGTCATCTTGGGCTGAACACTGATCCACATTTTTCACCGTTTTCTGACATTTTACAAACCAAGCAACTAATTGGTTAATCGAGAAAAAAACTGACAGATTAATCCACAATGAAATTAATCCTTAGTTGCAGCCCTACTTTCTCAAATTCCAACCATCCCAAAATTCTGTTAATGTCTACAGCTCTAAAGCGATTCTTCCCTTAAAGGGATACTCCACCGTTGGGCCAACACATTTTTTGTCTCCATGCAAGTAATTAGGTTGTTTTTTTGTCTTTTGTTGGCTCACTTTTACTCACAACATGCTAACCGGCAACATAGGATTCCATTCACTACGCTAAGCTAAATATAATAAATAAATAAATAATAAATATCCATTTATCTCCTTATTTCCTACAATCCTACAGTCCAGTCCTGATTCATTTTGCTCCCTGATGTGTCTCAATCTTTGTCCAGCGCTCCCGAGTGACTCCTCCTCCCCCCCCGCTGACAGCCTCGCCGGCTTTCTTCTCTTCTACTCGGATGTGTCTTCTGGCGCTTCTCTTCCCATTCTGACGGGTTTTCCCCCTGCTGTAAATGTATTCCAAAAACTGCTGTGCTGCTGCCAGCCAGGAGACGTCACAGGGACTGATGGAGCGCTGGAGGGAGAGATAGCCCTTTCCCCCCCCACCGTAGAGCTCATAAATAATACCGAATCAAAGAGGAAGAGCAGCATGAGAAAGTCCCCGAGGTGAGTTTGAATGAACACGGTCAAAAGATGTGAGAGCGCGCGGCCTGCTGCTGATGGTTAAAGTCCGAGCTCCCAGAGAGCCTGGCCCACAGGCACACGAGCAGGGCATCGGGTCGCTCTCAGGTGATGAGGCCTCACTGTCAACCGTGTGGAAACCCACAGAAACATCTGGCACGACCACGAAAAACAAACGGTGGCTTCCTCCCGACCTGGTCACGCAGCCGCAGGGCAAAACGGGAACTCGAAACGCAAGAGTCGGACTGCGTAAAATGACACCGGCCCGCATATTAACAGGTTGTGAGCAAGAAAACGTGGGCCGACGATGATGATGACTTAAAAACACATCTGGCAGCAAAAGAAAAGAAGAAGCATGGGATGTCTTTCAGCGGCTGTACAAGACATTTATGGGGAAGGACAAACCAGATGTGTCTGATATAGACACAGAAACCTGCCAAGCCACTGGAGTCCATAACTCATTTCCAAACCACCTTGGACTAGAGATTTTCCGATATATTATAGAGTGTGGTCTAGACCTACAGTACAGGCCAAAAGTTTGGACCCACCTTCTCATTCAATGGGTTTCCTTTTTATTTTCATGACTATTTACATTGTAGATTCTCACTGAAGGCATCGAAACTATGAATGAACACATATGGAATTATGTACTTAACAAAAAAGTTTGAAATAACTGAAAACATGTCTTATATTTTAGATCCTTCAAAGTAGCCACCCTTTGCTTTTTTATTAATAAGGAAACAAATTCCACTAATTAACCCTGACAAAGCACACCTGTGAGGGTGGCTACTTTGAAGAATCTAAAATATAAGACATGTTTTCAGTTATTTCACACTTTTTTGTTAAGTACATAATTCCATATGTGTTCATTCAAAGTTTTGATGCCTTCAGTGAGAATCTACAATGTAAATAGTCATGAAAATAAAAAGGAAACACATTGAATGAGAAGGTGTGTCCAAACTTTTGGCCTGTACTGTATTATAGAATGTGGTCTAGACCTACTCTATCTGTAAAGTGTCTTGAGATAACTCTTGTTATGACTTGATACTATAAATAAATTAAATTGAAATTGAATGTGCACTGCACATACTTAAACACAGATTTTCACACATACACAAACACGCGTGTGTGTGTTTTAAACAAACTGTCCCACAGGTTCTTCATTCTCTGAATGCAACTGAGTGGCTTTCATTCCTCTCAGTGCACTTTAGGCACGCTGCCATCTCTTACCTGACTCAATGAGTTGGCTTTCCTTAGGACAGGTGCTGTCCACTTATTTTTAATGCTCACCTCCCTCTAATACAACCCGACCACACCACGACTGCAGTGGGCCGCTGCCGCACACCCTCCCCTAGCCCACTTATGCTTTCCGGCACAGCATGGGTCTGGTGTCAGCATTCCTGAGCCTCACAAACACACACGAGTGTGTCTTTCCTTTAAAAAAGGAACAGGGCTACATGTGCACTGCTGCACTTGGCTTCCAACAAAAGATAGCTCTTTGGAAAACACTGATTATCTTCGGACGGACTGATATCTAACCTTCATCAGAAAGCAAAGGCAAACATTAGTCACACGTCTCACCTTACACACTGTGTAATAGACTTTGTTTCTGAATCTCAGGCGAAATCACTAGGGCTGTCTTCCACTCGAGAAATTCTTAGTCGATTTTTTTTATTATCAGTCGACCAATTGCTGCAGCTCTGACTCGTAAGATTTTGTCGACTAATGCATTAGTTGATTCAACAGATCTGTAGAAACGGAGTTTCTCCACAAAGAATCATGCAAACGCTCCACTTTAAATCCTGTGGTTAACAGAAACGAGCTCATACGTTTCTTCGATATAAGTCATTCGGCACTATAAAAAGGATTAAATTAAATGACTACTGGACTAAAGAAATCTTAGTCGACTAAAACCAAAACGACCGATTAGTCGGCCGATTGACTCAGAGGAGGCAGCTCTTGTGCATTTTTTCAAAAAGTACAGAGGGCGGTTCTTTTCTAAAATTCGGGAAAATCCTCCACAATACCTTTAAACTCACAGTAAGAAAAGACTTTACTCTCTTTCTCTTTCCAGAACAGATGAGCTATCTTCGGGCAACATGAAGGGGATAGCTCTCCGTTCTCTTCAACATCGCAGATTGGGAGTTTTGACTCGTCAGGGTAATCCGTTATGAAGAGGCGGACAGGACACTCAGCCTGAATCAATTTGATTCCCATCGAGCTACGAGCGGAGTGAAGAGACAGATTGAAAAGCGGATAAACAAGAAGCCAGAGCGGGGGAAATTCAAGGATCTTTTGTGACATCATTGTGCGTGCACTTTTCAAAAGAGAACATTGCATTCTACACAAAAAAAACTTTCTGTATTATGTGGAGCACAATAGCTGTTTTCATTCCAGTGTCCTGCCGGCTATGTTCAATATCTCAGTCGGAGGACATCATAGGCAATAAACCGGAGGCCACATGACACACCAATATTTCACCATTATTATATATGACAATACTCAGAATTTCATTCGGGTCATGGAAACAGCTTATTCTGTCTGGATATTCAGAATAAGGTCTTTTTACGTATAAAGCATTTTCAGATTGAGACGTGTGGTATATTCTGGTATTATTCTGGTTTTAGAAACATTCTTTGGACATGTGTACAGCGCATTCGGAGTATGCGTCTCAATCCGGGTTTTTACTGCAGTTTGTGACAGTTTACGACCTCTCGCCTGTTTACGGCTTACGGTCAGCT
This sequence comes from Perca schrenkii, assembly GCA_025617405.1. NCBI lineage: Eukaryota > Metazoa > Chordata > Actinopteri > Perciformes > Percidae > Perca > Perca schrenkii. The sequence goes on along the minus strand of CM046791.1, from coordinate 2,089,376 downwards.
ACTGTGCGTTGCTATGGTTGCTGTACACAAATCAACCAGCCGACAGTTTGCATGGCTGCAGACCCGATAAGAAGTAATCTATGTAAACGGGAACAGCTTAGTCGGAATATCAGGCAAAAAAACTGAATATTATGTGCATGTAAACATAGTCAATGTCTCTCACACACTCTAGCTAGTCCACACAGCATTCCTGGATGGGAAAGGAACGTGCTCTGGTTCACTATTGTCTTGGGCGGCGCTGAGCTCCGCACGGAGCCACGGTGTCTCTGCAAAATAGCCTCTGGAAGGAACTTGTTTTGGTGGAACATGTGTACGTTCAAAAGTAGTTTTAGTCGTGCGAGAGAAAACTCAGATTGGACAGATAGTCTAGCTAGCTGTCTGGATTTACCCTGCAGAGATCTGAGGAGCAGTTAACCATAGTCCTCAGAAATCCACCGGAGGTTAGAACGCCAACACAGAGAAAGAGGAAGGAGACGGACATTCGGCTGAAAAGAGGGACATCCGGCGGGATTTCCAGCGGCAACGGAGCAATCCCGCAAGTGGAACGTCGTGGATATAGACTAGATAGCAAGCAAGTAGGGCTGTGCTCGATTAAAGAAATTCTTAGTCGACTAACACTCCAACTGTATCGACTAATTGATTAGTTGATTTAATCGACAGATCTGTAAATCTGAGTTTCTCCGCAAAGAGTCGTGCAAAAGCGCCACTTTAATTCTTGTGTTTACCAGAGATGTGCTCGTACGTTCCTTGGAAATAAGTCATTCAGCATGAAAAAAGCATCAAACATGACTAATGGACTAAAGAAATCTAAGTTGACTAAGACCACAACGACCGATTAGTCGATTAATCGACTAATCGACTAATCGACTAAGAGAGAGCAGCCCTACAAGCAAGTAATTTAAAATACCACACGCTGCTCTGTGGGTCTATGTTCACGGCTTGATTTCGTACGCTTTGCATCCAACATGACCAACAGGTTAATGAATGGACATCCCACAGGACAGAGGGACAGTTCCCTCTTTGATGAGTGTGGTGTGTGCTCCCCTTTGTGACAATCTGGGATGAAAAAGAGAATCGCCACATGAAGGACAGCGTTCCTTTTATGATTTAGTTTTAAGCTCCATCACATGTGACTGCAGTGAGGCGAGGAATCGATCCCTGCAGCGTGGAAAAGGCTTTCAGTCCTTGCGGGGGGGGTTTGGGGTGGTCTGCTGGATGATTCTGGCAGATACGGCGCACAGCTGTAGAAATCATTAGTGCGTGTTTGTGTGCTCGCAGCTTTTTTTTAATTTTCTCTTGTTGATAAATCGACATTAAGAAGCTCGTTTTGATTATTTACTTTGATCTCGTCCCCTCAGGATGAGATGATCCACGTTAATGACACTTAATGTGGGACAAACAAACAGAAATTAATTTCGGGGGATGGCGAGTGACTTGGATCGTAAACGCTGGAGAGGGTTTCAGAAGGAGTTCTGGAAACTGGTAGCCGGTGCTCTTCGTACTGGGGATTAGAGCTGCAGAGATGAATCCATAACTATTAAATCAATCGGCAACTATTTTGATAATCGATCAATCAGTTGGAGTTGGGTAAAGACTGGTGCCTGATTTGGCGGGGGGGTTTAGGGGTCCTCACTCAAGAAAATTTGATGTTTTTCAATTTAAAAAAAAACATGCAATTTCACATCATTTTGGACCATTGTTATCACTATATCTGAAAAGAGTGTAGAGCTGCAAAGATGAATCGATGGCTTGTCAGCTATTAATCGCCAACTATTTAGAGTCTGATTAATCGGTTTGAGTTATTTTTTATGAAAAAAAGTCAAAAAACTCTGATTCCAGCGTGTTAAATATGAATATTGTTCTAGTTTCTTCTCTCATCTGGGACAGGAAACTGAATATCTTTGAGTTGGGGACAAAACGAGACATTTGAGGACGTCATGTTGGGCTTTTTGGGACATTTTAGAGACAAAACATCTAATCGATGTTGCCCTAACGGTGATCATCATCATCATCAACATCATGTCTCAGCTGGGAAGGCAGAAATATCTGATGGAAATCAAACCTGCCCAATGTTTATGCTGCTATGCTAAGTCTTTTGGGGAAAAAATTAAAATAAAAAAGAAATGGAAGAGTGATGCTAAAACAGTTTCAATATTCAGCAGCTCATCCTTTCATTTCTCTTCCACTCCAGACCAGCGGAAAGCCCACTTCTGCAAAAGGAAGGCTGCTTCTTGTCAGACAAGCGCCCCCTGCTGGTAAAAATCCAGAACATAGGCATTTCAGCTCTTTTTTTTTTTTATATAGACCCCAGATGATTTTCAGATATTTTCCATGTTGTAATACTCCAAGGCTACGAAAAAATGGGGCAATAAGAGAATGCATGCAGAACACAAACGTGTCTCAGAAAGAGAGAGAGAGAGTGTGTGTGTGTGTGTGTGTGTGTGTGTGTGTGTGTGTGTGTCCGTGCTACTAGTGGAAACAAGAAACCAACTCCCATATTATCGTCCTTTCACAGAATCCTCTAAAAGATGGAGGTGCACTTCCAGTGCGACTTTCAGGTGCAAATGGTGTTTCAGTCGTACATTTCATTTTGACAAAAAAAAAAAGCTCGTTGTCTACTCAGACTCTGGTTACCAAGGCTGCTTTAGTGCCCACAGCTCCAGCTTCTCTCTCTCCACTGAGAAAACACCAATCAGCCTTGTCTACATGAGTCCAGATCAAGCATGGTGGGCCTGTCTGATGTTGTCAAGAGTATAGTCAAGAGTAGATTAACACAGACACATGTTGTACCCCCTGGGTGAGCACTATACTGGCACGCAGGACTACGTGCAGGTCCTGTACACAGCGCTATGCACAACAGCTGATCCCTCTCACGGTCATTTAAACGGAGAGGAGAGAGAAAAATGTACAAAAGAGCGAGACAGTTCGGGGTGGAAAAGGGAGGGGGGGATAGAAACTTGCTCCTCGTCCTAAAGTACTCTTTGGTTAGAGTTCAGCACGGTTCTGGTCTGGTTAGTACCGTCTACACATGCAGCTCCTTTCATTTGTAGTAAAGGAATAGAAGGAGCAGCGGTGTGTGACCGAGCGCCTCACCGTCTTTTCCAACTTGTGCTCTCTCTCTCTCTCTCTCCTCCACACAGAAAACGTTCATTTATCGCCATAATTGGAAGAAGAAGAAGAAAAATCAGCCAGACTCACCTTCTTCCGGGGCTGCCATTTCATCATATTTGTAAACCAAGAATGGACAGCATTAAGATATTACGCGAGAATGGAATGTGGATTCAAAGAAATCCCGAGCGCAAGTCATGCTGCCTCCCGACTTCCCTCAGTGTTGCAGCGGCGGGTTTTCTCCCAGAAGCGATGCATGATGGTGATGTGCGAGGCTCAGCTTTGCGGCAATTTTTTTTGCGGTTGGGGGGGGGGTAGTAGTGGTGGGAGAGACAGCACAGTCAACACAAATCCTACATTAGATCCACAGTTGAGCTCGGAGAATAAAACCACAGAGTGTCGAGTGACAGTGTTTAGGGGGTGGGGGTGGTGGGGGGGGAGAGATTCCTGTGCGTAAATCCAAAGTCCGTTATGAACCCACTCAGCTGCTCTCGGCACGCAGGGATCGCCGCCTCCAGGTCCAATCCGGACTGTGATGTTTCAAATTAATTCTTAAACTTTTTTTTTCTCCTCCAAACAAAGCCGTCCGTGTTAAGTAGGCACCGTTAGTCCAGCGTGACGCGGGCAGACTGGCTCCTCTTCGATCCGGAGCAAACGACGGGGAGACGGAATGTGTGTGCCCAAAACGCAGAAATATTCATCTCAGTGGTCAAATCCCGTTTTTCCTGCGGTCGAAAAGCACTTTTTTCTTGGAAGTATTGGTGGAGAAACAGTCCAACAGAGCCCGGCGGAGACAGCGCGACAAGCAGGGAGATTACTTTCAGGGAGAGGAGGAGGAGGAGGAGGAGGAGGAGGGAACAACCACCAAAAAAAATAGAAAAAATAAAAATCCCTGGAATTTCTGCGAGGAGCTGGAAGGATATCCTGATTCCAGCAACAGCAACAAACTGGACTCGGGCTCTCGGATGACTTCCTTCCCTGCGCTCCTGCAGCCTCGCAGACTCGGAGCAGGCAGAAGGGAAGGCTGCAGGGTCATAGCGCCCGGACGCACGCACAGCGCGCTTTTTGCACTTTTACGCACAGAGCTGACGCAGCCGCGCAGACGAGAGGCAGGCGGTGGCTCCGTGCAAGGGCGCAGGTTTGGTTTCAACATTGTGAAGGAGGTGGGGGGGGAGGGGGGGTCTGGGGGATCCTACAAGTTGTGCCTTTTCTACATCCAATTTTGGCGCAAATGTCTTTATTTATGGAAAAGGAAATTATTATTCTACTGTATTGTTCAAAGCTTTTTGCAAATTACAAACATCTCACAGGTTTCAGGAAGTTTTATTTTTTTAGAGGTGTTGAAATTATTCAAATAATCGATGCATCGAATCGTGGACATGGACGATGCTGCATCGATAATCGGCCGGGCCATAATCGATTGTTTTGGTTTACAATTTAATTTAATGTCGGCCTAACAGCATTTCTGTTTACATATTCTGTTGTTTTATTGCGATTTTAAACATATTGCAATATTCTGCGATATATTGCTATGTATGACCTTTTTTCCAACTTCAAATTTTTCCAAATGATGTCCCCAAAGGAAAACTTTGTCAACATCTGTTTTATCTAAAAAGATACATTTCTCTGTCTGTTCATCTCACTTCAATTTTATTGCTACAAAATGGAATTGCCAAGCAGACAAACTGACAAACACATATATAATAATAAATCCATACTTGGCGTCTGTGTATCGATACAGTATTACCACGAAAAATATCGCGATACTATCGATTTTTCCCCCCCACCCCTAGTACTGATTTATAGTTTGGTTATTTGAGAGTGTAATATACTCATGTTTAGGGCCAAACTAAATTTGGTAACAGAGTGAAAGTTGTCAGTATACTTTACATATAAAACTGTATTTAATTGCCCATAATGCAACGTGTAGCAGGACCTATAATAAAGGCGCTATAGCCACCCAAAGGCTGTTGAAACATTAAACCTGAACTAAATGTCCATATTTGATACAGTATGTTTAAGTTATTTCCACTCATCAATTACATTTTTACTCTGACATAACATCCCCGTAAGGATTTAACGTTTGGTTAAAACTGTAAAAAAAAAAAAAAAAACGCCTTATACGGTACATTAAACCGTCTGACACATAAAGAAATCATCACAGTTCAAACTGCTGTTAATGAGCTAAGGAGATTCAAACGACACACTCCACTGACGCACAGCCTTGCTCTCTATCAGTAGAGGCCGCCGTCTTTGATTATTATTGAGGGAATAGTAGATTGAATTCTTGCATAAAAGACGCGGCTCACAAAGGACGGAGAGCCTTGGACGCTGGAGACAACTGAAGCCCTGTTTGTGTTCACGTTGCCCGTTTCCTCCTTCTGAGAGCAGCTGTCACATGTCGTATACTGAGCAATATTTTACTGCACACGGAACATCAGAGGCACAATATTGCCAAAGATTTTTGTTCTGGCATTGGCCATGGCTTTTCCAGGGTTATATTAAGTGGGCTGAATAAGATTTAAAACTGAGGACATGGTTATTCTGGTAAGAAACCTCTCACCACAATGACTGCCACAGTCCCAGAGTGAGAACAGCTACAACAGATCTATTGCTGCTGAGCACATGAAACCAGACAGCCTGTTCTCATGAACAATTCATTCAAAAAGAACGAAAAGTTATGCGCTATAATTCGTAAGCATTCCACGTAGGGCTGGGCGATATCGTGGCCAAATACCACGATATCGATACTGCAACGATATTGTAGTGTTGACTATTGGTGCTTTCACAAAATATTTACACAATGAGATTTTAGATAAATAATCATCAGTAATGTGGATATAATGACTAAGTGGGTAAAGGCAAATAATAGAACAGTTATTAACAGTCTGGTAAGTTCAGAAAAGGACATCACTTTACTGTAATGCAGCCTTTAAAACCAGGAAAAGACTCTTATGTCATATTACGATATTACAATATCCAAAATCTAAGACGATATCTAGTCTCATATCATGATATTGATATAATATCGATGTCGATTGTCGATATCGGCTATGGGAACGTGGCTGGCCGCATAGCGAGGAGGTCGGGGTGGATGGGAGGGCGTTGAACAATTCTGGCTCAAAATGAACAGTAGTGTTCATGTTTACATGCGGGCGCCATCTTGGGAAAACAGTCATGAGCAGTCGAGCCACGAAACACCGTGTTTGAGCTATGTTACTGGTTACTGGTTGCACGGCATTCGTCGTCGAGTGGTCACAACTTTTTTTCCCAAGATGGCGCCCGCATGTATACCGAACGGTACTTGTCGGTACACGATCCATGCTGTCATGCGCCAGATGATACTCCTGTTTTACGAGTTCTCTTAATACCTCCGTGGGATTTACGACACTGCACGATCTGTCAAAGTTGTAGCGGTCTGCTGTTAGCCTCGTTGATGTATTACGAGAATTGTTAGCCTCCACCGGGAAGCTGACGCTAGTTTAGCTTACAGCTAATTCGGCTAACCGCTAGCTGACAGCTTTATTCAGTCTAAATAGCGTTAACTCAAACTAAACACTGGGGAAAGCAGGCTACAGCTAAATTAAGACTTTGCAGTAATAACAATAAAGAAAAGTATTGAGTGATTGTATTTTAAATGAGCACAAGTAGTAAAGTAGAACTGACGTAACAGCTGTTATATATGTTAACTGTTATTTTCAGGTTTGAGGGTCTTTTACACGCTGTTTCAGCTAGCGGTTAGCCAAATTAGCTGTTAACTAAACTAACGTTAGCTTTTCGGTGGAGGCTAACGGCAGACAGCTATAACTATGACCGGAAGTGTGGAGCAGATCGTGCAGTGTCGTAAATCCCTACAACAGGATTATCATCCTGCGCATGTGCAGAACAGATCGTGTACCGACAGTACTGTCTTTATAATCTATCTTTTTAATAAACTGTCTGTACACTTACAAAGTTCTCAATGCTTCTGTTTACATGTAGGGACGCTCATTATGCTACCGTGGAAGTGTGGTGATATTTTGAGCCTTGTTAGTGGTGTAGAAATAGCAATTTACCCTCTGCCCCGAAAGCTAGCTTAAGAAGCTAATAAGCGGTTTGCGGTAGCTTGTTTCAAGCTAGAGACACATTTGATTAGTGTGAAAACATATCCCAGAGAACGGTCGACTCGGTACCCATGTGTTATTAACCCCTAGGTTCATTTTGTGCCGGAATTGTCCTTTAACATACAGTCTTTCACCCGGGAAATGCGTGTTCCTTAAGCCACGATCTTTTACCTAATCTTAACTAGTCGTTTTGGTGGCTAATCTTAACTTCCGTCGCGGCAAAACGCTCATATTTTGTGGACTAAATATAGCCGTAATGTCCGCCAAAACGACCAGAGGCTCGCGGTGCTATGTGCCCGGCTCAAAGTCACCTATTCTCTGGTAAGTGAACCACCAACTACCGCTGATACGACGGAGGTCTGTAGCCGGCGCAGCGAAGCTCTGTATAGCGGCTTCAACAACTAGCTGTCATGGAGCTCGTAGCCAGCCGGAGTCACGTGACCAGCCAGCGCTCTTCTAATTTTGTAGGATATCAAATGTTTTGGTGTGCATACATTTTCGTAGGCTATCATACAGACCCGTTCAGGAGAATGCTTTGAACCAGAATATTCAGCACTGGATATGTAGTCTGGATCAACAGAAGTACCGCTCTCTGTGTGATGCTGTTGTCAAAATCCTTTCACTTTGGGAAACAACAACGTTGGAGCTGGTGAGCTACACGCTGAAAATGTCAAATTTTGAAGAAGATTTGGACGGTGCAACAAGTCAGGCCTGCTTGGTTATTTCTGGGAATGATTGTAAAGATTTACAAAGAATATGTTTAGGGCATTTCCTCTCTAACTGGGAGCTTTTTGGGAGCGTTTGGTGGGACTGCTGTGGATGAAGTACACACGGAGATACACTGGTAAGAGCCAATGAGGTTTAACCATGTATCAGCTCAAATGCAAACAACCCAATCCCAGAATGCATCTGTAGTGTAGCCAGACATTTACTCCACAGCGCTGTGGAGATAGAGCTGGCAATGCGAGACTGGATATGCGACAGCATTAATACATCATTATTTATTCACGAGGAATTATCTCAAAGTAAAAGAAAACGGAGACAAAGAAACGGTCGATATTGAAGCAATGTGAAGTCAGCTTTAGAAACAAGCGTGTGATTTAAATTGGTTTAGGTAATGGACTCTATGGAGCTGTGAGGGGGGGTCAATAAGGTGCTGTCTCTGCGGGGTCAGCTGGGTCCGCAGGGCACCAAAGGGTCACTCCGATAACAATAGACAAGTAGGAGGAGGGGGACACGCTGGCATATGGCCTCATGGACAAACGCCTGCTGTGCACAGGGAGTCCATGAGACACTTGGAATCTCCACATGGGTGAACATGAACAAAATGCTCGACACTTCCTCCGCAACCAGAGCTGGCACCCGAGCAGAATGACACTGTGGTCAGGCATTGTGCAAACTATCGCTGCTGACATCTGTAGTCAAAGAGGAGGGTTTGTGTGTGCTTATGTGTTACAGTATCTAGATTTTGATAATGGATTACAATGCATCAATTTAATTCCTAGATGCGAGCTAATGAATAATAATAATTTATACTTTATTTATTCCGCAAGGGAATTTACAATGTTTTCACTCTGTTGTTAGAATCCACACTACACACATGCATGATATGTTTCTTGCAATGGTACCCGTATCTCATTCACCAGTGAAGAGCTCGTGAACTTCAGGGGAACAATACCATCGGACTTATTTCCCACTTTTCTTCTCCCTTCACTGGAAATTTTGGACATTCTGGTCAAAGGTGCGCTCACCTTTGCTCATGCAGCGAAACGCCGGAGGAGAGGGAAACGGGCCGGTGTGCTTGTGCGTCTCCGCCAGCGAGGATTACGCACACCATTACCGGGAATATTCCTCTCTAACGTGCGCTCACTGCCCAACAAACTGGAGGAACTACAACTGCTGTTGGTCAGAAACAGGGACTTTTTCTCATCTGCTGTTTTGTGCTTCACGGAGACGTGGCTCTGTGGATTAATACCGGACTCTGCGCTGCAGCTGGCAGGCTTCCAACTCTACAGAGCGGACAAAGACACGGACCTCTCCGGCAAAACTAAAGGTGGAGGAATTGGTTTCTACATCAATAGCGGTTGGTGCAACGACGTGACAGTGATCCAGCAGCATTGTTCTCCTAACCTGGAATATTTCATTATAAACTGTAAGCCTTTTTATTCACCCCGTGAGTTCGCGTCATTCATCCTGGTCGGTGTTTACATCTCACCGCAGGCCAACGTGCAGGACGCGCAGCGCATGCTTGCCGACCAGATTCTGTGCGTGGAGCGGACCAACCCGGGAGTCCCTAGTTATTGTCCTTGGTGACTTTAATAAAGGGAACCTCACTCACGAACTCCCTAAATATAGACAGCATATTAAATGCCCGACCAGAGAGGAGAACATTCTGGATCACTGTTACACCACAGTCAGGGATTCTTATCACACCGTCCCCCCGTGCTGCACTGGGACACTCTGACCACGTCATGGTCCACCTGATCCCCACCTACAGGCAGAAACTAAAGCTCTGCAAACCTGTTGTGAGGACATCAAGGAAGTGGACCAGTGAGGCTGTGGAGGATCTCCAGTCGTGTTTGGATTCTACTGACTGGGATGTGTTCAGGACTGCTACCAACAGTCTGGATGAGTACACAGAGGCTGTGACGTCATACATCAGCTTCTGTGAGGACTGCTGTGTTCCATCATGCACCAGGGTGAGTTACAACAATGACAAACCCTGGTTCACAGCCAAACTCAGAAGGTTAAGGCTGGCTAAGGAAGACTCGTTCAGGAGTGGGGACAAAGACAGATTTAAAGAGTCAAAGTACAAGTTTAGCAAGGCGGTGAAGGAGGCTAAACGACGATACTCTGAGAAACTCCAAAACCAGTTCTCAGCTAATGACTCTGCAACTGTCTGGAAAGGACTTAGGCAGATCACCAACTACAAGCCTAAAACCCCCCCCACTCCTTCGATGACCGACACCTAGCCAACGACCTGAACGAGTTCTACTGTCGATTTGAAAGACAAAAGGTCAGTCCTGACACCATCCCCCCACGACACCTCCCTACAGCTACAGCCACTGTGCATCACCTCCACCTCACCCACCTCAGCAGGGCCCTGGGCCCCCCCCACCAATGCCCTCCTTAAAGGTCTCCACCTCCACCCCCCCTACCCACCTCAGTGACGACTCTCTCCATCCACGAGAGGGACGTCAACAGACTCTTTAGGAGACAGAATCCCAGGAAAGCTGCTGGACCAGATGCTGTCTCCCCATCATGCTTGAAGCACTGTGCTGACCAGCTGTCTCCAGTGTTCACAGACATTTTTAACACCTCACTGGAGACATGTCACGTGCCAGCCTGCTTCAAGACCTCAACCATCATCCCTGTCCCCAAGAAGCCAAGGACCACAGGACTTAATGACTTCAGACCCGTCGCCCTGACCTCTGTGGTTATGAAGTCCTTTGAGCGCCTTGTGCTTTCACACCTCAAAGCCATTACCGACACCCTCCTGGACCCCCTGCAGTTTGCCTACAGAGCCAATAGGTCTGTAGATGACGCAGTCAACCTGGCCCTCCACTACATCCTCCGGCACCTGGACTCTGCAGGAACCTACGCCAGGATCCTGTTTTTGGACTTCAGCTCTGCCTTCAACACCATCATCCCGGCTCTGCTCCAGGAGAAGCTCTCCCAGCTTGGTGTGCCTGACTCCACCTGCAGGTGGATCACTGACTTTCTGTCTGACAGGAAGCAGCATGTCAAGCTGGGGAAACACGTCTCCAACTCACAGACCATCAGCACTGGATCCCCTCAGGGCTGTGTTCTTTCGCTCTGCTCTTCTCCCTCTACACCAACAACTGCACCTCCAGTCATCAGTCCGTCAAGCTTCTGAAGTTCGCGGATCGACACCTTCCCTCATCGGACTCATCTCTGATGGAGACGAGTCCGCTTACAGGTCGGAGGCTGACCACCTGGTGAAGTGGTGCAACCAAAACAATTTAGATCTCAACGCTCTAAAGACAGTGGAGATGGTTGTGGACTTCAGGAAGAACCCAGCCCCCACCTGCCCCCCATGACTCCTTCTGTGGCTCCACAATTAACATTGTGGAGTCTTTCCGCTTCCTGGGAACTACAATCTCCCAGGACCTCAAGTGGGAGCTGAACATCAGCTCCCTCGTCAAGAAAGCACAACAGAGGATGTACTTCCCTGCGGCAGCTGAAGAAATTCAACCTGCCAAAGACAATGATGGTGCACTTCTACACAGCCATCATTGAGTCCATCCTCACATCCTCCATCACCATCTGGTACGCTGCTGCCACTGCCAAGGACAAGGGCAGACTGCAGCGTGTCATTCGGTCAGCTGAGAAGGTGATTGGCTGCAATCTGCCGCCGCTCCAGGACCTTTACGCCACCAGGACTCTGAAGCGTGCTGGAAAGATTGTGGCTGACCCCTCCCACCCCGGACACAAACTCTTTGAGCCCCTCCCATCTGGCAGGAGGCTGAGGTCCATCAGGACCAAAACCTCACGCCACATGAACAGCTTTTTTCCCCTCCGCCACTAGCCTTATTAACAAGGCCCGGAAACCACCGTGACTCTCCACCTGGCTCTTCATGCCACTGTTCTCTCTGCTCTAATGCTCTTTGCTCTTTATTTATCTATTTTATTTTATTTCTATCTTTATTTTTAATTTAATACATACTGTGTACATATACTTATATTGTTTACCTATACTTATATTGTTTAATATTACATTTAGAGAATGTGTGATGTGCACCAGCAACACCAAAACAAATTCCTTGTATGTGTCAAAAAACGTACTTGGCAATAAAACCCTTTCTGATTCTGATTCTGATTCTGATTCTACTACCCTTTTTTATTCAACCTGGACCCTATTTTCTGTTTTTGTGTCTAAGTGACTGATGGGAACATTAATCGTTGACATTGGTGCAGTATTAAGCGCGAAACCGTCTACAATGTAAGTCAATAGAGCAATTGTTTACCTTCAAGAAAGTGCTTGTTTTGCCGCTGACAGGCTCAGATTGTCTGACAACATTATGGAAAGGATTTCTAAGGAGGTCGACCTTTCTGTTAGAGAGTAAGATCCTTTTTCTAAACATAAAAACATCCGAGAAATTGCCTTCGGTAAACCCACCAGACTCCATTTAAATAATCAGTTATTTTAGCATCGTAAAACAAAAAACTATGAAAATAAAACTATGAAAAGCCGTTTTGGGTCGTCTTCCCACTTTTTCAACCATCGCAATTCTAGTTTTGGTTGAAATAAACACACAGTTTACTGATTTATATGTGAAAATATGCTGGCTCTATGCACGCTAAAAGTATTGCTTTTTTAAATGGAGTCTGGTGGGTTTAGAGCTAGCGACTTCAGAGCTGTTTCTGGTTAAACAGAAAGGTCTCAAACAGGTTTTAAAGGTCTATCTCTGTAGGGATCCTTTCTATAATGTTGTCAGACACTTAGAATAATAATCTGAGTCTTTCAGCAGCAAAACAAGAACTTTTGTGAAGGTAAATACACGCTGGACAATTGTCCTATTAACTTACATTGTAGCTTGTTTTGCCGCTGCCGACTACAGCAATCTCTCTTAATACTGGACCAATGTCAAAGATTGTTGTTCCCGTCAGTCACTTAGACACATGGTAACATAGGGTCCAGCTAGAAAAAAACGGTAGCTACCCTTTAACTTCTTCCGGGACATGAACTCCGCTCCCCAGCTTGAAAGCCCTGTGTTTTAGGAGCCAAACACCCCCTATTTTCGTAGCTATGTGTACGAAGGATTTATGAGAACAGCCTGTCCAGCTAGAGACCGACGTCTGTATCCTAAGCTACTGTTCACCCCGCTCACACACAGACACTGAAGTCCCACCATCTAAAACAGGTTTTGCTCAAGCGATTGTTTCATAAAAGCCATGTTTGATGATCAATCAAAGGCCACTTCAGTCTGTTCTGCAGTGAAGCCTGTCATCTGGCATCTCCATACAGCAGCAGGCTCCCTGTGCGTGCCTCTGCTTTCCCAATCAGAGCCGCACAGGAAATAAGACTCCAGCCTTCACAGGGAAACTCTTTCATTTTCCCAACAACTTGGAGCTGTTTAAAAGTTTGCACTTCCTACTCTTGTTTTTTCCCCAATCATGTCTCCTCTGCATGTTGTGATCAGGGGGCTGGCTTCATAAAGACGGGTTAGCGTGGTCTTTAGCTCTGAATCAGACGGCTGTACAAAAATAAAGACGGAGTCATGTTGAATGTAAAAAGCTCGTCACCCTACCGCAGGCTGTTTCCAATGTCACAGTGAGCTGTCTTACAACTGACAAAAAGAGAAAAGCATGGCTCATTTTGTGGTTTGCTAACAATACTCTTGACTGAGCAATGTGAAGGGAAATGGGTTTTTTTTTTAGAGGTGTAGCAACCCTTCAGGAATGCTACTGCCAGGGCCGGCCTTAGACTTTTGGGCAGGATTTTTTGGGCTTTCTGTCCTCAGAGTCCGAACTAAACATGGAGAAGCAGCGTTCAGTTTTTATGTTCCACATATCGCGACCATCTCTCAGAAAACCGCAGGTTTGCTGCAACTCTCAGTTCTTTTGAATCAAGACTGAAGACCTTTTTTAAGCTTAGGAAATGTTTCGAAGTTCAGTTTTATTTCGTTATTGTCTTGTGTTCATTAAAACATCTTTTCTAGGCCCCCCAGTGACCAGCAACTGCTTATATCACTTAGTGGGTAGGTAGGGCCGTCTCTGGCTCCTGCCATATTCACTTAATTACAAAATGTTTCCAGTAAAATGTCCTTGTAACCGTTACATTTTTCCACAAGCCACATATTTTCTGCTGGAAGGAACACATACCCTGCGCAGCGCAAAGGCCGACCCAAGTATCTTTGCTACTTTAAGACCGACCCAGTTGTCAATTTCTCGTCCAGTGCCCGCCGGTTTGATAACGGAGATGCTAGTGACGGACGGCGAGCTTGAGCGCAGTCTATTTCTGTCAGAGAAACACTGCGAGCTGCTACAGTTTGCATGTTCTGCTGCGTCGCAGGTTGCAAAGCACAGCTCAGACTCAGGAGTACACATAGTTGGGGCGGTTCCAGGCCCGGTCCCGTTCTCACCACAAACCAGCGGTGTAGTCTATTTGATACGCAGGTATACACCGTATACCCACTAAGAAAGCTCCAGGATTTCCATATAGCCACTTAAACATGCCCAATGACACGCAACAACATACTTTCCATCATATTTTTGATACATTTAGAATTGTCATCTGTGTTTTTTTTGAGATAGAAAGATATTTCCACTGTAAATTGGTGCATTAAATTGTATCCGAATACAGGAAATGAAGTCATTGATGCTTAAAACTTCCCTGGGGGAAGACACCCAGACCCCCAACTATGATATGACCACCCCTCCCCCAAAGGCAGATTCTGGCCAATATACAGTACAGTACACCCACTACAATAAGTTAGACTACACCACTGCCACAAACGAACCGCTCAAGAGTTCGTATGAAAGCGTACAGAGGTCACCTCTTTAAGGAGGTCTCGGCCCACTTTTGGTGCGCATCAGAGTGCAATGCTGCATTCACGCCTGCCCACACGGACCACACCAAGGGGGGAAACCAACTATGGTGCCATTCAACAGACCTAAATGAGGCAGCTGTTGATTTTGTCGACTAATCGGTGAGTTGATTTAATTGACAGATCTGTAAAACTGAGTTTCTCCACAAAGAATCATGCAAAAGCTCCACTTCAAATATAGCGTTTGCTGGAGATGGTGCTCAAAAGTGTCTTGGTAGTAAATCAAATGACTAATCAACTTAAAAAACATGTTCCGGATATGAAAAATGAATCGCCTAAATGAAAAAAATAAATTACTGTTTGTGTAGTGTTCAATGTTGTTATCTGTCTTGTTAGTCTTTATTCCCCATTGAAGTTCCACAAAAATCTTGTATTTTTGCATTTTTGATGCATTTTTAGGTGAATTTTCAGGGTGAGACGAGGGGGGAGAGGGACAGAGGGAGGGGAGGCACTTCAAGTGACTCATGCGCTTGTGCTGGTTGAGATTAGCCTGGCTCCGCCCGCCTACGTACTTGAATGAAATGTTCGAGAGTCTGGTACAGGACCAGGCTAGGTTGAGATTGCTGTTATAGCCTAGTTTCACTCAGGGGAAAAAAAATGTCAAAAAGACAACAAAGTTTGCTTAACTTGTTCAAATACGCTGGCCAGTCGGATCCCAAACAACGAGCAAAAAAACTTTTCCGCCGATCAAGAATGTGGAGACATTACATTTCGTACCCAAGCAATGCATGCACTCCGGGACCTCCCACTTTACAAATGAAGCACTGGCCGACACCGCAGGCCGACTGATCAACTAAAAGCAGGCAGCCCTAGTATTCTCACGTGCTTGCGTATTGTTGTGTACACATGTCTGTGCATGTGTCATTGGGGTTCACATCTCTGTGCTCTCACTGTGGGATTTATTCCCTCTAAACTCCAGCCCTGGTAATTAAAAGGTGGCTGTTTATTCGAACAGGGCAGGGGGACAGATAGCGCCGCGACACTCCCGTGTTGTGACTTAGGAGCGAGCGTCTGTGTGGAAATAAATCACCCTCAGACATTCAGGAGAGCTTTTGGAGCGTTGCTCCTCTGTGGGGGGTTTAAAGACCTTTTCCAAACAGCCTCTGTTACCGTGTGCTGCACCATGTGGACTAAACAGGCAGGCAGACGGACACATCCTGGCAAATGACCTTCACCGGTTCCTCAGAGCTGTGTGATTTCTGACCGTCTTGTGTAAGTCTTAAATGGAGCTGATTTGCTATAGACCAATTTGGAGTAGACGTCACAGTTAGGTCACTGCAACTGGGCACGCTTTGTGGTGGCAGAAGAACAGCCGAAACAATGGTTTATCACGGTACACCCACAAAACCACAAGGTTTTTCATGTCTTATAATACATCCATGGGGATAGCTGGCTAGTTTCTGAGCTAGCTTGATTATTCCGCCATTATTCCGCCAATGCTACGTTGGGTACAGAAAATGAGCCAAACAGCTGACTGGTGAACAGCAGCAGTGCTGGCTCCACAGACAGATAAGCTAGCTAGCTAACTAGCCAGCCCTAACGTTAGCTTACTATGGGCCCTATTTTAACGATCTAAGCGCGTGAAGCGCCCGGCGCAGGTGTGTTTAGGCCGTGTCCAAATCCACTTTTGCTAGTTTGACAGCGTAAAAAAGGGTTCAAAAGGGTTGTACTTAGTGTCTTCATTAATCAGAGGTGTGTTTTGGGCATAACATGCAATCAACCAATCAGAGATCATCTCCCATTCCCTTTAAAAGCCAGGCGTGTTTGGACCTTGGAGCATTGCGGTTATGATGGAGGATTTATTATTATTATTATTCTTTGGCTTTTAATTCTGTGTGAGTTATGTGGTCCACTGTGGTGTTTATTCTTTCTATATTTTATATATTTTTTATGAATTGTTTGTATGTTCTGAGTCTTCTGTGCAGCACTTTGGAAACTTTGTGTTTGTAAAATGTGCTATAGAAATAAAGTGGATTGGATTGGATTTGCACCGTAATAATTTAGTTTGTAATCTTCTGCATGTGTGTCCCTGTGTGTGTAACAAGCATAGTGTGTGTCCCTGTGTGTGTAACAAGCATAGTGTGTGTCCCTGTGTGTGTAACAAGCATAGTGTGTGTCCCTGTGTGTGTAACAAGCATAGTGTGTGTCCCTGTGTGTGTGTAACAAGCATAGTGTGTGTCCCTGTGTGTGTAACAAGCATAGTGTGTGTCCCTGTGTGTGTAACAAGCATAGTGTGTGTCCCTGTGTGTGTAACAAGCATAGTGTGTGTCCCTGTGTGTGTAACAAGCATAGTGTGTGTCCCTGTGTGTGTGTAACAAGCATAGTGTGTGTCCCTGTGTGTGTAACAAGCATAGTGTGTGTCCCTGTGTGTGTAACAAGCATAGTGTGTGTCCCTGTGTGTGTGTAACAAGCATAGTGTGTGTCCCTGTGTGTGTAACAAGCATAGTGTGTGTCCCTGTGTGTGTAACAAGCATAGTGTGTGTCCCTGTGTGTGTAACAAGCATAGTGTGTGTCCCTGTGTGTGTAACAAGCATAGTGTGTGTCCCTGTGTGTGTAACAAGCATAGTGTGTGTCCCTGTGTGTGTAACAAGCATAGTGTGTGTCCCTGTGTGTGTAACAAGCATAGTGTGTGTGTGTAACAAGCATAGTGTGTGTCCCTGTGTGTGTAACAAGCATAGTGTGTGTCCCTGTGTGTGTAACAAGCATAGTGTGTGTCCCTGTGTGTGTAACAAGCATAGTGTGTGTCCCTGTGCACAAGCCTAGGAGCATTTTCCTAACGCTCTGTTAAAATAACAATGAAATGCTGCATTATTGACTTTAGACCAGGTTTTTGTTGGTCAATCAACCAAGATAGCAATACGCCCAGAATGCACCTGAACACACCTCCCTGTAAGACCAGCACGCCCAGAATGCACCTGAACACACCTCCCCGTAAGACCAGCACGCCCAGAATGCACCTGAACACACCTCCCTGTAAGACCAGCACGCCCAGAATGCACCTGAACACACCTCCCTGTAAGACCAGCACGCCCATGAGCCACAGATAGTCGCAGGTGCATTTGCTGTTTAAACGACGCGGGCGCTGGACGGGAAACTGACAACTTGGCCGGTCTTAAACTAGCAAAGACTCTTTCCTCTGGTTTTGTGCTGGGCTGCGCCGGGTGCAAGATAGGGCCCTTAGTCTACTAAGAATTTCTTTAGTTGAGGACAGCTCTTGAGAAAATGAACACAGGTCTCAGTTCTCCATGCAAAAGAATTAAGTAATGAACAAAGAAAAATATTACAAAAACTATCACCGAAATGCACAATTCATTAAGGGTCTTTAAACACTAATTTATTACATTTACCACAACAGGGGAATGTAGAACTCACAGTGTTTGACCGATTGCTTCCACTGTAAGACATGGCAGCTGGATGAATCTGTTTTGAAATGCTTAACAACATTATAATAATAAAAGTGTTGAACAGCGATGACACCCACCCACTCTGTTGTGCCATACATCACTGAAAACAAATCACTCCCTCACCTCTTTACAGTGCTCTATTCTTAGATGATGTGTCAGAATATAGCCTGCTTGGTGGATCATGTGAGGTGGCTGTGCACAATGGTGTGTGCGTGGGTGTGTGTGTGTGTGTGTGAGTACATGCATGCATGTGTCTTAGTTGGAGCTTGGTGTTGATTAAATGTCTGGAGCCTGAGGGGGGATAATGAGAGCCTCTAATTAATGAGCCTGTGCATATCTCAGAGTCACAGGGCCCCTATCTGCAGAGAACAACTGCGCACACACACACACACACACACACACACACACACACACACACACACACACACACACTGCACCGTAGGGATCTTTCACTGCACAGCATTTTCTCCAGGGACGCCCAGCTGGGAGTGCGTCACTCTGGCTGCTGTCCCTGATAAGTGTCCTCTAATAGGGATGGATGGGGGGTTAGGGGGCCCCGCTATGAGAAGGTCACACGCACTGACCACCCAACGTGCCCCCAAGCAAAGGCTGATGTCACGGGCCCCGAAAACCATTTCAAATCGTATTTGTTGGCTGGGTCCGGTCCACGGGGAGCATCGGGAGGGGTCCATCTCCAGAGGAGAGTCTCAGTCCCAGCAGGCCAGAGAGTCAGGTCAGCATCAAGACTCACTACGCACTTAAATTAACACTTCAAACTGTGTGAGGATTTGGTCAAGACTGTAAAAATAATGGACGTAGGATGGCCTGCTGTTTTTTTTTAAAGATTTTTTTTGGGGGGGGGGCATTTTTCGGCCTCTATTTCTACAGGAAAGCTGAAGACATGAAAGGGGAGAGAACGACATGCAGCAAAGAGCTTTTCCCTTTATTATAGTGACAGTGGATAGACATGAAAAGGGGGGAGAGAGATGGGGGATGACATGCAGCAAAGGGCCACAGGTCGGATTTGAACCCGGACCGCTGCAAAGGACTCAGCCAACATGGGGCGCACGCTCTTACCGGGTGAGCTATAGGCCGCCCCGAGAGTTTGCTTTTTGGCCGTCGCCATCTTGTGTTTTTTGGAGCCAGAAGTGACCATATTTGGACAAAGAGGGTGGAGCTGTGGAGCAAGACACGGCCAAGCCAGCGTTGTTTATGGTTGCAAGGGGGCTGCACTAAGCTAAACGCTAAAGAGGGAAACGTTCAACCCCTCTGAACAGAGTCCTGCAGCAGAGTTTTCAACAAAAAAAAGATGACGACAGCCGAAATGCTAAACTCGAGGCTTCAAAACAGCAGTCCAGAAACCAATGGGTGACGTCAAAAACGGGGTGATACGTCAGCTCACGCTGCCCCCTGTTGGCTTTTTGACCCTGTGTATGTATATGTGTTTGTGTCTTTGTCTAATGTTTGTCTGATTGTGGTCTGTTGTGCTCCTATTGTACATTTTTGCCTTAATAGTACCTTTTATCAAATGTATTTTAAATGTTATACTGTTATGTAAATGCGTAATTTTACATTCTTTTAGGGTGACTTTTTTACCATCTGTCTAGAGACTGCAGATGAAAAATAGCCTTCTGGCTAACTCTGGCATATTGACAGAAATGTTTATTAATATGCACTGTCTCTGTAATAAACTAAATAAAAAAATAAAAAAGATTGACAGCTGGCATTGACGTGCGTCTGTGGGCTAAACAAGTATTAATGGTGCACGATAAAGGAAGGGTAATACCCAGGGATGCACCGAATCCAGGATTTGGCTTCTGATTCGGCCAAAGGTTGGGCTTTTTGACGGGGTTCTGGTTTCTGCCAAACCTTAGAATTATGCACTCGGGGCGCTACGCTCGGCGCAGTAATGACGGCGCCGTTGATTACAGGAAGGTGTTTACGTAGGTGGAGCGTTCAATGCAGCAGGCTGTGAGAAAGTGGACATCTGGTGAGCAGAAAAAGTTGTTTGGCAGTACTTTCAGTCAATCTGTTCAATGCTGATTGGTCTGGTGGTGGCAAGGACCCTAAACTATACACAACATGGCCGCCGTTACAACATCTGGTATGAGTATGTAATGGTATGTATGTACTGGTGCGCTCTTTACTCATCATATCTGGTTACAGGTGGTAACTGTGTATACCATCGTCTGTACCACTACCCTTTCATGAATCATGGGCCCCCACCTATAAGCTTTCCTAGCTTCCTTGGGGGACCCATTCACTCTACCCAATTGATATTGTATTATTGTAACGTTTGAAGTGGTATTGTGAATAAACTCAAACTTAAACATCTGAAAGAATACGAGTTGTGCATGAAGGAATCTCCAGACAGCAGCCAGAATGCAGCAACTTCAGGTACAGCAAAGGAAGGACAGTCACTGTTTACTTCATTCATGAGTTTACTGGGTTCATGGACTGAGGATGGGAGGACGAGTCAGCACAATCTCAACCCAACATGGCATCATGACTTTGCGTAAATATATACGCCACTTTCAGAAAGCCAAATGCCGTGTTATTTTACGCCATTTTCAGCTATCCACGTGTATGATACACGCTGGATAGGCTACAGCTGATGTAAACAGACCCACCACGTGGCCTCGCCACGTTGCGCGTTATCGCGAGAACGCAACGTACTTTCGCGAGAACAACGTCACACGCCTGGCAAGAAAAAAAAAATGGTGGAGTTTAGGAAAAGAACACAGGGAAAGGCTTTAGTACAAAAACACTGAAAATAACGACTAAAACACGCTTACGACAACAACAAATGGTTGGGTTTAGGAAAGAAACATTGGGTAGGCCTAAGGCTTATTAAAAACAAAAAATAAAAAAATAAAAACGGCAAAAAACGGCCGAAAAATCGCCACACGCGGGGCGCGAACCCGGCTCTCCCAGGTGAAAGTCCTGTGTTTTACCCATCCAACACCCCAACCTACCTCCTTACCCAGTCACCCGTTCTTTTATACTACTCGCTACGGCGGAAATTCACTCGCAATGTAGGCCAATGGCAGCTGATTTGCGTTGATATACACGCAAAAATGCCATTATGCGTCTTCATAACACGGCAAAACGGAATACAAATTGGCGTTTCATACATATGCCAATTCATGAGATCAGTCTGCTCAACCAGTGGATTCAGGATTCGGCCGAACCTCAAAAATCTGGATTCGGTGCATCTCTAGTAATAACTGTATGAAAACAACAAGAGAACATCTCTGGGGCTTGGCTTCTAACTGGGTGCTATAGTCACAACACCAAACAGCCAGGTCTCACGTGTGGATTGGAGTTAATTTGTGGGTTGAAGGTATAAAAAGTTGCTTACATTTACATAAAAGAGCATCCATGGCAGCACACACAAACGTTCACAAACAGTTGGACCGAGCCACTGGAGCGTGGAGAAGTGGGTTTTTCTGATCTTCAGCCTTCAGAAAACATGAACCCTTATCTGTGTTCTGTAAAGAGTGCGATGAAAGCTCTTTTTTTTCAGAGACATTATAGTGTTTAATCAATGATACAGCCATATGATTATGATCTATGTATCCTCTTAAAGTCCCATCCCCTAATTGTTTATTATTTCTTCTTTCTTCTTTCCCCAATTACACTAATGAAGAAGGGCTTGTTTGTTTTGCTGGAGTCGCTCAACAGTGGATGTGTGTGAAGACATTATGCAAAGAGAAGGCCCTTTTGCCTTAGAGATGTGTTTAATAATTCAGCGGTGTTGGACATGGATGAAACGAGCTCCGGCATATTGTTTGAATCAGGCCGGCAGTAAAACAGGCGCTGGGGTTTGACGTCTGCGGCGGGATCAATAATAACAGCGTTGCCACATACTCCGACGCAAGACACAGATCCTGTGTGGTCCCTCCTCGGAGTCCGTTTACCCGGGATAAAGGCGCAGCAGGACAATGTTTGCCAATGTGTTTGTGTCTATCTGCTTCCACAAATACAAATACACACACATAAAAACACACGAAAGCATGCTGCGGTCAGACCCACCCATCTCTAGTCGCTCATTTAGAAAAAAAAAACCCAAAACCAAACCCATACCTCTCTTTTTCAATTACCTTTCTTCCCACCATCGGCACCACACCAGATCTATCTACATTCTCCCACAGGCGGGGTTTTTTTTTCCTGTCTTTTTTCTCTCTCGTATCAAATGTATCCATGTGTTGCCATCACAAACACACACCCACACACACTGCGTCACACCACACACACTGCGTCACACACAAACTCTCCACACACATACATACTCTCCTTCACACACCCACACCCACACACACACACACACACACACACACAGCGTCACACACACACTCTCCTTCACACACACACACAAACTCTCCACATACATACTCTCCTTCACACACCCACACACACACACACACACACACACACAGCGTCACACACACACTCTCCTTCACACACACACACAAACTCTCCACATACATACTCTCCTTCACACACCCACACACACACACACACACACCCACACACACTCTCCTTCACACACACACACAAACTCTCCACATACATACATACTCTCCTTCACACACCCACACACACACACACCCACAGCGTCACACACACACTCTCCTTCACACACACACACACAGCGTCACACACACACTCTCCTTCACACACACACACACACACAGCGTCACACACACACACTCTCCTTCACACACACACAAACTCTCCACACACATACATACTCTCCTTCACACACCCACACACACCCACAGCGTCACACACACACTCTCCTTCACACACACACACACACAGCGTCACACACACATACTCTCCTTCACACACACACGGTGTCACACACATACTCTCCTTCACACTCACACTCTCCACACACATACATACTCTCCTTCACATACACACACACACTGCGTCACACACACACTCTCCTTCACACACACACAAACCCACCAACAGCGTCACACACACACACACAAACTCTCCACATACATACATACTCTCCTTCACATACACACACACACACACCCACACACACAGCGTCACACACACACACACAAACTCTCCACATACATACATACTCTCCTTCACATACACACACACACACACCCACACACACAGCGTCACACACACACACACAAACTCTCCACATACATACATACTCTCCTTCACATACACACACACACACACCCACACACACAGCGTCACACACACACTCTCCTTCACACACACACACACACAAACTCTCCACACACATACATATTCTCCTTCACACACACACGGCGTCACACACATACTCTCCTTCACACTCACACACACGCACTCTCCACACACATACATACTCTCCTTCACACACACACACACACTGCGTCACACACACACTCTCCTTCACACACACACAAACCCACCAACAGCGTCACACACACACACACACTCTGCACACACATACATACTCTCCTTCACACACACACTGCGTCACACACACACTCTCCTTCACACACACACACACAAACTCTCCACACACATACATACTCTCCTTCACACACACACACTGCGTCACACACACACACTCTCCTTCACACACACACACACAAACTCTCCACACACATACACACACATTGCGTCACACACACACATACTCTCCGTCACACACACACAAACCCACCAACAGTGTCACACACACACACACACTCTCCATCTCACACACACACACTCTCCATCACACACGAACATACTCTCCCTAACACACACCGTCACACACACACGTTCATAAGACTTCATTTGTTCATGTTTATTCATGTCTGTTACTGTGAAAACAGGCTGTGCATTCTGCGCACACACACACACACACACACACACACACACACACACACACACACGCACACACGCACACACGCACACACACACACACACACACACACACACACACACGCACACACCACAATCTGGTAACCATAATCATGACGATGATGATCTCTTGAACAGAGTACAAGTAATAGCGCCAATTTTTTTTAACTACTTCTCAGATCCTCTGGAGCTTCTCGTCTTGGTTACCGCGCTCGTGAAAACGCAGATCTATAAAAGCCGGAGCCAGATACTGACAAAACTTTTTTTTTCCTTCAATGATCGGCGCTGTAATACCTCAATACTCTGGGCATAACGGGCCAATGGCAGCTCTTCCTGCTCTCAACCCTGTGGTAGCCAATCAAACGAGAATCAACCCTCGTGAAGTGGAGAGGGAGGTGTGATGCACAAAAGGAGGATTCAGTACTGACTCCAGTAATTTGCGCGGTAAGAGAAGTAAGGCAAGGCAGCTTTATTTGTAGAGCACATTTCAGCAACAGGGCAATTCAAAGTGCTTTACATAAAACATTAAAGAGCAGTTAGAAAACGATTAAAAAACAAATTAAAACATTAAAAGACAAGAATAAAATTGAAAGTGCAATATAAGGATTTAAAGAACTGAGAGATAAAATACGCGAATAAAAGTTACAGTGCCGTATAAGAAATTAAACATTGTGGCTCAATCCGTAGGGACTTGGGTTGGGAACCGGAGGGTTGCTGGTTCAAGTCCCAGTATGGACCAAAGTACAGAGTGTGGATTGGTAACTGGAGAGATGCCCGTTCACCTCCTGGGTGCTCTTGAGCAAGGCGCCGTACCCCCCCCAACCGCTCAGGGTGCTGGTCCAGTACTGGCAACCCACTCACTCTGACATCTCAACATTTGTGCATGAATAGGTCCTGAGCATGTGTGTGTATTTCAGGCCTGTGTGTGTAGTGATTCTAACAAAAACAGAGTGTAAATTGTAATTTCCCCACTGGGGATCAATAAACAGTATAAATTATTAATTAAAGAGCAGTTATCCAGTGTCATCAATGCGTCTTCAGTATAACAAATGAACAGTTATTTAAAGAAAGGCAACATCAAAAAGATAGGTAGGTCTTCAGCCTTGATTTAAAAGCACTGAGAGTTACTGCGGAGCTGCAGGTTTCTGGGAGTTTGTTCCAGATGTGTGGAGCATAGAAACTGAACACTGCTTCCCCCTGTTGAGTTCTGACTCTGGGGACAACAAGTAGACCTGTCCCAGTAAATGTACACAAAGTTGTGGTAGTACAGAGTACAGTCAACACTCCATCGGGACCTGGTTTGTGAAGGGATATGGCCCGTCCACTCCTTAAATCACTGGGCCTTCAGATCAAAGGGGTTAAAGCAGGATTAGGATTAATCGGCCTTGGTAGAACAGGTGTTAATCCCTTAAATTAGCCTCGTAGAGCAGACAGGCCTCTCTTTCATCTCAACACCTGACTTCTGGGTAGGAATACAGAGAGCTGGGTCACCGTTTCCAGCCGTCCTGCCTGGCCCAGGACGCTCTGGTAACCAGTCCCTCCAGAAAAACGCCATTATGCAATCGCATAATTCAATGCATAATCAGCCAAAGTCCGCATATTTATGCAGGGGTATTTTTATTTATTCTAAGGATCCCCATTAGCTGGGGTCCAAAACAACATTTAATCAGACAATATTAAAATATTTCATAACATATACTGACAAGAGAAAAAAATATATATATAAAAAAATATATATATATACACACACACACATACATACATACATACATACATACATAGATATACAGTACAGGCCAAAAGTTTGGACACACCTTTTCATTCAATGCGTTTCCTTTTTATTTTCATGACTATTTACATTGTAGATTCTCACTGAAGTCATCAAAACTATGAATGAACACATATGGAATTATGTACTTAACAAAAAAGTGTGAAATAACTGAAAACATGTCTTATATTTTAGATTCTTCAAAGTAGCCACCCTTTGCTTTTTTATTAATAAGGGAAATAATTCCACTAATGAACCCTGACAAAGCACACCTGTGAAGGTAAAACCATTTCAGGTGACTACCTCATGAAGCTCATTGAGAGAACACCAAGGGTTTGCAGAGTTATCAAAAAAAAGCAAAGGGTGGCTACTTTGAAGAATCTAAAATATAAGACATGTTTTCAGTTATTTCACACTTTTTTTGTTAAGTACATAATTCCATATGTGTTCATTCATAGTTTTGATGCCTTCAGTGAGAATCTACAATGTAAATAGTCATGAAAATAAAGAAACACATTGAATGAGAAGGTGTGTCCAAACTTTTGGCCTGTACTGTGTGTGTATATATATATATATATATATATATATATATATATATATATATATATATATATATATATATATATATATATATATATATATATATATATATATATATATATATATATATATATATATATATATACACACACACCAATATCTGCTTACAAAACTAGATAACAAGAAGAAAAAATACAATTAAAATAAAATGAAAACAATAACAAGCAGAATAAAGACATATCTTGAAAACAAAGTTATATATTACAATATATTACATGGCTAACATGTAACATGGGGGGGCCCGCAATTTTTTCCAAATACGCCACACTTTCGCCGCATAAATTGCAGATTTCCGCACAAAATATGCAGGGGCTTGGATGATTTCATAACCTCTGCATTTTCGTTGCAAAAAAGAAAAACGTGCCGCATAATCAAGGATTTTTGCCCACAACAATCCCAAAAAATCTCCGCATTTTTCTGCAAGGACTGGGTAACAGGCCCCCGGCTCTGATGGATCAGCAAGATGACTTCATCTGCATGCAGCCAGGGTTTTTATTTTTTAGAAGCAGCTGAGTCAAGCAGCTGTGCTCTGTGCTTCCTTTGAAACAAGGGTTACGTAAAGCATACTTTATGATTTGGGATATTAACGAGCGGCTTTCAGGACCATCTCGGGCAAGGTGCGACAAATACATGAGCAGAAATAAAACAGGTCTGTGTTATTGATACACATCATCATGTAAGCTCATGGACTTTGACTGGCTGTCGACATCTTGGATTTTTTTGGAGCCAGAAGTGACCATATTTGGACCAACAGGGTAGAGCTGTGGAGGATGCTAAATGCTAAAGAGGGAAAGTTGCTGATTTTCATCCAGTGGAGATTTACTGGTATGCTTTGCACATTCAGGAAGTGCCATGTGCTCAGTGCTGTATAGTTTTATGTATCCAAGTTATTTAGCTATGAATTAAATCTCCTACATGGCTTTAATAGAAACATGGATTTGACGCATCGTGATGCATTGAGATATCGAATCGCTGACATGATAATCGTAATGGAATCGAGAGATCAGTGAAGATTCACACCTCTACCTTCGAGGACCTGTGCCGTTCATCTGCATGTTTGGCAGGACAGATAATCAGGCAAACTTTCTCTTAAGTTACCAGTTAACGCTAGCGGTAGCAAGCTAGCTTGGTTGGCAGAACGCTAAACACGTGGCAGCAGTGACGTCACCCATTGCTTTGTGGACTGCTGTTTTTTCGAAACCTCGAGTTTGGCAATTTGGCTGTTGACATCTTGGGTATTTTGGAAGCAGAAGTGACCACATTTGCATAAAGAGGGTAGAGCTGTGAAGGATGACGCGGCCAAACTAGTGGTGTTTAGGGGTGCAATGGCGCTGCGCTGCGCTAAGCTAAGCACTAAAGAGGGAAAGTTGCTGATTCTCAACCCTTCTGAAGCGAGTCACCCAGTGGAGATTTACCGACAGGTAAACTCGATCCTCCTGTTAGCCTACTGGCGCCATTCATCTGCATGTACGGCAGAACAGATAATCAGGCAAACTTTCTCTTAAGTTACCAGCTAACGCTAGCGGTAGCTAGCTAGCTCGGTTGGCA